>CM049569.1:37076910-37799744 GCA_027123335.1 Amphiprion clarkii
TCCTCCGCTAAGAGTTGTCAATTATTATATGTTTTTGTGGCCATAGTTCGAGGACAAAAAGGAGTTAGCATGGGAGGAGAAAACCTCCAGGCGCTCCGCCGCTCCCCGAGCCGGGCCCGGGTTTCGGAGGAGACTTTGAACCCCCCGCGCTCCCCTCGGGAGGAGGGAGGCGGATTGGGTACCTGGAGGCGTGCAGAGGCTGGGCCCAATGCCGGGCCCGACAGTTCCACACTTGGGGGTTTTAAGGTTCCGAGTGGCAGGAGGATTCTACTGCACAACTGGTGTACAACATTCGCTCCAAGGTTCCTGTGAGCCTTCTCTCCTGGCTGTCTCCCGGTGTAGACAATTCCATCTATTGCATAAGGTACCCTTGCATCACAAAGCCAGAAGACTTTTAGCCCATACTTCGCAGTTTGCTGGCCATGTATTGGAGGAACTTGCATCTGCCTCGGAATGGCACAAGCTGTTCATCTATGGTAACACAGTCGCTGGCGAACTGGCCTCTGCAGTTCTCCAGGAACCAGTCCCACACGTCCCTAAAAGGTGCCAGGTGATCTGTTTTCACTCACAAAACCCTGCTCCTCTTGTCGTCAAACCGTATGGCGCGGCGGATCTCCTCAAATCTGCCGAGCGACATGGTTGCCTTGTAAATGGGACTTTGCAGTGGATCCAGAAACAGCTCACGCAAAGACACATCCCAGCTCTTCTCCCCGCCTGCGAGGAGGGTCAAACCGATGCAGGCCGTGAATTCTACCGCATCTAGGCTTCTCCATTCCCCCCCTTTAGCTGTGGCTGTTCTCTGTCCCTCTAAGTTTGTAAATTTTACAACCTTCTCGAGGATGTCATCAGTCATCAACATCTTCCAGGCGTCTTTCGGTGCAACAGCTGTGGATGCAGGTCCTGGACGGCTCTGCAGAATGATATCCTGTCTTCTTCTGCCATGGGTGGAGGGATTCTCACGCCACTAAGATCCAATTTTACTCAATCTCTCGGCCTCAGTCTGAGTTTCCTCGTCAGAGGACCCATCAGATTCTGCTTGACTCTGTGGCAGAGCTTCTGGGTCAGTTCCACCACCCACCTCTTCTTTTTCTTCCAGCAGCCTCACTCGTTCAGTCTCAGCTGAAGAGCTGGGACCAGCTATGCTCTGTATAAACAGAGTGGAAAACACAGTAAAGTTTTCAGGTGCGCATAAACACACAGTTTCACATTTGTGTCTTGGCTAAATGGCATGGCTAAACTGGCCCGGCTGGAGCGCTCGGGCTAGGCTAACTGCTCAACGTAACCTGAACCTAAATACATTTTATCTACAGTTATCGGTCACAAATGTAGTCAGATAATATTTACTCAGGTTGTAGAACAATACTTGCTTCTGAGCAGGTGTCCGAGAATGTACCCCGACTTGAAGAATTATCTGCCATGACTGACTGACTGACGGACTGACTGATATTTTTGAATATTGATGACCTGGGTCATGTCAGGCCCACCAGCACCTGCTCAATAAACCATATATGGTATAACACGGAGCAGGCCTGAAGGAGAATTTCTCTCCTCAGCGAGATAACCAACATGACATGGAGAATGAATGAGGTTCACTTTTGACCCTGTATCGGGGTCAAAGGGTTAAAGGCATTGTGCAAAAAGAATCAATTCTGAGGTGATCAGGTGGGAGACAGTAATTGATTTTTCATTGAATGACCTTACAGCGTTTCCAGTTGAAAAGCTTAAAGTTAAAAGGACGAGTTTGCATTAAATCTCTCTCCTCCCTCCACAGGTAAGCAACTGCTACCTCTGTCCAGCAGTCTGCATGCTGGAGTAAGTCAGCTAGCCTGGCAAGGGCCTTCTGGAGGCTCTGGAGGGCCTGTGGCTGTCGGAGGAACATCTACGGGAGTGGAGAACAACAGCCTAGTTCGGATGAGGAGCCAAGCTCTGGGACAGTCTGCTCCCTCACTCACTGGACTGGTCAGTACAAAAAGATAACAGACCTTCACCCAGTGCACACAACACAAATACAGACTACAAACAATTCACAAAATTGACAAAGAAAATACACCAGCAAGCCAATTTGCTTGCCTGTATAGGGTCTATATCATCCTGTGTTTTGACTAAGCCCAAGTGTTGTCAGATAATGTGGTTATAAAATCAGTATTGTAGTAGTGCAGAATAGCAGCATTAAAATGGCTGTGACGTGATGGCTGCTTAACATATTGTTTCAATGCATTGTTTCCAGGCACTGTCTTATACTTAGTCTGTTGAACATGGATTGTCAGTTCTAAGGAACTTTATATTTACAAAGCTGTCATTTTACACCTTGATGTAAAAAAGAAAACAAACAAAAAACACAAACAAAATGAAAATAGATGTGAGGCCTGTAAATGTAGCCTGATTGTTTGATGTCTGCAGACTCACAGTGAGCCTGGCCGTCTCTGTATGGATCCTGTCTATTACACTGAAACACTGCCAACTGAATGCAGGGGGACAGACTGAGGATGACTCAGGCGTTTACATACGCACGCACGCACACACACACACAGAAGCACTTTCTATTTACAAAAAACGCTTGTTTGCTCACTTCCAGAGAGGAAGAAATGGGGTCAGAAATATCAGCTTGTGTGATATGGTTTTGTGTTTCCCCTTTGAGTGTAATAGGTCACAGTGCAGTGCTGGCCTCATGAAAGCGCCATCTGGATCAGTGCTGCTCTGTAGTTTGAGTTCATATCCCTGACTGTGTGCTTTTTTTGTGCATGCACTCTACTGTGACCCCTGCTGGGGACTGCAGGATATTTGATTTAACCTTTCAAGATACAGTCCCACTCACAGGAAACTAGAGGCATTGTTTTAAAACGTTACATTTGTGTCTGGTGATTGTCTCCATCTCTCTAAATCAGTTTTTACAGAATAGCTCAAAAGGATGAGTGAAGTTGTAAGTAATTGGTGGCATCATCACCAGTGGCAGAAATTAGTGGCGATTTTCATTGACAATTTATTTTTTAAACTTTCTTCCCTTTCACTCTGTGGCGTTTTTAAACATAAAAAAATAGCTATATAATATGTACATTTGCAAAGGTAGAAAAGCAAAGTCTTGTTTTATTTGTGTTACTTTATAAGTACTTTTTTAATGACGATGCAAAAGTTGAGATGTCCAAGCAATTTGCTTTTTATATTCCTTGAGCACCAACGCTCTCCTCTGTTAATTCATGACATAGACCTATTCTTTGCTGACTTTCGCTTTACATAAAGACAAAGAAAACCATGTGCACCCTAACCCTATAAATACAAAAATATGGATATTGTGAGTATCCCAAATAATTAAAATTATTAATATATGCCATGCCTAATGTTGTGGACTTTCGTTTGTCTTTCATGTTTTCAAATCTGACATACAAAAATATGGAATCTATAGGTCAAGATGATCTCCTCTCTATCTTTATGTACAAGATTACATTACAATATGGTTTCTATCTGTCTATAACTAATATGCTTTATTGAATACATATCAGACCCAGTATTGATTGCATGAATAACACAGTTTTCTTTAACACTAGCTAGCACATGCAGTGACTTTGCCATGTGCCTGCTATTTGAATCAGTAAAAACCAAGTAAAAATCTGCCAAAGATTAAGAAACAAAAAAGACAAGGTAACACTTCAAAAAGTGGAGGAAATGAAACTCAACTAGAGACTACTTGAAGCTCACCTGCTGGAGCCTGATCAAGTCCAAGATGAGAGTTAATATTACCTGATGCAAGCATGCAAACCTGAATTAAACACAAACTGGAATTGTATGCTACCAGCAGATGGCAGTGCTGTAGAACCTGAGCAAGGCTGTTGTCTCATATCTTCTGGATGCTATGCTAACCCTGTGACCAATGACATATGATAAACAACAACTTGTGACTTTATCACAGTGATCACACTCACATCTTGACCATTTTGAATTTCAACAGGGGTGTGTTCAGGCCTTTTTACTTGCTTGTACAGCTCACAAACAACAGAAAACACATAAAAATGTCTCGCAGATCATAATAAACTCAGCATGTAAAGTCAGTTCAAACTGTGTCGCAGATAAAAATGCATCTTTTTCATTCTCTCTGTCAAACCTAGTCATTCTGTCTTGAGTGATTAAGCTGGTTAAAAGCACCACCAACTGTGGTAAGGGTGGGCAAAGTATCCATTAAACTAAAATGAATTGTGTCTGTCATTAATGTTGGCCGGTTTTAATGACTTCATACTTGGCTTCTCCTTCTCCTTCCCTTTCTTTGAGCCCCTGATAGTAGTGAGTAAGTACAGTCAGTAGGTAATTATAGTCTGGATTTAAAATAGAAAATTTAATCTGGGACTCTTCTAGCTGAGTATATACTCCTTGGTTAATATTTGTACTGCGCAGCTTTATTAATCCTTCCTCTGTCTTGTATCTTGCTATTCTTCATCTCAATTACTTCAGTTCTGTGTCTTAGTGAACAACAGTTTATGTCCATGATATTTCACACCAGTGTTGTTTCTCAGGGACACAACTATCAGAGTTTTTATATTACAGGGTGGAAAGCTACATCTTGTGTTTTGAATTGACTTACATTATGACTTATGAAGAACATAATATATTAATAATTGAGTGGCTTATAAATTAGGCTATTTAAGTGCCATTTTGAGTTAATGACTATTGGTCTATTACCGTAATTTCCGGACTATAAGCCGCTACTTTTTTCTCATGCTTTGAACCATGCGGCTTATACAACGATGCGGCTAATGTATAGATTTTTACAGGCGAGCTTCATGCTGTCAGTACGTTTAGCCTCGTCACATCAGACCAATGAAATTACTAAACAGGTCACAGTGAACCAGTGAAACTGTTCGAATTAAATCAAACGCACTCACACAAAATTCTTCAGATCAGTCATTTTGACTTCATGCACACACCCTCATCATGGAAAACACATGAAGAAATGCATATGTGCTGTCTTTAAAGTTAAGTGTATGAGTTAAAAGTTGATTTTCAGTTGGGTTTTTAAAACAGCATCAGAGTGAGTGCTTTCGTTCTAGTTTGGTGTCACAAATGATGACGGTGTGAGCGTTCTCGCCGCTCTGCGCTCTGACCTATCTTGGAAGGTGTTTTGTTTTTCCTGCTAGCTATACGTCTCTCATGTAGAGTGCTGACAGCCGCAACGGACAGAGCTAATTCACCTTTGTTGCTAATGTTTCACTATGCTTCTGCCTTGGAGATTGTCTTTTTACACTATTAGTCCAAGTCAAGCTGAAATAAAGCACAGAAAAAGCAAGCCCTGTGTGATTATTTAAAGACTTGAGAATGTTAGCTAGCTGTCTAGCTACGCACTGCAGGGGCAGCATAGCATATGATGCAGCTTCTAAGTTAAAGGTAATCGATCTGCCTGTTGAAGAAGAAAATAGAGCTGCTGCATGTAAGCTTGGCATCAATGAATCGACGGTGAGACGTTGGAGTCGGCAGCGTGAAGAACTGACTCAGTGCATTTTACTGCCGTGTTACAGGCACTGTTCGGAAAAAAGCATTTATTTAATTAAAAGTTTAAAAAAAATCTTTCTGTGAAGATATCTCATGTTACAACGTGGACACCTGCGGCTTATAGACCGGTGCGGCTTATATATGTAAAAAAAATTGTTTTTCTTTTTAAATTTAGTGGGTGTGACTTATATTCAGGTGCGCTCAATAGTCCGGAATTACGGTATTTAAGAGTGCAGATAAACAATAATGAATGCAGACACTTCTGCAGGGGAAGCCACCTTGTCAGTGGGCTGCTGTGAAACAACATTGGCGCTACCCCTTTATTTTTTAAAAGGTTTTTCTCACAACATTGCTCTACTATTGTTTGCATTTTTTTGTTATAAAAATAATATGCTTCTGTTTTGAAATAAGATCAATGATTCATTTAAAAAGCCCCTCAATATAAAGCAGACTAAACAACACTAACTACAAGAGAGAAATAGTCAACCTTTAGTGAAGCTGAATTAACAGCTCTTTGAATGTGAAAACATGCATCAGATGCAAACTGTGTTTAACGCACATAGCTGAAACATGAAGTTTGATTGCACTGAAGTATGCTCCCTCCCTGATGAATAAACAGCCCATCATACCTTGACATTGGAGCCCCTCTGACCTCTGTCATACTCTCCATGGCTTCAGTGCACACACAAAAAGTAATTATAAATATCCACTGAAACTAAACATTTTGTTGTGATACATTTTTCAGGTATCTTGCCCAGTCCTGATCTGGATATACTGCCCAGGAAAAGATAGGACCTTTGTCAGCTACAGAGAGAGCACACTTGGTGTTTTTTATGTAACTAAACTTGCATCTGAAGTTGCATGTGAGCTGCATTGCTAAACATACCATCCATCCATTATCCACACACCGCTCAATCCTCACTAGGGTCGCGGGGGGGGCTGGAGCCTATCCCACCTGACTCGGGCGAAGGCAGGGGACACCCTAGACAGGTCGCCAGACTGTCGCAGGGCTACATATAGGGACACACAAGCACTCACACATTCACACCTACGGGCAATTTAGAATGATCAATTAACCTTAGCATGTTTTTGGACTGTGGGAGGAAGCCGGAGTACCCGGAGAAAACCCACGCATGCACAGGGAGAACATGCAAACTCCATGCTGAAAGATCCCAGGTCCGAGCTGGGACGTGAACCAGGGACCTTCTCGCTGCAAGGCGAAAGCGCTAACCACTACGCCACTGTACAGCCCGCTAAACATACCATTCATTGTTATTGTTTATTTCCCAGAATTACAATAGACACAACACGTTACAGTAACAAGTCTGCAGCTTTTTCAGTACACGTATTGATTGCAGAGATTGCATTTTTTGTGTCTGTGCTGGTGTAACTTTACTATTTACCCTTGATATTATGGCCATTTAGAATACCAAAGCACACTCTCAGCCATTCATTCAATCCTCTTTTGATGCATAAAATATCCATTTCGTTTTGTCTGAAGGAATTTCTCTTTGAATTTCTCTTTTTTTTTCCTGTTCCTCTGAGAACAATAACTTCAGTACAATGTGGGGATGAATATTTGCTCAGATCACTGTCTGGTCACTGTTTATGTTTCATTAGCTGCCTCATGTTTTCTCTCATTCTCTCAAACTAGTCAGCTTTCAGAACCAACTTTTCGCTTTTTGCCAGTGGGCGTGATGACATCAAATCCATGACAATATGACCATGATGTATGGGTTTTGCGTGAGTGTGGATATGTGCGTGTTCGTCCATCTTTGTTATGACTAGTTTGAGGGCAGCCTGTATCAAAGCCATATTTCAGTAAACTCATGTAATGAAACTAAAAGCTTCCTGTATACCTGCTGAAAAATGTAAAATGGTAAATGGTCTACTCCTACTAGTGCTATATAGTGCAGTAGTATGGCATGCACTGTAACCATTTCACTCTCAAACATCCATCATCTAGACACCGCTTAATCCTCATTAGGGTCGCGGGGGGGCTGGAGCCTATCCCAGCTGACTCGGGCGAAGGCAGGGGACACCCTAGACAGGTCGCCAGTCTGTCGCAGGGCTACATACAAGGACACACAATCACTCTCGCATTCACACCTATGGGCAATTTAGAGTAATCAATTAACCTCAGCATGTTTTTGGACTGTGGGAGGAAGCCGGAGTACCCGGAGAAAACCCACGCATGCACAGGGAGAACATGCAAACTCCATGCAGAAAGATCCCGGCAAAGCCGGGACGTGAACCAGGGACCTTCTTGCTGCAAGGCGAAAGTGCTAACCACTACGCCACTGTGCAGCCCCACTCTCAAACATTACACTGTAAATTCTTCCCTATATTTGTCCTCGAATTAATTTGTTCAGGTAACCTTACGAATTCATTTTTGAGTATCACTAGAGCAAATGATCAAATCCTATGGGTGCGCACAGGTGGTATTGACAAGACAAGTTAATTTAGTGAAAAGAATTTGGTGAATGTATCATAATTACACAAACAAAAAGGAAGGGAGGTTTAGGGGAAAAAATCTAGAAATGCTTTTGCATAACGCATAGTTTGTTTTACACTCCCCTCCAAAAGTACTGGAACAGTGAAGACAATTCCTTTATTTCTGCTGTAGACTGAAAACAGTTGGGTTTGAAATCAACCGATGAATATGAGACAAGAGATCAACATTTCAGCTTTTATTTCCAGGTATTTACATCTGGATCTGACACACAACTTAGAAGATAGCATTAATTGTAATGGAACATCAAAGTTTTAGGTGAGCAAAAGTATTGGAACACATAGATTTAATATAGATTAGATGAATAAGACTTAATATTTAGTTGCAAATCCTTTGCTTGCAATAACTGCATCAAACCTGTGACCCACTGACCTCACCAAACTTTTGCATTCTTCTTTTGTTATGCTTTTCCAGGCTTTCACCACAGCCTCTTTTAGTTGTTGTTTGTTTTGGGGGGTTTCTCCCTTCAGTCTCCTCTAAAATGCAGCGCTATAGAGTTGAAGTCTGGAGATTGACTTGGCCAGTCTAAAACCTTCCACTTCTTGCACCTGATGAACTCCTTTGTTGTTTTGGCAGTGTGTTTTGGGTCATTATTTTGCTGCACGATGAAAGATCTCCCAATCAGTTTGGTTGCATCTTTCTTTAACCCTCGTGTTGTCCTTGGGGTCATCCTGACCCCAAGTTAAATCTTTTTCTGTCATATACTTTTATGTAGCAAGATCTATTTGGCCCTAAATTCCAAAATGAAAGGAAAAATTTGTGATAATGGGTTGGATTGAAGTAAGACTAAAGGTGTAACACAGAATTGATTGACAATTTATACTATACACTTTAAATAACAGTCAAAACCGGTGGGATCTTTTTGATGCCAGAGGACAAAAGGAGTATGGCAACTGGGAGGACATTACGAGGGTCACATTGGCAGACAAAATGTTTCTGTAGACTTTTGAGTTCATTTTGCCCCTGCCATCATGTGTTCCATCATCAATGAAGCCCGTCCCAGAAGAAACCATGCAAGCCCAAGCTATGACAATACCTCCACTGTGTTTCATAGATGAGCTTCTATGTTTGGGATCATGAGCAGATCCTTTCTTTCTCCAAACTTTAGCCTTTTTATCATTTTGGTAAAAGTTCATCTTTCTTTCTTTAGTCCATAAAACTTTGCCCCAGAATTTTTCTATCATAAACTGCTGCTATTTTCCTTGGTCTACCCATTCCACATCGGTTACTTAGTACACCAATGGTTTCTTTCTTTTTCAGGACTTTCCAGATGGCCATGGTCAAGGCTCTGATTGATTTTCCGTCTTTTCTCAGTTGCTTGTTTTTCACCCATAGACAGCTCTCTGGTTCATGTTGGTTACACCTCTAACTATAGATGCAGTCTGCACAGGCAAAACCCAAATCGAATATTTGGATCTCAAAATAAATATTTGGATACCACTGTCACAACCGAATATTTGGATACAGTCTACAGCAAATATAAAGGAATTGGCCTCGCTGTTCCACTGCTTTTGAAGGGGAGTGTATGTCAATTATACTTAATAGTTATGGTATCAGTTTCCTCTAGGATTTTTCTTAATTGTAAGAGAAAAGAATTTTGAGTGGTACACTGCTGGTTGGAGAAAATATCAGTAGGTAAAGTGGCATCATAGATCATTGATCAGCCAGATTGAGTGCACTCTGCCTGAGGACATTTGGTCCCATGCATCCCAATGACTTAGCTGTCTCGTCGGCCGTATTTTTTTTTAATGTTGTCATTATTATGATTCAGTTAGTTCACTAACCAGTTAAATCTACCTTTCTCCCACTTCTCTTTTTTGTTCTCTGTCTTTGTCTGTTACTCTTGCCTGGGGTTGCCACATGTCTTCTTGTATCTAAATACAATCCTTCTTCAGGGTCATGTCCTTGCAACTTCATTTTTTCAAATCTCAAAGCAACACCTGTAAAAAATGTATGTAACAGAAACTTTGGTTCTGTGTTTGCGTTTCATCTTCTAAACTTCGTACTAACTTGAAGCGACCAATCGTATTAAGATTCTTTCCACCAACTTAAACAGATTTTGAAGTGCCTGACAAGAAAGCCTAAATGTTATGAGTAAATACAATACGCAGTAAATCACTGGTAAATACCCACTGTAGTTCTGTTGATAGATGACTCTGCAAAGCCTACCTGTCAAAAAGAACAATTAGCAGCATGCAGTTTCTATATGGTGTAACATTTGTGCTGAAAAGGCCAAAACTTGAACAAAATGGTAGATTTTGATGAAGGCACTGGATGGCAAGGCAACTGTAAGTAAGGTAGGTAGTAGAGTGGATTATCCATGAATTAAAAGGTTGGCACTTAAATCCGTCCCATGTGCCAAAGTGTCCCTGGGTAAGTCACTGAACTTATCATTTGCCTCTGAACCATTCTGAGATTCAGAGTACTCCTTGGTGTGATCAGATTTCAGAATTTAGAATTCAGTCAGTGGAGTGCTACAGTGATGTGTGTCCCTCTTGAAGTTTGTCTGGAGCTCATCATTAGGTTCTTGGTCACCTCCTTTCTAATCAAGGCCCTTCTTTCCTTATTGCTCAGTTTGGCGAGGCCCTCCTCTTGGAAGAGTTCTGGTTGTGCAAACATATTCCATTTCAGAATTACGGGGGCCAGTGTGCTCTTGGCAGCTGTCAATGCAGCAGAAAATGTATTTCTTGCCTTTCCCAGGCATGTGCCTTGACACAACCCTGTCTGAACTTTCAGCCAGTTCCTTTAACTTCAGGCTTTGTGTTTAATCTGATTTGCATTCTCAACTCTGACAATGTGTCTGTGTGTGTATACACCGTGTCATTCTCCCCACTGGGCAACATGTTTGATTGTTTGTCCCCAAAATGGGTTACAATTGGTCAATCAGGTACAGTTTGGTCATTTGTCTGGTCAAACTGTCAGGTCCCAGTATAAAAATTTCTTGCTTGACCTGTCATAACCTGGCTCAATGGCCATGACAAAAGGACAGAATGAGTCCGCTTTCCAAAATAACCAAATAATTTATTACAAATGAAAGTATGACAAAGAATAACTACAGATATGGAGTGTGTCTTGTCTGTAATATCAGTAGTGTGTATGTGGGTGTGTGAGAATGATGTGGTGCGAGGTGTTGAAGGGTGCACTAACAAAGAAAACTAAATAAATTGTGCGGGTGGATCAGGTGATGGGAGCAAAGAGCAGAGCGAGATGACAGGTCACTGGAAGCCAGCATATATAGTGGAAGTAGAGCAGTGGGCCCAGGTGCTCCACATCTAAATGATTTCACATGGCCAATCTCGGCACCTTGGAGAGAACAGACATCATTAGATCCTCTATTGGATATATACACAGGGGCCGTCACAGACCAAAATGCATTAGAGTGACAACCAAATTTTGGAAGTGTTGTTACCATGGCCAAGAGTAAGGGTAGAAAAATTACTCTTTCAGAGTCTGAGATTCATGCACAGACCATTGCTCTTCAAAATGCAGGAAAAGCTGGTCAACAGGTAGCTCAAGCCCTTGGCAGAAATATCTACTGGGGTGCAGAAGTGGTGGCAAAGGTACTACAAAGGAGGATCCTTAAAGACTTGCCTCGCTGAAGACGTCAATCTGGCCTAACTGCAAGAGCCAAGGATCTGATGAGAAAGGCCAAGGGTAAAAGACACCAGTCAAACCGGCGACTCAGTTAGAGGCTGGAAAATCTTGAAGGTGTTTCTAAGAGCACCTGTGCATCATTATTTATAGAAACATTGGGGCTGAAAGCTCACAAGAGGCAACGTATCCTATGCAAAGTTGTTTAAATCAATCCAACTGGACTTTAAGAAGATTCCTTGAAGATGTTTCACCTCTCATCCAAGAGGCTTCTTCAGTTCTGGTGGTGGTTGATGTTGCCTCAGCCCTGTGAGGTGTGGTCAGTGTTATTCACATTCCGACGACCATTGCCAAGGCCCACCTGGCTCCTCAACGATGGTCGTTGGGAGCCAGGGAGTGACAATGGGGCTCGAAATGCGAGTTTCGCCGAGCCCTCGTATGCTAATGGTGGTCGTTAGCATGAGCCACCTCACCTGAGTCATTGTGCTGAGTAGTTCTTTTGGGGAGTTTTGAAAGGACCTGATTGTAAAATGGCGAAAGACGATGTCGCAGACCACCCCCCCGTTCAGAGATGGCTTCTCCACTTTGACATGGATGGCTTGAAAGAAGCCAGGATAACCATGACCTGGATGAATGAGAAACTACACAGACAACGTACCCTATGACTCACCAAACTGCAAAAGGCAAAGAGACTGGCTTTTGCAAATAAGTACATAAATCCAAATCCAAATGACTAGGAGAACTGGATTTTCTCTGATGAATGCCCTCTCTACTTACTTCCGACACCCAACAGCCAAAACACCCATATCTATACAGATGATCGTAAAAAAGTACCATCTTCTGAGAAAATGAAATTCAGTGTCCATAGTATGGTTTTGAGGGGTTATGTCCTCTTCAGGTCTCTCAGAGCTGCACATTGTGCCTCAGGTTACCACTGTTAATGCACAATATTATACCAACAACATTCTAAAAAAGGAACTACTTCCAGTTTTGACCAGGAGGAAAAAATCGGGTCCTGTGACTGAACGGAAAATGTTTAACAGACATTCAGAATTGGTATTTATGGAAGACGGTGTTTGGGAATCCTGAACAGTCGTATCTTTACCAGTCCAGCACTAACCACCATGAAACAGCACGACTCCAGGGCTTTGTGGGAGTGGGGGAAGATAGAATCATCCACACTCAAGAACCGTGTACATTTCATGCCTGAAAGACTGAAAGCCATGATCAAATGAAAGGAAGGAATACTGGTTATTGCATAAATTGATTATATTGCGTATTCAGTTTTTGAGCTTTGTTTTTCTGGGGAGAACGAACATTTGGGACACAGTGTAGACAGGTATGGGCCTTTCTTTTTTTTCTTTCTTTTTTTTAAATAACCAACAGTGTAACAGAGGATGACCAACAAAGCCGGCATGCTTTGGTGACAGCTTACATTATTTCTGTTAGCCTCCAAGTGAAATCACAGTGCTATACTGTATACTGTACATATACATTCAATGAAACATATATACATACAGATGTTTAGGGATCAACCAATATGTTTTGTTCAGGGTCATATCGATTTATGATTAATGGAAAACCAAGCAAGGCAAATATCCAATGTTTAACCGATATACAATAAAGGTTATATAATAACGGCATGTGATAGCAGGAAGCCTGTCATTCATAACTAGGTTTCTTTAATTAGAAGTATTATAACTGAATATATGGAATAGAAAAAGGAGTAATGATGTCAAAGCGTCCTGTGAAGCTACAGTTCTGTCCACTGTTGACTGTGAGATCAATTTATTGAGATTGATCAGTTTGTCTCCTGCAGTTACATTGGCTGTTCTTCTCAATTTTTTTTTTATCTTTTACTGTTCTGTTACTTTCATTTCCCACTAAAGGCTATATCCTAAAGCATTATTAAAAGTTGTTTCCAGATACTGTTTTAGAGCAGTCTGTGCCTGTCTTGTGACTTAATCTCTTAGCTGTTAGCGCAGCCTTAGCCGGTATAACAAAAAAAAAACAAAAACACCTAATGTCCTGATTAGTGGAGAGGGTTAGGGTAGGGTTAACCCTAACCCTAAACCCTAACCCAACTCCAGTGACGGTAATCACCCCAGAATACTGTTCAACACAATCAACTCTGTTGTTAACCCATGCATCTCCGTTGTGGCTGATGCTTTAGTCAAAGCTTGTGACAATTTCCTTTACTTTTTCACTGATAAAGTTGCCACTATCGGGCAGCTTGCCAGCTGTTATTTAAATGTTGGCTTGCCCGTTGCTCTGGTACTTTCTGCTGTGTTTGAGCAGTTTGAACTAGTTTCTCTGTCAACTCTTACTAAAGTGGTGCAACATATGAAACCTACAAACTGCTCCTTGGACACTGGTCTTGCCAAACTGTTGATAGGTGTTTTTAAATCTTGCTGGTTCTAGTCTGGTGTTTTGTTTTTTTTTTTATTAACTTTTGTCTCAGTTCTGGACTTGTACCAGCTGCCTTAAAACAATGCTGTGGTTTGACCTTTCCTTAAAAAACACTGAGTTTAATCCCTCAATTTTAGACCTTTTCACATTTGTATTTTTTGTCCAAGGTTTTAGTCCAGTCTTTCCTAGAGGACAATGGCATTGTCAACAAATTCCAATCCAGGTTCAGATCTCGTCACAGTACTGAGTCTGCTCTGTTAAAGGTCCACAATGAAATTGCGCTGTCCGCTGATGCCAAGCACCTTATGATTCTAGTGCTGCTGGACCTCACAGCGGCTTTCGACACGGTCCACCATACAGCCCTCCTGTCTCGTCTGAATGAATATGTTGGCATCAATGGCACCATACTTAGGTGGTTCACTTCCTACCTTACTGATCGGAATTCCAGTAATGTGAACTGTTATGCAGATGACATTCAGATTTACCTACCAGTGCAACAGAAAGTTAGACACTGAGTAGTGTAACTAGCTGTATTAGGGACATTAAGCAGTGGATTTTATCCAAGTTTTACTTTTAAATGAGGACAAAACTGAATGCATTATGTTTGGGGGCACTGATATACACTATACTGCCAAAAGTATTCGCTCACCTGCCTTGACTCGCATATGAACGTAATTGACATCCCATTCCTAATCCATAGGGTTCAATATGACGTCGGTCCACCCTTTGCAGCTATAACAGCTTCAACTCTTCTGGGAAGGCTGTCCACAAGGTTTAGGAGTGTGTTTATGGGAATTTTTGACCATTCTTCCAGAAGCGCATTTGTGAGGTCACACACTGATGTTGGACGAGAAGGCCTAGCTCTCAAGTCTCCACTCTAATTCAAAGGTTTTCTATAGGGTTGAGGTCAGGCCAGTCAAGTTCATTCACACCAGACTCTGTCGTCCATGTCTTTATGGACCTTGCTTTGTGCACTGGTGCACAGTCATGTTGGAAGAGGAAGGGGCCAGCTCCAAACTCTTCCCACAAAGTTGGGAGCATGGAATTGTCCAAAATGTCTTGGTATGCTGAAGCATTCAGAGTTCCTTTTACTGGAATTAAGGGGCCAAGCCCAGCTCCTGAAAAACAACCCCACACCATAATCCCGCCTCCACCTAACTTTACACTTGCAGTCCGACAAGTATGGTTCTCCTGGCAACCGCCAAACCCAGACTCGTCCATCAGATTGCCAGATGGAGAAGCGTGATTCGTCACTCCAGAGAACGCGTCTCCACTGCTCTAGAGTCCAGTGGCGGCGTGCTTTACACCACTGCATCCGACGCTTTGCATTGCACTTGGTGATGTATGGCTTGGATGCAGCTGCTCGGCCATGGAAACCCATTCCATGAAGCTCTCTCTGCACTGTTCTTGAGCTAATCCGAAGGCCACCTGAAATTTGAATGTCTGTAGTGATTGACTCAGCAGAAAGTTAGCGACCTCTTCACACTATGCGCCTCAGCATCCGCTGACCCCGCTCCGTCAGTTTACGTGGCCTACCACTTCGCGGCTGAGTTGCTGTCGTTCCTACACACTTCCACTTTCTTATAATACAGCTGACAGTTGACTGTGGAATAATTAGGAGTGAGGAAATGTCATGACTGGATTTGTTGCACAGGTGGCATCCTATCACAGTTCCACGCTGGAATTCACTGAGCTCCTGAGAGCGACCCATTCTTTCACAAATGTTTGTAAAAGCAGTCTGCATGCCTAGGTGCTTGATTTTATACACCTGTGGCCATGGAAGTGATTGGAACACCTGATTCTGATTATTTGGATGGGTGAGCGAATACTTTTGGCAATATAGTGTGTCAGGTACCATGGCTTTCAGACAGATGGTCAAAAATCTTGGGGTAGTATTTGACAGAGACTTGAAATTTGACAAACAAATTGATATTGCTGTCAGAGCAAATTTCTTTCAGCTATGTGTTTTAGCCAAAGTCAAGCCTTTTCTTAATCGTAAGGACCTTGAAATAGCTATTCACGCTTTTATCAGCTCAACACAGGACTACCGCAATGCACTTTATACTGGCATCTCCCAGTTGTCCATCAGCCACCTGCAACTCATGTAAAATGCTGCAGCACGTCTTTTAACAAACACCCCCAGATGTGAGCACATCACCCCAGTCCTTTATGCTCTCCCCTGGCTTCCTGACCAGTCTAGAATTGTTTTTAAACTTTTAGTGTTTTTTTTTTTGTTTTTTTTTTTAAAGCTCTTAATGGTCTTGCTCCACCATATTTGTCCAAGCTGTTAACTTCATGGGACCAAAAAAGAGCTCTGAGGTCATCCGATCAGCAGCTGCTTGAAGTACCCAGGTCAAAATAAAAATACTGGGGTGACTGGGTGTTCTCTGTAGCTGCACCCAGGCTGTGGAACAAACTCCCAGCCCGATAAGCACCATCACTGACCTAGGTCTTTTTAAGTCAAAGTTCAAAACCTTTCTTTTAGTACCTAGCCTGCATGGTGACCTTTCATTTAGATTTTTATGTACTAACTTTTAGATGTATATTTTAGTGTTTTTTTTTAATGTTTCATTGTATATTTTGCTGCTGTCTCTATTATTGCATTGTTTTAAAGTTATTCTCTTGTTTTCACTGTGAAACACTTTGGTCACCCTTTGGGCTGTTGTAAAGGACTATAGAAATAAACTGTGATTGATTGATCAATTTTCCACTTAGATTTGGTTAAGTTTCCTAGATAAGGATAACGTCACAGGTGATGTGTTCAAGGTTTTCAGTTCTGGCCATGATAAATGGTAAAATTTTCATGATTTATGTAGCGTACTAAGGAGCAGAACATTCCAGAGCAACACACAATGGTAAGACCCCATTTCAGGAGACAGCTAACCCCAAATTCACCTCCAAATGGAATATCTGCTGATTGGATGTTTACTACTAAAGGACCACTCATGGCACTTTTGGAGACAACAGGATGCCTCCTACCTCCGTTAGAATCTGACAAAGGTCATAAAGTGTCAACTGTGAGGAAAACCACACCTCTCCAGGATTGGCATTCTGACCTTCTAATCTCTCAATACCTAACACACAGAACTTTCTACACAGGAATGAATAGAACAATTTAAATCAGAACATTAAGGAAATGCTCCGTCATCGGAATGACGATCTGGATTCAGTTTCTGATACCAGGTTGATCAGGACCAGTATGGATCAAATTTGAAGTTTGTGGAAGATGCGCACACGAGACACAAACACCTCCTCCTCTCTCTTTCTGTCACAGACCACAGCCTAAAAGACACAGAATACTTGCAGAGACACACTTTTTACTCTGAGAATAAATTCTCCCTATATCTTCTTTTTCTTGTTATTAGTGAATGTATATGCTTTTGTGTTTAACCATGTTATAAGTTTAACTTTATGTAGCCTAAAATCTAGAATTTATAAGTTTATTCTTGTGTTTACACCGCGGAATTTTAATCATAAAGTGTAGTTTCTACCATTTCTACACGTTCTGCTACATTTACTTCAAAAGATAAGATGTCTTTCAAACCTACAAGGGATGTTGAGAGGGTCAGTGTAATATTTTGTCTTATCACTGAAATTGGCACAGATTTCTAAAACTCTTTTTGCCTTGTCTTTATCGGGCATTAAGTGTAGATTGATGATTGAGGCCAAGTTTAAAATGAGGCCACAGCATACCAAAATGTGAAAAAGTAAAAAAATCTGAAAACTTCCTGAATGCAATATAGTGTGCTTTGTTCCTTTCAATTCCACGCACCTGCACCAAAGAAATCATCCTGTAGGAGATTTCATAAATAACACTCTCCCAGCTTGTTTTCATTTCTCACTGTAAGCTAATGATTTCTGCTTCAAGTCATTCTCACAACAGACATCTAAAAGTGTTCTGATACTGTATGTAATGATACCGAGGACTCAAGGTAAATAATCCATCTCTTAGAGTTCTAACTCTCAAGCTGAGGCATATCTGAAAGAGAAAAGCAGTTAAAGGCAGAACAGTATTGTGCTGTCTTTCCTCTGAAAAAGGTGCCATTTTTTTTCCCACAATATTTTTATTGTTTTTCACAGCAATGGAAACATCTTTACATTGTATATAAAACAGAATACAAATTGTTTTGCTGCTTTTTTTTAAGAAAAAAAAATAACAAAAAACCCCACAAAAACAAACAAAAAAAATAACAGCAAACAAATAAACTGCTTCTCTCCTCTATAAACTTTAGTGCAAGTTCAGTTACTGTCTGTTATTTCAAAGATAAGACAACAAAATCAGCATTTAAGTGCCCTTATAATAGTACATAAGTGCACATGCATTCCTATGAGAATATACACAAAAATAAAAATGCAGGTGCAGAAGCTGCATGGTCCATCAATCACTCATCAATCTGAGGGTCTGCTAAATCTTGATCTTTGACGTACTTCACAAAGGGTCCCCATATGTTTTCAAAGACCTGCTGCTTGTCTTCCAAAATGTAAGTTATTTTTTCTACAGGGAGATTTGACAGCATCTGTCTCACCCACTGGCTGATACTTGGTCTACTCATTGATTTCCAAAATAATGCAATACACTTCTTAGCAGTAAGCAAGCTGAGGTCTATAAAAGCTCTTTCATGTTTTTTGTATTTGGAATTTTTTGGATACAGTCCCAGGAGGAAAAATTTTGGGTTTGTTGGAATTTGTTTTGAAATAATTTTTTCTGTTGTTTTCCTCACCTCCTCCCAAAATGGGCTTATTTTCCTACATTGCCAGATACAGTGAAAAAAAGTTCCCTTTGAATCTATGCATTTTGTACAGATGTCTGGAATGTTTTTGTCATATTTATTTAATTCAACTGGAGTGATGTAAGTCCTCATTAACCATTTGTAATGAATTAACTTATAGCGTGTGTTTATAGATTTGGTGTGTGCTTCAGCACAGACCAAACTCCAGTCTTCCTCTGAAATCTCCAATTGTAAGTTTTCTGACCAGGCCTTGCGTTTGTAATGCGAGTTTTCAGATGATGAAGATGTCAGTAGATTGTAAATTTCTGAGATGAGACCTTTTCTCTGGCTGTTTTTTAGCATCATTTTTTCTAATGAAGATTGTTTAGATTTCCTATGTTCATTGTTTTGACTAGTTTTAATAAAGTTTCTAATCTGGAGGTATTTAAAAAAGTGATTTTTGCTAAGATTGTAGTTGGAGATAAGCTGCTCAAAGGTCATCAGAGTATCTGAGGTCGGTAGGTAAAGATCTTCAATAGTTTTAAGTCCCTTAGAGCTCCATTGCTTAAATCCTGTGTCGGCTCTTCCAGGAGGAAAGAGCTGATTCCCCCAGATGGGACTAAACTGTGACAGCATTTGTGTTTCTTTTAAAATTTTTTTAACTTCATACCAGACCTTTATCATGTGTTTTAAAATGGGATTTTTGGTTTGTTTGCGTAATCTTTTTGCTGAATCTGAATAAAAATATAAGGGAAGAGGCAATTGCAGACCATAATTTTCCATTTCAATCCAATGAGGAGATGCGTTTGTGGAAAAGTAAAACATGATAGACCTCAGCTGTGCAGCCCAGTAATATAACATCACATTTGGACATTTCAAGCCCCCGCGGTCGTACGGCAGGTACAGTAAAGACAGTCGGAGTCTCACCCTCCTGTTGTTCCATATAAATCTAATCCATAATTTCGTGATTTTTGAAAACAAGTCCTGAGGCGGCAGCAGAGGAATATTTTGAAATAAATACAGGAATTTCGGAAGTATGTTCATTTTTAATATATTTATTCTCCCAATCATAGATGTTGGTAATGTCATCCACCTTTCAAGCGATTCACTGGTTTCTGTCATCAGGGGTTCATAATTGGCATCAACCACCTGATCTAAATTTGGCAAAATCTGTACTCCCAAATATTTAAATTTTTCCACTACATTAAACTGGACAACCTCAGGGATTGGATTTGCTCTTTCATTCGAGTTTAAGAGCAGTATAGAGGATTTGGAGTTATTTACCTTGTACCCAGAGACATCACCAAATGTTTGAATTAATTTTAACAAAACTGGGATTGTTTTCTTTAAACTTGACATCAGTAAAATTACATCATCTGCAAATAGACTTATTCTATGTTCTGTTGAACCAACGGTTAATCCACTGAATGTCTGGTGTGAGCGTACAGCAGCTGCAAACGGCTCCATGGCTAATGTAAACGGCAGCGGTGATAGCGGACACCCCTGTCTGCAGCCTTTGCTGATTTTGATTGGTTTAGAAATGTACCTGTTGGTTAAAATTTCTGCTGTGGGGTTTTTATACAGTAGTCGGACCCATTTTATAAAGTTATTACTGCAGCCAAATCTCTCCAGAACATTAAATAGATATGGCCACTCGACCCTATCAAAAGCCTTTTCAGCGTCTACAGACAGGAGTGCTGCGTCCTGTTTTCCTTTATTTACATGGATAGTATTTAAAACCCTTCTTACATTGTGAAAGCCCTGTCTTCCCATTACAAACCCATTTTGATCCCTGTCGATAATTAAAGGCAGCACTTTTTGTAGTCTTCTTGCTAAAATTTTACATATTATTTTAAGGTCAGAGTTTAGTAGGCTTATGGGTCTCAGGTTTTCACATTTATTTGTTGGTTTCCCTGGTTTTGGTAACAAAATAATTATTGCACTATTCATTTCTAGTGGGAGGCTATCAGTCTGAAATGATTCCAAAAACATTTCCAAGAGTGGAGTTTGTAATTTACCCTTGAATTTTTTATATAGATCAATTGGAATACCATCTGGTCCTGCTCTTTTCCCTGATTTCATAGCATCAATGGCTTGTCCAATTTCCTCTTTGGTAATTTCTAATTCTTATTCTTCTTTAAGTTCTTTTGGGGTTACTGGTATAGGTGTTTCATCAAGGAATTTATTTAGATTTTGCAAATTTATTTCATTTTTTGAATCGTATAAGTTTTCAAAATAACTTCTAAAGGCGCTGTTAATTTCTGAGGGATCTGTGATTGAGTTATTTTCAGATATAATATTTGTGATCGATGTTTTAGTTTCTAACTGCTTTATTTGCCAAGCTAATAATTTTCCGGCTTTATCACCATGTTCGTAAAAGGATTGTTTGAGTCTCAGGAGACTGGATGCAGCCCTGGATGCAGATATTTTATCAAATTCGGTTCTTAATAAAAGTAACTCTTTATTATGTTGTGGGTTGTTTTCCTTATATACCTTGTCTTGGAGAATCTTTATTTTATGCTCTAGGTCTAATCTTTCCTCTCAAGGTCTTTTTGGATTTTGAGCCTGTGTAGCTAATAATTTGTCCTCTTAGGAATGCTTTGAATGCTTCCCACCTTATGCATGCTGAAGTTTGCGTTGTATTATAATGAAAGAATTTATCAATCTGTATCCCTATATATTTTATAAATTCCTCATCTTGTAACCATTTATGTTGAAAATGGCACCGAGGAGGATCTTTTGTTAGTTTTGTATCTTGGTATATTAAACAGCAAGGTGCATGGTCTGAGATTACAATATTATCATAGAAACAGTTGACAATTTTTGACCGTAACTCTGAGGAAATTAGAAAGTAATCGATTCGGGAATACGTTTGATATGTGCTTGAATAGCAGGAGAAGGATTTAACCTGGGGGTTTAGTTCTCGCCAAATATCCAAAAGTGTTAAATCTTGAGTAAAGTGGTTAATATGCGTTCTGCACCCACTGTGAGACTGATCCACTCCTGTGGATCTATCAATACTGGGGTTTAATGTACAGTTGAAATCACCCGCTATTATATGTTGTCCAGCTAATGTAGCGATATTAAGAAACAAATCTGCATAAAAACCAGGAGTATCCACATTGGGGCCATAGATATTTACCAGATTCAGATTCTCTGACAATAAGGAGCCTTGAATGATCAAATATCTAACCATTTTATCTTTTACTACATTTTCCACTTGAAATGGGATGGATTTATGAATGAGGATCATGACTCCTCTGGCTCGGGATGAAAAAGGAGCCGTAAACACACTCCCCCTGCCACCGCCTCCTGACCCTGGCCTCATCTTCTCTCAACAGATGGGTTTCTTGCAAAAATACAATTTTAGAATCAAGATCTTTTATCTTAGCCATAACCTGCTTGACTTTTTTAAGTTTTTGAAGACCTCTGCAGTTCCACAAAACAAAATTAACCTTCACTCCCTGTGTCATTAGGCGTCAGTAAAACCAGTTTTTCTTGCACCACTGAACATAATTTGTAGAAAAGCAAAACAAACATGGATGTTTGAACTCTCATCCAACACTGTAAACACACAAACAAAACAAACAAAAAAAGAAAAAAACCCTTCCCGCCAATGCAGGATCCCCCTAACCCCTTCCTGTCTTCCGTTATCACTAATGTCTGTTCCACAACTAGTGAGGGCCAGACTGTCCACCCTCTTCTTCCTACTACACTGACCCACCAGCCACCGCCCCTATATGTTTGATCAATTATTTCTCCCCTGACATTTGTTATAATTATCTAGCATTGTGCTCCTTACAGATTAAATATTTTGTCTCCAATATTAATTACTGAGTGTGTATTCCTTAAAGGGCTTTTTAGAACATATTTATTGTAGAAATTCCTTAACCATTTATGCATACATAAATGGTTAAGGAATTTCTACAATAAATATGTTCTAAAAAGCCCTTTAAGGAATACACGAACCAGCCAATGCATCCTAAGTGTTGGCACACCATAGTGTGCCAACACTTAGGATGCATTGGCTGGTTCGTAGAAAACTATGTTGTAAATTTAGTGTGCATTTAAATTTAGCATTATTTATAAAACCTCAATTTAACTGAGACTGTGCTTATAGTTAGTGTTTTTACCCACTAGCAACATAAATACTAAATGTACATTCCATAAGATCTGTAATTTAAGATGAGCTAGGATTTATTACCAAATGTTTGCCATTATGCACAGTGTATTTTTATAATCACAGTATTTACTACCGTTTTAGTCCGTCATTCGTTCCCTCCAGCATCTTTCTGGATCTTCTTCACAAACTCTTGTGCCTCGGCCAGGGTTTTAAATGTACGAGTGCGCTCTCCGTGCGTGACCAACAGCCTGGCCGGGTGGATCACTCCGTGCCGTATTCCCAAGTTGCGCAGCTCCTGACGCACCGGGTCGAACTGCTTCCTCAGCCGGTGTAGCCCCGCAGCCAGGTCCGGGTAGAGCCGAACCCGCTAGTCCTTGTAGCTGATATCCTTTTTGGCCAGTACAGTCTTCATCACAGCATTCATCACCACCTGTTTATTCTGGTAGTTGAGAAACCTCATTATCAAAGCTCTTGGCGGTGCTCTAGCATCCCTCACGGGTCCGACCCGATGTGCCCTCTCCAACACCACGGAAGACTATAGCGCCGCATCCAGCACCTCGGGTATCCACTTCTCCAAAAAGCCGACTGGGTCAGGTCCTTCTGCTCCCTCAGGAAGGCCCACTAACCTCAAATTGTTCCGACGAGGCTGGTCTTCTAGGTCCATCAGCTTGTCCTCCATTTCTTCACACTTTGTCTCCAGCGTGCGTAGCTGCGTATGGAGTCCAGCCGTCCGGTCCTCACAATCCGATGTTCTCTGCTCAGCCTGCGCCATGCACTCGGTGCATTCAGTCAGTCCGTTCCTCACACTTTCAATCGCCGTCATAACTCCATCAAATCTTGATAGAAACTCAGTTTTCATGGAGCTTATAGCAGCCAGGATTGCATCCGCCTTCACACCTCCACCTTTCCCATCTCCGCTGCTTGCCCCCTCGGCCATGTCCGCGTTAGCTTTAGCTGTTTCGTTAGCTTTAGTTTTCAGAGCTAGCTCACTTGATTTAAGGTCAGTTAACTTCGGCTGAGTGGATACTTTACCCGTTTCTTTGGCCCTTGGCATTACGCCAGTCTCTCAGGCATTCGTTTTGCGATAAATTGGGAGATTTTCTGTAGTTATTTTAGAAGTTTTGACAGAGCGGTGTGCTGCACGTCTCCTCAGGTGGTCGCCATAATCGGTGCCATTTTAAATATACACACGTGAAAACACTGAAAATAATGTGACCACAGGGACATGTTCAATCAAGGTATGTCCTCTAATTAGCATCACAGGTGTCTACAAACTTGTAATCAGTCAGTCAGCCTATTTATCGTGTTACAAGTACTCACTGTGCTGTTTGGTCACATGGTGTGTACCACACTAAACATGGACCAGAGGAAGCCAAGGAGAGAGTTGTCTCAGGAGATTAGAAAGAAAATTATAGACAAGCATGTTAATGGTAAAGACTATAAGCCCATCTCCAAGAAGCTTGATGTTCCTGTGACTACAGTTGCACATATTAGTCAGAAATTTAAGATCCATGGGACGGTAGCCAACCTCCCTGGATGTGGCCACAGGAGGAAAATTGATGACAAATGGAAGAGACGGATAATACGAATGGTAACAAAAGAGCCCAGAACAACCTCTAAAGACATTAAAGGTGAACTCCAACGTCAAGGTACATTAGTGTCAGATCGCGCCGTCCGTCGTTGTTTGAGCCAAAGTGGACTTCACAGGAGACGACCAAGGAGGACACCATTGCCGAAAACAAATCATAAAAAAGCCAGACTGGAATTTGCCAGACTGCATGCTGACAAGCCTCAAAGCTTCTGGGAGAATGTTCTATGGACAGACGAGACAAAGCTGGAACTTTTTGGCAAGGCACATCAACTCTATGTTCACAGACGCAAAAATGAAACATATCAAGAAAAGAACACTGTCCTTACTGTGAAACATGGAGGAGGCTCTGTTATGTTCTGGGGCTGCTTTGCTGCATCTGGCACAGAGTGTCTTGAATCTGTGCAGGGTACAATGAAATCTCATGACTATCAAGGTATTCTAGAGAGAAATGTGCTGCCCAGTGTCAGAAAGCTTGGTCTCAGCTGCAGGTCATGGGTCTTGCAACATTGGACTATTCTGAAGTGGCCTTCTATGAGCCCTGATCTAAATCCTATTGAACATCTGTGGAAGGAGCTGAAACATGCCGTCTGGAAAAGGCACCCTTCAAACCTGAAACAACTGAAGCAGTCTGCTTATGAGGAGTGGGCCAAAATACCTGCTGAGAGGTGCAGAAGTCTCATTGACAGTTACAGAAATCATTTGATTGCAGTGATTGCCTCAAAAGGTTGTGTAACAAAACACTAAGTTAAGGGTACCATCATTTTTGTCCAGGCCTGTTTCATCAGTTTATTTTTTTAAATAATTCTGTTGAGTCACGGTTCAAAAGCAATGTCTGATTTTCATTGGTTAATTTCCATAGAATTTTTATTTATTATTTTTGTAAGATTCAAATCATTTCTGTGACCATTGTGGGTTTTTCTTTCACTAACCGAAGGGCACCAACAATTTTGTCCACGTGTGTATCATCATCAAAACTGCTAACTTGTCCAGCTTCAGGTATATTTTTTGCATAACAGTGCCTGTTCTAGATAGTGCTGGACCCGAATATTTGAATATTCGGTCCCGACGGTGGTATCCGGATATTAATTTTGAGGTCCAAATATACATCCTACATCCCATGCTAAGCATGTCCATCCCTTTGGTCACAAAGGGATGGACATGCTTAGCAACAATACTCAGGTAGGCTGGGGTGTTTCAACAATGCTCATTTGATACTATGCAGCCCAAAGTGTGTCAAGAAAATATCTCCAACACCATTACACTACCACCACCAGCCTGAACCATTGATACAAGGCAGAATGGATTCGTGCTTTCATATTGTTTACACCAAATTCTGACCCTACCATCTGAATGTTGCAGCTGAAATCGAATAGTATTGCCTGGTCTTATGACGAGGTAGCATTTTTCCAATCTTCCATTGTCCAATTTTGGTGAGCCTGTGTGGATTGTAGCCTTATTTTCCTGTTCTTAGCTGACAGGAGTGGCACCTGGTGTTGTCTTCTGCTGCGGTGTCCCATCTTAGACTAAGACTGAGACTTAGACTTTATTAATCCCCAGAGGGAAATTCTGTTGTTACAGTAGCTGGGTATTCCACAACAAGCGAGTAAACAAGACAACACAGAACATTAAGGTCAGGTATAAAGTGAAAGTAACATAAAATAAGATATTATGAAATAAAATAAAATAAAGAAAAAATTAACAATATATACAAGAATATACAACACTGATACAGAAATGTGCAGATGAACTTAATGTGCAAATGAGGATGTGCTATCTAAGCACAATGATTTAAATAGGTGCAGATAGTTTACAGATCTTCTTTAAGGTTGGAGGTGTTGTGCATTCAGAGATGGTATTCTGCATTCCTTGGTTGTAATCACTATTTTTTTGAGTTACTGTTGCCTTTCTATCATCTCCAACCAGTATGCCCATTCTCCCCTGACCTCTCATATCCACAAGGCATTTTATTTCACAGAACTGCTGCTCACTGGATATTTTTTCTTTTTCGGACCATTCTCTGTAAACCCTAGAGATGGTTGTGCATGAAATTTCCTATCTTTTGGTGTGTCCCCACAGATCAGCTGTGCTCAGCATTAGATGAGTTGTTGTGAGGTAAAGTGAGGAGGCTGTATGTTGCGGTGGTACAAGCGTTCGGCGCTGTGGAGCACATCATAACAGTTAACTCTCAGAACAGCAAAGAATGCAGATCGCATACATGACTGGGAAGGAACACTTTGCAGAAATCAAAGTTCAGGTTTAGTCCGTTGTAGTAGTTGGGGTTAGTCTTTCATTTCCCTATCTATTTTCCTTTTACTTGTACTCCATCTGCAGCCATACCTTGTGAATGAGCTATATAACAATGAAGTCAATCTTTAAACTTAGCTGTTCTATCTTTACATTAGAAAACCTTGAAGAGCTTGTCAACAACAAAGTGCCAGGTTGTAATCGTGGTTGAACATACATTTTCCTTTGCCTGCTGTTAAAAAAGACTCTTCAGTTGCCTTTGTTTCTTTGTGAATGTTGTCTGTTGACGAGAATTTGCCCCTTCATGGTCATCTGTTTTCCATCTTTAATGGATTTTTATTGAATTTGCAAGTTAATGTATAAAAGGACGATGAAAATAGCTTTGGACTCTACATGGTAAATCACATTAATTCTTCTGTTACAGTTAAAACCAGAGACATTTGAGACAAGACTTTTAAAGATATTGGATTCTCATGAAGAATTTTGCTAATAAAGGACAATCATGACGAAATGCTTTGGTTGCAGCAGGAAAGTGACAAACAACATTTTTAATTTGAAGAAAGGCTCTCTGAATACAATTACATGGGTAAGCCTTCAACCATGAGCTAAACTTCTTCCCCCACTTTGACCTTGCTTACGAACTGCATAGCTTCTCAACACTTTCCCCATGATTTTGTTAAGAGATTGAGCTAGAGAAAAAAAGAGATTAATCAGGACATTGAAATGGATAAAGGAGTAGGACCAAGAGGGTACAGGGTTTGTTCAACTCACAGCAGCAGTCTAGAGGGATTTTTATTAAGCATTAGGTTCTACGTCCATGCTGTGTGTTTCTTAAGCCACTGAGAGAAATGGATCAATTTGACTTCAACAACATAAAACTCTCTTTTAAGCTGTTGTCCATAGCTGATGAGCTCTCATTAGTTTCTTCAGCTACCCTTAAAAAATGCAAGTCAAGAAAATTACCTAACCTGGAGAGAGAGAGAGAGAGAGAGAGAGAGAGAGAGAGAGAGAGAGAATGACAAACACACCCACATAACCTACCTACACACACACACACACACACACACACACACACACACACACACACACACACACACACACACACACACACACACACACACACACACACAGCACTAACGACTGTAACACTTGTTATGCTGAAAGAAACCTTGGCTTCAGTATAGCATTATGCTGGTTGCTTCCTGCAACTCACTTACATTATCAAATGCATTTAAACAATGCCCTGCTCTGTTGAGGATGAAGTAATTCAGTTTTCACCATATCTCCCATCGCTGATGACGGGGAGGAAATTGAATTACCTTTCCATCTTGCATGCACTCCCCCTCCCTTTGCTTCTTCCTGCCTTTATTTTTATCTAATGAACTGGTGCCAGACCCATTTATTGGCCTGCTGATTTTATCAGCTGATTAAGGCCTATCACAGATGAATCAGTATCTATGCATATTTTGTGTGATCTGAAAACTTATTTTAACTCTTTGATGTGCAGTGTGGGTCAGGAGATACCCATTTTCCATTGGATTTGGGTCACTTCTGACCCATATTGCACATGAAAGGGTTAAAGAATGTTCTGCATAAAAAGAGGCTTGGGGTGATTTATAAATGGTGTCCTTACATACAGAGCAGAGCAGGTTCCAATTCTGTTGTTTGTGATACTCTCAGAAACCTGTTCAGCAAGCAGAGTACAGATCACAGCTTTGTGATTCAGAGTCAAGCAGTGTCTTCCTAGTAAGCTGTTAACTATTTTGTGAAATACATAAGGACCCCATCATTCTCCCTTTTCAATACAGCTGTATCATAACCACATCCTTGATAATAGTCATGTCTTTCATGGTCAAATTACATTTGTTTGCTCTGATAATGAGGTAGCCAGCCAGCTATAATTGCTAGTACAGAAAGTAACATAGTAGATTGAAATGTTAGCAATAGAGCATCTTCAACTAATTCTAAAGCTCAGTCGACAACCATGTGTGTTGGTTTTATGTTTCGTTTTCAGGGTTTATAACCTGACTCAGCTCCCATCATAAAAGCATTTAAACATGTTTCCCCCATTACTGGGCGTATATGCAAGTTCCCTTTAATGGGCTTAACTTTCATTCCAACAGACATTCCTGCCAAGTGTAAAGTAAATCTGTTCAAAATAATCAGATTGTATAATATTCTTTGTGTCCCCGCTTTTGTTTTTCAACCATACTAATATGCAGTTTTCAGTAATTTAATACGAAGAAGGATGAACTCACCACTCAATTCTTCTGTGATTCTTTATGAAGTTGAAAACAAAGCTCGCTGTTTACACTGAGGATGGAAAGAGGACAGAACAATTTGTGTCTGTAGGAACTCAGTCTCACTTTCAAACAGGCTGCATTGTTTGTTCTTTCCACTGAAAAGTCTCCAGCATGGTGCAATTGAATGACCAATGAACTCAAAACAAAAACGTTCACTGACCAGAGTTGCCCCAGTTGACAGTTGAACTGAGTTTGAACTCTCACTCAGACACACAGACACACATATACCGATGTCAAGTGTGTATATCTATATGTATCTCTCTCTCGCTCTCTCTCTTTCTTTCTAGATAGATAGATAGATATATAGATATATAGATAATTGGATAGCTTAGTGGGAACACCCCTGACTTTGGCATGGGAGACCAGCGACCATCACAATGGCAGACATCTGAGAAAAAGTGTCAGATTAGAGAAGCTGGACAGCATCGGGCCCGGACGTGGTTCACACCTACTGGCTCTAAAATTTAACTGCATTCCACAAGTGCCTGGCTGTACAAATAAATCAACTGCTGACAAATGGGAACCATCCAGAATGGCTAACCCAAGGGTGAACAGTCCTGATCATGAAGGACCCCCAGAAAGGTGCCATCCTGTCAAACTACCGGCTAATAACCTGTCTCCATGTAACATGGAGGTTCCGGTCAGGCATCATAGCGGCTAAGATGAGTAGGCACATGGCCTAATACGTGCACAACGCCCAGAAGGGAATCGGTTGCAAATCCAGAGGAACCAAGCACCAGCTCCTGCTAGAGAGAGCAGACACCCGAGACTGCCTGACCAAACAGACCAAACTGTGCATGGCCTGGATTGATTACTAGAAAGCCTATGACTCAATGCCACGCACAGGGATCCCGGAACGCTTGGAGTTGTACAATGTCAACAGGACACCAAGAGCCTTCATCAAAAACTCAATGAGGCTGTAGGAAAATGGCACTGGAGGCCAATTACACAAGTTACCATCAAATGCAGAATATACCCAGCTGATCTACCATCACCACTGATGTTCTGCATACGCATAAACCCCTTCAACCAGATCACCAAAAGGGGCGGCTACAGGTACTGGTTCCAAAGCAGAGTGACCATCAGCCACCTCCTCTTCATGGACAACATGAAGCTGTATGCTAAGAGCGAGTGAGACATGACTCCCTGATCCACACCACAAGGATCTATGGCAATGACATCAAGATGTCATTTGGACTAGACAAATGTGATAAAATGGTGTCAAAGAGGGGAAAGATGATCAGAATCATAGAGGTTGAACTACCAGAAGGCAATATTGCAGATGTTCAGGACAGATACAAATACCTTGGGATACTGCTGGCAAATGAGAATCATGAACAAGCCGCAAGAAAATCTGCCACAGCCAAATACCTGCAATGAGTAAGACAGGTCCTGAACAGACAGCTGAATGGGTGGAACAAGGTACAGGTCATCAACACCTCCCATGGTGGTGGAGAACAACCAAGCTAAGATCCTTTAGGTCTTCCAGATCCAAACTGACAAGATGGTGGTGGCTAAACACTAGACATTGTGTTGGTGGACAAAAGCCACAAGAAGACAATGCTGATTAATGTGGCCATACCGACAGTAACATCGGAAAGAAAGAACATGAGAAAGTGGAGTTGTACCAGGGCTGAAAGAGGAACTTGAAAAGATGTGGGGAGGAAAGGCAACAGTAGTGCCAGTGGTGATCAGATCACTGGGAGCAGTGACCCACAAACTGGAGGAGTGGCTCCAGCAGATCCCAGGAACAATGTCTGAAGTATCTATCCAGAAGAGTGCAGTCCTAGGAAAAGCATAGATACTGCACTGGACCCATAAACTCCCAGGCCTCTGGTAGAGGATCTGAGCTTGAGGGGAAAAACACCACCCCCGATGGGGGTGAGAAAGGGATTATGTATACAGGGGGTCCTCGGTTTACGATGTCATCGACCTCCGGCGTTTCATCGTTACGTTGGAACTGGTTATGGGCCGGTCCTTAGCTTACGTGGAACTACTTGGCGAGCGGAGCGGAAGAATACGTCGTCGTGTATATATTATTTAAGAGTAGACTTTTTTATTATTTTAGCACACACAAGTCAGACTCTTCTGATGGCATTGCTTCGAAGAAAAGCCATCTCCATGGAAGTGAAATACCATATAATTAAGCACTTGGAACACGGCAAAACACCGACAATCATCGGTCAAGTTGTAAAAACAGTGCAACATGTTGTAGCAACCCTCTGTGATGAATGAGTGAGACTTCATTTTGTTCTTTGGTCGTTTATTGAACCTCCACACAGGCTACTGTGGGCCGTAGCCAACGCCAAAATAGCTACAAAAGCCCTATAACTTAGCTCCAGAATTAGGCGCCGTTCCCAGCTCTCTCTCGCTTGACACAAACGCATACCGTCAATGGCATGGAGCAACCCACACACACACACAGACACACCAGCATGGCGCGGAGCACCACGCACACACACACATACACACTACTGCTGACTCTCAGCCACTCAGACTTAAGGCATAAAGACTTTGTTTACATTTTTGCCATAACCTAATGCACGTAACGGCTTTGTTGCTTTGTTTACATTTTCGGTGAAGTTCCAACTTATGGTGAAAATCGACTTACAAAACGTAGACTTCATCTACAAAAAGGGCCAGAGCCGACTTTTTTGCCTCATAAGACTTCGATGATTAGACATCTGCAGTAAGATGCTGCAGATGTTTTATCAGTCTGTGGTAGCAAGTGTCCTGTTTTATGCTGTAGTCTGCTGGGGAGGCAGTATAAAAAACAAGGAGGCAAGGCGTCTGAACAAACTGATTAAAAAAGCTGGCTCTGTGGTTGGAATGAGATTGAACTCATTGGAGGAGGAGGTGGAGAGACGGACACTGATCAAGATAGAGGCCATTCTGACAAACATGGATCATCCACTTCATATCTGCCTCAATGAACAACGAAACATCGGCGGTGTACGGCTCCTATCCCTGTGCTGCAAGGACAGAAAGATTCAGAAAATCTTTCTTACCATCAGCAATTAGACTATTTAATTCTAAAGTAAACAGATGAGACCCCAGACAATTGAATTTCCCTTCGAGGATTAATAAAGTTATTGTAGTGTAATGACCGGTAGGAATGTAAATCAGAGGTAATTCGAGGACCCCCTGTGTGTGTGTGTGTGTGTGTGTGTGTGTGTGTGTGTGTGTGTGTGTGTGTGTGTGTGTGTGTGTGTGTGTGTGTGTGTGTGTGTGTGTGTGTGTGTGTGTGTGTATATATATATATATATATATATATATATATATATTAGGGCTGGACCCGAATATCTGAATATTCGGTCCCCGAATCTGGTATAAATGGCATGGACTTTTTATATTGTATTTCTGCTACAACAGCAGAGATGAAGTTAAAGGTGATAAATGGAACCTGTGAATACGAAGAACAGAAAATAATAAACAGCTGAAAGAGTTGGTCTGTCCTTCTGTAAGTGAAAGCTAAACAGAAAGTGGTTCACTGAGGATGGTGTCCATCTGGTCTCCTTCACAACCAGATGAGGTTTTCCTTCTGTTGGCTTCACTCAGAAGATCCTCACAGTGAATATGAGACACGTGAGATGAAGACAGACGTCACAGTATCAGCATCAACAGCAGAGGTTCATTTTAAAGTGACCCTGGAAAGATTTCCTATTTCATATATAGTTTTCCAAACACTGAAAGACAGAAAGGCCTGTAGTCACTTTAGCTTTAGGGGAGAGGATTTTATTCCTCAGTTTATCTGTGCTGCAATTTAAATGTAATAACTGTAGTGTTCATCATTACTTTGATCATATTCTGGGAGTTTATTTTTCCAATCTACACTGCAGGAATACGTACTACAACATGTGAATCAGTCATTAAACAACATTGACTACCAGAGAGTAGATTTACTGTTTTCTCTAGTTTAACTTCAGAGACTCAGCAGATATTCAGGACTACTGACAACACATAATCATAACGTTGCTGTTTTAATCATATTAAAGTTTTCTAAACATTGTGAACCAGCATCTCCACTGATAGTTTTATTAACTAAATGTACCACATTACAGTAACACAACTCACTTCAGCTGTTTACATAAAACACAACACAAACATCGTTAGCTTAATGCTACGTTAGCTTTAATCAGGCTACGACGGAGCAGCTAGGTAGTTAGCATCGCTAACAGAAAAGCTAATATTTACTATGCTAACTCTCTTCTCTGGTCAACACACACAGAGAAGAACTCCACCAACATCTGGAGTGCATTGCACACATTATATCTGACACTAAAGTTGCATATAAAGTGCAGTAAAACTGGCACCAATAAGAAAATAAACATTTACTTACCAAACTATCAAGAGTCCTTTCCATGTCGGCTGGTAGACTCGGTCGAAGGTAGAAAACTGGTTTAAACAAGCCAACAGTCAGAAAAACTGTCTGTGGAAAATGTTCTGCTGCTTTACCGATAAATAAACCAAAGTGATCATATCAGAGTTAATCCAAATGAGAACAGAGTTTACGGTAAATGAGCGTCTGGGCTGCCTCCTCCATAGGACCTGTCAGTCATTCCAGATCAGACTGTCAATCAAGTAACCACGCCCCCTGGCTCAGCAAAACTTTAGCGCTCTATATAAAATTCAGTATTGATTTATTTTAAGATCGCCATCTGATCTCTCATTTTGACCATAACATCTAAAGAAAGAAAAATCCTGAGCCGTAGAAAAGCAGTCTATCAAATTTTTTTTTTCCCGTGATGAATTGGGGTCTATGGAGCCAGAGCTTTTTGGAGCCAGCCCCTGGCGGACAGTGTGATATTGTAAGTTTTTGACACTTCCGAGTAGGCTTCATTTTTGGAGCCAGGCGCTATGTCCATTTTTATTATACAGTCAGCGCACAAAGAGGTTTGGTGAACACTGAAGGAAGACGAGTCCACATTGTGCTTGTTGGGAGGAAAGTTTTCTTTTAAAAATCCTCCCGATTGACAGCTTTGATAAAAGCCTGGCTGTGTGTAAATTGTGCAACAAAGCGTTTTCTGATCACCACAGCACTTCAAGCCGACAGTATCACCTCAATGCAAAACATGTTGCTGTTAGCACCAGAGGTAAAATTAGCTACGACTGTCCTGCTAACAGCTAGCGGTGAAGCCATCCCATAATAGACCACTTTAGAAGACACTGAAAGTGCTTTAGTTTACAAAAAGTGGTAAAATGTTGAATATAATTGTTATAATTGCATTTTGAGTGTGTAACAGACAGATGAAAAATGCGGATGAATATAAATAAAACGAACATTGTTGTAGTTTGTTATTACACTGTCATTACACTGCCAAAGAGGCAGAGCCTCGGCAGACTAATAAGTTAAACCAGTGTTTCTCAACTGGTGGGTCGCGACCCAAAAGTGGGTCGCGGGGCCGTTTTTGGTGGGTCGCGAGCCTTTTTCTAAAAAGAGAGAAAAATAAAGATAATGCAATTTAGTGGCGAGTCATTGTAGTTCCCCTCCGCACCCGCAGGGAGTCGTCGTGTCAGCAGCGACCGGTGAGGACACTCGTATTACTGTAGAAGAAACTGCATGTTTTCATAGCAACAGCAGCATGGCTAAACGCAAGTACGACAGCGAGTACATTAAATATGGATTTTCCTACATCGAAGACAAAGGAGTCCAAAAGCCTCAGTGTATTTTGTGTTGTGAGGTACTGGCAAGTGAAAGCATGAAGCCAAAAAAGGCCAAAAAGCATCCTCAGCTAAGCCATTAGAACTTAATGTAGTTCTGCAGTACTTTTATTGTGACTTGTGACTTTTGTTTATTTGTAAGTGCTTAAAATCACACTTTTCTTTCAATATTGCACACTATTTTTTTCCCCAAATATTGGCTTTCACATATAGTTAAGCACTTTGAAAAATGTTTTATTGTGTTTACATTTTGAGATTGATCAGAACATTAAGCATTTCTTCACTTTAATAATTTGTTGAATGCACTTCATCAGTTTTCATGTTTTGGACTCTTTTGCACATATTTCTATACATAGTTTCTCCAGCTACAACAGCAATGTTGCACACTTGTGCAGTATTATGAGAAGCTATTGGTTTTGTTGAATTGCACTTTTTTTGTAGAAAAAAAATGCACTTTTATATATCCTGAGAACTACTTGAGGCTATTGTTGTACTTATTTCAAAGTCCTCAGTACTTGAATTAGTATTGCTGCTTGATTTTGAGTTGTTGTGAAGTACTTGAGTTCAGGTTTAAAAGTTTTGTCTTCGAACGCTCAATCAATAAATTGTTGATTTTTGGAGAAATATTGTTTGGGTCACGACTTGTCATTTCAGTTTTATGGTGGGTCCCAGGCCCAGACCAGTTGAGAACCACTGAGTTAAACTACAAAAACACCTGTCTTTTAATAACTTAATTACAAACTTTTAGTTTATGAAAAAATATTTTTGTTCAGAAATAAACATTTATCTTTTTAAAAAATAAAGAACCATCACAATGACACCATTTATCAGACCCAGAAACTATGAAAACAATGAATCTGTGGATTGTCAACTTGACTGAAGGTCCTCGAACTACTTATGCTTTTGTTATGTACCATACAGTGGGAAAACCGAACTAAATCCGGGCTTTAAATGATCCAAATCACTTTATTTCTATATGTCCCATTTTAAATTGTATTAATTTTATTCATTTTAAATTATAAACACATATATGTTCATTCATTCAACTGTCAACCAAAATTTATTTGACTTGAAAATAATTATTGCTATATGCTATTTGACAAAAATGCAATTAAGTGAGATTAATTCCAAAGCCTGTAATTAATTAGATACATTTTTTAATCGTGTCCCACCACTAGACTAATCTAATCTTTATATATATATATATATATATATATATATATATATATATATATATATATATATATATATATATATATATATATATATATATATATATATATATATACATATATGTATGTGTGTGTATATATATATATATATATATATATATATAGATATATATAGATATAAAAAAGATTAGTCTAGTCAGGTCTGTAAATATTTGGATATTGGGGGACAAGGAACATATAAAACATAAAATTCAAACAGTGTAGTTGAGCATATCATGTATAGTAAGGGAAATGCAGAGTAGATTGGTGGAAATGGGCAGCTGGAGGCAGTGGGCTGAAGGAAGGTCAGCAGCGGCATTACACATTGGACATGATGGAGACTAAGCCAGTTAGTGGGACAGCAACCACAGATCAGAAAATGCAATGCAATAATGGGATATATCGTAAATTCACAGGTAATTAGACAAGGGCTCGGTACATTGAGAGAGGTCCCCAAGCAGCTTAGGACTATAGCCACATAACTAGGGGCAGCACTAACGGACATCAAAAGTCAGTTGTATACATGCAGACTCCAGTTGACCCCCTCAGGGTCAACCTTAACTTTAAGATTTGTCAAAAAGGAAGATTTTAAGCCTCGTCTTAAAATAGAGCGGGTGTCCGCCTCCCAGACTCAAACTGGGAGCTGGTTCCACAGGAGAGGCGCCTGATAACTGAAGGCTGTGCCTCCCATTCTACTTTTAGAAATTCTGGAAACAGCAGTCTCAGAGCGAAGAGTTCTGCTAGGATAATATGGTACTATCAGGTCTTTAAGATCTGATGGAAATTAGTTGTTAAGAGCTTTATATGTCAGGAGAAGGATTTTGAATTCTATTCTAGATTTGACAGGAAGCCAATGAAGAGGAGGAGGAATATGATCTCTCTTGCGACTCCCGTCAGTACTCTGGCTGCAGCGTTTTGGATCCAATATAGGTGTTTCAGAAAGCTATTGGGACATCCTGATAGTAAGGAATTTATATCACATATTTAGTGTAATTACTTGTGTAATTAATAGAAAACTTGAATATGATACCTTATAATACATTTTATTTATACAGCACTTTTTAAAAGCAAGTTTATAATGGTGATGCCAATTTCCCATTTTTCAGCACAACTTCACACCTGCCCACTGAGCCAAAACTACAACCAAATGGTTTGCTGACTGTGATATTACTGTGCCTGATTGGTCAGCCAACTCACCATATCTGAACCACATGGAACCCTATTAGTCCATGAGCCAGATAGGTTGGTCGGTACCACTCAGGGGGGCAAATTGCCACCTATACCATTTTATTGTGCTGCCCATGCATAAATCAATTTGGTATGATAGACCCCTCAACGTGGCAGCTTAATGTATTTTATGCAAGTTGCAATTTTTCGCAGACTGTGTCCCAGTAGAGCAAAAGGGCTAGCCATTTACCAACCTATCCCTTGCTTTAGTTTGGGAAGAATGTCTTGAACATTTCCAGAAATGTTCCGGAGTACATTTTGGAATGGCCCTTTGTGTTCAAAACAGAACTTGATGTAATCTAAATGAATAAATTTACACAAATGATAATATTTTTATTGTTTTCATATGCTTGTAATAAGCTGTTTTCCCTAACGCATGAACTGGCTGAGTATGCACTGTTGCTATGACTGTGGTCAGCTGTGAGCTGTCCTAGGTGTTAACATTACAAATGGTCCATAGGCCAGACAGATACTGGAACCATCTCAGGTGACCAAACCTAAGTGGGTTAATATAAGTACATCAGGATGTGAGAGCTTTTCCACACTGGCAGCTTTATCACTTATTTGTGAAACAGTCACATTTGCCATAACCGTGGTTTTGGACAATTCTTTTAACCCTCTGAGGCCCACAGCTGCAAAATTGCAACATTTTTTTAAGGTTGTCTAACTGTACCTATTTCTGACTGAATGCAGACAAACACTACATATCCCAGCACCTGACACTCTGAACTGCAAAATTGCAACATTTTTGGCAGGAAAATATTAATACAGTGAAACATACCACATTCCAAGTTCAAACAACATGTCTTCCACTGACCCCCCAGCTCTCTCTTTAGGAACAATTTCAACAGTTTTCCTAGTAAGTATTTGACCTGTAGTATTTTTTTCTTCATCCTTAACATGTTTAGCGATAGACAACTCAAATTATTTTTTAGAAGTATAATACATGTGATTTTTAGGGATTTCTTTCAATGGTTCAAAAATGAAACAGTGGGCCTTAATGGGTGCTACTTGTTTACACAGAAGGCCCCATCACAGGTCATGAGTAAATTCATCAATTGTGCCATCTATGGAAATATACAGTGTCTATACTGTATATATACAGTCATGGAAAAAATTATTAGACCACCCTTGTTTTCTTCAATTTCTTTTTCATTTTAATGCCTGGTACCACTAAAGGTTCATTACCTGATGAACACGACAAAAAATGCAGCTGATTCTGTAATACTTTATGTCCTATTTGACATCAATCAATCAATCTTTATTGGTCATTGCACACTTTCATATACAACGAAATTACATTTGAGCTGCCCTGCCAATGACAGCTCCGGCTGCTGCGCAGTGCTGCGCGCACCTTTCTTGAGGAAAAAAGAAAAAGGACACGTTGGGATCTGGGTAGGGATAGCAGAGGGTAAATGAAAAAAAAAAGGCTCGTACCAAATGAAACCTCCCATGTTGGGAAATTCAATTTGAGAAGGAACCTAAAAAAAAAAAAAAACACGCAAACACGCAAAGCATGACATAACACAAGGATAGATGGGATAAGGATGTGGGGAGGTGGAGGGGGGAGCACCGCACAGTTAGTCAGATGATGTGCAGCAAATTACTGCGCACGGATACCTGACCCCTGTGTATAGTGAGGAAAGCTTGTGGAGGCGGGGGGGTGGGGGTATGGGAATGTGTGTGCGAATGTTTAGCTCAGTCCCCAGTTCATGAGTCCGAATGTGTGTGTATGCGTGTAGCCCATCTACTTCCGTCCCAGACATCCGGTGTCTCAGTTCACGAGGGTGGGAGCGCGATAACACAGCAGGCTGCTATGGAGACGTCCTCGGTTGGCCCGGTCCAAAAGTCAACAGGTGTCCTTGGGAGAGTAGGGGGGGGTTTAGGAGAGCTATCTCTTGGCCATGAAACTTCCAGAGGAGTTTGTTATTGTTCCAGGGGCGCCAGAATGTAATCAGTTTCCTTCTGTTTGGGCGGGAGAGGAGTAAATTTCACCTTCCCCCTACTGCTCTCAACAATTTTAGATCTCAGCTGTAGCGATTCTCACCCTGATGGCTTCCAATCTGCGACTCAAATCAGCAGTCACACCAAGCAAATTGTTCATCTTACGATTGAGTTAGTCATACCGAGCATCGGCAGCCGTGATCCGATCGTTTGCATAGACCAACAGAGTTTGGACGTCGTTTCTGTCTGCGGTCCTCATAATTTTCCAGAAGCTCAGGCCAGTGAACAAGCCAATTATCAGCAGGCCTGTCATCATAAATCCGAATATATAAACATCTTCCACATCCTCCACGGATAGAGGTGCCAGGCACATGACCCCCTTCCACTTCCCCCAGGCGTCGATCACGTAACCAGAGGCGAAACTCCCATCCGGGCAGGTAGGCTCCCCTAGGCCTGTGCTCTTTGTGGCGACAATCTTGTCAATTGCGTTGAGAGACCAGTTAATCAATTCCATGATCGGTGTTTCGAAGGTCCAGTGCCAAGCGATCGCTCCAGTCAGACAGACGGGACGAGACGAAGAAATGCAGCAAGCATTGATGCTTGCTTAAGCTTAATTGTATTCCTATGGTTTATAAGAGGACATTTCATGTTATCAGCAGCACTGCGCATGCAAAGGCCTAGAGTGGTTTCCTGCTGACATTCAAGCCGTAGCACAACTCAGAAGCTGTCTGCTCTCACATAACGCCTAAAACTAAAGAATTATGTGAAGCCACAAAGGCAGCCATCTTCACACTGCTGGAAATTGGCATGAGTGAGAAACAGGTAGCGAAAAAACTGAAGACCTCCAAGACAGCCATTCATTACACCAAGAAAAAACAAGCCCAACATGGTTCTACCAAACTGCTAGCTGGTCAGGAAACGTCTTTCTACCCACCAGATGACCGTCACTCATCTGTTCCTGTGTCAAAAATCGTCCTCAGACCTCCAGGGACCTTAAAAATGAGTGAACACTGTGGAGAAATGGGACTTGTTTAGCAAGGATAGTGGGAAGCTGACTTGTTGAAGCTGATCTGAAGTCACACAGGGCAGGAAGAAGCCCTTTATCAAGGAAAGGCAGAGGAAAGCCTGGTTACTCTTTGCTGGGATCACAAGGATTGGACTGTTGATGATTGGGCTAAAGTTCTCTTCAGGGATGAATCCAGTTTTCATTTGATGCCCACTCCAGCCAACTTGCTGGTTAGGAGGAAGCCTCGAGAAGCTACAAACCAGACTGTCTGCCCCTACAGTAAAACATGGGGGTGGATCAGTGACCATCTGGGGTAGTTTCAATCTGGGTGGAACAGGGCAAATGCAATTGTGTGACGGACCAATGAACCAGGGTATGTACAGGACTACTCTGGAAAACAGTCTTCTTCCATCAGCTGGAAAACTCTTTCCTGCTTCCAATGACTGGATTTTCCAACAAGACAATGCCCCTTGCCACACGGCAAGGTCAGTTAAAGCCTAGATGGAGAACCAGAACACGAATCATACCTTGGCTGCTCAATCACCAGACCTAAATCCAACTGAAAACCTGTGGAAAATCATCAAACGCTAAATGGAGAACCACAAGCCCAAAAACAAAGCAGATTAGTTAGAATTGGTGCAACAGAAATGGGCTGCTGTGACAGCAGAACAATGTCAGAAGCTGGTGGAGAGCATGCCAAGACGCAGTCATTAGAAACAATGGTTATGAATCAGTACTAACTCCTGTGTGGATCATGGGATTAAGGGTGCTTTCACACCTGTTAGTCCGCTAGAGTGGTTCGTTTGGACCCAAAAGTTGTTACAATGTTGCTATTTTCAACTCGTTTGGTTCGCATTCACACCAGTGTTTTCGCAGTTGAACCTACTCCAATTAATGTTATATCTCCCCCCAGTCGTTTGGCAGCGCTGTTTACAAAACAAGGCGTTTACGATGACGTAGGTGTACGCTGATTGGCATAAAATTCCCTGTGCAGGTTGCTACGGAAGCTCCCGTAGACCAAAAAGTCTGCTGCGCCATCAAGCCGGTCCGAATGGAGACAGGTTTGTGTTCTCACCAGGAGCGAACCGAACTGGAGTTCACATAGAAGCGGACCGAGACCACCTCCCGAAAGTGGTCTCGGTGCGGTTCGTTAGTCCGAACCAAAAAAATCTGGTATGCTTTCACATCAGCCCAAACGAACCGTACTTGCAGGTGTTGCGGACTCCAGTCCGCTTTAAGCGGACTAAAAGACGTAGCTGTGAAAGCACCCTAAAACTGACAGAAAAGAAAACATGGAATCCTAAAAGCTATTTTTGGCAGAACAATGCCATAGCTACTGATGGAAGAACTGAAATCATTTTGGTTATTATCAAGAAAACCATGGAAAATGTCTAGATATCAGCTCTGAAATTAAACTCTTATCAGCTATTTTGTTGTTATCATTATATTTGTCCAAGCAAATGTTACTTTAGTGGTACCAGGCATTAAAATGTACAAGAAATTGAAGAAAACAAGGGTGGTCTAATCATTTTTTCATGACTGTAGTTTCAGTCTGAGTGGAACAGGACAAATGCAATTGTGTGATGGGCCAATGAACAGGACTACTCTGGAAAACAGTCTTCTTCCATCAGCTGGAAAACTCTTTCCTGCTTCCAATGACTGGATTTTCCAGCAAGACAATGCCAACAAGACAATGGTTATGGGGTTAAGGTTAAAGGTTAACCCTGGTACAAGGGTGGTCAGAGAAATTGATACTGCTTTGTGTTTGCAAAAACTGACTGAACACTTCAGCTAAAAGTGTTCCATTGCCACCTAACATCCGGCTTCATGTTCCGACAACAGTGACTTGGGACAACATTGATCACAATGAAGAGACACTATCTGGGGCTGGAACATCACACAGGGTAAATTGTATAATTGTGCAACCAAAGGTGTATGGCTCACAAGCCTTCTGCACAAAAGCTACTGACATTTTGTGAAAACACAAAGAGAGGTTTCCGAACATCATTCAGAAGATGGGAGCCTTCCACACCAAATGTACGCTGCTAGGAGTAATTGGCAAAAGATTCCAAGACTTGTGTATTGAAGCAGGCGTGATTGCTGGTGCTACAGAAGGACGCAACTACAACAGGGCCACCCGACTACACAAACTACTGTATGAAGCTTTGTTCTGCCTTATATGGAAAGGCTTTCTTTCTTGGATTCAGCAACAAGAAAGTCCATGTAGACAACATTTCATTGTCTATGGAAGAGCTGTGTGAGAATGTGAGACAACAAACACTCCAAGAAACATTGAACAATCCATCATATCCACATTTAGTTGACCCTTTTGAAGAGTATCTTGATCACCTGCGGAACTGCAATGGAAAGTTGTCATCTTATTGGCTGTCTTACATGGATAACCCTTATGGTGACCCTTAATACTTTCATGTAATGGTCAAAGTCCAACCACAGAGGTGGCAAGGATGTAAAAGGTTATAAGGACACATTTTCCCCTGCTCTATGTCACACTAAAGATGTATTACATAAGTGATGGATGTGTTACAATCTACCAGAAGGATGACAAAAATTAGTCTTAAACGCTCTGCTTTAATTTAAATTTCTAAGCTAAAATATGTGGATAAAAACATTCTTTTAAGTTCTTTGTATCACAACATATCAGTAGTAAACTCATAGTTTCCAATGTTTTTGAATGTCTTTCATGAGTGTAGTTATCAATGTATATGCTTGCATTTACCGTATCAGAGGCTAGAAAATTGTATTGACATACCTATTAAAAACCCATGGATATCTCACATAAAGCTGCCACCTGTGCATGTCTATCATACAGGAATAGTTACTGGGGATATTGTCCTTAACAAAAATGCATATGAGAATTTGCCCCCCAAAGTGGTACCGATGACCCCAATTTTACCTACAGGGCTCATGGACTATGTAGGGTATTGCCAAGAGGAAGATGAAAGAACACCCAACAAAATAATACAGACAAGCCAAAGGCCACTATCAAAGCAGCATGAGCCGAAATGACACCACAGCAGTGCCACAGACTGATTGTAAATCATTGCAAAGGAGCCCCAATCAAGTACTGAGTGTATAAATGAACATAGTTTTCAGAAGTTGGGCATTTTTGTAAAGTCTGTCCGCAAGATGCTGTCAATCAGTGTTATTGCAGCTGTGTGACCATTCATTTCTGTGCCTCCTTTTGCCTTTGCTCTCATTAACATAGGAGCTGGGTGCCTGAGTAGAGCGAGACGGGTTGTCATGTTGTTTTACCATTACACAGTCTTTTGCCCCACAAAGAGAAAGCCTGGGGTTTCTGAGAGGGTTGATCTGTTCAAAGACACATAATATGTTCTGTTTATGCTGTACAGTCACAGTATATGCAGTCATGCACTAGCAGACTGATGGAGATCTTCTGTGCCCCATCTGTTAAAGATCTAGTGCTATTTTTCTAAGTTATTCAACCCATCCACCCTTCTTCATCAACAGCCCTCATCTTTGTGAGTCATCAGTACATCACTCTGTGGAGCGTAGGAGGACACCAGACACTCTGCCTTTTTTTTCTTCTCTATAGCTAAATCTCTGCCCCATTCATCTCTTTATCTGTTTTGCTGTCCTTGTTCTCTCCTTTTTTTCTTTTCTGCCTCCTAAACTATATTGCCAAAAGTATTCACTCACCTGCCTTGACTCACATATGAACGTAAGTGACATCCCATTCCTAATCCATAGGGTTCAGTATGACGTCGGTCCACCCTTTGCAGCTATAACAGCTTCAACTCTTCTGGGAAGGCTGTCCACAAGGTTTAGGAGTGTGTTTATGGAAATTTTTGACCATTCTTCCAGAAGCGCATTTGTGAGGTCACACACTGATGTTGGACGAGAAGGCCTGGCTCTCAGTCGCCACTCTAATTCATCCCAAAGGTGTTCTATCGGGTTGAGGTCAGGCCAGTCAAGTTCATTCACACCAGACTCTGTCATCCATGTCTTTATGGACCTTGCTTTGTGCACTGTGGTGCACAGTCATGTTGGAAGAGGAAGGGGCCAGCTCCAAACTCTTCCCACAAAGTTGGGAGCATGGAATTGTCCAAAATGTCTTGGTATGCTGAAGCATTCAGAGTTCCTTTTACTGGAACTAAGGGGCCAAGCTCAGCTCCTGAAAAACAACCCCACAACATAATCCCCCCTCCACCTAACTTTACACTTGGCACAATGCAGTCCAACAAGTATGGTTCTCCTGGCAACCGCCAAACCCATACTCGTCCATCAGATTGCCAGATGGAGAAGTGTGATTCGTCACTCGAGAGAACGTGTCTCCACTGCTCTAGAGTCCAGTGGCGGCGTGCTTTACACCACTGCATCCGACGCTTTGCATTGCACTTGGTGATGTATGGCTTGGATGCAGCTGCTCGGCCATGGAAACCCATTCCACATGAAGCTCTCTGGTGAAGCACTGTTCTTGAGCTAATCTGAAGACCACATCAAGTTTGAAGGTCTGTAGTGATTGACTCAGCAGAAAGTTGGCGACCTCTTCGCACTATGCGCCTCAGTATCCGCTGACCCCGCTCTGTCAGTTTACGTGGCCTACCACTAGGTGGCTGAGTTGTTGTCGTTCCCGCACACTTCCACTTTCTTATAATACAGCTGACAGTTGACTGTGGAATATTTAGGAGCGAGGAAATGTCACGACTGGATTTGTTGCAGAGGTGGCATCCTATCACAGTTCCACGCTGGAATTCATTGAGCTCCTGAGAGCGAGCCATTCTTTCACAAATGTTTGTAAAAGCAGTCTGCAGCCTAGGTGCTTGATTTTATACACCTGTGGCCATGGAAATGATTGGAACACCTGATTCTGATTATTTGGATGGGTGAGCGAATACTTTTGGCAATATAGTGTATGTGTCTGTTTATTGTGGAGGAGGCTCAGCGGTGAGAAATAACATCCTGTTTTAGGTAAGCTGTTTTTGAAAATTTTATTTTCTTTGTCGTCCTCTATCAGTAGGACTAATCAACTTTAAAACTATCAAAATAATACGTTTCTTAAAAAAAATGTATTTCTTCGACTAACAACTAATAGTTAAATTTATCAAATGTAATTTATTGATCAAATTGATATTTTCAATTTAATGGTCAAAAATACAGGTAAATGTCCATCACACTTTCAGAGAGATTGTTTTGTCTACCCACTCAGAATCACCTCTCAACAATAAAGTGTTAATGATTTAAAGAACTAAAGAACAGTGCTGTGCATATTGCAATTCATTTAATTCAAATCACATGGCCTAAATTATGCAGACATGTGTGTTCTACCAACTTTGAGTTTGGCACTTCAGTGTGACACTGCCCGTGTGCACAAAGCCAACTCCATTCAGAATTGGCTTTCCCACTTTGGTGTGACAGAGCGTGAGTTTCAGTTTGAAAACTCTGATTGTTGCTTTTTGATGTGAACAGACAGAAAATGAGATTGTGGAATTGATCAGGTAGTAGACAGCCACTTTTGCTTTGTGAGTAGTCTAAACTGTCACTTCATTCATTCCCTGAATCGTCTCACTCCTATCATGACCATTTTCCAGAAGAAAGCTAACACATTAACTACCAGTGGTTAATTCAGAATGAATAATGAATTATAGGCATTGCTTACCTGTTTTTTTTCTGCCAGCAGCTGTTGTGCAGTTTAGGTAAACTGTTGGAGGTTGTTTTGCGCAATTGTCTTTCTTTGCACTATTGCTGTTCTACCCCTGTAGTCATTCTACATCGAACCAATGTGCTCACTGGCATCCACATACTGGTGTATGTGAATGGTCATGTAATGTGCCTTTCCATGTTAGCATGAGTAGACATCGTCATTGAAAGTGAGATAAAACACTTATGTAGATGTAGTTTGCATTTGTGTGGAAGTAGCCTGACATGAGCCAAGCATTTCATTAGAAATCAGGGCAAGTCCTTGCAGCCAGCTTCAGTATCTAAGACCAGAAAAATGGGAGTTGGTATGGTAGCACATTAATGCCCATGGATTTTAATCACATTTGGTTCGGTACCATGTTGACACTACTACACATTTTTGTATTTTTACATGACTGCATATTTTTATCCATCATTACATTAGAGAAAAAGGAAAATGTTAAATAAATGTAAAATAAAAAGAGGCTTGACTGTGTTGAAATTCATGTTTTGAAATATGCAATCATCCAGGGCCTCTGATTAATGCGTTCATTATTAATTCATCTCTATGCAGAAAACAAAGAACCACACATTGGTGTGTGTGTGTGTGTGTGTGTGTGTGTGTGTGTGTGTGTGTGTGTGTGTGTGTGTGTGTGTGTGTGTGTGTGTGTGTGCACGCGCTGTAAACACAACCTCTTGGTTTGACTAGAACAAAGTGAGGTTATGGTGGGTGGAGGCAGAGTGTTTTTCCTCCCTCCATTCATTGTGAGCAAAGTCTGTCTCTCGCTTGGACCTGATTGGCCGCCTCCGCATAGAGAGAGGGAGAGAGAGATAGAGAGCTGGGGAGGAGTTAGAGCATATGAGCACACTGAAGAGAGCAAAGACAGGCAACAACAGAGAAGACATTTGAGAGATTTGAAGAGCAGGAGAAAGAAGAGAAAAGAAGGAATATCTGCAGAATTCACATTTTCTTTCAGCAGGAGATAAACCGGCTCATCCTTCTTCACTCACTCCTATTTTTTTGATACTCACTGGGGCAGATCTTCTCCTTCTCACAGCCTTCTGCGGTAATACAAAAGCCTGAATGATGTTAGGGGAAGCACAGAAGAGGCCGGCAGACATGAAGAGCTGAATTGTCTTTGTGATAGGTTTGCATGTGGGGTTGACACGTGTGTGTGTGTGTGTGTGTGTGTGTGTGTGTGTGTGTGTGTGTGTGTGTGTGTGTGTGTGTGTGTGTGTGTGTGTGTGTGTGTGTGTGTGTGTGTGTGAGTCTGTGTGAGTCTGTGTGAGTCTGTGTGAGTCTGTGTGAGTCTGTGTGTGCGTGTGTCCTTGAGCTCTTGCTGGCTTTAACCAAATGGAATCTGGCCTGGCTGGTTGGCATGGAGTAGGATGCAAGGTGCTGCCTTGCTGGGTTGATTGCTGCAAGCAAACAAACACCCTGTTGTTCTAGGTCTACCCTCTGTTTTCCAGTGAGTCCAGCAGAGTTAAACGTGCTCAGTGTGTGTTGTTGTTTTTTTAGGGGGGCTGCGTTTTGTTTTGTTTTTTTCTCAACTCTGGACTCAACCTTACTAATCAGAGCATGCACTTAGGGTCTGTCTGTCCGCATTGACACCCCTGTTTAAAAAAACTCTCCCTGCATGTGTTTTTCCATGACATCGAGACTTTGTCTCGGCTCGGCTTTCATTAAGTCAGAGGGCAGCAAGCTGGTGTCTTCCACATTTATGTTTGCTTCCCTTTAGCCTTTTTCTCCATCCCTTCATGCCCCCTGAGGTCCCGTTGTCATCATTAATTTCTATTGCGAGCTGCCTATGAATAATAAAAGGAGTGGAGTCTCTTCTGCTCTAGTGCCTTAAGGGTGAGAGACAGACAGAGAAGGGTAACAAGAAAAAGAAGAGTTGGAAATCGGATAAGAAGAACAGACCACAGGACACTCTACCTCTGTAGAAGAGTTGGAGGAATGTGCCTAGCACGAAACATATAAATGAAGTCTCCCATATTTTGAGAGAATTGTTTTGACTGAACAGAGACACCTTACAGGAAGTATGTACGGGAATGAATTTCAGAGAGCTAAACCAGGTTCAGCTTGACATTCATTTGAAGAAGCATCCAAGAGAAAACAGATGTGGAAAATTCACACAAAGGAGTAAAGAGTACATTCTCTTCAATAAAGGACAACTTGTTTAGTTTCTGACAGTTGATGGACAAAGCAAAGAGAAGGGAAGAGGCTATGATGTAACTTCTTCCCCATGGACATACTTCTAAGAAGTGCCTGAACTTTGTAGCTTGTGAAGAAAAACCAAAAAGGAACAGATACCTCGGCTCACATTACCATGGATGACTCAAGTATTTTGAGACGCAGGGGTCTTCAGGTAAGATTTTTTTTTTTTAACCTTAAGAGTGGAGCCCTCTGTAGTTTATGGACACATGGGGTGATTTTTTATTTATTTATTTATTTTTTTTAAAAAAGGTTCATTGTCACACACTTGACCAGTCACTCTTGCTAGGCACCACATTTCCAGCTGGTATTGGCATAGAAACCATATTAGCATACTCTCATTGTTACTCAAGCACACACATCATCTGACCAGACCTGTTGAATTTCTCTCTGGTGGGAGTCCATCTTTCCTGGGCTGTGGGTTAATGACACCACAACCCAGTAAGCAACAACCGGCAATCATGTATCAGAAAACACATATGGAGGACAGCCTAGACCATGAAAGATAACAATTAGTTACATCAGATTGGGATCTGGAATATTTGGAGGCTGGGTCAATGCTTTTGGCTTTTTGTCGTGTTCCCTGAGCAGTTTTTGCAGTGTGGTGGAGTCATTGTGTCAGTGTCGTCTGGATGTACTGTGCAACTGGGTTTATTTGTGTGCAGAGCTCCAGACTATTACCAAAATGGTTGCATATATATAATCTTTTGTTGTCCTCTAACCTGCCCAGTTAGCTAACATGATAGCCATAGTGGTACATGTTAGTACTGTTATTTCTTCTGTGGCTTCGCCAGTCTGTGTCTACCTGATGTGTAAAACAGTTATCTAAACTACTTAACTGTTGTTTCTACCAAGAAAAAGCAGTTGGCGACTTGATTATTTTTTAAAACTGAATGAGGAGAGAATACCAGTAGAGAGGGCAGGGCCCAACTCATGATGCCTGGTGCAGGCAGGATGATACCGACTGAACTGGTAGAGGAAAAACTTCAGCAAGTGAAGTGTTTTGCCTGTCACATCAGGGTGGGATATGCCAATATAACCTTGACATTAATGCCCGGACCCAAGCTTTTCGAGCAGAACATTGCATTGTAATGAGATAATGTAACGGTTGCTAACTAAAAAGGCGTAAAAATCAACTTAAGCATTGCTATAACAGATACAACTTACATACAAAATGCATCGAAATCCAAATCGTGAAAGACATGTCAATCCCATGTTGAATGCACAAAATGATGTAAAACTACCTGAATGGAAAGTCCAAACCTGTGTTGTTAAGAAAGAGTGATTAGTCCAAATCTCAGCCCAGATAGTCTGTCACACAAAATGAGCATTGTGAAGACAACACATTTTGCTCTTTGAAAGTGCAATTTTTTTTATTGTTTTGTGTCATGTGTTGTATTTGTGTTTTTGTGCTTGTTTTTTTTTTAGATGGAGGTATAAAATAAAAAAAACTGTCAAGATACAAAGATGTTCACTTCTGCCATTTCTCAAGCTCCCTCACAATTGTCAGCCCCCCAGCTTTACAAGCCAGTGACAATTCAACCCAGGTGCCACGTAACTACTACCTAACTGTAGCACTTGCTTAGTTGTGGGCCAAATGCAAAGCTAGGTAGTTAACTAGGTTCTGGAGGAGTTAGTTAAGAAAGTGAAATATTTGCAATTTATAACAGCCAGCAGATTTATTAATCTAACACACAAACAACAACTGTCAAACAGCACCATATCACGTTTTAGAAAACCCCAAAAAATAGAGTCCCTTTGCATAAGAAAACAAAACATTAAAATAAAATACAAAATGTCCTTAATGTCCCTCTTTGAGATTTCTTTGGTTTGTGTTCTTCCTTGTGTCACTTTTTCATTAATGTTTTTGTCTCTACCCGGGTAGGATAAATGCATGTAATTCTGATTGTTCCTTGTCTGGAAATCCTTGGAAACAACAGAGTTGATTCTTCCAACGAAGGTTGAAACAGCTGGAACGTTTGAGGCAGTGCTCAAACGTTCCTCTCCAGAAGTTCTCGCTGGGTCTGGCTCGCCATCGTGTTCAGCAGAAACTTAATCCAAGTATCTAATCCAGTCAAAAAAAACAGTCTGCACATAGAGTACAGAGCAATCAGTATAAATCATCACAAAGTGCTTCTATTCTATATCAAAATTAATGAATGAGATCTCATCAAATTCCAAAATGTTTTTACACAATTTTTAACCCTATTGTGTTTAAGGCCATTCAGTGTACTTTAAAGAGCATTCCACTCAAAAAATACATTATTCTGAAATGTTAAATTCACAGAAAAATACTTATATCATATTTAACATTAAATAAACCATTTGTCATGAATTGCATGATTTTAGCTTTCAAAACAACATTAAACTGATTGATCTCATCAAATTCCAAAATCCATGTTTTTAGCTGTTTTTACAGTTTTTTTTATTTTATATATATATATATATATATATATATATATATATATATATATATATATATATATATATATATATATATATATATATATATATATATATAAATGCAATATTACAAAACATTCAATGCTTCTGGAATTACTCCAACTGGTTTTAGCTCATTTTTAACTCTATACACACACATGAAATAGCTATGCTGCACAAGCTAGCAGTTCGCTATGCTATTAGCTTAGTTAGCTACTTAACTCACCGGAGCATCGATAGATGTAAACACTACCCGACTTGTTTACCACCAGATCAACGCGCCGTCAAAAAGTAAACAAACCGGTAGATTTCCATTATCGCTCATATTCAATTCGTCAGCTAATATAGCTGGTATATTTCTGTTTTTTTACGATTTTATTTCTCCGTGGCTTAACTTCTGCTACTCCTCTCCTCTCTCTGTCGAACAGAGGCACTACAATCCTGATTAATGAGTAAATTCAGTCAGTTATCAGAATCATGTTGTTTTTAAGGAATTGTTTTATCTAAACACGAAAACTTTTACAGCAATATCAAGCAAACCTAATGTTAAATTTATCACATTAGCTATATTAAAACAAATTTCAGACTGATTTTGAGATGAGACTGAAATGGTTAGAAACAAGTGTTACACACGAAGGTACAAAGACCATTAAAAAAAAAAAAAAAAACAACACAGAAACAAATCTAATCCACTATGTCAAAGTCAGTGATGGAAAAAATGAATTGTAGTAAATGAACTAAAACATGCAAACACTTTGGGATTATCATTTATCTGTGTTTCTTCATTCCTACACAAATGCGTATAAAATGCTATCCCTATTTCTTCTTTCAGGATTTCATGACTGTAGAAGGCTAAAATTCAGTAATGTTGAGTCAGCCCACTTACCTCATCTATTTCCCCACATACTCCTGAGAGTGGGTGGAGAGAGATGTGTATGTTTGAGTCAGTTTTAACGTTTGGCATCAGATAACCTCTTCCCTCCAGGCCCTTACTGACACTCTGAGGCTGCCAAGAGAAATCAGGATACAAGGTTCTGCATGCAGGCACATGAAACATAGTGTTGCTGATCTAACATTTCTGAAATTTTAGTAGCGTTGTGTGAAGGAGCAGCAGACCTCAAATTGGGACACCATGCAGAGGGAGATGATCTGGATTTGCTGCATTTAAGATTCCAGGGCTTCATTGCACTTGTGTTACCTCAGGCTTTATTTTCCAAACACTGGTCTTGTAATGTGATAGTGTCATGTCTCAGCCAATGTGTTTAATGCACTGTTCAATGAAACAAAGAAGCATCAACCAATTTAACACATATAGGGTTCAAAATATATTTCAGTGATTGGCCTTTATTGCTTTACTTCGTAGGCCCTTGATTATATTTATATGGAACTGCTTTTAAGGTCACTGCAACATTGCCTGGAATTTCTTTACAGGAAAAGGCTTATATGAGGCTTTTGGTGATTATTTTTAATGTAAGGCAATATGTGAAGGTGTTTGGTGTGATGCACTTGCCATATGTTTTACATCAGTCTGTCTTCATTAAAACAGCTAGTTATTGTAACTTTGTCATCTTCGTCTTGTTCTATTAAGTAGAGAAGATAAATAGATAGGGTGGAGTCTATTCCAGCTGACTTAAGGTGAAGAAAATGTACATCCTGGACAGGTGGCCCTTCCATTGCAGGGCTGTTCTACAGAATATGTAATGGAAACCAATGTAATCATGAAATTCAAAGGGCTTTATCAGAGTAAGAATGTTACCCAGAAATTCCATGACCTTTGACATGGGTGTATTTCTGGTATATGAATGGATTTTTTACTGCAAAAGTCAGTCATGCTTTTTAGATACATAGTTGTCTGGAGCCTTCCTTTAGGCTATTAGTTTCCAAGTAAATTATCGATCAAAGTGTTGGTGAAAGAAACATTGTACCTTGATAATGGCATGACAGAAAAGTCAGAGGGTCACTAAAAGTGTCTATTCAGTGACTGTTGGGAATTTGCTGGAATAAGTACACAGTTAAGTTGTCTTTTCATCATAACAAAATGCATTACAGATTATTAGGTGAGAGATTTAGTACTTTGTTAAATACAATCTGGATATGATGTGTCTGTCTAATTAAGGTTTAGCATGTTGCTATTGCTTTCATTATGGACAACATTTTATTCATTTTTAAAAATAATTTCACGGAGAGTAAATAAATGTCTAATTGTATACAACAGAGAATAAGTGTGGTACATAATATGCTGGTGAAGAAATACATCAATACTACAAACAGATAAATGGGTAAACCATTTAATATCATCATCCTTGGGACTTAGCTGTAATAGTACATAAACATAAAGAAGTCCACACCAATGCAAAATCTGCTTGAGCAGCAGTGTTTCTTTTGTGTGTGACTGAAACTCTGTCAATTCACACATCCTCTTCATAGCTGTATCAGTGTTTTGTATTTGTAGTCCTTTGCTGCCTTTGTTACAAGAGCTTCAGATATCTTAGTATTCAGAAAACATGTTCCACAGCTGAGGGGCAGAGTCTGCCAATGTGTAGTTGAGCAAGAGAAAACATTCGTCTTTCACTCCTGCACCAGTGTGGGTTCCTTTCTAATATAGAAAAGTAAAAGGGCACTTGAAGTGTACTGACCTCCGTCAGTGCCAGTGCCAATGTCCTATCTCGCATCTTCAAAGATAGTCATTCAGATCCACAACAAAATGTCATGGGTTCTGCTTTTGCGCCTGCTCTCCTTCTCCACTTGGTAGATTTTGCATAATTATGCTGACAGACAAACAGAACAACACACACAACAGTAATAAAAACATTGTCTCTAGCAAGGAGGTAATAATATTAATGGATATCCTGAAACTAGAATGCAGTAATGGTCTGGTATGTGTTCTGATTCTGCTGTAGTGTGAGAAACACGATTAGCGCTGCCATTCAGAGCTCTAGCACCAGCAGGCATTTTCAGTAGCAGAAACAAAAGCCTGTCTGTTCCTGACTGTGTATTAAATCCACAAACTATATCGATGGTCAGTGCTGACATCAGCCTGTCTGGGTACCAGCACATGTGATCAGCTCCTATCAGGTGGTGTCTGCTTCCATCCCAAATTGCTGTCACATGGATTTAAAGATGATTCATCACTATGCTCTATGTTTGTCTGGGAGGGTGGAGGGGACCTGGAGGACGGTGACAATGAAACCGAAGAGTCCAGAAACAGGCAAACAAGGAAAAACAGGCTTTGTACAATCGTTCAGGCAAATAAATCAAGTTGTAGAGCACTGACAGGTTATGAACGTATTTATTAAGTCTTGTTTGTTTTGCTTTAGTTTTGGAAGTGGAAACAAATAGTACATTTTCGTTCATTTACTTATTTTTATGTCCACATGCTCATATCTTTTATATTTTATCAAAGAAGCAAATATTTTAATTGATGATCCTGTAGACAGAAAGAGTACAGGTTCTTGTCCATCTGAGACAGGAAGAGAGACGGTCAGTCATTCATGTGGTGTCCCTGAGAGCTCATTGCAGTGTAGCTTCAAAGAACACATGCAGATGGACATGTCCTGAGATCCTTCAAAGTCTTCTGTTAGCACACACTGATTGTTCACTGTTTAAAGTGGTAATAAGTGGCAGCTTATATCAACTGTTTCTATTTAGCAGTAATTGATCATTTCAGTGACAGACTAAAGTAAAACTTGGCTGTTGTTGGGTTTCTGAGTGATAGTCTTACTGGAATTTAATACTCCTTGTTAAACTTTCAGTAAGATCAGTATCAGTTCAGATGAGATCAGTAATCTTAAAATTTATAAACCCACTAATTCTGAATAGGGCTGTGCAATATATCTTTTCAGCATGAAGTGTGCATGCACAGTAGTCACATTGCAAGAAGCGTGATGTTAAATAAGGCAAATTAACTGAGGAACATAATGCTACAACTTCTTGTGCTGTTACAAAACAAAGGTTGACTAATTAACGAGAGAAGTTTGTCTGATAAAACCGTATTTAAGCATCCCTTGATAGACTTTTTTCATGCTTTATTTACATGATGTGAATACAGGCTCCCCATGTGCACAGCAAAATGAGTGAAGAACAAAAGAGAAACACTGAAAAGGAAGACTTGTTTGCAAAAAAAGTAGAGCAGAACCTCAGTTGTAGGATGGCACCATTGATGGAATATTTGTCATGATCCTGATTTTGCATCTTACAGTTAAACAGATCAACTGCAGCATTGGCATTTCTCTAGTCAACAGACGTTGAGCCCATGGAGATGAAATCACTTTGTTTTAGCTTGGGAAAAGTGCTGCTGTACAGTAATTAAGTAGGCAAACAAGAGACTTCTCTGTGCACAAATGCCTAGCTAGCTTCTACTGCAGCCTGCATATGCAGTGTTTCAGGAACAGTGGTAACATCTAGTGTCTATAAGCAGATGTTCTAGAACCGGTTGGGGGGGGGGGGGGGGGGGGGGGGGGGGGGGGTGTTTAGGGACAGTTTTGGTTATATTATGCCTGTGAGAGATTTACTGAGTTCAGGTGAAGAAGAGCCTTATTTTAAGTTTTTTTTTTAAATGCAGATTTGTGCAGTAGCAGGAACATAGAACTAAATGCAGCATTCTGTTTAGTTAAATGGGGAAATTCAATAAAATGTTACCCCTTAAACCAATGAATAATGTGACGATTGTGATCTCAGTGTGCATATAAATAATTGTAGTGATCGTTTCTGACATAATTGTGCAGCTGTAATCAGATGTGTGGAAATATTGTGGTTACAGATATGATGATATTGGCCATAAACAGGTACTCTGTCAGTACTGCCTTGCAACTGCTGTCACCTCATGAGGGAACACGACTACATTGTTTGACCACTTAAATCAACACTGCAAAGGTCTGTATGACAAGAACAAAGACAGAGCTGAATGTCAGCCAAAGCACAACAAACCTTGATTTTGGACTGTTGTTTCTATATAATAAGCAATTTAGCGGCTTTTTATATGCGAGGTTGCTTGGTATCCTTCAGGGAAAATGTGACACTCTATCTACAACATAAGAGTCGACTCACTTATATAAATCACACAGTAACAAATCTGGTCACCTACGATGGTGTTTAATATGTTCAACCATCACTTGTCATTCTGTTTTAATTGCTCTGCTTATCTCTTTTGCACTTTTGTTTTCTTTTTTCCCATTAGCTTTATTGATATTCCCCCTGACTTGCTGGTTTTTATTGATCTGTTTCACTGCTGTGTTTTTTTCTGAACTCTTTTAATTGTGCACTATATTGGCTGTACATTATAATATGGAGATAGTAGCTCACAAGGTGATGAAGAGATTCTGTTGTTTCCCTTCTTTACCTCCTCCTTCCTTCCTGTCCTCCTCTGACTAGTTGACTGAATATGCTGCTCTCCCTTTCAGCCTTGTAAAATATTGAAAACTCTGAGGTACCCAGGCTGGGTACTGCTACACACCCCTTCTTCTTGGAGGGCTTGCAAAAGCTCTGCTGCTGTAGTAATCTTACCTCCTCTTTTGGCAACAAAAACAATTGCCATGTTTACATGAGACTTTTAATTCCTCTTTAATTCGGAATTAAAGTTAATTCCGCTTTAAAATCTCCTTGTAAACACTTAATTCTGAATTAAAAAGTTAAATCCGAATAAACTTAATTCCGAATAAACTACCTGGTTTATTCCAATGTTAAATCCGAATAAACTTAATTCCGAATAAACTACCTGATTTATTCCGATGTTAATTCCGAATAAACTAATTCCTGTGTACGTTCTATTCATGTATACAGTTAATTCTGCTTTAGTTAATTCCGGTCATTCTGCGCATGCTTGGCTCCTCACGTAACGATGACGTAGCGACGTACACAGCTTGGTCGTCTGCCTCCCTTCTCCGGTATTCCATCTCTCTTCTCCTTCTCAAGTGACGCAACAGAAGTAGTACACCATTGTCGAGTTGCTGTTTCAAAACGACAATAAAAAGCAAAGCGAAAAGCGTGCTTATTAGTTGTTCCTCCATGTTGTTGGGGAAAAGAAATGCCGCGGCAAAGGGAGTTTGTTTTCTTCCGGTAAACAGGGATACGTCACGTCCACTCCCTGTCCAATCAGAATCCTTTCCAACGCCCAAGCGTTAAAGCGGAATTAAGGAAGGGGATAAACGTGCCGTCCATGTAAACCTTAATTTGGAAATAGTATTTCCATGTAAACGCAAAGCACAAAACTTTAATTCCGAATGAGTTAATTCCGAATTAATAATTCCGAATTAAAAAACTTCATGTAAACGTGGCAACTGTCAAGGAAAACTGTAGGAATTCATGATATGTGATTGTGTGAAAGAGAGATTTACACACCCACTAAAGAACAAAACATAAATCAGGCTAATGTACAAAAAAATCCAGCCATTTAAAAATAAATAGCTAAACCTTCTTTATGGATTAGAAGCAAATTAAAGGGCTGATTTAATTGGAAATGGACCACAGTCCTGCTGGAGCTCTTAAAGAATGACTCATAATGTGTTGTGTTACATTCATATTGGCTTGTCTGTTGGTTCTACACACTAATGAAGAAGTAGTCTGGAATAGGAAGTCTCTGGCATGCAGGCGGTCAGTCAGCTGGTATAGTTGAAAGCTGAATATTGTCAAAAGGAACAATTAAACAGCCTTGGCGCTTGGCCAGGTATGATTTAGGGCGTGTAGAGAGGATTCTGCTAATGTGCCACTAAATTCAACCTTGTCTCTGATCTGAGCTCTCTGTACACGTTCCCAAAATGTGCTTACTCCCCCATCATTTTTGCATAAAGGAGGTCACAATGCACTGTTTTTTGTTGTAGTCTACACATCATTTATGGAAAGAGTTAACAGTGTCCTCAAAAGGCCTATTTAGTAACTGTTCTGGGACTTTTGATCACATTACATGCTCTTCATCATTAGACAGGGTTGAGTAATATTAATTTAAATGTATATGATCAAATTTCCAATTTGATCATGTAGAAAAAATAAAACCAACAAAAAAGACAACATAACTTTAACTTTTATTCAACATCATCTGCATATCCGCACTGCATTTGATAGCTTAAATCTGTCGTAGGCAGAGGTGGGCAGAGTAGCTAAATATTGTACTCAAATAAGAGTAACGTTACTTCAAAATAATATCACTCAAGTAGAAGTAAAAAGTAGTCATTCAAAAAATTACTCAAATGAGAGTAAAAAAAGTATTTGGTGAAAAGACGACTCAAGTACTGAGTAACTGTTTGATTGCAATGTCCGATTTATTTTTTTAGAAATGATGTGATCAGAGAGACAAAAATATAAAATAATTTGCAAATTCTGGTATTTCCAAATAATAACATAAAAAATAGCAAAAATAAACAGCATCTTTACAAAATGACAAGTGAAGGCACAAGAAACACAAATTTCCAAATCTCAGTTTTTCACAACATAAAGCGTTTGAAACAAATACCTGTAGTAAGGTATTTGGTATGCTTGGTATTGGTATTTGGTATGCTTGAACAGTGCAAACTATATCCAGTGACGAGATATACTGTATGCTCATAGACTGTATGTGCATGCTGCATCATTTCAACCCCCCCACCCCCACCCCACCCCCCTCGCTGTAACACGCGGACCTATCACGCCTGACGTCACACTTCACTTCGCCCGTGTTAGTAAACAGAAGAAGAAAGCCGAAGATATCCATGCTAATGTCGGACTCCGAAGCAAGATCAAATTTCTCGAAAATGCCCCCGTTTTTTTAATTCCCTGTCTGCTACGTGTGTAGAGTTTGTGCCGCTATACCACCACAGTTCGTATGTGGTCATGTGACTGCAGGGTGCCCGTCTGGTGAAACGGAGTCACTTGATTATTGTTGCTTCGTCTGATTGGTGAAACACAGTCATGTGGTAGATCCACTATCTCTCTGGCAAAATAAAGCATATCTAATGTGGTAAATAAAAGATTAATGAGTCGAGTGTAGCCAAGTGTAATGGAGTAAGAGTAGCGTTTCTTCTTCACAAATCTAGTACACTCCCCTTCCAAAAGTATTGGAACAGTGATGCCAATTCTTTTATTTTTACTGTAGACTGAAAACATTTGGGTTTGACATCAAACGATGAATATGAGACAAGAGGGTGTAAGCATAAACAGTGTTAGAAAAGTGTAACAAGAAGAATACACTGCAGAAGTTCTAAGTCTAGGCTTTAAACTCACAGCACCTGATCCTTTTGAGCAACTAATTACAGGTACAGCGAAAACTGATAAATACCAGCTCTCCTGCAGCATTGAATATAACATTGCCTCTATTTACAATGAGAGAACACTATGTGACTTGTAGAGTGTGATGAACCAACAGAGACAGAATGAGCACATGGTGTCTGAATGAGATTATCAGTCAAATTCAGTGTCACCTACACAGAAGTCACTTTGACCCCTTCAAAGACCATTAGATTCTCCAAAGTAACATTTTTTTGTAGCAAGAGAAGGTATTTATCAAGATACTCCTATAATATTTGCCTCATTTTTTATGATGTGTCCTGTTTAACATTTGGAATTGTCCCTCTTGACCCCTCTGACATCTAGTCAAATGTAAATTGTACAAAAAAGAATTATACAAAATACGTGTTTTAATTTTAATTGGTTTCAGAAACAATTACAGTTTTGTAAAGTGAATGTGTCATTCATGAAACCAAATGCCATCTCCTGTTAAAGATTTTTAAATCTAAAAATTATCATGGCATGCTTTTTTTGTTGTTGTTTGTTTTTTTTTTGCTGCTGTTGGTTTTTTTATCGACATTTATTGTATTACAAAATTAGTTCTTATTAACAAACACAGAAACCCGGTGTAAACCTTGTTTAATTTTTTGTTAAAGTGAGCTTTATGAATGCAAACTTTAAAACTTTCTTAAACTTAAATGTTTTCAACAGCTTGCTATGATAATATAATAATAGAGTCCCTTTTGGGGTTAGAGCTTGTTTAGATGTTGAGTGAGAAGATATTGTAAAGCCACATTCAGCCCCAAGAGCAGGTGAAACTCAGCTTAGAGGGTTCAGCCAAAGTTTACTTGTTGGCTGGATCTTGTTGTGTGCTCTCGTCGGATGGATGGATGGAATAACGGAACTAACAGGAGTTTTGCTGTTAGTTTTTTGTCTCACATACAGTACAAACCGGCTCTTTCACTTTAATCCCTCTTCTGCCACTTTGCTTGCTGTTGCCCTCTCTTAATCTTTCTTTAAGTTCCACTCGTTTCCTTTTTGATCAAGATGGCGCTGATTGAGCGGCAGCCAGTTGCAGCAGCTCTGACCCTTCTCTTTGTTTATAGCAACTTTTTCGCACTTTTAGCTTTCCTCTACTGTTTTCTTTTCTACAGTCGTCGCTCCGGCAAACGTCCATTCCTTGATGTTAAGCTGGTGAGACTGCTGCTGTGTTTTTTTTTTTACTGTTTTCTGGACTCTTAAATACCGCATCAGCGAACACTCTCGGTCGTAGCCCAGCTGTTGTTTACATACGGGAGCTGTTGGCGCTTAGCCAAGCTTGGCTACATCCCGAAGCGCCATCGGAGATCCCCGCCAAACTACGGAGCAGGAGCAGATGCAGAGCCGGAGTAAAACGCCGCGAAAGGAGACGATGGTACAAACCAATGCCTTCCATCTGTCATCACTGGAAACATGAGGTCTCTCCTAAATAAGACGGATGAGCTAGCGGCACTAACGCGGCTACAGCGGGAGTACTGGGAGTGCAGTCTACTTCACTTCACAGAAACCTGGCTAAACGAGCTAACCCCGGACTCACGGGTGCAGCTCGATGGGTTTCATCTGATCAGAGCAGACAGAGACATGAGGGAGAGTAGTAAGGAGAAAGGCGGGGGAGTAGCGATGTTTGTAAACAACAAGTGGTGTAGCCCTGGGAACATTTATATCAAGGAGCAGCGGTGTACCAGGGACATTGAGCTGCTACCAGTTAGCATCCGGCCATACTACCTGCCGAGGGAGTTTTCACATGTTATTGCAGTAACGGTGTATATCCCTCCCTCGGCCAATGCCGACTCAGCCTGTGAGCTCCTCCACAGTGTGGTTTCACAGTTCCAGACAGCGCACCCTCAAGCCTTCTTCCTCATCACAGGGGATTTTAACCATGCTTCCCTGGCTGCCGCTCTCCCCACCTTCCATCAGTTCGTGGACTGCCCCACCAGGGACAACAAAACTCTGGATCTGCTCTGTGCAAACAGCAGATGCCTACAGTCGCTCCCCCCGCTTGGCTGCTCAGACCACAACCTGGTCCATCTGCTCCCTGCTTACACACCTCTGGTGAAAAAACCCCCAACCAAAAAGTGTGTGAAGCAGTGGTCTGAGAAGGCCAGTGAGGCACTCCAAGACTGTTTTTACCACCACAGACTGGGAGGTGCTCTGTGGGCCACATGGACAGGACATTGACAGTTTAATGGACTGCATCACAGAATACATAAACTTCTGCGTAGAAACCATCGCACCCACTAGGAGGGTATGGTGTTTCTCAAACAAAGAACAGATGACTCCTGAGCTGAGAGCCTTGCTGCTGGAGAAAAGGAGGGCCTTTAAGTCTGGTGACAGAGAAGACCTGAGGAGGGTACAGAGGGACCTTAAAAGAAAGATCAGGGAGTGCAAGGCCACCTACAGGCGGAAAATGGAGGATCAGCTGCAGAACAACAACACAAGAGAGGTCTGGAAAGGAGTCCAGACCATATCAGGGCAGGGCAAGGGCAAAAAGGGGGAGCCTAAACCTGGGGACAGAGACTAGGCCAGCCAGTGAAACCTGTTTTTCAACAGGTTTGATACTGGTCTCATCCCCTCCAGCCTGAGCCCTGTCCAGCCGGCCTCCAGCTCCTCCTGCCTGCTCGCCCCCTCCCCCTCCCCTCCTTCACCACCACCATCTCTGGGGCTCTCCTCTCTCCCCCCATCTCCACCTCCTCCTCCTCTCTTCACACCAACAGTGGATCAGGTGAGAATACACCTCAGGAAGACCTGAGCCAGGAAAGCCATGGGTCCTGATGGCATCAGCTCCAGACTCCTCAGGGATTGTTCAGACCAGCTCTGTCAGGTGGTCTGCTACATCTTCGACCTAAGCCTGAGACTGGAAAGAGTTCCTGCCATGTGGAAGACTTCTTGTGTGGACCTCGTGCCCCAAGGAGCCCAACCACTACAGACCTGTGGCCTTAACTTCTCACCTGATCAAGGCACTGGAGAGGATCGTCCTGAACCATCTTCGTCCCCTGGTGAGTCCAAACATGGATCCCCTGCAGTTTGCGTACCAGCCAGGGATTGGGACGGATGACGACGTCCTCTACCTGCTGCAGAGATCCCTGTCTCACCTGGAGGACACTAGAAACACCGTGAGGATCACGTTCTTCGACTTCTCCAGTGACTTCAATACAATCCAACCCTCACTGCTGAGGGTGAAGATGGAGAGAGCGGGGGTCAGTGACCAGCTGGCTGCATGGACCATGAACTACCACACAGACAGACCGCAGTATGTGAGGCTACAGGACTGCGTGTCTGATGTGGTGGTCTGCAGCACAGGAGCCCCCCAGAGTACAGTACTCTCACCTTTCCTCTTCACCCTCTACACATCAGACTTCCGCTACTCCACAGACAGTTGTCATCTCCAGAAGTTCTCCGATGACACTGCCATCATAGGATGCGTGTCAGAGGGGAATGACTGTGAGTACAGGAAGGTCATCATGGACTTTGTCTACTGGTGTGAGCAGAACCACCTCCAAATGAACGCCAGCAAGACAAAGGAGATGATCGATTTCCACAGGAAACCCTCATACACTCCACCACTGAACATCCAGGGACTTGATATTGAGAGAGTGAGGACCTACAAGTACCTGGATGTTCACCTAAATAACAAACTGGACTGGACAGATAACACTGACTCTCTGGATAAGAAGGGTCAGTGTCGTCTATACCTGCTTAGGAGACTCGCATTATTTGGTGTGAGCAGGCCACTGCTTGAGGACCTTTTATGACACTGTGGTGGCATCGGTGGTCTTCTATGCAGTGGTGTGCTGGGGAGGGGGATGCTCTGAGCGTGATAAGAACAGACTAAACAGACTGATAAAAAGAGCCAGCTCAGTCTGTGGCTGATCCCTGGACTCCATGGAGGTGGTGGGAGAGACGAGGGCTCTGGCCAAACTGTCTTCTATCATCAGAAACACCTCCCACGCTCTGCATCAGACTGTGAACTCTTTAACCCTTTGATGCATAACCTGGGTCAAAAGTGACCCAAATCCAATGGAAAATGGGTATCTCCTCATGTGGTCTACGCATCAAAGGGTTACGAAGCGCCTTCAGCAACAGACTGGTACACCCTAAGTGTAAGAAGCAACGCTTCTGCAGGTCGTTTATTCCAGCATCTGTTAGATTGTACAATGCCGCACTATAAACTCCACCGTGTACCGTTTACTGCTGCACTTTTTTCTTCCCCCATTTTAGACACGCATCCTCCTATTTATTTGCAATAACTGATACATCATCAGTGCAATAACTGATACCTCATTCTCTTGTGTATAAATCTTCTGCATGATATTTATAAGAAGAAAAAAAGAAAACAATCATCTGTATATAATCGTTATTCTGCAATTTCTGTTTCTTTTTCTTATCTGTTTCTGCACTGCCTTTATACTTTTTCTTTGGAGCTGGTGAACGGTGAACTTTCCCCACTGTGGGATCAATAAAGTTTATCCTTATCCTTCCTGCGACTCTCTCTATGTCCCACCAGCAGACTTGACTAGCCAATTAGAAAGCAGCTATAGGCTCATCCGGTATCCACAGTGATCGCTAAGAGATTAGTATGAGCTCATTTCCTGAACAAAAAGTGAGGTAGGCTGAGTGACTAAACGGTAGCCAGAAGCACTTCATATCCCCACTTCATCCAGCTAGTTGTAGAGACAGACTGGCTTTCTGTTAACTCTCAACAACATACAGTCACACTGCATCCAGCACTACCATGTCAAAATATGAAATCAGAGAGACGGGGCACTGAAAACTGGAAGAGTTCAGAGAGAAGAAGCTAAAAACCTAAATACCTACATGTAAAAGTGTGTATTTGTAACATTACTGGACTCAGTGGTGAAATGTCTAGAACAACAACCCACAGTTTCAGACATCAAAAATAAAGACAAAAGGAGCAATATGATGATTAAGGGCTAATATTTCGATGCACATAATGAACTTTATCATGCATGCTTTCCAAAAAACTTGAGAGATCTAAACAAAAAGGAAAGAAGATGTATAATGCGTTATCTTATTTTTAAACCAAACACCCTACTTGTCCTCTTACACAGACAGTAGTGACAGCTGACATGAAGCAGTATCATACATGCATACATCACAGGGGAAATGAAAATCCTTCTTTGCAAATAAAATTAAAAAAGGAAAGGACACCAAGGGAAATTCCTCCTTCTCACTCCTTCCTTCACATTGTCTAATGTTCAGTTCATCCACCTGGCTGCATTTGTCCAGCAGGGATGGAGTAAAACAGAATGTCTAGACACCACCCTATCCTTCCTCATTGCACACACACAGACACACACACAAACACACACAGCCTCAGTCCTATTGCCTTTGGACAATTTCTTTTCTTACAATTATACTCAGCAACAACAAACATGACACTGTGCAGTGTGTTTTGTTTGATAGTGCTCCTTTATTTATTTTTTTGTCATGGCATTCAAAAACAACAAAGAAAACAACAAATAAAAACAATTTGCTCCTTTAATTCACAAGACACTTAGGGTCTAGGCTAACTGTCTGCACTAGTTTGTGTGGTGTTCATTTTTTTTCAGACAGACTGACAGATCCTCAGAGATATGCACTCCCAGGTACTTGAAGCGGCACACCCTCTCCACAAGTGATCTGTTTATCCTTTGCTAAGTCCACAATCAGCTCTTTGGTTTAACTGACGTTCAGCAGTAGGTTGTTAGTCTGACACCACCCCATGACAGACTGTGAGCTTCCTCTGTGTACGTCTGCTCATCACTGTCACTGATGCATCTGACCACGACTGTGTAATCTGCAAACTTCACAATGACGTAAGAGCTGTTTGTAGCCACACAGTCATGTGTATAGAGGGAGAAGAGCAGAGGATTGATTACATACATGGGGGGCTCTGGTGTTCAGGGTGCAAGGTCTGGAAATGTGTCTGTCCACCCAGACCACCTGTGTTCCAGTGGATAGGAAATCCAGAATCCAGTCACACAGGGAGGTACTCAGTCCCAGACTGGACAGCTTGGTGTACAGTTTGGAGGGTACAATGGTATTGAATGCTGAACAGAAATCAACCAACAGCATTCTCACATAGTCCCCTCTCCCCCTGTCCAGGTGGGTGATGATGGTGTGCAGGACCTGAGAGATTATGTCATCAGTGGATCTATTTGACCATTAAGCAAACTGAAGTGGATCCAGAGAGTTGAGTGAGGAACTGATGTGTTTCCTGATTATTGTCTCAAAAAACTTCATTATTTCAGAGGTGAGCTACTGGGCTGTAGTCATTTAAGCAGGCTGGAGAGGCATTTTTTGGTTCAGGAGCAATAGTCAGGGACCACACAGCAACTCAGGGAGATGTTGAACAGTATTATGCATACTGGGACTAGTAGGTCAGTGCAGGACTTCAGCACTCTTCCTGGAGTGCCTTGTGGACCAGCTGCATTCATGATCTTAACTCTCCTCAGTGTCCTCTTCATGTTGCGCTGCTCGGAAACAGTGATTGTGTGTTCTGCTCCAGCCGATAATGAACTGTTGGCCATGGCAGTTAGCATACTAGTGCTAGAGACTGCATTAGCATTAGTGCTTCAAACTCTATGTAGAAAGCATTCAGGTCATTAGTCAGAGCAGTGTCTGCACTTACCAAGATGGGTGATCTCCTCCTGTAATTCTTGATCATCTGCAGCCCCTGCCATAAGCTTCTGGAGTCAATTTGTTGTTTCTGTACTCCACTTTGTCCCCGTACCTCTGCATAGCGTGCTTCACTAGTCCCACTAGTTAACTAGCCCTAGTATTAAATCTGCCCCGGCTTGAAATGTTTAAATACCGGAGGATCTATAAGCTCTGACATTAACGGTTCTGCGAACTGTACTTTAGGAAGGGTAGAAATATTGCATTGCACATTCTATCTCATCACTGTAAGACCTGTCTGACGTGTCCAAAGCAGTGTTCTGTCTGTCAGAGCTACAGGCTTACCTGGTGTGTGAGGGGTGGAGCAGCTCTGTCAGTCACCTGCTGCTCTGTGCAACACACATACACAAGTGAGAAATGTCCAAAAGTACCGTATTGGCCCGAATATAAGACGGTGTTTTTTGCATTGAAATAAGACTGAAAAAGTGGGGATCGTTTTATATTCGGGGTCTAAACATTATACCCATTCACGACGCTAGATGGCGCCAGATATCATTGAAGCGAATGCTGAACTTGACTCCCCAGATATTAAGATTTGAATGAGGCAAAATAACATGCTTTTTCTCTCAAATATATTGTTATAATCATTTGTTTCAGATGTACTGTAATTATTTTCTGTATAAAACTTAATTTGGTGTTCAAAAAGTCTTTTTTCAAACTTGAGTCTTGAAAAAGAGGGGGTCGTCTTATAATCAGGGCCGTCTTATATTCGGGCCAATACGGTATGATTACACTTCACTACAGTTGATGCAGAAAGTGTTTGTTGCCTCAAGAGCAACAAGTCATTTGCATGTCAGAGCAGAAGCACGATCAAACTGTAGAGAGGATTCTGGTGTTTTGGAGGGTACACCAGCTGTTGTTTATCATGAAACAAACTCCACCACCTTTGGACTTGCCAGACTCCTTTGCCCTGTCCTTTCGGAACACAGAGGAAGACTCTGACACTGGCCGAATGACTTGGTCCAGCGTCAGAGGAGTGAGCCATGGTTCTGTCAGGCAGACGATATTACAGGTCCTCACATCCTCTGTTTAGCTAAGTCCACTCTCGAACCAGCATTATGTCATCACAATACACATTGGGTCATTCTGCCTAAATTCACCAAATGCCCCATGCCTGGTCATCTTCAGTTAGCGGGCTGAAGGCAGGGGACACCCTGGACAGGTCACCAGTCTATCACAGGGCTACATATGGAGACAAACAATCACACTCACATTCACACCTACGGACAATTTAGAACCACTGAATAACTGCAGCATGTTTTTGGACTGTGGGAGGAAGCCGGAGTACCCGGAGAAAACCCACGCATGCACAGGGAGAACATGCAAACTCCATGCAGAAAGATCCCGGGAAAGCCGGGACGCGAACCAGGGACCTTCTAGCTGCAAGGCGATGGTGCTAACCACTACGCCACTGTGCTGCTGTGACTTCTTCCTTTTCCCCAAAATCAAATTCACATTGAAGGATCGCTGTTTTGACACAGTGGAGTGGCAATATGTCCAAGATTGTGCCTGACATACTGTCAACATTCAGGTGTATTTTAAACTCAGTCGGTTCCAGGGCTATCTACAGTACATGGTTGATGCACAGGACGTTTTTCAGAAGAAGACCTAGAGACAAATCTGTGACTCTTTTCAATAATTCTGGTATGGATGTTTATGATTAAGGAATGATTAATTGTTAATTGATTAATTGGTGTAGTTGAAGTGATTGAAATATATTAATGGGTACAGCCCAAGATGAGAGGCAAACAGTTTTAACTGTCAGGAAATTATTGCAGATTTGCTGTTGTAGTGGTTGCCACTGCTGGGTAGACCCTCCGTTTGAGATGTGTTTGCTGACTGCCCGAAAGGGAAATTAGTCCTGCTGTGTAAGTGCTAACTGTGATGGTTACAAAAAAGTGTAGTTTATCTAGATAGCTTCATCTCATGCTAATGCTAAAAAATGAGCTGACTAAGCCAGGAGCTGACTGTCTTTTAGTAAAGAGCAAACTGCTCTGATGATCTGCTATGGATATAGGTACACTGGTACCTAAAAGTATTGACTGCCTTTTAGAAGTGGCAGTCAATACTAACAGAGTTCCTGGACTAGTAAAAGTTGCTGCAACAGTATTTCTGGACATCTGTTTCAATTGAGCAGCTGTTTCCATAAGGTGGACTAGTCTTAACTACAGTGAGCAAGTCACGTAGATCAGGTATGACGATTGTTTAGATATCAAACCACTGTTATGAGAATAATGCATGCTATGGGTTACTTACTGTGGAAGATTACTGCTCGTTTGGTGTCTTTGTGTGGCTAGTCATTGCATAGCAATTTAAAATGAAGTAATTTTTTGATATTTAACCTTTCTGTCAGTACTCTAGTGGTAACTCGAGCGGAGGAGGGAATGCGAGAGATTTGAAAACAAAGACGGTCACAAAGGAACAGAAAATAAGATCAGTTTTTTTATACACCTACAACACTTGTAACATACATTTGAACACAGCTTGCTGCCTTGATGAATTCATAAAATCAGAAAGCCTTGCTTTGGCACTCAGTGTCTAACGGCTCTGCTGAAACCTGGGTCACACACAGCACACTAAGACCATTTCACCTCCTTTTCAAAACAACTTTGTCTCATTTTTGAAGCTCCTCTCCGTGTGCATGTGTTTGTGTTAGTTCTGTTTTCACTAACAAGCTGCTGAAGTGCATCACATTGTAGCCTGTGTTTCCCAGGGACAGAAGAGGAAGAAGGTGAAATCCCACCACTGTCATTCAGGAAGAATTTCCATTAGATCACTAGGCGAGCAAACCAGCATTAACACTGGTTCACTGTTCAACGCATTTAGAGACTTGTGGGATTTACTCTGTCTGCTGGCAAAGACACTCGTCTAATCAAGTCTTCTTATTAAAGTCTAACACCTACTTATAATAAATAATGTACACCCAATGTGATAGTTGCCTCATGCTGACATCTTCTGTTCTTTGTACAGTTGAAAAATGAGCAACGCTACAACTGCAGCCGATTACTAAATCATATAAGCAGTGAACAGTTAGTTTATTGAAATACAATGCAAAAGCAATAATCAAGATTAAATTCATCCAAAATTTCAAGTTTTTTACAAAAAGCAGGTTGCAAAATTATTCAATCCCCTACAAGGCGGTATCTTTAGCACTTCATGCAGCACCCTTTTGCTGCAATAACCTGCTGTAGACTGGAGGTACTGTCTCTAACAAGCTTCTGGCAGCACTTCTTGGGAATTTTAGCCCCTTCCTCATTAGCAATGGTCTCCAGCTCAGCAGTGTTCTTAGGTCTACGTGATGCAGCCAGCTTTCTTCAGATCCCACCGCAGATTCTCAATTGGGTTTAAGTCTGTAGGTTGTGATGGCCACTCAAGAACCTTCCAGACTTTTTTCTCAAACCAAGACTTTGTTGAGTTTGATGTGTGTCATTGTCTTCCTAGAATGTCCAATTATGTCCAAGCTTCAACTTTTTCACTGACTGATTGACATGCTTGGCCAAAATATCCTGGTACTTGCCTGAATCTATGGTGCCTTTAATACGTTGGAGATTCCCGGTTCCATTATAAGCAAAACACCCCCACAGCATCACAGATCCACCACCATGCTTCACAGTAGTCAGGGTGTCCTTCTTCTTGTATGCCTCGTTCTTCCTGAGCCAGACATACCTCTGATTCATAAGAGCTCTAGTTTTGTCTCATCAATCCATAGAACAGTCTCCCAGAACTTCTGTGGCTTTGGTAGGTTGCTTTTAGCATACTGGATATAATTTTTCTTGTAGGGTGGCTTCAGAAGAGGTGTCCATCTAGGGGATCTGGCATTAAGTCCTTCAGCAGGAGTGTGCGGCGTACTGTGTCCACAGAAACATCAGTTCCTCTTTCAGCCAAATCTTTCTGCAGGTCCATGTCAGTAAGCCTAGGGTTCTTGTCCATCTGTCTCCACAGGAATCTTGATGTGCTTACCGACAGCTTCTTTTTTTGACCACGACCATGTAGAGTAGCCACAGTAGCGGTGGCTTTGAACTTACGAATGATGCTTCCAACAGTGTCTCTGAGAACAGTCAAGAACTTGGATATCTTTTTGTATCCATTTCCTTTCTTGTGCAAAGCAACTATCTCCTCTCTACACTTCAGGGACATCTCTTTGGTCTTAACCATGGTGGCTTGCAAGAGGCGTATGGGAAATATTGCCACAAAATATACCCTTTTTATAGACATGAGTATTACTCAATGTTTAGCATGTGTCACCATTAAATTCACCTCAAAATGTATACATACAGGTGACTGGCATTTGAGTTGTACTGCAATTATCTGCATTTTCCTAGCATTGTTTATTGGGGGTTGAATAGTTTTGCAACCGGCTTTTTGTAAAAAAGTTGAAATTTTGGATGGATTCTTGATTTTTTGCTTTGGTATTATATTTTAAGAAATTAATTGTTCACCTCTTATATGATTTAGTTGTAATGTTGCTCATTTTGCCAGAATGTCAAAAATGGCAGGGGTTGAATAATTTTGCATGCAACTATAATTTAGTTTTGCAGTCTGGACCATACACTTAATCTGTTAAACTGGTGGCTCCCTGTCTTAGTTCCAATGCTGATCAGTTCAGCTCAGCATGTTGAAACAGATACCAGACAGCATTTTTTTCTGTTCAAGGATGTAGTAAAGCTTGCCTTTTTCTCTCTCTTTCTTGTCTCTCACACACAGACATCCTCTCTTTTTCTCCTTCTCTCTCTTTCTCCATTCATCCCACCCACCCACCCCTGCACCACTTCCTCTTTGTATTATCTGCAGATAAAACCCTTCCAGTGAGATATTGCAGATTTCATTGAACTTACCAATTGAAATTGAGAACTGTCTTAATTCTTCATGGCAGACTTTCAACAAGATGTTGGAAACATTCCTGGTCCATATTGACATGATAGAATCACGCAGTTGCTGCAGATTTGTCGGCTGCACATCCATGATGCCAGTCTTCCATTCCACCACATCCCAAAGGTTCTATTTTGTTGAGATCTGGTGACTGTGGAGGCCATTGGAGTCCAGTGAACTCACTGTCATGTTCAAGAAACCAGTTTGAGATGATTTGAGCTTCGTGACGTGATGCATTATCCTGCTGGAAGCAGCCATCAGAAGATGGTACACTGTCCTGATAAAGGGATGGACTTGGTTAGTAATAATACTCTGGTAGGCTGTGGCATTTAAATAAAGGCAACGTTGCCTCAAAGGCAAAAACTGAGCCATTGTTAGTTGAATATAAAATGACCAAATGCTCTTATTGCAAATGCATTTAAAATTTAATGGTATTTTCAACATGACATATTTTAAAATAAAAAATATAATTGTTTGTTTTTAAATTATTATAAATAATTCAAAAAATGGATAAATAAAAGTATATAAATAACTGTTACAGCAGTTTTAAGACATTTTTGCTTTTTCATTAAGTTCAAGTTTCATAAAGCACCAGTCTGTATGTACCATCGCACACTCTGCAAGATACGATCATTGTAATTGTCAGCCAGACACAAAACATTCAGCAGTGTTTATCCAAGAAACTGGCCTTTAGGACTCACGAGTGACATCACAGTAGTCTTTTCTGAGTGTCTTTGGGTATAAACACCCATAAAATATCTATTCCAAATCAATATATAGTCTACTGTGTGTTTAAGTGTGTATAAATGCTCCACACAGTCAGCAAAAAACATGCAAATATGCACTTAACAGATTGATGCAGGCAAGCTGAGCTCCACCAGAGACAATAAGAGCTGCAGCAGCAGCTGTCAGCCAGAGTTCATTATTAAACTTGTGAATATTGATGAGAAAACAGTGACAACAAAGAGACTGCACAGTAACCTCCAGTGCACTGACACAGGGCAGAGGCCCAGAGACATGCACTAATTGAGAAATAATATTTTCTGTGTAAATTGTCCAGTACATGAATACGATACAGAAGAAAGACAGCAATATGTTACGAAAACTGCACTCAGGAAAATAACTGCCTATTTGAGGGCAGTGGCTTGATTACTCCAGACATTTTGGCCTGTTTGACCTTTTTTTTTTTTTTAAATCAATGTTTTATCAAACCTGACATGTTTCAAGATTATCAGAAAGCAGAATTATTATTCTATTTATTATAGTCTCTGACGTATTGGATTAACTATGGCTAACTGTTATCTGCCTAACTTCCTTACTGGTAGTGTGAAAGGTACTAGCTCATTACACCAATTGTCCATAATTTGAAACTTAACAACTAAATTAGAGATCAAACAATTATTCTAAACCATTATTCTATTTTGACAACTGTTGAATAAAAATGACAATCATTCACTATTTCCAGTTTCTCAAACAAGGATCTTCTACTCTGCTTTGTCTTCTAAATAAATAAAAGCAACCTATAGGTCTTGGTGTGTTATGTGACACAGCAAGATACAAAATTATCACAACCATTTTTTCACTCTTTTTTACATAACAAAGAGCCAATGATCAATCGGGTAATGAACAAAAACTATTACACCCAGTCCTGGTAATCGGTTTACTATAAATATATACATTAAAATACCAACCAGGGGCCCCTCACAGAAGCCAGCTCAGCTCATGGTGATTAACTGACCCAGTTTGGCCTCAGATTTAGAAACTTAGAGATGAGTCAAAGTTTTGACCAACAGCAATGGACAAGGAAAAACTTTGTAGGGAGGAAAGTTTTCCCTTAATCCCACATACAGCTGTACAACAGGTACATAGTTTTAGATATTGAAGCAGGATTTCATCACTCGAAACTGATTTGCTAAAAGAATGTGCATTTATTACAGGAATGTGTATTAATCTCTCAGTTGGTTGGTACAGGATGACAACGTTAAATATTTTAGTTAATCTGGGTCAGTCTGCTTTGGCAAAACAAGGGAATGATCCAGTAGCGTAGAAAGCTGTGGTCATGTTTGTCAGGACAAAACACTATTGTTACTCCTGATGGAGTTGATTAAAAAATTCAGACAAAGCAAATCCATGACCAACTTGTTGCTTGTTTTAGCAGCTTTATTGATGACAACTAACTGATTGAAAGAAATGAATTTAGTTCTTCATTATGGTGGTTTTTATGAAACTGAACTAGGCCGATGCAGTGTGTTACCTTATAATACACTAATTCAGTTTCAATAATCGCAAAATTATTTTTGCAATTTGCATTACAAGGAGGAAATTAGAACAGCAGGAAGGGTAGATCCGTGACAAAGTACATTATACTGAATTTATCAGGGCAACAGGTATTTTTATAGTTACTGAGTTGTATGTTAAGTGAATTGGAAGTGGTTTACTTCCACAATTTTTATGACCACAATACCCTTGCTACATGTTAGCTTAAGAATGAAAATATAGCAATACTTGTGAAAAAAAAGAAACAAATCTTGATATTCATGTAGGCAAAAGCAGTAACATGATGAACAATAGCAAAAATGATGGGGGTTCACGGTCCAGCACCAGAAAATGAAAATTTCCTCATGAAGTGAAATACAGCATTTATCAACAACACAAGGCTGCTCTAAGTGAATGATCTAATTCTCTGGTATCACTCTGAGGTCACAAGCAGTGTCCGAATGAAAACAGTCAACAGAAGAGACACTGAGCTATAGAAAGAGAAGTAAGGCTCAAACAGAAAGGTCTTTGTCTCTCTGTCATGTTGGGGAGTGGATTTGTCTGCCACAATAACACACTTTACTGTCAAAGTATAAAATAGTAAATATTTAAACTTATGTATGTGCAGGCATGTATTTGTGTATCCTCCTCTTCAGCTTAAGAGGTGTATAAGATGAATATTGCAATCATTTTAGCCTTAAGTAGGTTTTGGAATGTACTAAAGGCTCTTCTTTTGATGTCATTTGATAGCATTTAGGATGTACCTATATACCACTCACTCTCATCTCTCTCTATCTTTCTAATTTCACACCCTACCTCTCCTCAAGCATACACTATTTTATCAGTGCCTATATTCCATTGAACAGATTTCTCCAGGCTTGGTGTTGCATCCTCTGTCACCTGGGATAATCATCATAATTCATTATTCACTTTACACCTGTTTGACTTGGCAGACTGCTGTTTGTATATGTAGGTTTTTATTTTGAGCATTACCTTTTTTCACTTGGATTATTTTTGCAAGGTGCCTTTGGAGAGAAAGTCCTCTCCTAGGACTCAGATAACAGCTGCTGCACACACACAAAACACAGCATAATGCAATAAACTGCTAGGCAAGGGTTTTAGATGAGCATCATTACAGATCTCTGTGTGGGCGGAAGGATCATAAGACCATAAAGTACTTAATAACACCAACAGTCCTCTTCCTTCTCCCTATCTGTATTTTTTTTTTATTGTAAAGCTAGATGGAAAGACAGACTGTCAGCCAACAACAAAAACAACAACAAAACTGTTACCTCCTATTCCGTGAGCCTCAAGCCAATTCCTGTCCCTCTAAGTCTGGACAGCATTTATTCAGATGACCAACAGAATCACTGGTTGAAGTCTAACTGACAGGTGTACACACATGTACAAACACACACCAGTTAATTAGTCATTTTTTAGGCTGTTCTGCGTTGGAGAGGCGGGTCTGTGCAACATTTTAAACTTAGGAATGACCATAAATGAAAAGCACGTAGCTTTCTTGTAACACTACAGAGCTGTCTGCACTTCTTGTTTTGTTGTTGGGAAGCTACTGTGGAGGCCATTTTTACATTCAAGAAAACTGCAGTTAAATAATGAATTGCAGCACACTTTCTTTAATTTTAGAGACATAATTTACAGATTAATCAGCAACAATATAAAGGTTTTTGGCTCTTAAGACTGGTTTCACTTTTTTTCTTATTGAGTTTATACACTAGACTAAATAATTGATTTATCTAGAGAATAACTGGTGAGGGTAAAATACATAATTATGTAACTTTTTTTGACCAGTAGGGATGTGTTTTTGTGTCTGTAACCTGCTCAGTCTGAATAAAGTATTCTTTCAGACACACATGCAATATAGAAAGGCAAGATAATTGCAGCAAAAATATAAATCTTCCAACACTGTTGTGTAGCCAGTAGTTTTTATTTATTTATTTATTTTTAGTGATGTTGCACAAAAAGTCCATGCTAAACATAGGGTGTTGTGTGGTGTAATGAGCTTTCACGCAGGACTGCAGGGTCTGAATCCTGTGTAACCAAAAGTGAATGTTTATTATTTTAGTGGGTTTTCTTTGAGTTCTTCAGCTTCCTCCCACAATCCAAAAACTGCTCAGGTGAAGTGGTGATTCTAAATTGTCCGTATGTGTGAATGTGAGTGTGATTGTTTGTCTCTATATGTAGCCCTGTGGTAGACTGGTGACCTGTCCAGAGTGTCCCCTGCCTTCAGCCTAAGTCAGCTGGGATAGACTCCAGCCCCCCACGACCCTTATGAGAATTAAGCAGATAATGGATGGATGGATAGTGACACCTGTTGGTCAAATAGCTGTACTGTCATTCTGTAGCACTTGAAGAGATACGTTTCACATAAGATGACAATAGTGTCTTATTGTTGATAATTTTTTTTCACCAGCTGGATAAAACATATTCACTCAAAAAACAAAAATACTGACTAATTTTTTGTCTGTGTTTCAGAAGGAGCTGAGCCTTCCCAGAAGAGGCAGTTTGTAAGTACTCATCCTCTCTTCTGTCCAGTCTGAGCCTTCTTCTGTATTTTGTGCACTTTCTTTCCAGAGTTGTTATCTGGAAGTGTCTGGAACTTTTTAGGGTTCTGTGCAATGAACCAAACACAGATGAATAGATTGTGAGATGGTGACCAGGAGTTCTGTGGAGACTCTCAGTTTCTGTCCAGTGTACTACAAAATCTACGTTTAGTTTATCTGACATTATCTCTATGTCCAGTTGTCGTACTAGTCCTATAGATATCACAAGGAAACAGTGTCTTCCATGTTTAGCCTGAGCTACTAATTGTATTACGTTATACAGAGAGAGCTTCCAGTGAATAGTTAAAGGATGAAATTGAAAGGCTGCTAAATTTGTTTGTGTATCTGTGTGCATACGTGCATATATATATATATATATAGTAATGTGTGTGTACTGGACAGCTAATTATTTTCATGCTCAAAGTGCTCAAAATGCTTTCATGCTTGAATTCAATTTCAATTCAACTTTATTTATATAGCGCCAATTACGCTCAAATTGTCTCGAGACACTTTACAGAACCCATATGCCTGACCCCCAGAGCAAGCCAAAAGGTGACAGTGGCAAGGAAAACACCCTTTTAACAGGGAAAAAAATCCTCGAGCAGAACCCGGCTGTAATGTGGGGGGACCCATCTGCCTGCTGGCCGGGCGGGTTGAGAGGGACAGAAGAGGTAGAGAGATAGAGATAGAGGGGTAGACGGATAGAGGTAGAGGGTTACAGTTGGTGGGAGAACAACCACACATCTGAAGCATCCAGCTCTGGGACCAAGGACACTCGGAGAAAGGACACAGGGAGAAACAGAGTTAGTGTAATGCAATAATGGTATATATAGTAAATACAAAGGTAGTTAGAGAAGGGCTCAGTGCATCAAGAGAGGTCCCCCAGCAGCCTAGGCCTATAGCAGCAGAACTAGGGGCAAACTAAAGGGACGTCAAGAGGGGAAGTCAGTTGTGCAAATGAAAACGCCAGCTCACCCCGTCAGGGTACCCCAGTCAGCCCTAACTATAAGCTTTGTCAAAAAGGAAGGTTTTAAGCCTGGTCTTAAAAATAGAGAGGGTGTCCGCCTCCCGAACCCAAACTGGGAGCTGGTTCCACAGGAGAGGTGCCTGATAACTGAAGGCTCTGCCTCCCATTCTACTTTTAGAGATTCTAGGAACAACAAGTAAGCCTGCAGTCTGAGAGCGAAGAGTTCTGCTAGGATAATATGGTACTCTCAGGTCTTTAAGATATGATGGAGATTGGTTGTTAAGAGCTTTATATGTCAGAAGAAGGATTTTGAATTCTCTTGTAGATTTAACAGGAAGCCAATGAAGAGAAACCAGTATATGAGAAATATGATCTCTCTTGCTAACTCCTGTCAGTACTCTGGCTGCAGCATTTTTGGATCAGCTGTAGATGTTTCAGAGAGCTTTTGGGACAACCTGATAATAAGGAATTACAGTAGTCAAGCCTAGAAGTAACAAATGCATGGACTAGTTTTTCTGCATCACTCTGAGACAGGATGTTCCTGATTTTCACAATATTTCTCAAGTGGAAAAAGGAAGTCCTACACATTTGTTTTATGTGTGAGTTAAAGGACATGTCCTGGTCAAAGATAACGCTGAGATTCCTCACAGTAGTACTGGAGGTCAATGTAATGCCATCCAGAGTAACTATAATCTTTGAAAGCAATTTTCTAAGATGTTTGGGGCCAAATACAATGACTTCAGTCTTGTCTGAATTTAGTAGTAAGAAATTGTAGGTCATCCAGGTCTTTATGTCCTTAAGACAATCTTGCAGTCTGCCTCGCTGATTAGTTTCATCTGGCTTCATAGATAAATACAATTGAGTGTCGTCAGCGTAACAATGGAAATTAATACAGTGCTTCCTAATAATATTGCCTCAGGGAAGCATGTATAATGTGAACAGTATTGGTCCTAAGACAGAACCCTGAGGAACTCCATGATTAACCCTAGTATGATCAGAAGAATCATTGTTGACAAGCACAAACTGGAACCTGTCTGATAAGTAGGATTTAAACCAGTCCCGTGCTGTCCCTTTAATGCCAATACAATGTTCTAGTCGCTGTAATAAAAGTTTGTGGTCGACTGTATCGAATGCTGCACTAAGGTCATTAGTAACTTTCACCAGTGCTGTTTCTGTGCTGTGATGCACTCTGAAGCCTGACTGAAACTCTTCAAACAAGCTATTCCTTTGCAAATGTTCTTTCCAGAATTTTAGAGAGAAATGGGAGGTTAGAAATTTGTCTATAGTTGGCTAAAGCATCTGGATCTAGAGTGGGCTTTTTAAGTATAGGTTTGATTACAGCAACCTTAAAAGCCTGTGGTACATAGCCTGTTACTAGAGAGAGATTAATCAGATCTAACATTGAGGAATTAATTAAAGGTAAAGCCTCCTTGAACAGTCTAGTTGGGATAGGATCTAAAAGACATGTCGATGGTTTGGATGTAGAAACTATTGAAATTAGTTCAGAGAGATGTATGGGAGTGAAAAATTCTAAATATCCATCTGGTCTTACAGCCAATTCTAAAGCATCTGTACTCGATGATACATCTGTGACATTTGTAGGAAGGGCCAGATTAATTTTTTCTCTAATCGTAATAATTTTATTTGTAAAGAAGCTCATGAAGTCGTTACTGCTCAAAGCTAAAGGAATACAAGGTTCAACAGAGCTCTGACTCTTTGTCAGCCTGGCTACAGTGCTGAAGAGAAACCTGGGGTTGTTCTTGTTTTCCTCTATTAAAGATGAATAATATGTTGTCCTGGCATTACCAAGAGATTTTTTTTTATAAATTACTAGACTATTTTTCCAAGTTACATAAACTTCCTCTAAATTAGTGGAATACCACTTCCTTTCCAGCTTTCGGGATGCCTGCTTTAAAGTCTGCAGCTGGGAATTATACCAAGGAGCAGATCCTCTCTGAGATATAACTTTCTTTTTTACAGGTGCAACACTATCAAGTGTGGGGGTAAAATTATAATATTTCCCTTCCATTATATCAGTAAGTGGTGCTGAACTAAATAGAGAGGGTATTATTTCCTTAAATTTAGTCACCGAATTGTCAGACAGACATCTACTGTAATGATATTTATTCTTAACTCCTATACAATCTATTGTTGTAAATTGAAATGTTATCATAAAATGGTCAGAAAGAAGAGGGTTCCGGGGAAATACTGTTAACTGTTCAATTTCTATGCCATAAGTCAGAACGAGGTCAAGGTTTATTGGTTTATTTACATGTTGAGAAAACCCGATTGAGTCTAATATTGAATTAAAAGCAGTCGTAAGGCTGTCACTGTCAACGTCAACATGAATGTTAAAGTCACCCACAATAATGACTTTATCTGAGCTGAGCACTAAATCAGATAAAAGTCTGAGAATTGAGGTAAATACTCAGAGTAAGGAGCAGGAGGACGATATACAACAACAAATAAAACTGGTTTCTGAGCTTTCAAATATGGATGAGATTATAAAAGTTACTCATGCTTTGAACAAACTGGTGGAATATAAGGTTTGTCATCGTGCAATCAAAACTGTTTAGAGAGGGGTGGTTATCCTGGAAAAGACCCGGAACCGCTATCTGGCCAGAGATAAGAGTTCCAGGTCAGGCATGGACACAGGACCTCTGGGGATGTCCTGTGGCACGGGGATGGTGGCATTGAATTCTGTGGGTTGAAAGGTGGGACCTACTTAGATCAGACTTATCCAAGCACATTCCACAGATGCTCAGTAAGATTTTTTTCTTTCTAGTCTTTCCTTGTAAATACAGTAACAGAGCTGCTGTATCCGATTCCTAATGTCAGGCTACAGCCACAATGATTGGATGCTCTGTTTGCATGTGTTTGCATGTGTAGTGACTGGTAGTGTATTCGTGAGGCTTCAGTTTGTGTTAGGAGGCAGTGAGTTGGCTGCTATGAAGCCTCTTCTCGTCATCTCAGTGGTTGGTGGTGGCCTGTTGTCTTGTGAGCACTCTGAACACTGCCACAACTCTTGTTCCCAGACAAAGCTCAGGAAATCAAGGCACTAAAATACTTCTGTTGTATGATTGCCATATCAAAGACAGACAGTCCCCTCCGCTTCACTCTTTAACTGCTTACACACTGTTATTCAGTTTCTCTTTTCTTCTTTTAGCCATGTCAGGTGCACACAAATAAAATTTTGAGTGAGTGTTCTTAAAATTCCAATACAGAATATGTCTCATATTAGAAAAAATGAGAAAATCGAAAAGAATGACATGGAAGGAATGGATAGAATATAGTTTACATTCCAGGGGGGAGATACTTTGATGACTCGTTGTGGTTTGTCTCCTCTCTGTTGCAGCATGTACAGCATCTGTTTCATAGACTGAATATAAGGATTCTAGAATGGTGAATAATAATAGAATTATTTAAAATAATGTAATTCTAAGTTGCAGTTTCACAGTTGCAATTTATTTAATTGATTGCTTACACATCACACCAAATAACTACCTAGCAAACCTAAAGCAAAAATGTTGAAAAGCGTCTTTTAATTGAGCAATTAATTGAGTAAAACGTGAATAAGTACTTTAATAGAGATTAGTGTTTGATTTTTTTTTCTTTTTTTTTTTTTTAGCATTATTCAAAATTTTGACACCAGCCTTTTCCATCCATCCATCCATCCTCTACCGCTGATCCGGGTCAGGTCGCGGGGGCAGCAGCTTTAGGAGGGAAGCCCAGACCTCCCTCTCCCCGGCCACATCATCCAGCTCCTCCCGGGGGACCCCAAGGCGTTCCCAGGCCAGCTGAGAGACATAGTCTCTCCAGCGTGTCCTGGGTCTTCCCCGGGGTCTCCTCCCGGTGGGACGTGCCCTAAACACCTCACCGGGGAGGCGTCCGGGGGGCATCCTGATTAGATGCCCGAGCCACCTCATCTGGCTCCTCTCTACGCGGAGGAGCAGCGGCTCTACTCTGAGATCCTCCCGGATGGCCGAGCTTCTCACCCTATCTCTAAGGGAGAGCCCAGCCACCCTGCGGAGGAAACTCATTTCAGCCGCTTGTACCCGCGATCTTGTTCTTTCGGTCACTACCCAGAGCTCGTGACCATAGGTGAGGGTAGGAACGTAGATCGACCGGTAAATTGAGAGCTTCGCCTTTTGGCTCAGCTCCCTCTTTACCACGACGGACCTGTACAGCGTCCGCATTACTGCGGACGCCGCAGCAATCCGTCGGTCAATCTCTCGCTCCATCCTTCCCTCACTCGTGAACAAGACCCCGAGGTACTTAAACTCCTCCACTTGGGGCAGGACCTCATCCCTGACCCGGAGAGTGCACTCCACCCTTTTCCGGCTGAGGACCATGGACTCGGATTTGGAGGTGCTGATCCTCATCCCAACCGCTTCACACTCGGCTGCGAACCGATCCAGTGGGAGCTGGAGGTCCTGGCATGATGAAGCCAACAGGACCACATCATCCGCAAAAAGCAGTGACGGAATCCTGAGGTCACCAAACCGGACTCCCTCAACACCCTGGCTGCGCCTAGATATTCTGTCCATAAAAATTATGAACAGAATCGGTGACAAAGGGCAGCCCTGGCGGAGTCCAACTCTCACTGGAAACGAGTTCGACTTATTGCCGGAGATGCGGACCAAGCTCTGGCACCGGTCATACAGGGAACGGACAGCCTGTATTAGGTGGTCCGTTACCCCGTACTCCCGGAGCACTCCCCAGAGGATTCCCCGAGGGACACGGTCGAAAGCCTTCTCCAGATCCACAAAACACATGTGGACTGGTTGGGCAAACTCCCATGCACCCTCAAGGACCCTACTGAGGGTGTAGAGCTGGTCCACAGTTCCACGGCCGGGACGAAAACCACATTGCTCCTCCTGAATCCGAGGTTCGACTATCCGGCGGACCCTCCTCTCCAGTACCCCTGAATAGACCTTCCCGGGGAGGCTGAGGAGTGTGATCCCCCTATAGTTGGAACACACCCTCCGGTCCCCCTTTTTGAAAAGAGGGACCACCACCCCGGTCTGCCAATCCAGAGGCACTGCCCCCGATGTCCACGCGATGTTGCAGAGACGTGTCAACCAGGACAGTCCCACAACATCCAGGGCCTTGAGGAACTCCGGGCGGATCTCATCCACCCCCGGGGCCCTGCCACCGAGGAGCTTTTTAACTACCTCGGCGACTTCGACCCCAGAGATGGGAGAATCCGCACCCGAGACCCCAGGCCCTGCTTCTGATTCAGAAGACGTGTCGGTGGGATTGAGGAGGTCTTCGAAGTATTCCTTCCACCGGTTCACGACGTCCCGAGTTGAGGTCAGCAGCGCACCATCCCCACTATACACAGTGTTGACAGTGCACCGCTTTCCCCCCCTGAGACGCCGGATGGTGGACCAGAATCTCTTCGAAGCCTTCTTTGTTATTTCATTTACTTTGTGTTGTGTAAAGCTCCCACTTCAGTGGCTCTAAAACAGCCACAGAGCAGAATACTACCACCACCATGCTTGACGATAGGTTTGGGGTTTTTGGAGTTAGTTCAATTCAATTAAAATAAAAAACCTCTTTTTGTCCCCTGGGTCAATATAAGAAATATAAAGCAGCTGGATCAACCAATGAATAATTTAAGGTGCAGGTGTAAGTCCCTGTTGTATGGCATATGCAATGTCTAGATGCAAGGAGGGGGTCACAAGCAGGATGAGGAAGAGCTTCCTTGTTGTATGACACCCTCTCAGCCCATGGTATCAAGTGTATACCTGACTGAATGACTGTGGACACTGACTCCTGTGTTCCAGCAACTTCAAATTCATTGTAGACCTGCTTTTTGGTGATTCTTGGTTGACTTTTGACCATCCTGACCAGTTGTTACTCGGCAGCAGGTCATACTTTATCTTTTCTTCATGATTGTGACAGTGACACAACTGTGACATGCACAGTACTTACACACAAAAGCAATTGTTTACACAGTTGATTTTGAATCTGTAACTGCATTGAAATGGCCTGTCCTTACTTGTTCGGGTCAATGATTTATTTTTTCAGATCTGTCCTGAGCTCCTCAGAGTCTACCACTGTAGCATTAGTGGCTGAGTCTAATGAGTCTGTTCATATATGGGCCCTATTTAACTTGACTCAGAGAAGTCAGCAGTTGTAGTGAATTGTAATCACGAGATATTAAGAGCTGATTGTATTTAGAAAATAAAACTGATAATTCCAGTCGCTGTATGTATGTTTTTGATTTCGTTAAAGGACCGATCATACATTAATGAAAGAACCAATATTCATGGTTGGTTTTTTGTGATAAAGACGCATCACTTTTAATGATTCCATCATAAAGCAGTTAATGGAAACCCATAGAAGCAGCATGTGTCTGGTTGGGATGGGGGTAATTTTTTGAAATATGTAGTGCTGTCAAGAGATTAAAAAAAGGAGAGATTAATTAATTATATCCGTAATTAATTAATCTAATTAATCTCTTTTTAAATCTCACCTAAAAATTGCTGAGAAAAGCCATCAAATTGAGGTATTTGCATTTAAATTCATTACATTATTGTGGCAGATCAAAAGATTGATATATAACAAAAAGTGGCTTTATAAAGTAATTTATTGTTTTCAACAGACTTGAACAAATGCAGTTCTAACCATTTATGTATTTGAGACTAGTCCTATGTGCTGCCTGAAACCTTTAGTTTCGACCACCAGAGGGAATATTGCTGTGTTCTTCTGTCAATCTCTAAATAATTAGAAAATAAAATAAAATATCAAGTCCATATAAAGTGCTGTAAGTTAACACCAAAAAAACTGTAAGAACACTTTTCTGAGCAATACAAGTATTGAACACAGAACTTGTTGCGTTTCTTCTGCTTCAGATAATATAAAATAACTAAAACAGACCCTTCAATCACAGGGCTGTAAGTTAGCACATCAAAATAACATTGTTCATCATCACAAAATAAAGTGCTGAAATAACAAGCAATCATTTCTAGTAGGCGACAGAGGGCATAGCAGCCATGCTGAACTCATGCCCCTTATTTCCTCTTCAGCCAGTCACTGAGACAGACCAGCTTGGTCACATTTTCTGGGAGCAAGGCTGCCCTTTTTTTTGCACTATGTGGCCTTCAAGGCTGAACAGTCTCTCACAAGGTACGGAGGTTGCCGGGGAGGCCAGGTACTTGCGTGCTAAGGCCTGACATCTGTTCATAGGCTCCTGAGTGAGCTACCACCACTGCAGGGGACAGTCATCAGTACTGATGCTGGGCTCTGCTCTGTAGCGCCGCAGCTCTCCAGACTCCATTCCATCTTCTTCTGAGTCAGAGTCAGACCCCAGTAGGAGAGAGCTCCTCCTCTTCTTCCTCGCTGGTTCATCATCCTCTTTGGAGGGCTGGAGAGTAGCTGCTTTTCTGGGCTCTGCTGCTTGGAGCATGTTCTCCAGACTGGTCCACACCTGAATCAAGGAATGAATACATACATGGACGAGTGGATGAATGAATGATTGTCATTAATACTGAGTGCAGTAAGCCATTTTATTTTACTTCTTGTTTTATTTTATTTTGTGAAGCACTTTGTGTTGCATTTCTTATGTGTGAAGTGTTCTATAAATAAAGTCTGATTTGATAAATTGGACTCAATAGTCTAGCTTACCCTTATAGTCTTTACCTGTTCCCTCTTTTCTCTTGGAAGACATGTCAAATCCTTAAAACGTGGAATTTAGTGCTGTGGCCACCCTAAACCATGTTTCGTTGGCATCAGCTCGCCGTACTGCTAGGTCGCTCTGGAAGGCATTCTTGAACTTTACCACATAGGCAGGATCATCATCAGTGATGTCCAAGACACGATCCAGATGGCGAAAAGCAGGCAGCACTACAGAACAAGAGACGTAGGCCTCACCACACAGCACCTCAGTCACATACCTGCAGAGGTGGATAGGTTTGCAAAATAAACTTAGCTGGATATTTAAAATGTAACTGATATCCAATTTAATTGTCCTTAAAAGTAACCAGCTAATGTTCATTATTTTTTGTATTACACATGTAACAGTAGTTTATCTCATTAAAATGGACAGGTGTTTATTTGGGCTTACCTGCATGGTTCAAGCAGGACCTCCAGCCTCTGCAGTTTCCCCCACTCAGCTTCGGTTGGAATAACCAATCTGTGGTTGTTCTGTTGGTCCAACATAGCCTGGACACCTTTTCGGTTGCGTAGAAGGCGTGAGACCATTGCGAGAGTCGAATTCCACCTGGTTGGTACATCCTGTATAAGTTGCTCGCTCTTTTTTCCCAGTGCTACTTGTTGCTGGTTAAGTTCTGTGGTACTCGCAGGGCTTTGTTTAAAATGGCCAACAATCTTGCGGCATTTTGCTAGTACACCGGCAAACCCGCTGCTATCGAGGCAGATCGTGATGGTCCTCTGGAGAATGTGAGCATTCCAGGCGATGGCTCGTACGGAAGAGCTCTCTTAGCAGCCAGCATGTTTGTACTGTCTGTACCGATGGTGGATATCTTGTTTTCAATTTCCCAGTCATTTGCCGCTTTGAGAAACTGTTCGGCACATTTATCAGCAAAGTGCCTGGTGTCTGTTTTCATGACAATCAGTGCAAATGAGTTGAGGTTCCACTCACCATCAATAAAGTGTCCGGTCACCCTCAAATAGCTGTGGTTGCCAGCTGAGGTCCAGTGATCTCCGGTTATTGCAACATAGCTGGGCGAATCCTCCAACAAAATCTGAAGTTTGTTTTTCTTTTTGCCATCGTACATCTTGCTGATTTTGTTCATTTTGTTAGTCCTGCACGGTGGCTTGTATGATGAGTGATTGGATGCAGTTTGCAACACCTCTGTTAACCCCTCGTCTTCCACTATGTTTATCGGCCTGCAGTTCATCGCTATCCACTTGGCAAGAACATTCGTCAGCTTGTCTGTCGCAGACTTGCTCATACACGGGGTGTTCTCCTCAAGTTTAGTTTGGCGAAGAGCTTTGCTATGGCTCGCTAAACTGCTAACGTCTTCGTTGCTAACATTAGCTGGGGCTGCACTCGCGACTGGATGCTTTACGTTGATGTGGTAGGCTAAGCTTGAGCTACTTCGGTGGTAAGCAAACTCCTTCTTACAAAGAATGCATATCACCCTACCTTTATCAATGGTGCCGTCGAGGCGCTTTTGAAATGTAAATTTTCCATTCATAGGACCAACAACTCTCACATGCTCCTCCATTTTCATGTCTCCTCTCCGCTCCTCACCTGGCCCTCCCAACTTCAATGGGAGCCTATCACTTTATGCTAAACAAGCCCAAACAAAATGACAGCCGATCAATGTCCACTTCAGGGTGTGACTGACCATTGTTTTCCACCTCCAACAATTCAAGCACGAGTAAGCCAACACATAAAAACGGATTTTATAAAAAGGCAACTGGCATACAGTAACAGTAAAGTTAGACATTAAAAATTAGATTAACATGATTAAAAAACAACGCGCTAAATATGACTGCAATTAATTAATCGCAATTAACGCGATAATTTGACATCCCTAGAAATATGACTATGAAATATATGTTTCTGAGTATTCAGCTGTTTAGCAATATTCTGTAGTTTTAAAGGTTAGTGTAAATATGTAAACTTTACTTTTAAAAATAATTACTCACTAAAGCTGTCAAGTAAATTCCAAGAGGTAAGGAATACAAAATTGTCCTTTGAACTGTAGTTAGGTAGAAGTAAAAACAGACATATTGAAAAATTCAAAGTAAAAGTCCCTCAAAGCTCCATTTCCAGAAGTACTACTTAAATGTACTTTGTATCTACCACTGGATTTGTGTGACAAAATAGCCAAAACTGAGTATCCATTTACTAACCAGTTTGAAGCTATCAGCAGCATCCTAACATTTTTAGTAATGATTAGAAAAGTTTCAAAAAAACTACTGTTAATGGAGCACCAATTCAGCTCATTATTAAGACTATAAATAGTAAGCTGTTTTCTATACATTCATCATTGTCTGCATAGTCTCAAAGACTGTTGCCATGTCAATTCATGAAGGCAACAGTCGGCAACTAAAAATGATGTCTGACAGATTAAGATATGATCGGTTGAAAACATCTAACATTTTTAAAGACAGGCAGCTCATAGAGGACTCTACAGTGACAGAAGATGGGGGTTTGCTGTTGTGTCACTAATTCAACATATTTTTAACTCAACGGAATACCAGTTTTGTTAATCATTCATGTGCCAGTAACACCAAGAAAAGAGTTGTAAAGGTTAAGAAAGAACATTTAGCATTTCTTTTCTGTAGAAGTAAGATGGCAATCTTATTAGGTTGGACTTCATAACATTCCTTTATCGCTTTCTACTTGCCACAAGTCTGAACTGCATGCTGTTACATTAACACATAGGCATGCACAAGCAAAAGTATTTTGAGTTGTGTGAAGGGATTTAGGATTTTTTTTATTCTACTCTTTGTACCATAGTACTTAAATTATCATTACACATGGACATAATTTTCATTGTATAAACTGGGCTATTAATTATTTGGACAGTTTGATAAGCCACTGTTAGTGTAGATTAAATCTTTTGTTCATTATTGCATTATTATATATTATACACCACTTGGTTTGCTTTCCCATCTCACACGAATTCCAAATGATACATACCATGGCTCTTTTCATCACTGTGGTGGGTATATCTGAATGAATGTAAGGAACATTAACATAAAACTGGCTTAATATCTGAATGACCAAATGCCACCACTTTAACAGAGTGATGGGTACCCCCTGTCTGAAAAGGACTTTTGTGTGTGAATGAGTATCTGTTCATGCAACAGTCAAAGCTGTCTGTGATCCAGCCCGTTGTTTTTGCTTTCGCTATCTGGCATGTGAGCTGCATTTAGCTCATCAGGGTCAGTGGTGTCCTCAGGCTTCTTGGAAACTAGAATAGAAAGCAGACAGCTGCACTCCTACATGGTCTCATAATATATTGAAAATGTCTGCCAAAAGATTCTGTTCAGCACATGCTTCTCAGTTCAGCATATGATTTCATTCACTGGAACCATGTTCATTCACATTTTCCTGAATAAAGCAATGTAGCATGCCCTAGAAAAAAGCTTATAAGGGTGAATAAATGTAGTAATCCATTAAAATAAACCTTAAAATGTCCGTTAAAATTGATGAAAAAAGGAAGAAAATGTAAGAAAAACATTGAAAGTCATTGAGATTGCACAAATTTTGATAGGTTAAAGGTTGCATAACTTTAAATTTAAATAGCAAAGCATGTATTTAGTATTACAAAATGTTATTGCAACTTTTTAAAAAATAATTTTGTAATTAGATTTATTTGTTGAAAATCATGACACTACAGTTTTACTTGGCTTTAAAAGTTTATCAGTGATGAATAAAATAAACTATTTCTTTAAATTTAATTAAAAAAGTATTTCAAAAAACTAATTCCAAAAAATGCCATTTAAAATACCATGAAAGAATTAACAATAAAGTTTAGAAAGACTGTTTTTAAAATCACAAAAAGTTCAACGTGAAGCATCTCAGGTTTCCCAGCAAACTTTATCTTCCAGCCCCTCTGTGACACCTCCCTAACCGTCTTCACCAACACCCTATTCTTGCGACTGTTTGTCTAGGTCTGGGTCACTTCTCTTGTCTCGCAGTGGGTAGTGTGATCACAGACCGGCTGAGACTTCCGGGTGCTGAGTGGGATTAACCAGGCAGACTGTACCTGGGGACATTCAGACAGGAGTGTGTCTCTGAGTCCTTTGTTTGGTGAAGTGGTGGGAGAAGCTGTGGGTCCACGGTCCAAGGATTGGGTTTCCTTTATTATCTGAAATAATAGAACTACTCAGAACTTTTTGTTCTTTCTGACTTTTGGGGATTTTTTTCATGCAAGAAGAGGAAGGAAGGCTGCTCAAAGGAATTTATCTTGTGTGCTTTTTTAACCTATCTTACATTATTCAGAATAAGACAAAGTGAAAAAGATGAAATTCCATATGGTTTGTGTGTAGTACACTGAATTTGTTCTCTGAGCTCTGATAAACTTTTGAGTAGTCTGCATCTACCACCACACACTATGTATTTGTGTGTATCTGTCAGTTTGTGACTGAGCGTGCCTATACTCGCTGGTGAAGGAACACTTTAACCCAGATACTTGGCATAACTGTACATGTGGTGATAAGAGCATGGGCTGATGTAACACACACCCTGGTCATTCATTTATACAAATGGTGATCTCAGAAGTCAAACTTGCTGAGGACTGACTGTGGGACGATTTTTGGTCCTTTGAGGAGCTGCAAAGTGCTCCGTGTGTTTGACAGACAGATGAGTCGATGCACTCTGGTGGATTATTAAAGATTACAGCTGAGCCTTTTGTCCCAGTACACAAGATGAAGAGGAGGAGAGAACGATCAGGAGCCCCACACCTTCGCCTCCAGTAAGTGTGTGTGTACACTGTGTGTTTCAGGTTGTTACTATGCGCCATGTGATTGTTCATGTGAAGGGAAATGTAAATTGGATTCATATCAAGGTAACAAAGGTTGTGAATTGTACTTGTCTCTATTTTATTTCTTATCTTATTTGTTTACACAACTTGTAACACCACAAAATCACACAAAAAAGAAGCACAGATAATTCATATATAAAACTACAAACACCCCTAGAGCTCAATAATTAACGTGTTGTGGCTTGTTTGTTCAGTCTGTCCATCATGAAAAACGGAAAAATTACACCTGATGATTTTAAGGGAGAATTAGCTTTAAAAAACAACTTATTGTGACAGCCCTTTATTTATTTACTCCGTGCTTATATGCACTGAGGCTCAGTTTGTGGTTGTGGTTAGGGGACAACTGTTTTTTCTAAAGAATTACAAAAAAAGTGTTAAATGCTTGTGATAATCTCCCACAAATCAACATCACATCCTGACAAACAGTAAAAAATCTAAAAGATAACAGCTTGTTCTCATATGTGATGACAGCAAAAAGCATCAAATCCATCCATCCATCCATCTTCTACCGCTGATCCGGGTCGGGTCGCGGGGGCAGCAGCTTTAGGAGGGAAGCCCAGACCTCCCTCTCCCCGGCCACATCATCCAGCTCCTCCCGGGGGACCCCAAGGCATTCCCAGGCCAGCTGAGAGACATAGTCTCTCCAGCGTGTCCTTGGTCTTCCCCGGGGTCTCCTCCCGGTGGGAAGTGCCCTAAACACCTCACCAGGGAGGCGTCCGGGGGGCATCCTAATTAGATGCCCGAGCCACCTCATCTGGCTCCTCTCTACGCGGAGGAGATCCTCCCGGATGGCCGAGCTTCTCACCCTATCTCTAAGGGAGAGCCCAGCCACCCTACGGAGGAAACTCATTTCAGCCGATTGTACCCGCGATCTTGTTCTTTAGGTCATTACCCAAAGCTCGTGACCATAGGTGAGGGTAGGAACGTAGATCGACCGGTAAATTGAGAGCTTCGCCTTTCGGCCCAGCTCCCTCTTCACCACGACGGACCTGTACAGCGTCCGCATTACTGCGGACACCGCAGCAATCCGTCGGTCAATCTCTCGCTCCATCCTTCCCTCACTCGTGAACAAGACCCCGAGGTACTTAAACTCCTCCACTTGGGGCAGGACCTCATCCCTGACCCGGAGAGTGCACTCCACCCTTTTCTGGCTGAGGACCATGGACTCGGATTTGGAGGTGCTGATCCTCATCCCAACCGCTTCACACTCGGCTGCGAACCGATCCAGTGAGAGTTGGAGGTCCTGGCATGATGAAGCCAACAGGACCACATCATCCGCGAAAAGCAGTGACCAAACCGGACTCCCTCAACACCCTGGCTGCGCCTAGATATTCTGTCCATAAAAATTATGAACAGAATCGGTGACAAAGGGCAGCCCTGGCGGAGTCCAACTCTCACTGGAAACGAGTTCGACTTTTTGCCGGAGATGCGGACCAAGCTCTGGCACCGGTCATACAGGGAACGGACAGCCTGTATTAGGTGGTCCGTTACCCCGTACTCCCAGAGCACTCCCCAGAGGATTCCCCGAGGGACACGGTCGAAAGCCTTCTCCAGATCCACAAAACACATGTGGACTGGTTGGGCAAACTCCCATGCACCCTCGAGGACCCTGCTGAGGGTGTAGAGCTGGTCCACAGTTCCACGGCCGGGACGAAAACCACATTGCTCCTCCTGAATCCGAGGTTCGACTATCCGGCGGACCCTCCTCTCCAGTACCCCTGAATAGACCTTCCCGGGGAGGCTGAGGAGTGTGATCCCCCTATAGTTGGAACACACCCTCCGGTCCCCCTTTTTGAAAAGAGGGACCACCACCCCGGTCTGCCAATCCAGAGGCACTGCCCCCGATGTCCACGCGATGTTGCAGAGATGTGTCAACCAGGACAGCCCCACAACATCCAGGGCCTTGAGGAACTCCGGGCGGATCTCATCCACCCCCGGGGCTTTGCCACCGAGGAGCTTTTTAACTACCTCGGCGACTTCGACCCCAGAGATGGGAGAATCTACGCCCGAGACCCCAGGCCCCACTTCTGAATCAGAAGACGTGTCGGTGGGATTGAGGAGGTCTTCGAAGTATTCCTTCCACCGATTCACAACGTCCCGAGTTGAGGTCAGCAGTGCACCATCCCCACTATACACAGTGTTGACAGTGCACCGCTTTCCCCCCCTGAGACGCTGGATGGTGGACCAGAATCTCTTCGAAGCCGTCCGGAAGTCGTTTTCAATGGCCTCGCCAAACTCCTCCCATACCCGAGTTTTTGCCTCAGCGACAGCCGCAGCCGCAGCCCGCTTGGCCAGCCGATACCTGTCAGCTGCCTCCGGAGTCCCACAGGCCAAAAAGGCCCGGTAGGACTCCTTCTTCAGCTTGACGGCATCCCTTACCGCCGGTGTCCACCAACGGGTTCGGGGATTGCCGCCGCGACAGGCACCGACCACCTTACGGCCACAGCAACGATCGGCCGCCTCAGCAATGGAGGCACGGAACATGGTCCACTTGGACTCAATGTCCCCCGCCTCCCTCGGGACATGGTTGAAGCTTGACCGGAGGTGGGAGTTAAAACTCCTTCTGACAGAGGACTCTGCCAGACGTTCCCAGCACACCCTCACGATCCATTTGGGTCTGCCAGGTCTGACTGGCATCCTCCCCCACCATCGGAGATAACTCACCACCAGGTGGTGATCGGTTGACAGCTCCACCCCTCTCTTCACCCGAGTGTCCAGGACATGCGGCCACAAGTCCGACGATACGACAACAAAGTCGATCATCGAACTGCGGCCTAGGGTGTCCTGGTGCCAAGTGCACATATGGACACCCTTATGCCTGAACATGGTGTTCGTTATGGACAATCTGTGACGAGCACAGAAGTCCAATAACAGAACACCGCTTGGGTTCAGAACGGGGGGGCCGTTCCTCCCAATCACGCCTCTCCAGGTCTCACTGTCATTGCCAACGTGAGCGTTGAAGTCCCCCAGCAGAACTATGGAATCCCCAGAAGGGGCGCTCTCCAGCACCCCCTCCAAGGACTTCAGAAAGGGTGGATACTCCAAACTGCTGTTCGGCCCGTAGGCGCAAACAACAGTAAGGAACCGTCCCCCCACCCGAAGGCGGAGGGAGGCCACCCTCTCGTCCACCGGGGTAAACTTCAACACACAGTCACCGAGCCGAGGCGCAATGAGTATTGACACCCCTGCTCGGCGCCTCTCACCATTGGCAACTCCAGAGTGGAAGAGAGTCCAACCCCTCTCGAGAGGACTGGTTCCAGAGCCCCTGCTGTGTGTCGAGGTGAGGCCGACTATGTCAAGTCGGAACTTCTCAACCTCGCACACCAGCTCAGGCTCCTTCCCTGCCAGAGAGGTGACGTTGCACGTCCCTAGAGCCAGCTTGTGTAGCCGGGGGTCGGTACGCCAGGCTCCCCGCCCCTGGCCGCCGCCCAACACACATGGCACCGGACCCCTATGGCCCCTCCTGCGGGTGGTGAGCCTGCTGGAGGGGGGTCCCACGTCTCTTCTTCGGGCTGTGCCCGGCCGGGCCCCATGGGAAGAAGCCCGGCCACCAGACGCTCGCCATCGAGCCCCACCCCCGGGCCTGGCTCCAGGGGGGGACCCCGGTGACCCGCGTCCGGGCAAGGGACTCGTGGTTCCAAAGTCTTTTTCCATCATTGGGGTCTTCTGGGCTGCTGTTTGTCTGGTCCCTCACCCAGGACCTGTTTGTCTTGGGAGACCCTACCAGGGGCATGAAGCCCCCGACAACATAGCTCCTGGGATCATTGGGACACGCAAACCCCTCCACCACGATAAGGTCGCAGCCCAGGGAGGGGAGCATCAAATCCTCCAATTAGAAACCACAAATATTTGACATAATTTCTGCAAACATAACAAATAGGTGAATGTTTTAGTATTATTATCATTGAAATAGTTACTGATTACTTTCTGATGATGATTACAGCACTAGTTTAGCCATTGAATGGGCATAATGATGTCAAATTTGACATCACTGTGAAAAGCATGGTTTCAAGAAGCTGTTTTCGCTATTCCTTCACCAACTGTTTTTCAATAGGAAATCAGTTTAACACAAAATTCTCCTCAAACAAGATTATGTTTCGCCATATCTGTGTACAGTGTGTACCAACGACACAAACAAAGTGATGTAATAGTGAGCTGTAGACATGTTGTTTTTTTCCACTTTGGACAGAGCCATTCCATACGATTTTTCTCTTTATGCTAAGCTAAACTGTGGCTAACTACATATTAACTCCAGTTCTATAGTTGAAGGACAGACAGTAGACAAATAATTGAAATAAATAATAAGGATATGATACAAGGGCACTTTCAAAGTTCAAGAGTCTGTGTGGACAATGACATATAAGGCCTTATATTATAGTTATGCTGCAAAGTGGAAATTAGTACCCTCATATATTTAAAGCTACCGTTAACTTATTTTTGCTGTTTATATAACTGTAATGCATGCTGAATTTAATAAAAGTAGACTTGACAGTTTTTAAAGTGGAAGAGAGGGAGATAGAAAAAGTCAGTCAAAGCTTTCTTGCACTTTCTCCCTGTCCACATCACTCTCATTATAACTGTGAACAGTAGGGCTGAGTTCAGTTTAAGTTACATACATTGACAGGACAGAACATACATAGTGTACATACATACTGAGTCACTGAAACACTTGAATGGAATGGGAAGCCAAGAGGAGACAGAAACATGAGAAGGTATCAGAGTGAGATACCAGCACAGAGGGAAATCCTTCATCAGCTTAAGGTGGAGTTACTCTGTGGTCTTGAGTGAAGGCACCACTCACTTGTACTCTCTTTCACCCACATACATGCAAATGATGCATCAGTGTTACCCTAGCTGTTAGGACATGTAGTTTCCCCTCCCTTTGCAGGTAACATTTACAGTCTCCTTCACACTAATAATTCCAGTGTCTTCCAAAAATATATATTGTATTTTGAAACAGACTTCTGAGTGTTCATACATCGCTGTCACTGAATTTATTCAGCTCTGCGCACACTCCGTAAAAAAAGTGGCAAAAAGTTTTTTAGATCATTTAACAGATGAGAATCACAGACAAGAAGGAGATGCTGGTCTACACTTTAGGCTTGAATAAGTATGTGTATGTTGTCAAACGTAATTTCACAATATATCACATTAAAAGGAATGGTTTCCAGCCCTTATTCTCTTTACCTATATGTAGCGTTATTGACACTCTGGATTCTGTGTCCATTTAAATAGTCTCTTTATAACCTTGTCTCTGAAAACCTCTTCCTAAACTTAAGCTTTTAACCTGATCCATAAGCTCTCTGCTAGTATTTGTGACAGCAAGGCTCTTTTCCCACTGGTATGACATCTGACCCAGTGTCTTTTCAAACAAGCATTTCATTGGGGCACTGTCTTTGGCTTTGGGCATGGGCATGTTAAAAATGGTAGCTACTAGATGCAATTCCAGTTCTGTAAGTACATGCTTAGACCTCTAATGGGATTTGCCTTCAGCTTCACCTGAGATAGCAGCACTTGTATAAAATTGAATTGTGGTAGTGTGCCACAGATGACCTATTACAAGACAGGGGAAGCGCACAGGATAAAATGTATGTACTCCTTGACCTCCCTCCAGATTTGCAGAAGTTCACCCATTCTGTCCAAGCCAGAAAGAGGGCGGTAACACAGAGACCATCGCCATATAATCCCCTGCCCTGTAGATTTGACGATTGTCATCTGAACTCAATTGTGCTGAGGAAATTTTTAGGTGTTTTCATAAACATGCACTTGGATTTGTATCCACATCAGTGTGCACTTCTTAAAGTATATCTGCTTCTTCCTAAAAGGGACATGGACAAAGCCTGCTGCATTCCTCACTGTTGTGACTCAGTCCGCTTGCTAAGGGCCAGTGATGATCAGGCAGCTTCGTCCAACATGTAGTCAAATATCAATTCTGCATCAAAACTTAGAATCTTCAAAAAGTTTTCAAGAAAGAGTCTTCAAGCAGTCTTCAGAGTCTGATGCGAGTAATGTTTATTCAATACAGAGGTTTTAAGAACAAACATGAGCAAAATCTCGAGATTTTAACTGCCGAAACAAAGCATTGCATCAACTTTTATACCTATGCAAATTTCTTCTAACCACCCCTCTTCCACCCTGGAAAGCCACAACCCATCATCCTACAACCCAATCAGGATGCCCATGAAGTAATCTGTATCCAAAATTGGACCCCCTCCTCTCTTTTATTTCTGCTAGGTTGACATTATTTCTGCTTAGCTCAGCGTGCCCTGAGTTTCAACTCGCGAGCGCAGATGTAGAGAGGACATGATCTTCCTGTCTTATGCCTTATATGGGCACCCATGGGCTTCCATAGGGTTCCGCTGGGTTGCCGCTTTACACAGGATTATTGAGTGCACTCATAACTTCAGTTGACCTGTTGGGTCTCCCCATCTTATCTTTGTTAGCTCTTAAATTTGATTGACACATTCTGCTTTGTCTAATTTTATCTTTTGTTCAATTTTTAAACTACCACAACATCACAACCTGGTAAATTCTCAGTGGGCCAAAGTGTCTCATCTCATTGCTGAGATTGATGGGGCCCTTGTGGTCTGGTTTGAGGGGGACCATAGTTGCCGTGGTGGGGTCTTAGTGGGGCACGGTATGAAGGAAGATGATCCAGTCTCCATGGAGTTTGTCTGGGTGATGGATGAGGATATCTTGTTGGTCTAAAGGGGTTGTGAGCTGAGCTGCTGAGAGCATCATCTTTTAATGCCCAGACAACAATGGGGAATGTGTTTTTAGACTGATGGACAGTCATAAAGACAGGCAACATCCAGGGTGGGGGAGTGTACCAGGTGGGATTAGATCTCCATGTACAGTCTTTGGACAGCTGCTGTTGATCCTCTACATGGTGTAAGGGTGAATGTCTTTCCTTAGAAGTGCACCACTCATGACCACTCTTTTGTTAGGGAAAAAGGTGGAGAATTTATCCATCACTCTTCTAAGTGACTCTGACACACTCTCTTGTTCGCTCCTCAGATAATTGGATTCATTGTGGATGATGATGTGGCTTGGGTCCCCAGCTGCTCCTCTGACAGCAGGTCCATGGCATGTTGGGTGCTTGGACACTAGATTTTAGTCACTTTGTGAGTAGGGAAAAGTTTATTTTCATTTAAGATTTGCCAATGGACTTGAGGATGACAATGTCTGTGTCTTCTCTTTGCTGTGTAATGCATGCAAGTCTGTTTATTTTATTTCAGCTCGTTTGTCAGTCCCCAGCTATCATTATCGTGTGAAATATGTGTATATACAGTGAAATATACAGTATTATAATAAATTTCCCCACTGCTGTTGTTAGGTAGCTAATATCAGGTGAGTTTCAGACTTTTATCTGCTGTTCATTGTTTTTAATGTGACCATGCTGCTGCCCTCTTGGCAAGGTCTCCCTTGAAAACAAGATCTCTGATCTCAATGGGACTAACCTGAAAAAATAAAATAAAAAAAAGTTAGGCTGCCCCACTTAGAGCCTGCATTACCCCTCTCTAATATCCAGTCCAATTCATCTCTCCTGCTGTTCACAAATTTTTCCAGTCTTTGACTCGTACTTTGCACCTCACAGCATTACTATGTCTCTTCGTGCTGCGGAACCGAAAGAAACATCAGCACCACAGTTCTTCTGAAATAAAATGTTTAAAATATTAGCAGTTCCTTTCTCATAGTTTGAGTTCAACAAATTGGTGGGGAATAAATGTTTTTTTTCCCCCCTAAAATTGGTATTCTGAATGTCCATTCATCCACCCATTATCTGTACACCACTCAGTCCTCATTAGGGTCATGGGGGGCTGGAGTCTATCCCAGCTGACTTACAGTAAAGGTAGTAGACACCTTGGACAGGTCACCAGTCTATCACAGGGATACACATAGAGACAGAAAATCACACTTGCATTCACACCTACAGACAATTTAGAATCATCGATTAACCTCAGCATGTTTTTGGACTGTGGGAGGAAGCTGGAGAACCCAGAGAAAACCCACGCATGCACAGGGAGAACATGCAAACTCCATGCAGTAAGATCCCAGGTATGTGGGAATGCGAACCAGAGATTTTCTAGCTGCAAGGCTAAAGTGCTAACCACCAAGCCACTGTGCAGCACTCTTCTGAATGTAACTGTTATTAATTTAACTACAACCTAGTAATGAAGGGCATTTAATATGAAGCTGTACGCTATTTTTGTTTGGCCTAACTTCTTCTGTAGAGCCAGTAAAGTTCTCTTTCACTTACCCTACCAAAAGTCCAATCCATATTCACATTTGAACTACAACCAGAGAGGCTCTGTCATTTTTGCTACACATTTTAAATTTTGTGCACTTTGCTTTTATTTCTAAATTGTCAGTATACTCAAGCTAGGCAGACAATCTTGGAAAGTTGAAAAAAAAAAACCTTTGGACAACATCTCCACCTGGGTGTCATCATGGCATTTCAGCAAGTCATCATGTCACCCAGTGCACACGCACAACACACACCCAATCATGTGTCGTCATCACACACCCTCTTTCGTACCTTCCTCGCTTCTTTGTCTCTTCATTCTTTCTTCCTCCCCTCCCTCCTCTTTTGCCAGAATCTGGTCGTCGGCTCAGCTGCATTGTCACGGCAACAGCAGCCTTCTCCAGCACCTGCTGTCCCCCACTTCCTTTCATCCCTCCATAGTTCAACCCCCCATAGTCACCCTCTCTCCCTCCTTTTCCACCTCCTCTCCCTCCCTCTGTTCCTCCGATGGTCCTCTATCAGCCCCTGTTCACCAACGAGGAAACCCCTTTCTCTGGAGGTAAGACCCATGCTATGTGTCACCTCATAACACACCTGTTTCTTTGTGCGTGTTGTATTCTATTTGCCTCCATTACTGAGTTTCCTGACCTTCTGTTTCTGAATTCATGCTTCACGGGGGAGTGTTCAACTAAAGGGGCACTGAGAGGAACCATTAAACAGCACTAGTGATCCGTGTGTTTGTCTGATGACACGAATAAAGAGATTGTTAAGAGAAATTCAGTTAGTTTGCATTTAGATCTGTAGTGTTTGGTTTCTGTCCAGTTTTCACACACGCTATTTTGCATTATTATTATTTTTTTAACAATCAGTCAGGAATGTCTAATTAAATATAGTAGATTTTGTGATCAATACCACAGTGGTTCACAACCACAGACTGTATCTAAAACGATGTAGGATGTAGCCAGTATGATGTCACCAACTAGTTATGGACAACTGTTTTGAAGCCTCAAGTTTGGCTGTCATCATCAGCGAGGGGTAGATCTCGCTAAGAACCAGAGGACACTGTAGCATAACCACACTTCAAGATAAAAATTTGCACCCTTTTATGAGTGAACCACTCTGATCTTCATCTGTTAGACCTTTATCAAACATATTTAAGATTGAATATCCAGAAAATGTATCAAATCTAATGATCTTATTCAGTCTATAATCAAAAGTCATGAATTTTGTCCTCAAATTCCCAAACAAAGAAATAGACGGTAGCACCAATTAGTGCTGGGCGATATGGAAAAAATCATATATCACGATATGGATTATTTTATATCACGATAATGATATATATGACGATATACCACAACAAAGTATGTTTTCAGTTATTCTCTGAAAAGTTTGACAAAAATTTCATTGCTTACTTTTCTCCATGAAACTTCAACCTGTTGCTAGGGCTGGACCCGAATATCCAGTCCGATGGTGGTATGCGGATATTCATGTAGAGATCCTAACATTCGACCCCTCCGACCTCCACCCCCACCCCCACCCCCACCCCCACCCCCGTCGGGCGTTACGAACCGAGACGAAAATTCAGCTCTTTCCTCCGTTAGCTCACCGCCTCTGACCTCACGGACCGAACCGAATATTCGGGTCGTTCCTCCGTCCGTCCGTCAGCCCCCCACCCCCCGTCGGGCGTTACGAACCGAGCCGAAAATTCGGCTCTTTCCTCCGTTAGCTCGCCGCCTCTGACCTCATGGACCGAACCGAATATTCGAGTCGTTCCTCCGTCCGTCCGTCCGTCAACCCCCCACCCCCGGACGTTACGGAGCGGACCGAATGTTCTCATTAATAGGGCCCAAATATCCGGAGCCCAGGAACTGCTATTCGGGCCAGCTCTACCTGTTGCGCGTCCATCGCTCAGCACTCATGAGCTAAATAACGTAAAGCATGTCGCAAACCCGCATGACAATCAAAGAACGTAAAGCAGCGTCATGTCGCAAAAACCACAAGACGGAGTTTCTTTGCGAAAAATCTTTTTTATTCTTCTTTATTTTCACTTATATAAACGTAGAGCATGCATAGTGACAAGAAATCACTAACACAATCGTCGCAGGCTATTTAATGATATATTTGCTGTAATAATTGATAAAATTAGGTTAGAAAGATAGAAACGATAGAAGAGACATGGCACGATAGACACTTTTCTATCGTTCTCACGATATGTATCGTCATATCGCCCAGCACTAGCACCAATTATGATTATATACAAACCATTTATTAACTATTGTTACAAACAAACAAGACAACAATGACACAACAGACATTGAATCCCTGAGTGCAGGTAAGCAAACTGAATAGCTAACTGTTTTCGTCACAGGAAGCAGCTGACAAAGCGGTGAAAAATTTAAAATTACTTCGGAATTCAGAAGCCACTTGTAATTTCTAAAGTCACCTGTTTATTGGGAAGAAAGTGATACATGTGTAGCCTTTAAGATAGCTGCAGGATCAGCAACATCAAAATGAGGGAGGGAGAAGAGCACAGCAGGATGTGTCACAGTGAAGATTTGGTGGCCGAGTTAGTTGAGTAAGGCAGAGACAGGATGACAGTTTTTCGTGGTTGTGTCGAAAAGTATGCCAAACTAAAATTATTAAAAGTCAAACGTCATTGCCTATAAATAAATAGTTTGCACCATTACTTTGAAAAAGCCCTAATGAAGGCAAAAGCCTGATTATCTGTAGAAATACAAAACCCTAACATAGTGAATGCACCAAAAACAATCAAAAAACCCCTGTATTTACAAAATAATCTGTCTTTTATACAAAGGTTTTTGGAGCAAAATTCAAATCCGCATCTAACCAATTTCGGACATGTACACTTCTAGGGGTGGTATTGAGCTTTATTGTCCATGAGAGATCAGAGGCCAAATACCTTTAGAACTGACCTTGAATTAATTTCTCAAACATATAGATCTAGCTACTTTGATTACAGATCTGAAATCCTACTGAAACAGAGAAGATGAGACATCAAACATATGTTTATCTTGCACACCTCCTGAGTTTAAAATTTTAACATTTGTTTTTAAAGTCCTTCATGGCCTAGCTCCTTTATACATATCGGAGCTTTTAACCATCCACCGCCCCACTAGAGCCCTCCGGTCGTCCATGCAGATGGTGCTGGATGTGCCCAGGTCCCGGTATAAGCAGTGGGGTGATCGATGCTTTGCTGTAGCTGCCCCAAGACTCTGGAATGCACTCCCACTTGAGGTCCGCGCTATTACCAACCTGCAGATTTTTAAGTCTAGATTGAAAACCTATTTATTTAGACGTGCTTTCGAATCTTAGGACTGTTTTATGGTTTTTATGGTTTTATGCTTTTATGCTTTTCTTAGTTTTGTGTTTTTATAGGTTTTATGGTTTTATAGTAATTGAAAACTGCATTGTTTTGTTTATTATTCTGTCTGGAAAGCACTTTGGTCTTCTATGTTGTTGGAAAGTGCTCTACAAATAAATTTTTGTTTGATTGATTTGATTGTTCTAGCTTTTCCTCAAAGTAGTTTTTCATGACTCTGAATTTACGCTTGGGCCTGTTACCATACTACACAACAATTTTGGGATCAGTCTAATATGGATAAGAGGATAACATCTAAAGTGCTGTATTCTTGAACCAAAAACTTTTACACAGTACTGCACATATGTACATACACCAAGGGATGGATACCAAAGTATAAACAGTATGACAGTGGAAAGCCATTCTCGTTTCAAAGTAAATAAATTTCGACACTGCTTTCTCTAGCCAAAATGTTGACAAAGCACATTTGTGCCTGTGGCATCATTTGGCTAAATTATGTATAAAGGGCTCATACATTTTTTTTTGAAAAAAAAAACAGCTGTATTTATAATAGAGTAATTGGTGGGTAAATGAATTATTTGACTCAGGATAGAATTCGACAGCTGCCAGTAAACATCTGTAAACTGACAATCTGTCTGGCACTGCTCAACACTGAAGTGAACTGGGCTCCACTTAGAGAGGGGGTTAGAGGGAGAGAAGAGCATCCGGAATGGAGGGAGGAGGCAATGCTGAGGAGAGAGAGAGGATTAGAGGAGGGAGGGAGTGAGCTGAGGGTAGACACACCAGCACACTTAATATTGCCAGTGTGATAGGTGCAAGGCAACGTCTGGTGATCACGTCCTCTGCAGAGTCGTGGTGTTCACAGCGATGGTTGTGCTACACTAGCGATAGCATGTCTGACTCATTCTGGACAGTGCTGTCCAATTTCTCACTGCCTGAGAGAAGCATGCTGCGACGCTCCAAGAGGTAGACGCTTATTTCAAATACCTAATTTTTTTTATCAGTTCAGTTGTTTGTTGTTTTTCATTTGTGTTAGCCTGCATGTCTTTCACCTCAGAACACAGCCTTTGTTTTATTTGTCCTAATGTTTTTCTCCTCCATGTATTTCTTGTTTTTGAAATCTGCTGCTCCATCTTTGGTATTTCTCTCTTTTCCTTTCCATTCATGATCTTCCTCTCTGCATGTCTTTATGCTCAGCAGGGGCAGCTCCAAAATGAGGGTCAATCAACACAGTTTGTGATTTGATGGCTTAACATGATGCTTTGCGTAAATCAGGGTGTTTTTGAATGGGAGTTACTATCAGACCATACTGTTTGCATCTGCAGTTTTTTGTGTTTCTGTATGTTTGTGCTTTATTGAATGCCCTCTATCTGCTTATACCTGGCATGTTTGTGATGCAAGTCGAGGAGGAAAGGCATCGTTTGATATTTGTGCAAGCTGGGCATCGTAATTTTCTTTCATCTCATTTGACCTACCTTCTTTCTCCTGTCTCTCTCCTCTGTGTCTGTCAAAGCCGGAAGTGGCTATTCTAACAGAAGAGAAGCACACACACAGCTGTATTTTAACTTTGAAGCAGCAATTTTCTTACTCCTCCCCATAATAACACGGTAGCTGGCATATACTCACACAGATACACGCAAACAGATGGACAGATTTCTTTTTCTCGCCTCCTTGTCACGGCCTCCTCTTGTGTTCTGTTTGTCTTAGAGGTGTTTTTAAGTGAGACTGACAGGCTGTGAAGTAAGAGAGGAGGGACTCCTGCATAGCAACAGGCTCTGGCAGTTTTTGGATTGGTGTGGTTTAAGTTGCCAGTTAAGGATGAGCTCTAATCAGAACAAAACTGATTCATCACTTGCACAGAGCAAATGTGATCTGAAGGTTTACAAGGGAGAGATGTTCTTTTAGCATCACTGACTAGATTCAGAACAAAAACATTTATTTTTTCACTCCTCCATCATTTTTCTCAGCATTTTCAGCAGATATGTTAAGATATCTGTGTGTCTCCATAGACTTATTTTTCCTTAATTTGAGTATTCGACAAATTTTCACACTTTCAAATACACAAAGTGGCTGCGTTTGCACTACCATGTCATTATGACATGTCTTTATAAATACAACTATGGTCATTGTATGTGCACCTAAAATAGGAGTAAGCTTCTCTAGTCATTTTTAGATTCGAAAGGAATGCAACGTCAGTATATAATGTGTTTATTTACATAGATTACTGTGCTGTGTTCTCTCTGGTTGACAATGACAGGGCTCTGTGGGAAATATATGTCTGCAAAGACGAACCTCAAATCCCAGATGGCCCTCACAGAGTAGGATATGAATATGTGAAGTGGTTGAAACATGGAAAACTAGAACAAAACTATGCATTTTGTATGAATTCCCTACAAAAATAAAATATACCAGCCACACACAAGAATGTTAAATTATGTAAGTATATGTTAAATAATGATTTTTGTTTCTCTCTGCGGAGAATTTGGACATAACGTTTGTTCCATTAGCAATCATGCATCTCCTCATAAACGAACTAACATTACAGCTGCAGGAACTATGGGAACATTGACTGGATTTGTGCTGGTTTTTGGTTTGTCTTTAATAGTTGAGTTAGTTTTACAAACTCAGATGCAGTGCTTGAATTTTGGTAATATTACTAATGGTTTTGTATTATTTATACATCTGCAATATGGACATGTTTTTTCTTCAAAATACTTTTTTGTTTTACAAAAAGAGGTTTCATTAGGGTTGGGCGATACAGCTACAAAAATGTATCACAACAAAATGTTTTGTTTCATTTGATATATAGTCATCCATCCATTCATTATCTATACACCAGTTACTCCTCGTTCCCAGCTGACTTAGGGTGAAGACAGGGGACACCCTGGACAGGTCACCAGTCTATCACAGGGATAGACATAGAAACAAACAATTACACTCACACCTAAGGACAATTTAGAATCACCAGTTAACGTCTGCATGTTTTTTGGACTGTGGGAGGAAGCAGACGAACCCAGAGAAAACCCACACATGCACAGGGAGAACATGGAAACTCCATGCAGAAAGATCCCAGGCCCAGGCCGGGATATGAACCAGGGATGTTCTAGCTGTAAGGCGAGAGTGTTAACCACTGAGCCACTGTGCAGCCTCTGAAAAATAAATATCCTTTTTGCAATTAAAATAATAAAGCAGAGGGTGACAAGCATGAAGCAGCTGTACTGCAGTGAGGTTAAAGTTTCCAGTGGCTGGCCAGAAAGTGACTTAACACCGTCCTCCACGCATGTCTTAGTCTTGCTTTACCAGACCATTCTATAGTACATAATGGTCTGGCTACATCATACTGGCACCCAGGAGTGACTAACAGAGAGAACGAGCTTCATGATCAAGGTATTCCATGCTGTTTATGAGGCAGAGAGGTAGCACTCTCAGAGTTTGTTCATGGAACTAAGCTTTATCATGGAGGTTTGCATCTGATATATTTAAGTGAAACTATTGCACATTCTATTAGTTCTTTTTTTTGTCAATATGGGTAAAGTTTCTGACTATCATTTTATCACTCAGACCTACCTTTCAAACCTGACTGTTCACAACAGTTTGTAATTACGTTCAAAACCGACAAGCGGTTAAAGCTTCCATTGTCTGTAAAGTACTTACAGTAAGAGCATTAACCCTGTACCTTCTTAACACAAACAGCAGAGCAGACTAACAAAGGAGGAAGCACACACAATCACACACTCTGTTGTAGGCTGTCACATTTCTTGCATTGACTGTAACACCCAAACCAATGTTATGGACTGGACTGATGAAATGACTTTAGCTGTAGATCTTTTCCACATACACTGACCTACTGCCTGTTTCCTGCATGTGCGTGTCTGTCAAGTTTGTGTCTGCATAAGATGGTATAGTTAACGACCACAGAGCTGTCACAGCACTGTCTGTGTATGTCAGTAACTGTGTATCTCATGAGTTTTACAGTTGCAAAGTTATAGCATCCTGAGGTTTTATGCAGTTACTCCTATTGCAGGTGAAACATTAGTGGACTCATATGTTCAGAGGGGTCAACTTTGCAAGCAACATTTCTCTTAAAGCATTGAAATGTACTGCTCCCCAAAGGCTGAACCCTTTTGATTTGAATGACCCCGTGTTCTTTTTAACACCAGCCTCTGAACACACTTTCCATTTTTAACACTGTGATCTAAATAGTAGGAATCTGTTCTACTGCTTTTGTAATTCAGGTTGTAAACTGTAGACTCTTAAGTGGGGGACACACTTCACCTGTCTGTCTTTTTAGATGACTCTTTTTTTTTTTTAGCTAATTCTCTTTGTCCGTTTTTTTGTTTTGTTTTGTTTTGTTTTTTACTATTTCCTTCCCTACCCCCTACACAAGGCACTTCATGTATTTGTGTGGGTGTGTGTTAAAAATCTTCTGAGCACAGCTGGGACATGAGATGGAAATTAACCATACGGCTACAATCTCTCGTATTTACGTGGAAGTGTACATTAATATGATCTGTCCCATTTTAGAAAAATAAACAGCTCTTTAGAAGTTCAGAGTGCTATCGCAGAAAAAGGTGTGGGTGTGGGTATCTGGAATGTATAGCTTTGCAGATCATTTTTTCTATACGTATGTGTATAAACTACATGTTACTGGAAACTGTGGATGCTGTGCATCAGATGACAGGAGACATACATATACATACAGCATGTGATATCCACATCACATGCAATAATTTGTCTTCAAACATAAATATTTCCAAAATGCACACATAGACCTAAGTATACGTACACATGGCATGATACATTTTGTTGCCCCTCACCTTACACCCTCAGCTTTACCTAAACATTGATTCAAATAGAAACTCTAAAACTTGAATTTTCAAACAGTTCTTTAAAGAAGGAATTGAAGACCAGACCAGATTTCATCACCTTCCAAAAATATTCATAGAAAAGGCCTAAAAATCACTTTCTGCTCACAAATGAAGCAGAAGGAGGGAAGAGCACACAAAAGGAAAAGATTCACAGCCCAAATGGAACAGACATTGAACACAGACATCACAACAATCATCATTTGCTGTAAAGAAAAATGTCAGCCCTGAGTACTTCATGTGGGTGATGCAATCATCCAAGCACATTCAGCATTCCAGAATCACTGCACTACACAACTGTATAGATACCACCAGCAGATGTGATAGGCCAGTTAACACAGCACACGTCAGTATGCTGCCACCTGGCAGCACTGCGAGAACCTGTCAGAAGACTTCCTGTTTGTGTGTCCAACTTCCTTTCATTTGAAGATATATACAGTACAATGTAAAGGAAGCACTATTTTTTTGTATTTATTTTTAAAATGTGTACATATGTATATGTATACATATATATGTATATGTATGTATATACATATATGTGTGTATATATGTATATGTACATATATACATACGATATTTATTAATAGTAGATGCTGATGGAATGCTGTCTTCTCTATATTGTTTGTGTCTTTGGGCAAATATGTTATAGCATATTTACCAGTTTAAATAGCTTTGTTTCATTTGTTGCTTATTAAAATTGTGAAATATTTGTAGATATTATAAGATGTATTAGATATTACAACTTGATAATATAACTTGATTATTAATTTACAAACGTTGTCTTTTCCGTTCGTAGTTGTGACTGTTAGCTGTGTGTTGTGTGATTGCAGCTGTAACTGTCTGATGTCATTATGCGACATCACTGTCCTAATGTGTGTAGGACAGAATGTGTGCTACAGCTCTAGCCTCAGTGAAACTGTAACATCTTTGAGCTAATCTGCAACACATACATGAAAGCTACATTCACACACAAGCCATTGGATGGCCTAGATTGGACACCCACTTTTAGTGAAGCAGAGCTTAAATGGATGTACTGCAATTTTTGGAAACATTACAAATGACTGACTTTACCTTAATGACAGTGTGTGAGTTGGAAATAGGCTTTAATAATTTGTGAGTGACTAATGACTGTCTGTGTGAACTTTACAGCTGAATGTAGACAGATGCCAACAGAAGCCATGGTGATATTCAGAGAAGAGAAATGAATGACTTAGAACTTTTGTGTAGTGCATTACAAAGCTTCTTGAAATTCGAGATGTTATGTAAATAGTACCATCATCATCTGAGCTTTACTGATCTGATATCTAAACTTGATTTGAGATCAAGTCACTGAACTGAGATTGTTATTTGTCCTCAGCTGTCGGGCAAGCAACAGGAAGAGCCTGATTGTGACGTCCAGCACCTCCCCTACCCTGCCACGACCACACTCACCTCTGCATGGACACACAGGTAACACATAAACACAAATATATGTACTCCCTCAAACATTGCCTCCACAGGTTTGTTTACAATATAAAAAATGCATACCTTAATAGCATCAGCATCCATTCCAGTGATTTCCAAAGTAATGAGATGTCAATTTTTCAGCAACTTTGACTGTGTTTTAGGAATAAAGGTTTAGTAGGCCAACTATAGTAGATCGCCCTCTTCAGGCCCCATAACAGCACACTAGTAGTTGCTAAATTAATGATGGTGAAAAAGTGATCATTATTAGTTTTCAACATTCCTTTGATCTTCAGCTGAATGTTCTGTGTAGTAGCAGCAAGTAAGGTGTGTTACAAAGTAATTTTGTTTCCTAACAAGACACCAATAAAGCTCAACTAACAGTTCTTGCTGCACACTGTGCACAGCATAGTGACATTTTTAATTGCTTACAGTGCACAGTCTCACAGACTGCTGTCGAAGTTGTCAAGATGTTTTACAGCTTTTAAATTGCCTGGATTTATTTTTACAAACTGAAAGCGTTTAATATGTTGTATTGCCACAAAGGGAATGACTGGTGGCCCTGCCACTTGTCTAGACATGTTGCTGACATTATACACTGTTAACTGTAAATGTAGAATATCAGAAAATTGTCAGTATGGTTTATAATTGATAGCAGTCATGGATTAGGTATAAGACAGCTGATATGAATTCAGCTTGCTGCAAAAATGATTGTCGACAAATGCTGCTGGTGTCTGACTGATATACTCAAAGTGCCATAAGGTCCAAAAATATTGGCCCTCCTACAGAGGTCTTCTGTTTTTGTATATTTGTCACACTTAAATGTTGTAGATCATCAAACAATTTTAATGAAGACAAAGATAACCCAAGAAAACACAAAGTGCAGTCTTTAGGTGATTTTATTTATTGAAGGGCAAATGGTGTCCTGCCCATTTTACTCGATATGAAAAAGTAATCCCCCCCCCCCTCGCTACCAAGCTACCAAATGACCAAATTAATTTGGCGATTGGGTTTAACCTCACGGGCTGTACAGTGGCGTAGTGGTTAGCACTTTCGCCTTGCAGCGAGAAGGTCCCTGGTTCGCGTCCCGGCTTTCCCGGGACTTTTCTGCATGGAGTTTGCATGTTCTCCCTGTGCATGCGTGGGTTTTCTCCGGGTACTCCGGCTTCCTCCCACAGTCCAAAAATATGCTGAGGTTGATTGATTATTCTAAATTGCCCGTAGGTGTGACTGTGAGAGTGATTGTGTGTCTTTGTATGTAGCCCTGCGACAGACTGGCGACCTGTCTAGGGTGTCCCCTGCCTTCGCCCGAGTCAGCTGGGATAGGCTCCAGCCCCCCCCCGCGACCCTAGTGAGGATTAAGCGGTGTATAGATAATGGCTGGCTGATTTAACCTCACCATTCACACTTTCATGTGATTCCTAACAGGCTTATTGAACCTAAACATTACTAAATAGAACCTGTCTGGTATGGTGAAGTAGCTAAAAGGTCTCAAAAAGCAGCACATGATGCCACGTTCGAAAGAGATTCAAGAACTGAGAAACAAAATCATTGACATTTTTTAGTCTGGATGGTTACAAAGTCATTGCTGAGGCTCTGAGACTCCAGAGAACCACAGTGAGAGATATTATCCACAAATGGCGAAACCTTCCCAGCAGTGGACCAACGACCAACATTTCTACAAGAGCACATCAACATCTAATCCAGGAGGTCACAAGAGAACCCAGACAAACATCAAAAGAACTGCAGAGTTAAGGTCCGTCTGCAATGATTCTACAATAAGGAAGGCACTGTGTGAAAATGGCATCATGGGAGAGTTGCAGGGATCAAACCACTACAGACCAAAATGAACATGAAGGCTTGTCTGATATTTACAAAAAAAGCATCTGGATGAGCCCCAAGACTTTTGGAATAACATCCTGTGGACTGAAGAGTCAAAGGTGGGACTTTTTGGAAGACATGGGCTCCGTTATATCTGGTGTAAAGCTATCACTACATTCCACAAGAAGAACATGATACCATCAATGAACCATGACAGACAGACTGAGAGACAGCGAGAGAGAGAGAGAGAGAGAGAGAGAGACAGCGAGCGAGAGAGAGAGAGAGAGCGTTTGTGTTTACAAACATAATTTGTTTTACAATGAAGCAAAATAGTATCTATGACATGTGCACTACTTTTTACTAACCAACTAACCATCCCACAATAGAATGGGCTTCATTTTACAATTGGGAAAAGTACAGTTGTAGTCGTGAAATAGTCATAGTCATAATCTAAGTATGTAGTGGCTTGGTCAGTGTGACCAAAAGTCCTTACAGATTTTGCTGACACTTCACTGATACTGTATTTTTGGCCCAGTGCCAAGACTGATTTAAGGGAGTAAAACATGTGAATATCAATGCATTAGCTAGTACTCTTTATTTACATATATATATTGTAGCTAAATTGAAAACTGTGAAAACTACTTGCTCTGTATCACTATTTCTTCAGATGTGATATGCACTCTTCTGAATGTGCTGCAGACATTCCTGACAGCTTTGTGAACAATAGAGGTGGAGCCGCTCTGACAGACAAACTTTGTGATTACACCATTTCTAAATTACCCCAACCATTTTAATTTCACTATCAATCAATATGTTCCATTAAAAAGTAGATTTTCTTTGTATGTAATTTGATTTGAGTACAAATGTCTAACTTTCAATGAAACACTTAAAGTAACTATTTAAGACAGATTTTTTTTAAATTTGCAATATATAATTGTCCTTATTTTTTTTACATTTTACAGACTAAATATTAAATTACTCAGTCAGTAGCAATACAGTCTTTAGCCTCAGAGGTGGAAGTCAAATGGGTAGAGTACAGTCAGATAGTTTGACAGGACAAATACCAGACGACATGTTTGTGTTGTTGTGGTTGGCTGTTTGGTTCACAGTGCAGGTTGTTTTTAATAATACTCCAAACTTTTTTACTCCATCCTTCTGTTTCTTCTTTTTCTCCTTCCTCGCATATCCAGTTCTGCCTTCCAGAGGCTGTTGTGTTGCCGTGGTACCACTGCCACTAGTCTTACAGTCCTGTCTTTCTAATCTAATACCACTAATTAATGCTGCTGTTCTTTGTGTTCTCTCTTGTTGCTTCAGAACTACTTTCACAGGAAAATGTTGTGTTTATGTTTGCTCAATTTAGGTCTGTGTTTGAATATACAATTAAATAGAATTTTTAGCCTCATACTAAGTTTAATATGACCTTCATAGAAACTTACACTGTAACAGAAATCTAAAGTGACATCTTTCAGCTATGGCTGATACCTCACTGTTGGTTAGTAGTGCTCTGATTAATGTATATCACTGGCAGTTACATTTTTTTCTCTCATTTCTTTTTCTCCTTTCATTTTTACACCGTTTTCTTTTCTTCCCTATAGTGTTGTAACATCTACTGTAATTTTACTCCCTCCTGCCTTCGTTTACTCCTGGTCAATATCTGCATTTTCTTTTTTCTTCAACTCCACTGACTCCGACCTTGCCTCTCCCCTACTAGCTGACAGTGAGTTGTTGTTTGATAAAGGTCAATTGTTTATTGGCAGCTCGGCGTGGTCTGACTTCTGATGAATTCCGTCAAACAATCTTTTGCTGATCATTTTATGTGTAATGATGGACAGAAAGAAAGACAGCAGGACTGTAAGCTTTTCTCAAGTTCAGTTTTCTTGTCACGCACTCCCAAAGCAATACACAGCTTTTCTCTTTTTCTGCCACCTTCCCTACTATAGCTGTGTTTTGTTATGCCAACTGCACCTTCCTTGGAAGAGGGAGTGAGGCTGAAGAGGCACAAAGCAGATATTATATTTGCTTCTATCTCGTATGACAGCATATTTCCTGGTCTTTGCTAAAGTAGGTCACTGTTACTGTAGCTTACTGCACAAAATCCTTTACACACGTGGCAGCAAAGCAGCTTCTATACCTGTTGTGATGAACCAAAAGTGAACTAACCAAGTACATCTAGCTATAATTTACATTTCATTTGGTTCATTTTTCAGGCTGAAAATACAATCCACATAGTGTTTCTTTTCCTTGGCCATCAGTGACAAGTGTTTTTTGAAATACAATTTTTGAGTGATTGAATTTCAGTCTGTCAAGTGTAAAGGTGTTCAGTGAAAAGCTGAGTTTTTAGTTTTTAGTAGACACTGCAGATCAAATAGAGTTTGGCAACTTGTTCCACCATCGGGGAACCACCGAAGAGAAGAGTCCAGCTATGGACCGGCTCTGTTGTGGTTGTATCAACCGCTTTTTGTTGGCCCAGCATAGGGAGTGTAGACCTGTATGAGAGAGTTTAGGTAGGAGGGGGCTGTTTTCATTGTAGTTTTGAATGCAAATGTTAGAGTTTTGAATTTTATGCAGGCAGCAACTGGAAGCCAGTGAAGTGATGTGAACAGCGGAGTGATGTGCTGTTTTTGGCTGGTTGAAACCACACATGTTGCTGCGTTCTGGATCATCTTTAGAGGTTTGACTGTGCATGCAGGGATGCCTGCCAGTAAGGAGTTACAGCAATCGATTCGTGATATAAAGGTGCTCTGATTTTACTGGTGCAACCCACTTGAGATCAAATTGGGCTTTATGTGGCTCCTGAACTAAAATGAGTTTGACATCCCTCATCTTTACTGTGAAAAACAACAAGATGGAATTTGATGTAACGCAACCCTGCATATTCACGTTTTTTTTTTTTTTTTAAACTTTTTATTTATAACATTTTTTTAAAGGAACAATGAACAGGGGAATCGTGTCCCCAACATCAACAATGATACTAACAAAAAAAAATAAATAAAAAATAAAAAAAATAAAAAAATTGAAAAATAAAAAAATTTGAAACGAACAAAAAAAATAAATAAATAAATAATAATATATATGTACATACATACATACACTTAAAAATAGACATACAAATAAAAGGAATGATAATAAGGTAACTTAGAGAAATAAAGGAAGAGATGAGGTCTTGGGATAAATTACAAGTCTATGCATCACAGTTGCAGTATATCACAATAACAATAGTGGTTAATTATCTGTTTCAGCAGCTAAATACACACACCATTTTCTCCATCGTCTTTCTCCCTGGTCCTTTTGGAGTCTTATGGAGTAGGTCATTTGCTCTAGAGTATGCAGCTGCTTAACAATGCTGACAAAGAGGTCTGTGGTAGGGCAATTTTTCTGGAGCCAATGTTTTGTGATGGTTTTTTTACTTGCTGCCAGCAAAATCTTAAGAAGGTAAGCATCGTTTGCATTCATACCAACAGGGATGATCCCAAGATAGAGAGTTATAAATGTCACACCAATATTAAAACCTAGAATTTTTGATATGATTCCTGCTACCTTACTCCAATAGACCTGGATGATGGGGCAAGACCAAAATATATGAGTGTGATCAGCCATGACCTCTCCGCATTCCCTCCAGCAGTTGTATTGGACATCAGTTTGTTTTGATTTCTGTTTAGGAGTGATGAAGAACCGGATTAGGTTCTTCCAGCAGAAGTCCCTCCAAGTCTTTGAGTTGGTGGAGGATACCTGTGTTTTCCAGGCACTCAGCCACATGTCCTGTGTTATTTCTATGTTCAGCTCTCTCTCCCATCTTTGTTTCACATAGTCTGTGGTGTCCATCTTCAAAGAGGTGAGGGCATGGTAAAGCTTGCTTACAAGTCCTTTGTTGTTACATGAGTCATAAGCGTCCATGAATATTCGAGTGACTACCGATGGGCTGCATCCTTTTATTGTTTTACAAAAATAATCCCGTAGCTGCAAATACCTAAAGAGATCTTGTTTGCCCAAGCCATACATCTCACATAGATTATTGAAACAAGAAAATTTTCCTTTTTTAACAATCTTACACATGGATGTAATTCCACAATGAGCCCAATGTCTAAACCTCTGATCCAAGGTTGCTGGTTTAAACTCCGGGTCATATGCCGGCCATCTAAGTATTTTCACCTCATTTACGAGATGGAAACGTTTAATCACTTCCCCCCATATATTTAAAGAGAAATTTATAAACTGACTTGTCTGTGGTGTCTCATTAGTTTTTAACCCATGACCCAGTAGTGATTGTATTGGTATGTTCATTAGCGATAACTCTATAGTCTTCCATTTGGCTACATAAGAGGGGTTACACCAGCACACTAGGGGTCTTAATTGTGCTGATATATAATAATCCTTCAACGATGGTAGGGCCATGCCCCCCTCCCTCTCCGGCAGCAGCAGTGTGGTCAGTTTGACTCTTGGCCTTTTTTTATTCCAAATGAATCGTGAAATGTGTTTGTTCCATTCCCTAAATTGTCTCTGGGGAATTTCTATTGGTAGTGATAAGAAATTATATAACAACCTAGGGAGGATATTCATTTTAACAACTCTTATTCTACCACCAAAGTCAAGAGGAAGCAAGTCCCACCCACTGAGATCGTCAAATATTCTTTTATTGTTATAGGTGTAATTAATTTTAAATAGTTGTGAAAGGTCCTTAGATAAACGGATTCCAAGGTATTTAATGTAAGATGAATTCCAGTTGAGTTTGTATTTTGTAGCAACCTCCTGTGTTGGTGTATAGTTGAATGTCATTATCTGGGTTTTATGTATGTTGAGGGCATATCCCGAATATTCCCCATAACTTTCAAAGATTTCCATTAATAATGACAGGCTTGAATCTGGATCTCCTATTGTGACCAATATATCATCTGCATACAGGCTAATTTTATATTCCGTTCCCCCAATAGAAATACCTTGTATACCTTTTTCCTGACGTATTGCTTGGGCTAAGGGTTCAATGAATAAGTTGAAGAGGCTAGGGCTAAGGGGGCAGCCCTGCCTACAACCACGATGTAGAATTATTGGATTAGAAAGGTGACCATTAATCTTAATTCTTGCGTGAGGGGAAGAATAAAGGGTTTGGATGCAGCGTATGAAATCCTCACTGAAGCCAAATCTGTTCATCACTAAATAAAGGAATTCCCAACCAACTGAATCAAAAGCTTTTTCTGCGTCCAGACTGAGAACTATAGCACTAGCTTTATTCTTGTTTATCTGTTCAATAATATGTAAGGTCCTCCTTATATTGTCTTGAGTTTGTCTATTTTTTATGAATCCTGTTTGGTCCTCATCGATTAAAAAGGTCAAGGCAGCTTCCAGTCTATTTGCCAAGATAGTCGTAAAGAGTTTGTAATCTGTGTTAAGAACACTGATAGGTCTATAACCTTTACAGTCTAAGTTATCCTTTCCTTCTTTGGGGATTACTGATATGAAGACTTCCCTCCACGATGGGGGGGAGAGTCCTTCTCTCAAAGTGTGGTTAAAGCAGGGCTCCAACAGTGGCAGCAGATGTTTACTCATAGATTTATACCACTCTGGAGGGAAACCGTCTGTGCCAGGTGATTTATTGGTTTTTAATTTTGAGATGGCTTTTCCTATTTCTTCTTTCGTTATTGGTGATATAAGTTTATTGTTAATGTCTCTGCCAAGTGCAGGTAGGTCCAATGAATTCAAAAATTCAGTAATTGTATGTTTACTAACCTGCTTTTTCTGGGAGTATAAGGACTTATAGTATGATTCAAATGCTTTGTGTATTCCATCGAGACAACGGGTTGTCTTGTTTGTAACAGGATCTCTTATTTTGTGAATAGTGTTATCTGCCTGTTGTTTTTTGAGTCTCCACGCTAATAGTTTAGTTGCTTTGGGGCCCGCTTCGTAATATCTTTGTTTCATGAACCTTATGTTTTTTTCAACTTCTTCGCTTAAGATTTTATCTATTTGCTGTTTAACTTCCCTAATTTGGTTTGAAGTGTAGGGTTCTTTTTGTGATATCTGTGCCTGTTCCAGGTCTTTCAGTTGCTCCTGTAAACTAAGAAATTTTTGATTCTTTGCCTTTTTCAGAGCTGCTGTCCTGGCAATGATCTTTCCCCGGAGTACTGCTTTGGCTGCATCCCATAATATATTGGGGTTAACCTCCCCATTGTCATTATCATGTAAATACAAATCTAAATCTGACTCCATTGAATTTATAAAAACAGGATCATTCAACATCCCTACATTTAGGCGCCACAGTGTTTCTCGTCGTTTACCGTCTAGGTGTAGGTTTAGGTACACCCCAGCGTGGTCTGAGAGGTCCCTTTGCCCTACTTTACAGTATTTCAACCTGTGTAAATCTTTGCTGTACATAAGGGAATAATCAATTCTTGAATGGACTGCATGACGTGCTGAGTAGAAAGTGTATCCTGGGTTAGAACCATTTAAACATCGCCATATGTCTATAAGGCCTAGTTTTTTAAGTGCTCTATTTACACATTTAACTGTTGGACTTGTTATCCTTTTTTTACTGGTTGTGTCTATTGATGGGTTCAAAACTATATTAAAGTCCCCTGCACATATAAGAATTCCATATGTTTCTGAGGCTATTAGATCAAACATCTTCTTGAAAAAGGTTGTACTGCTGCCAGGTGGGGCATAGATATTGAATAAAGTTACCCCTTTTCCATCTATTTTTCCTTTAACCAGAGTGAATCTACCCTCCTTGTCACTGATTTCAGATATGAGTTCAAATTGAATTGCATTTGATAATAATATTGCCACTCCCCTCTTTTTCCCTTTTGTGTATGAAGAGGAGAAGGTGTTTTTAAAGCCCATCTTTTTTAGTTTTTCATGTTCAGGTCCTGTAAGATGGGTTTCCTGCCAGAATGCGATGTCTATCTTCTCTCTTTTTATTTTAGTGATCATTTTGCTTCTTTTGATAGGGTTGTTTAGCCCATTCACATTCAGGGAGAGTATATTATAGTGCTTATACTGCATTTAGTTTTTTAGTAACTGTACTTGTGATATCCCAGACCCTTGGACAAACTGAAAAGGCAACATAAAACAGGTAGTTAAAACAATATAAAGAACTAAAATACAAGAACTGTACTTCCATCAACAAAGCCATCATGTCACTTTGGTCAGTGAGGGGTCTAGCCACCAGGTGGGGCCCCTCGAATGAAAAAAAAGAAAAAGAAAAGTTCGTGGCTCTCATTCTTTAGTCTGCAGGCACCAGCCTTGCCTTATTTAAGAAAACAAAGGAGGGATTTAACCCCGTTCAGTGACATTACCTTATTCCAGTCTGCTGAGTAGTGTATTCCGTGTCCATATTGTGAAAGAAAAACCGAGTATCCATATCATTGTAACTTAGAGAATAAAGAATGAGCTCATGCTCCTCACGCTTCCCCTGCCGCCGTTCCCGGTCCCGCTCTTCGGTACCCCTTCAACTTGTCTCGAATCTGGGTCTGGAATTGGCGCCGTCTTCCGTGTTGTCGAGTCCCGGTTGTCTCCCACGGCAGCAGCTCCGCCAGTGTGTCCTCAGTTACGCCCTTACTCCCGGTCTTGCGGGGGTTCTCACCCACCGTGAATCCCCGTTTCCTCAAATATTCTGCTGCTTGCGCGGCGCTGTTATACATGATGGTGCCAGATTCAAAAAACACTCTCATCCGAGTTAATGGTGTCTGGAAACGTATACCGTTCTCCTTAAGTGCTTTTTTCATGGGTACATATTCCTTCCTCTTATTCTGCACATCTGTGGCATAATCATGGTCGAAGTACACCCATCGGTTTTGGATGTAGAGCTCCTTTTTCCAAGCGGCGTGGAGAATCTTCTCCTTAACCGGGAACCGGAGAAAACGTACTACCATTGAGCGCGGCGGGGCATCTGTCGGTGGTTTTGGTGCCAGGGCCCGGTGTGCGCGTTCTATCCCCAGGTCGGGTCCAGATTCGTCCCCCATCTCTGACTTGATGAAGTTTTCAATGAATGCCGCCGCCGAGGTGCCCTCTGCGCCCTCCGGGACGCCATAAATCCTGATGTTATTACGCCGCGCCCGGCCCTCCATGTCAGTCACCCTCTCCTGTAGAGCCCGCTGGTTAGTGAGCAGCTGGGTGAGGGCCTCCTTCACCCCGATGTCCCATCTCTCCATGTCGGCCATGTGCCCCTCCATCTCTCCTATACGCTCCACTGCTCCTTCAATCTGGCCCCTTGTATCCTGTATTTTATGATTCATGTCTGTCGTTAGTTCCTCGAGTTTTTTATCAATGTCCTCCAGGAAACGAGTACGGAATTCTGAGAGGTCTTTCTTTAATTCGGCCTGGAGTGTTGCCATTCCTACCGTCAAAACTTCACTCACTGTCTTTCTAATTATGTCCAGAGTTTCCTTTTCTTTGCGGTCGCCATTTTCTTTGGCTGGGTCCTCACCTACAGTAGCTTCTTTCTCGGTTTCTCGTTCGTTATTGTTTCGCCGTCCGTATCCTCCTTTCTTAGCTTTGTCCCCACTCATTGTTGGATTGTTTTTTGTTTGTTTCAAGACCTGTTATAAGCTGAATAAGGGGGATTAAAAGCTGGTGCCTGGAGCCTCAGATTCTAAGCTGCCATGCTGTTCACCGCGCCACCGGAAGTCCCGCATATTCACGTTTTAATATAAAAACTGTGTATGTATGGAGGTGTGTAGGTATGTATGTGCTTTGTATATATACAAAGTTAATGGGCGTGTTTTGTCCTCCGAAGGGGGGCCTGACAGAAAAAACTTGAGAACCACTGAATTAATGAGGTACTTCATCAACCTCTGAAACTGTCCATTTCTACCTTCTCCTGTCCCTTATTACTTAATTTTTCTCATATTTATGTCTGCTACAACTGAATTCAGATTGTCATTCTGCTCATGTTTTATTGAAGATCAGAAAGATGAAGAATGGATGGAGGGTAAAAGAACTAGCCAAATACTTAACACACTCAGTCAACTTTCTTAGAGAGCCCATTAGTTTCACATTTGTTTTGTTCGTGGTGGTTTCACACAGTTTAAGAATACAAAAGGAAGATGACACACTCTTACAGTCTGGATCTTTTGTTGTTGTTTGGGAAGAAATCTCTGCATCACATGTGCTAAATTCATCCAAGACTTGTCTGACAGTAGTTTCTTGCCTTTTTTGTTGTATATAGAAGTACATCTGAATATTTTATCAAGCTGCCATAAGCATGTATGTACAGTAAGTACTAAGTTTTATGATTTGCAAATTTATGACTCAAATTCACTTTCAGAGTCATAGTTGACCTTTTTCCTTTAGGTTTTATGTCCACAGACTTGTATTTTTGACTTTTTTGAACCAGATATTTTCTAAAACAGTTGTTCGTCTTTTGTACTGATAATTCATCCAAGACCGTTGAATGTCTTTGTTTTTAATCAACCAAACTTTCACCACCAGAACCCTTGATGTCCACAGTACATTCTCCTACTTCAGTAGTGGCTTTCATCTTTTTAAAAGCATTAGATTATGCATTTACAAACATGTTTTTTCACTCTTGCATTAATGTTAATGGTCCAGTTCACTCAAAGCTTTCTGTCAATCAGCAGCTCCACTGAGCAGTTATATCTGTGCAATTTCAAAAATGACATTAGCAAAACATAAACAACTTGATGACTAGTCTATTATGTTCACTCAACAGCCACGAAGGCAGTTTGTTCGATAGAAATTTGCTCCATACCTGCTCATTTTCATTGTTTGCGCCTTAGCTTGTCACTTAAACATGAAGCCATGCTGACACCGTTATGTTTGGGTTGTCATTTGTAACACTAAACTACAGTAGTTGTTGGTGTCAGTAATATACTCTGAGATAATTTTCTTTCCTTTCCTCATTTCTCTGTTTTAGGTACCAGCCCTCTGGACAGCCCTCGCAACTTCTCCCCCAATACAGCTGCACATTTTTCCTTTGTTCCTGCACGCAGGTGAGACATTCACATATACACACTATTTTTCCAGTCACATCTGCATAACAAAGCAGTTATTCTCTAGGTAGTATATTCAAAAGGCAATGACCACGCAGCTCTAAAATGAGTCATGACATCACACACTCACATCATACTGCCACTGGCATCTGAAACATATACACTGCTCTTTTTATCTCACATATGTGGGATACATCAGAGGAAGAAAAGCTATTACAGCACTTTCTTAGGCAGAACCTGCACTTCCTCACCTCCTCGCTATAGTTTGCAATACATCAACTGTACTGTGAAAGAACAACCTGCTACTATATTAATCTGTGAGTAGTATTTCATGTCAGTATCTTTCAAACACTAAGAAAAGGGTCAATGTCGTCAGCACATTGAGAGCGCAGCTGTGTGTGTGTGTGTGTGTGTGTGTGTGTGTGTGTGTGTGTGTGTGTGTGTGTGTGTGTGTGCGTGCGTGCGCGCATGTGTGCGCGCGTGCATGCAATGTGTGCACAAATATTACTTTTACGTACACACTTAATAAAATAGCATAAATGTAGTGGTTGTTAAGGCCTTGCAGTAGGTGGGCTGTGCTTGGCTAAAGTTTTTTTTTCCATCTTATAGAATCGGTTTCAAAATGTCAAAAGCATGAGTACTGAGGGAATACGTGTATCTATATTTGAGTGTGTGTGACTGACAGCTGCTAACAACAAAAAAAAGAATATTACTGTCTCTTGTCTTCCTCACAGTCACGGACACAGGGCTGACAGGTAATAACTCAGTTTTGACTTTAAACTTTTTTATCTGTCTTCCTGCTGCCATCTTCCTGCAATCTGTCCTGCAATGGCTGACCAAATATACAGTGAATGTCATCAATAAAAACCCTGCAGGTTAATTTCTTCTACACCTGAAGAGTCTGCACGTGTCAGTTTTAAAAATGAAACAAAATTTTCAACCGCTGTCACACCAGCTGTTTTCACCTCTTACTGACCTTGTTTCATTCATGAAACTGAGTTTTTGTGGGCCATTTTCAAAGATGTAAATCTTTAGTAGGAACCATGGGGCTTGGGGCTGAGAGACACAGAGGGGTTAGAGAAGTCAGTCAAAGTATTAACACGTAAGGCAGAAAAAAACACATTATTTAAGTCTTTGCATGGAGTTTGCTGGTAGTGACAACAATAAAGAACAGCAGGCTGGTATTTACATTTTTTAAAAATGTTTTTGAAACATTTAAAGTCCAGCTGATCTGTGGCCAAGCATGACAGAGGTCAGACTGGCTGTTGGGTACGTGAACTCCATCATGCTTCACTTTGTCTGCCAAGTGGATGGCTTTCATGGCATTTTCTGAACTTTTGATTCCATGTTGTCTTTTTGTTTGCCTTTGTTTCTTCCAACTGAAAAACTTTTTTGCTGTACATGACAGTCGTTATTATAATTCCTGTTAAGTATTCGTATATGTTATTTCATTTAAATTAGGCATTAAGTTTTGATGTCCTCATTCCTCCTTTTTTTTTTTTTAAATTCCCTGTCTCTTTTCTAGAACGGATGGTAGACGCTGGTCTCTTGCCTCATTGCCTTCCTCTGGATATGGCACCAACACTCCCAGTTCTACTGTCTCGGTAAATTTCTCATATGTCTTTGATGAATCTCAAAAAACTGAAATAAATGCTCTATACCCCTTCTGACTTTCCTGCAAAAGTACAGATTTCTAGCTAAAAACTAATCTGCTACTTGTAAGTCTTTAGCCTGCATACATCATTTTTTGTAACTTTAAACTAACAAACATGCCCACTTTACACAGCAATGAGAAAGTATAGAATGATTTCCTCTTCCATCTGCTTTTTCTGTGTATAACTGAGTGCAACACAAAGTATGCCTGAGGGTAGAGACTTCCCTAAAGCCTGTAAATGATTTTTCCTTTCTACCCCTCCCTAAAATCACAGTTTTTTTTTCCCTTTTTTTGGCTTTTTGGAACAACATTTTTTGGACAATGCATTGTGAATACAAAAAAGCTTCCAGTCTAACCCTAAAGTAGCTTCCAGTGTTGAATGTGGCCTGCTTTTCCTGTCTCCTCCTCTTCTAACTAGTTAACCCTCGCTATGAAAACAAACCTGACCCCGACTAGTCCTAATCCTAGCCTAACTCCAGCCAAACGTCCGCCGTAGCTCCAGTGCTTGTTGTAATCTGTGCTCCCTCTTTGCTCCTCTTCTCACAGTCCTCCTGTTCATCTCAGGAGAAGCTGCACCAGCTGCCCTTCCAGCCCACACCTGACGAGTTGCACTTTCTTACCAAACACTTCAGCTCCGAGAGCATCACAGACGAGGAGGGACGACGCTCTCCTGCTATGAGACCGAGGTCTCGCAGCCTAAGGTATGATACACTATAATGAAACCCACCACAATTTTTTTTCTGTAGCGGCACCTGCACAATCACCATGTGAAACCCTTTTGGTGTCACTGTAGCAAGCAGTAACCGACATGAATGAATGTGCTGATGTTCTTTCATTAAGATGCACTTCCTGTGTGGCCACTAGATGCTACCTGCAAGAAATGTGAAATACAAAGAATCCATATTGTCCCCTGAAATAAAAACACTGCTTTACACTGTGTGTAGGTTTAGCTGTTTGTGTTCATGATAATCTATAAAATACAAAAAAATTCTGTGCTGCTTTGCATAACCACAAAGCCATTACTAACTGAGCTGTAACCAGTCGGTCATGTGACTTTTCAGCCGAACTGTGTTGTGCCACTGGTCGTGTTAGAAGACGAGCAAAAATCCAGCTGTATATAGGTATATATTAGTGCTGTCAAATGATTAAAATGTTTAAATCAGATTAATCACATGGTTGCTGTGAATTAATTTTGATTAATCACAATTAAATATCATTCATATTTGATCTATAGTAATCGCGTTTTTTACACACACACAAACACACACACACACACACACACACACACACACACGTGGCTGTGGATGGTATATATATATACATATATATATATATATATGTATATATATATATATATATATATATTTACACATATATACACGTTAGGGCTGGACACGTTAACGCGTTATCGTCGCGCTAACGTATCAATTCATTAATGCCGACAATCATTTTATTGAGCATTAACGCAGTTTTTAAAATTATTATTGTTACGGACTGATATTGTTGTTGATGTTGAGGTTTCAGTGTTCATTGTTCAATTCCATATTTACCTAATGTCAGTGAACATGCCATGTTTAGTGAGCTCACCTCTGATTGCATATATATATATATATATATATATATATATATATATATATATATATATATATATATATATATATATATATATATATATATATATATATATATATATATATATATGTATATATATATATATATATATATATATATGTATACATACACATACATACATACATACATACATACATACATACACCATCCACATTCCCTACCAAAACGGACAGCATGTTGTTTAGCGTCTTCCATGTGGAGTTGCTTGCTTCTGCCACTACTGGATCATCTGCCCATTTGCAGGGGCATGTGCTTCGGTAAGCCTGCTGGGACAAAAAGCCTGAAATGCATTTCCCGAAATGTTTGAAGGATTAATTGCGTTAAAATTTTTAATGAGATTAATCAATGCATTAATTTTGATAGCCCTAATGTGTGTGTGTGTGTGTGTGTACATATATATATATATATATATATACATGTATATACATATATATATATATATATATATATATATATATATATATATATATACATATATATATATATGGCTATTTTTCTGGTATTGGTTATATCTGTGAGCACTTGGAAAAATGTTATACATTTTGATTCCACATTTTTAACCTAACGTTTTTTTTTTAGGGCTGGGACTTTAACGCATTAATTTTGATTAATTACAGCGACAATAATGCGTTAAAAATGATAACGCAATTAATTGCACCCTCCTCAGTTCCCTCATTTCTGGCACACCGGTAACGCTGATGAACACTCCAGCCCAGTAGGTGGCGGTAATGAACCTAAAGTCTGTTTGTAGCCATGAAGAAGAAGCACAGGAAGCACTGAGTGAAGTCAGGCACTGGTGAACAGTGAAGGAAGACGAGATTGAGCTTGTTGGGCAGAAGGTTTTCTTTTAAAAATCGTCCCGATGGCAGCTTGGATAAAAGCCTGGTTGTGAGCAAATTGTACAACAAAGAGTTTTGTGATCACTGCGTCACTTCAAACCGATGGTATCACCTCAATGTAAAACATGTTGCTGTTAGCACCAGAGCTAACGTTAGCTACGAGTCGTGCTAATGGCTAACGGTGTAGCCATCCCATAATAGACCACTTTTCTAGACAGTGCTTGAGTTTAGAGAAAGTCTTAAAATGTTGAATGAAATCGCTATAATTGCACTTAGATTTGCAGTAATCTGTGACTGTAGCAGACAGATGAAAAATGCAGATAAATAGAAATGAAACATTTTTGTGGTTTAAGTTTTTACTCCGTCGAGGCTCTGCCTCCTTGGAGGAGGAATAACCTAAACAACAAAAATATCTCTTTAAATAACTTAATTATAATCTTTCTGTTTATTAAAAAATTACATAAATAAAAATTGATATTCCTATAAAAGGAACCATCAAAATTACACCATTTATCAGACCCAGAAAAGATGAAAACAGAATGAATCTCTGGATTTTCAACTTTATGAAGCATCTTGAACTACTCATGCTGATTTTATGTGCCATACAGTGGAAAAAACAACTAAATTCAGGCTTTAAGTCATCAAAATCACTTTTTTCTATATGTCCCATTTTCTTTTTTTTTAAATAAATTTTTAAATTATAAGCACGTATGTGTCTATTCATTGATTCAACTGTAAACCACAATTTTATTTGAATTGGAAAACTTCACTTATTGTGTCAAATATTGCTGTTTGACAAAACTGCAATTATCATGATTAATTAATTACAAAGCCTGTAATTAATTAGATTAAGTTTTTTAAATCGCATCCCGCAACTAATTTTTTTATGACACCGCGTCCCAACAGTTTTTTTTCCCCAAAAGGGCGACTTGTTTGATTGTTTTTTCCAAAATGGGCTCCACCTAGTCAATCAGATACTGTCTGGTTGTTGTCTGGTCAAACTGTCAGGTTCCAGTGTATAAATTTCTGGCTTGACCAAAATGCATTACACTGACAACCAGATTTTGGAAGTGTTGTTACCATGGCAAATAGTAAGGATAGAAAAGCTACTCTTTCAGAGTCTGAGATTTGTGTGCGGGCCATTGCTCTTTGAAATGCAGGAAAAAGTGGTCAGCGGGTAGCTCAAGCCCTTGGCAGAAGTAGCTGCTGGGTGTAGAATTGGTGGCAAAGGTACAACAAAGGAGGATCTTTAAAAACTTGCCTCATTCAGGACACCCGAGGTCCAAACATTGGCATATGCTGGACTATGTTATCACCAGGAGGTCAGATCGAGGTGACGTATGCGTAACTAAAGCAATGTGTGGCGCTGAGTGTTGGACAGATCACCGCCTAGTCATCTCCAAGCTTGTCATTCATATCAGACCAAAGCGTAGACCACCTCCCTAGACCACCTATACAACTTCTTTAGAGAAGCTGGGTTTAGTTAAAAGGAAACATCAAGACTGGTTTGATGACAATAACTCGCAAATCAAATCCCTACTGGAAGAAAAGCATAGACTCCATCTTGCCCTTCATTGCGACCCAAATTCAGAGGCAAAGAAAGCTGCTTTCACAGAATGCCGACGCAAAGTCAACTCAAGCTCCGCGCCATACAAGACCAATGGCTTAGTAATAAGGCAGACGAAACACAGTCGTATGCAGATCAACATGACGCAAAAAGATTCTATGATGCTCTTAAAACTATCTACGGCTCTACACAGTCTGGTTCCTCATCGCTTCTGTCCTCTGATGGCAAAACACTGCTGACAGACCGATCCCAAATTCTTGATCGCTGGGCAGAACATTTCGACTCCGTTCTGAATAGGCCTTCCTCAATAAATGAAGCAGCAATCAATCGGCTCCCACAAGTAGAAATCAATAAAGAGCTCGACTTGCAACCTACCACTGAAGAAGTGACTAAAGCTATCAACTAGCTCTCGTGTGGCAAAGCCCCTGGTGCAGATGCCATCCCTGCTGAGATATACACATCAGGTGGACCAGTGCTAACCCTGAAGTTGACTGAGCTATTCTCATCATGCTGGAGTAATGGAACCCTTCCTCAAGACTTTAAGGATGCCTCCATCGTTCACTTGTACAAGCGTAAGGGAAATAGACAGGACTGCAACAACCACAGAGGGATATCACTGCTCTCCATCGCAGGAAAGATACTAGCCAGAGTGTTGTTGAACCGTCTCATAAAACACTTAGAGCAAGGCTTACTTCCGGAAAGTCAATGTGGCTTTAGGGCTGGCAGAGGCACAGTCGATATGATATTCGCTGTAAGACAGCTTTAAGAAAAATGTCAAGAACAGCATCAGAATCTCTACACTATCTTTGTAGATTTGACAAAAACGTTTGATACCGTCAGTCGAGAGGGGTTGTGGAAAATCTTGGCTAAGTATGGCTGCCCTCCAACTTTTATCACCATGATACGCCAGTTCCACGATGGCATGTTGGCTCATGTGCTCGATGATGGTCAAACTTCAAATCAATTTCTTGACAGCAATGGAGTAAAACAAGGATGTGTCTTGGCTCCGACACTGTTTTCCATGATGTTCTCAGCCATGCTCTCTGATGCATTCATTGATGTAGATCTTGGTCTCGAAATTCGGTACAGAACTGACGGCAAACTCTTCAATCCAAGACATCTGAAAGCATCAACCAAAGTACACCTAACAAAGATAGTTAATCTTCTCTTTGCTGACAACTGTGCCCTAATTGCTACTACTGAAGGGCAACTACAGCAAACTATGGACAAATTCTCAGGGGCATCTGACAACTTTGGTCTTTCCATCAGTACCAAGAAGACGGAAGTGTTGCACCAACCTGCACCTGGTACAACATATATAGAGCCTAACATCATGGTCAAGGGTGCCAAACTGCAGTCTGTTGACAGCTTCACATACCTTGGTAGCACAGTATCTCGCTGCGTCCATATAGATGATGAAGTCAACAATCGTATTGCAAAAGCCAGTGCAGCTTTTGGCAGGCTTAGACATTCTGTATGGGAAAGAAGAGGTATAACTCTAGCAACCAAGCTTAAAGTCTATAAAGCGGTTGTCCTCACCACTCTCTTGTATGCATGTGAAACCTGGACAGTTTATAGCAGACATGCACGCAAACTACAGCATTTCCATACAACAAGACTCCGTAAAATTCTAAAAATCAAGTGGCAAGAGAAAGTTCCCGACACAGAGGTCCTAAAGAGAGCTGACTTACCATCCATCCATACTCTTCTACAGAAAAGCCAACTTCGCTGGGCCGGTCACTTGCACAGAATGCCTGACTACAGAATTCCAAAACAGCTCTTCTATTGCAAGCTCTCATCAGGAAAGAGAACTGTAGGAGGTCAGAAAAAGAGATACAAGGATGTCCTTAAATCCTCTCTCAAGGCTTTGAACATCAATTGGGAAAGTTTGGAATCTCAAGCCAGCGATCCATCAAATTGGCGCTACATGATCAACCTTGGTGCCAAAAACTCAGAGCAAGCAAGAACACTTGCTGCTCAGGAGAAGCGAGTCGTCAGGAAAGCCAGGTTAGCCAGTACTTTAACCACAACAGAAAGTGACTTCAAGTGCCATCATTGTGGTCGCTACTTCCGTGCCCGGATTGGACTCACCAGCCATCTCCGGACACTCCGAATCCAATCAACATCATAGTGGGAAATCATGGTCCTCATCGTTCCAATGGACGAACAACAGAGGCTGAAAAATTTTGGAGATGATGTTTCTCAGAGCACCGTGCATCATTATTAACAGAAACATTGGGGCTGAAAGCTTGCAACGTACCCCATGACTCACCAAACTGCAAAAAGAAAGAAAGTGGCTTTCACAAATAAGTACATAACTCTGACTCCAAAAGACTGGGAGAACTGGATTTTCTCTGATGAATTCCCTTTCTACTTATTTCTTATTTCACCCACCAGCCAAAACACCCATATCTGTACAGATGATGAGGTGAAAAAGTACCGTCTTCTGAACAAGATGGTTTGGGGGGGCCACTAAACTTTTGCCTCATCAAAGCAGCAACTTTTGACAGATACAGCAGTGAGTCCATAATACCTTCTTCCAGTCTTCAGTAGTCCATTGGTGAGGTTTCATGGCCCTGACAAGCCTCTTTTTCTTATTCTGACGTCTTAGCAGCGGCTTTCTTGCTGCAACTCCACCTGTCAAACCAGCAACTGCAAGTCTTCACAGCTGAAACTGAGACTTCTTACTACGACCACTATTAAGCTGTGCTTGAAGCTGTTGTCCTGTGAGCCGCCTATCATCGAGCTGATGACTCTCAGAAACTTGTCTTCTGATTCTGTTGTGTCTTTGGGTCTTCCTGTCAGAGTTTCTTCCGGTTTCTGAGTGCCTTTTCATGATGGAGAAAACTGTACTCTCACACCTTGACTTTCTTCATAATTTCTCCGGAGGGAAGACCTACATTTTTAAGTGTTGTGATGGTCTGTCTCTCTTCCATTGTTAATTGCCTTTTCCTCAATTTTATAGCAACACACTACTTTCTGCAGTACAGTACTGTTCAAATAATGCTCTTCAGGGTATGGTCCCACCTTGTGTTCCAACACTACTTTTATGCAGACAAAGGGGGTTGCAAGTAATCAAGAAAAGTTGGGACATCTGTAGGATTTGGTAGCACCAACTTTCAAGGTTTGATCAACCTCCATTGCTGCAGAATGGCTTTCAGTTGTTAACCTACTTTTTGTTCCCTGAAAACAGGGAATCCAGGTCTCCCTAAAACAAATTTAGGTCTACTTGTGACACCTTCTCACACAGTATGGTCACAGTGTGGACATGAGCTGTGAACAGTTTGACCAAAGTGTCATTTGATCTTAGATTGATTAAATGGAAGGATTTTAATGTTGATAACAAAACAATGTACATTGCCTCACAAGATAGAAGCAAGTGTTCTTGCAGCATGTGTTTTTCAAATAGTTGGTTCCACAGTGCACATACAAGTGGCACAAAAAAAAATACAAATGAGGTTCATGAATTGAAAAAAAAGTACTGTGTTGGAAAGCATATTTTTAAAATTAGTTGTGACCAGTAAGGACTTTTACATCAAGGCATTGCAGCTTCGATGACCACGTCGTGTCTCCACTCATCTCTGTTTTTTTTTTTTTTTTTTCAGCCCTGGGCGCTCACCTGTCTCCTTTGACCATGAGATTATGATGATGAACCATGTGTACAAGGAGAGGTTTCCTAAGGTTTGTATTACCGGCATGTACTAACCCTAACCCTAACCCTGCACTTCCATTTCAATGTTGGGCTAGAATCCAAACTGCAACAAGCACTTTAATCAGTGCTCAGCCATCTGAGGGTTTTGATACTTTCAGCTGCTTAAAAACGGTTCAGTCATCTGTCTTTACTTTAAGGCTTTTATTATGAAGCAGCTGCAGGAAATGGAGTGATGCATGGAGTTTACTATTTCAGGCCTGTGTCAAATACTATTTTTTGAATTATTAATTATCCCACTTGAAGAGATTTTCTCTAGTGTATGACATTATTATGTGTCCACTCCATTTTTGTCACATTTCTGTGTTCATGTGTCTGATATGTATGTGACTCATCCTTCTCCTCACCTTCTAATTACCTCCCCCCTGCTTCTCTTCTTCCAGGCGACAGCTCAGATGGAGGAGCGTCTCGCTGAACTGCTCTCCTCCTCGGCTCCAGACAAGGTTTGCCCATTGGCTGATGGGGTCTTGAGCTTCATCCACCATCAGCTGATAGAGCTGTCCAGAGACTGCCTGGAGAAAAGCAGAGAGGCCCTCATCACCACCCGCTATTTTTACGAACTCCAGGAGAATCTAGAAAAGCTGCTGCAAGATGTAAGTTGAGCAACTATTTATTCACTGTCAAACAACAAAGCAAATTTTCCTTACAATTGAATAATTCTCTTAGAAAGCTGAAGTTTTCTTAGAGTTAAGTGTGTAAGAGTAAGATGTCTGTAAGGTGGATTGTACTGGACTGGATTGTAGTCCTTGGTGCATTTTCACTTAAAAAGTGTCAATGCATTGCTTCTCATGAAAATGATCGATAGCACAGTAACACAGCAAACTGAACAATAAAATGATGGTCTGCACTGATATAGCACCTTTTGTCCTCAGCTAAAGTTTGACAAAGTGTCTCACAAAAAGAATGAATTATAAAGATAAATCTAAAATAGAACTTTCACAATACAGGACATGGGCAGGAATAGGAAAGACAAAATATTTATAGCACTTATATGTCAAGACAGCTATTTATAAAACACCTTTGCAACACAAAGTCCATTGAAGGTGTGTCACATGATGCACAAGCAACACAAAAAAAAACTTATACATGAAGTAGAATTAAATATGACAGAATTTACAAAATTGAGCTTAAATTGAAATGAAATTGTGATAATTTAATATCAATTAAATAAAATCTAGATACCAGAATAGAAGAAACTGAGATGTATTTTTGTTAAAAATCACCCAAACTCACAAAAAGTGCTTCAGGTCCTTGGGCCAGGACACAAAATTTCACCCATCGGTACCACCCAAGGTGACCAATTCTTTTTGGTATTTTTAACTAGCTATATTTCTCTAGTTTGTATTTTGATATGATAGCCCTTGCAGACTCACAGCTTAATATATGTTATCACTCGTTTAATAGACATGCCCCACAGTGAAATGCATGGGGCCTGAGCCAGAAGTCCTATCAACATGACAGGATGGAATTTGATAGAATTTTTCCTCATTGCGAAAAATAAGAAACGCCACATGCTACACATGACCTGTATAACAACTTTACAGCACAGAACAATACTATAACAAACATGAGACTGAGAAAGATTTCGTTGCTATGGTAATGAGATTATGTGCAAGCCGGACGGAACAATAGAATAGTGAAAATTTGACAAACAATTTCAAAGTAAAATTCTATTGAAGGTAAGAAAAGATTAACCATGTCTTGTGATTTGTGGTCAGTGTGAGACAGCAGACTTTAACTTCCAATAAAACATACAAAATACCTATTTAAATGGTGTCAAAACTGTCAAAATTGTGATGAAAAGTTCAAAATGTAACCCAGTTATAACAGACGGCTACCAGAATTGATCATATGCCAAAACACTATCACAGAGACTATTTCAGTTACTAACTTGATGTTTCAACTGCTTTTGTAGTTTTTATTCTAATTACATTTTTAATGAATTCTGTCCCGTTGCTCTGTGCAGACACTTTACAATACGAGCATCACACTTGTTGCATGCAGTTGATGTGTTACCAGTTAATATGCAAAATTAATAGGGTTAACCTTTAACCTTAACCCCATAACCTATATATATATATTGTAGTGACTTTACCTGTAGTCACTGAGGTGGCAGTTAGTGTCCTCCAGTCTGACGCGTGCGGCTTCAAATTAAAACAGTGTCTCTGCTCGTTTGTACTGGATGTTTCTTTTATTGACGGCATTGCAGGTAAGTTATCATTCAGTCAACATTACATTTCCAATAAACCAATATTACACAACCTGACAGCATTCACCTGCTTGACACGGCGTTTGAGCACGGTCGAAAACTGTTCGGCTTCCCTAACCCTAGTTGTGGTTTTTACCCCCAAAATATGACAGAGAAGTGAAAGAGAAAACACTATTTATTCACGATGACTGGGAGGAAGAGTTCTTTTTCATGACAGTGAAAGATAAATGTATGTGTCCTATTTGCGGGGCGACTATTAGGTCGGCAAAGCGGCACAATGTGGAGAGACGCTACTTTAGCCGCTACAAAGCTTCCATGCTAACTAGCCACCTGGTAGCGCACATAGACTGTATGCGCACTACGGACAGAAAAAGCACGGGACTTAAAGGCAGCTTTGGCATCTACTATGCGGCGAAAAGTTTCTTCGTGGAGAAAAATGTACCATTAGAAAAGTTTGTTTTAATGACGACGGAAGGGGCTCCGTCCATGACGGGTCGGCATGCAGACTTCATTGTACGATGCACAGGTGATCCAGACTTCCCAACATTCCTAAATTACCACTGCATCATTCACCAGCAGGCGATATGTATGTACAAAAGTGGCCGGATTTGATCATGTGATGACTCGTGTCATGAAGATCATAAATGGCTCCAAAGCCAAACAACCAGGACATTGAAGGTGCTACTGGAGGAGCTGTCAGCTGAACATGGTGACCTGTTACTACACACAGAAACCCCATGGATCAGCAGGGGACCAGTTTTGCAGCGTTTTTTGTCACTGTTGGCCGAAATCAAAGTTGATGCAATCCAAAGGGGAAGACACCTTGCTGCTTGAGGACACTGAGTGGATTCTTGCCGTTTTTAACGGACATCACTGGGAAACTGAACCATCTGAACTATGAGCTGCAAGGTCAAGGTAAGACTGTCGCTGACATGATAAGCTCTGCAATGCCAGGCTTCCCACTAACACACATTTACAGACAGAGAAAGAGTTAACATGTTGTCATTCAAAACACCATGCCATTACATAAAAACGTGAAAATAATTTGTTGAAAACATGTAATGATTTGTTGTTATGATCTGTTAAAAATGTTGCAATGCTGGTGAAAAATGCTGGTGATTAGTACTAATGTGATAGGATTCATTTCAAAAGTTTCAGAGATGGGATACCTCTGACTTTTAAATATTGGAACAGATTTCCATATATATGTGTGTGTGTGTGTGTGTGTGTGTGTGTGTGTGTGTGTGTGTGTGTGTGTGTGTGTGTGTGTGTGTGTGTGTGTGTGTGTTTCCTACCGTCATTGTTGTGGAAATCATTGTTAATAATTATTTTAAGGAATAATTAACATAAATGTGATCAGACAGTCTTTTTACATATTATTTTCATTATTATTATTATTGTTTAAAGGTGACGGCGCAAGTTTGCTATTGAGGAAGTTTGTATCAAACAAGGTGCCCTTCGTACTACTCAGTACCCTTGAAGTTGCTCTCAGGTTCAAAAAGGTTGGTGACCCCTGGTATAGAGACTGTATATTGCTATAGATGGCACAATTGATTAATTTACTCACGACCCAGTGATGGGGCCGTCTGTGTAAATAAGCAGCATCCATTAAAGCCCAGTGTTGCATTTTTGCACCATTGAAAGAAATCCCTAAACATCACAAGTAGAGTTGAAAACAAAATTACTATGAAATTTAAGGTTTGTTTTCTTTTTTTCAAAAAATTCTCAAGTGCTTTTAAACAGGTCAAGGAATTTTTAACAGCTTTTCCAAATATCCTAGTTTAATTTTGGAGCGTACAATATTTTATTTTGCACACAGAAACAAAATTATTTAACAAAAACCAAAAACTACCAGGGTCATTATTCGCCCCCTTGATGTTCATAGTCAGTTGTGTATCTTTTTTGCTGGATAACAGCTTGCAGTCGTTTATTGTAATTTATAACAAGTCTCTGACATCTCCTGAGGAATCCCAGCCCAATCTTCTTTGACAAATCTCTCAGCTCCTCCAGATCTGATGATCTTCTCTTCAGTTGACCCCACAGATTTTCAATGGGGCTCAGTCAGGGCTTTGTGCAGGCCAGTCAGTCACGTTCACTTTGGTCTTCCGGAGGTAAATCTTCACCAGGAGCAACGTAAGTTTTGGGTCGTTGTCATGTTGGAAGACCCAGACCTAGTTTTGCAGCTGACTGCTGGAGGTTTTCTTTCAAAATCCACAGATATCCTTCTTTAGTCATGATTCCTTCAGCCTTGAACAGATTACAAGTTCCAGATGCACTGAAGCATCCAACAGCATGATACTGCCACCACCGTGTTTAACTGTGGGGATGGTGTTCTTTAGGTTTAACACCTCTCCCTTGTTTCTCCAAACATAAGCAACATCTCTATGGCCACAGAGCTCTCGTTTGGTCTCATCTGAAGGACATGCTTCCAGTCTTCATAATCTTTCTCCAGGTTGTCCTCAGCAGACTTCAGAAGGTGTCGCTTCTGTAGAAGTGGAGGGTTCGGGTTCAGTCCATTTCTGTGCAGGGCTCTAGTGACCGTCTTCTTTGACACTACAATTCCTGACTTCTCTAAGTCATTCACTAGTGTTTTGGTGGTTGTTCTAGCATCTGTAGACACATCTCTCACAAGTTTTCTTTCCAGAGTCTTTGAAATCTTTAGCGTCCTCCCTCTGTCAGACTTGTTCTGTACTGTGTGGCTCTTTGAATTTCTTGATGAGACTTCTCACTCCACTTCTTGACACTTGGAAATGCTGTGATAACTTTGTAGACCCTTCTCCTGCTTTGTAAGCATCAACAATTCTTTTTCTCTTTTTGTTTTTGGCATGATACTTTCTCAAGTAATAGCTCAAATCCTTAAGTTTGTATACTGTGTGTAAAGTGGAAGACAACCCCCAGTTTTAACTTGATTGATTGATTGATTGATTGATTGATTGATTGATTGATTGATTGATTGATTGATTGATTGATTGATTGATTGATTGATTGATTGATTGATTGATTGATTACAAGCTGTGTCAATTACAAAGTTAAAGCACATGATTGCACAACAGCAGTTTGTGGTTTGGCTCAATAAAAAGGTCAGTTCTTAAGGGGGCTAATAATTTTGACCCTGGTAGTGTTTGGTTTTTGTTAAATAATTTTGCTTCTGTGTGCAAAATAAAATAATGTAAGCATCTAAAATAAAACTAGGAGGTTTGGAAAAGCTGACATAGAAATTCCATGTTCCAGAGACACGTAACAAATACATCTACTCTCTACCTTGAAAGGGTGCCTTTAATTAGCTTCTTTGAATTCATTTACCTTCCAGTTGTGGATAGTACATACATTCATATATCTATTTATGAATAAATGTTGTCATCACTGCTTCATATGTGTTTATTCAAACAACATCTATCTTTGAAAACTGTTGAATCTTCCAAAATTTTAGTCATCAGCTCAAATTGTCTGTATTTGATGTAAAACCAAACTTCAGTGCTGCTGGCCAGTGATGGTCAATTAAAAGGTCTGTCAGCCCACATCACAAAAAGCACCACGGTTTCTATCTATACATGATTTTTCATATTATATTTATTGTATTTAACTATCAATAGACAAAAAAACTCAATGTGAATGATTATGTTACGGTTTCCCTTGAGGCTCAGGCGCAGGAAAGGAGAAAGAGACAGCAAGCAATGATTTTATTGTTATCACAAAAGGTGAGCGGGACTACAATTCCCAACGTCTAGTGTCCGGAAAGAAACTAAATACAGTACTCTACTTAGAGCGAGAGCGCCCCTATAGGCGGGCGGTACGAACTACTCTTAACCAACTCAAAATACAAAGAACTGACCCACGGCAGGTACAACCTGGGCAGGAGAGCATTAGAGTAATAATACTAGGGCTGAAGGTTAGCTGAACACTAAAGACTCAAAGCTAGAAGACTGGAGGCGAAAGCGTAACTATGATCTATAAGCGCTGAGGTTGAACTAAAACTAAACTACCGTCGAACTCGAGGCTACAAACATGTGGGTTACTACAACGAAGTTTCACAATCACTAACTACGGTCAAACTGGAGACTAAGAAAACCTGTGGCTACTATCAATGAAGTTCACGATCACTAACTACAATCTAGAGCGAAGTACAAAGCGCCGGGTTTTCCCTCAACCCGGCCACAATTATCTAAGAACTATGACAAAGCGTGTGCTAAACTAAAACTAAGCCCTGCTCGTGGGTGAGGCCGTACTGTCGGCTGAGGTGGTAATGGGCAGAGCAAAGACTGGTGGTCTTGGCAGCGACAGCAGATGGAGGTTCGGACTGGGGCCGCAGCGAGATGGAGTAGATTCCTGTAGTCGGCTTGAAAACGCAGAGGCGGCGATGAGTCCAGTCGGCCAAGAGGGCTCCGTCAGCTGAGCAGGCGAGGTCTGAACTGAAAGGAGCAGAGAGAAATTACTACACGCAGAAACCTGAAAGCTCAGTTAGGTAGAACGAGAGTCAGACTGACTGTGAGCATTCACGATCCGGCGTCGAACTGGTGACTGGAGCCTCAATAAAAGTAGTCGAGGTCGGCGCCCGATTGGTCCTGGCACACCTGTTTTCGTTTCCGCCAATTCACCGGATTGCCTGCACCTGCTGCCGCTGCCACTGTACACAACACCTAAAAAGGAAACCAAAAACAGAGAGGGGGGAGGAGCCCTAGCCAGAGCCTGCCAAGGCAGGCCTGACAGATTATGGTTGGTTTAGTTAATTAAATATCCAAAAAGTGAGTATGGTTAATCGCATTGATGCAAAAATGTGTAAAAAGAGGTAATTGTATATTGTCACAAACCTAACAGAAAAAGCTCTGACAAATTTATGTGTCTTCATGGTAAATACCATCATATCATCCTGCCCCTGGTTTACTAGTTTCACTTGCCCACATAGCAAGATATCGTCTGCTGTGAGTGAAATCTAGTTAGAAGTCCTGAAAGAATGGTACAATGACTTTTGAAAAACTCCACAGCAACTTGTCTTTTGCTACGCAGACCCTTTAATTTTACCAAAAATATGTAGCTAAAACAATAACCTTTTTCCTTCCTCTAGCCATGTCAATCCCGCATTGCCAAAACCAAGAATATATTCCACAGCATTATAGACTGCTTAACAGGAGAATAAACTGAATAACTGGGTGTTATGATGTCAGATGTGTTTTCAGTGCAAAAAGCCATTTTTTACTTTTTTTGTCAGTCCACCACTTCTGATCTTGAAATGTATCAGTCCTTTCCTTTGTCCCTGTTCCTTATCCATTACTTTATTCATACATGCCATCTTTTCTTTCCTTGTGTCTTGAACCCATTACAGAACTCACATGAGGCCAGCTCACTCCTGCCTCTGTCCTCCTGTTGTCTTTTATCTCTCCTCCACCTTTACTCTTCCTCTCTGGCTCGCTCTTCACATCCACAACTTGTCCTTGGTTCCTCTCCCTCATCTATCCCCGTCATGGGGCCATAGTGACCTGCTTGGCGCTTACTATGACAACCTGCGTCCAAGCCATCCTTTGCTGGAACACATGGGACACCCTGTTAGACTCCTGGAGGTCACCTGAGGGCAGAGGGGAAGGCAGAGTGCTAACTCAGCTCTGGTGATCTTTCACTGAGTATTGATTATTCACTCTGAACCTTCAACATGTGTATCATGGGTCAGTCATAGCTGCAAACATCTTTTTTTTTTTTTAAATTTTCCCCTGAACTCAGGTGGAAACATCATTTGCTTGAACTGATTAATACTCAGGATGACGCCACTTCCGTGCCATTTATTATATCGAAATTTCTGAGCTGAAACTATTTAATTTGGTTGCATTTAATTGCTTTTGAATAATTGGAGAAACATGCAGTCAGGTCCATAAATATTTGAACATTGGCACCGTTTTTAGCATTTGGGCCCTGTACTCCACTACACTGGGTTTGAAATAAAATGATCAAGATGTGCTTTGAATGAATGAATGACTGAATGTGTTTTATTGTCATTATACAGTGTACAACGAGAATGGAGACATTCAGAGCAGACTTTCAGCTTTAATTAGAGGGTTATTACATCCAGCTCAGGTGAACATTGGAAGAAGTGCAACACATTTTATATGTGCCCTCCACCTTTTTAAGGGACAAAAAGTAATTGGACAAACTAACATAATCATAAATCAAATTGTCACATTTAATATTTGGTTGCAAATCCTTTGCAGTCAATGACAGCCTGAAGTCTGGAACCCATAGACATCACCAGACGCTGGGTTTGGTCCCTGGTGATGCTCTGCCACGCCTCTACTGCTGCTGTCTTCACTTTCTGCTTGCTCTTGGGACATTTTCTCTTCAGCATGTGAAAAACAGCTCAGTTGGAGTCAGGTCAGGTGACTGACTTGGTCATTGCTGAACATTCCCCTTCTTTGCCTTAAAAAACTCTGGTTTTGCAAGGTTAATATACAATTTGTGTCATTCACACACTCTCTGGTTAATTAGTTGCTGTGCAGTGGGATTCTGTCTCTCAATTGTCTTTTTCTCACTGATTTCTGCCCTGTACAGTCACATCATACACATTCAGTCTCCTTTACAGTTACATTTACACACTCTAATACAATATTTTGGAATACACATTCAGTACATAAACACTCCTTCCCTCCAGGTTTCATTAAAGTCATAAATAATTCAGGGATGTGGGTTGTCAGGACCCCCAGGCCTTGTCAGTCTGTTTAGCATGGCTCTGTCTCACAAACACTGACAAGTTGCTCATGGTTTGGTAATGAAAAACGGCCACCGCACAATTCGCCTGACACAATTCAATTTCAGTTCAATTCAATTCAATTCAATTCAATTCAATTCAATTCAATTCAATTCAATTCAATTCAATTCAGTTCAATTCAATTCAATTCAGTTCAGTTCAATTCAGTTCAATTCAATTCAATTCAATTCAATTCACTTTTAATTATATAGCGCCAATTACAGTCAAATAGTCTCAAGACGCTTTACAGAACCCATATGCCTGACCCCTAGAGCAAGCCAAAAGTTGACAGTGGCAAGGAAGACACCCTTTTAACAGAGAAAAAAGCCTCGAGCAGAACCCTGCTCTTTATGTGGGGGGACCCATCTGCCTGCTGGCCGGGCGGGTTGAGAGGGACAGAAGAGGTAGAGAGGTAGAGGGTTAGAGGTGCATGTGTCAAACACACAATTTGACACATGCATGATAAGACGGATGATACATGCAAAGTACAACTAACATGGAAACTGATTATAGTTTACTGCTATGGTGTACAGCTCTGGCATTAAATATACTATATATATAGCTGGTGGTAAATTCAAAAATATATAGATAAGCAAATCAAGTATAGTAAGGGCAATGCAGAGTAGACACACACACACACACCTACAACACACACACATACCTACACACACACACACACACACACACACAGACACACACACAGACATTATAAAAACATACATGCATTCTGCATACATGGATAGATACACACAAGGTCATATGAGGCATACTCGGGTTATCCCTAGAGGATTAAATATGTTTTACAGTGGGTGGTTTGTGTTTTGCACACACACACACCCAAACACATACACACACTACACTTCCACCGCATTTCTATTCAGATTCAGTGTTTGCTCCAGATGTGTTTCCAGTCAGTTACAGCGGATTACTGAGTAAACTGCTCTGTCTCAATGCTGACAGACATTCCATGGTTATTAAGGGGTGAGGCAGAGGTCATTCTAATTTGCATGACCTTGCAGGTGTCACTGAAAGTATCCCATCGTCTGTTTGTCCTTAAACTGGTTGGTCTACTGTCTATGAAGACCCATATTTTGCAGCTTCAAGATCCTAAAATTTTAAGATTATTAAATATTTACAATGTCATTTGAAATAATGAAAAAATATTATGAGGTCATGTCCAAAAAAGGCCTTTCATATTAATGTCATTTCTTACTTCTGACAATGAGGACTGAAAATAACAATAGAATGTGTTCTAGTGCTGTTTGATCTAACCATTTTTTCACTTTTTTTGCATGTGTTCAGGCTCATGAGCGTTCAGAAAGTGTGGAGGTTACCTTTGTCACACAACTCGTCAAGAAGCTGATGATAATCATTGCACGGCCAGCACGTCTTCTGGAGTGTCTGGTAAGAAAGAAACTGACCTCCAGACTTGTGCCTTTCATTTTTAGAGACAAAGCCCATTTTTTCATATAGGTCAAGCACTACTCAGTACATTTGTTCAAATATTGTACTTAGCTATTTCAGTTTCACTTATTGCCACTTTTTAAATGTATGCTACCATAATTAATAGAAGAATAATGTATTTTTTTACTGCATTACATTTATTTTACACTGTAGGTGAGAATACACAAAGAACCAGCATATCAAACGTGATGCCTGTTATGGATTAAACCAGGGGTCACTAACCGGCAGACCGCTGTCCAGATCCGGACCCAGATGCCATCTTATCCAGACCTGTAACCAGTAAATTATGACAGGATCTTAAATTTGATAGGTGCAGCTTTTCCAGTGTTTACAGCACTGAATATCAGCTCAGGAAACACACAGACCAATTAGGTACAAGTTCACCATTCCCACATGACGCCACTCAGCCAATGAAGTCTCTGCATTGCAGGTGCTAAACATTGCAGCTCTGCGTTCAGAAAACAGTTGAGAGACGAGGGACAGATGAGAGGAGGACAGACAAAAAAGAAAAATAATAAAGTTACACAGAGAGGAAAGTAGCCCTGCACATGTTGACCATGTTTCGCTCAACATACAACTGTGAGGCAGCTTCTCAACTATCAACATTATCACAACTAAATATCATTCCAGACTCACCAATGAGCTCCAAATGTGTTTGAGAATGACCCTGATACCATTCAGACCACGATTCAAAAATACTGGCAGGACAAGCTGCAGCTCAGTTCTCCCATTAAGCAGCAGGGGATATAAGAGGAGTGATATAAGACAGGAAAAAAGTTTAAAAGTGTTCAGTTGTTTAAATTTTTTGAGATTTAGATATTGTTAAAGGTGTATATAAGTTGGTTTGGGTTGTTCAGTCATTATTTTTTCAAGTTCTACGCTTTATTTTAGGATGTACAGTTATACCAAAAGTTATTTATTAATAAATGTTGTCAAAATGTTTTTGAACCGTACTGAATTTATTTGATTGATGGTCAGTTACTGATTACATGCAGATGCTAATAAACCTGCTAGGTTACATAACATATGTAATATATCACATATACACTAATTCAAGTTAGACATTATGATATTCCGGACCTTTTCTTTAATAAATTTTCCCTGACTGGACCTCTCTGAATTTTAGTTGAATACCCCTGAAATAAACAATCAAAGCAGTCTAAATGAGCTTCACTATGGTCAACTAGTGCCCGTAACAATAATCCAAAACAATAATCTAAACATATAAAAAATATATATAATTCATTGCAAATATCCTAAAATCTAGATTGGGGTTGATCACATGGAATTTTAGCTCAGGGATATTGACAAAAACTATGCCCAGGTATCTGTTTACATCTATTGTGATGAGGAAATACGAAAAAAAGATCTACTACCTACTATTAAATGGATCATCAAGAAATCATATAATAATATGTTATTTATTATTATATTGTAGTTTATAAGAGTAGTGCCTGCTAAAGACCGCAACATCTCGAGGATCTGCTTAAAGTAGACTTTAGAGGCAGCATTTGTAACACAAGAGTTTTTACATTGTGCTAATTAAAGGTAGGTACAGAATCTGAATACTTTTTCAATCACGAATTTAATCCCATTAAGGCAAAGACAAAAGACAGACAAACAGCTTCTAACCAAACATAGAGTTAAATAAAGCATGTGCCTCACTAACAAAAGAAAATTTTGTGTTTCTAGCAAATAACATAAAAAAAACATGCAGATCAGACTTAAATGTCCCGTTTAAACTTAAGTTGTATTTGAAAGCTTGTTTATGGAAAATATAACTTGTATTGACCGAATAGATTTTTCATGTTGTACAACTTATCTCTACACACAGTTAATAAACAATATTGAGCTGTGAAATAATTCAGCCACACCTCTCACCTCTCAGCAGAGCTTCATATATACATTGCAGAGCTTCTTTTCTTCCTCCATCAGTCCTCAGTCACACTTCCACTTCCACACAGAGCTCAGATAGTCTGGGGTTAGATGCTTCACATCTTAAGCCAAATAGGTGACGGAAGTTATTTGTTGGCTCAGAAATTAATCATTAGGGAAGAGAATGTGAAATAAAACAACATTCGGTACTGTAGCTGTCCTACAAACCTACAAAACTGAGATTGTAGAGGCCATTTTCAGACCTGAAAAATAAACAGGAAGATAAGCTGTATTTTAGTCATGTGAGTGCTGCTCTAGTTTGGACCCAATGTTCTATTTTGTCATTCCTTTCTCTTCTTCACTTTCTTCATACTATTCCTCATTGATTTACTTCCTCCCTCTTGTCTCTCTCCTGCAGGAGTTTGATCCAGAGGAGTTCTATCACTTGTTGGAAGCAGCTGAGGGCCATGCAAAGGAAGGTCAAGGCATCAAGTCGGACATTCCTCGATATATTATCAGCCAGCTGGGCCTCACCAAGGACCCTCTAGAGGGTAAAACCACCAGAATTTACATTTTCTTTTATTTGTTAACTGTTGTTATTTTCTTGATATCCCCTTAAGATTGGTCAGTGATCCTTATGTCTCTCTGTAGAAATGACCCAGCTGACCAGTTATGATAGTGGAAACCCAGACACCCCCGAAACTGATGATTCGGTTGATGTGAGTACATTCGGAGAAAATGTTTAAAGAAAAATAATAAGCTGCTTCGCCACAAATCTCATTTAAAAAACAATCTGCAAAAGGACCTCATAAATTTACATTTCAGAGTTTGTAATTAATTTCAAATACATTTTCAAACTGTTGTTTTTATCAAAACTGTTTAGTTTAGGTTTCATTTTTCTTCCCTATGCTGATTTGAAACATTTTCTGCTTTTGCCATGTATGTTTCAGAATCAGGGAACTACAGTCCCAGCAGCACAACCACAGAGTAAAACCAAAACCCCTCGAGAGGAGGACTTTGAAAACATCAAGCTCATCAGTAATGGGGCTTATGGGTATAACAGCATCCAGTTTTTCTTATTGCTCATATAATTTAAGCACATGGTAGCTGCATTTTAAAATAAGATATTAAGTGTAGTAGACTGTGTATGTGCATGGGCGTGCATGTGGGTATGGTTGTGTGAATATCTTGTCTCTCTGTTTATGTAGAATGTAGAATATATATGTGTGTATATATATATATATATATATATATATATATATATATATATATATATATATATATATATATATATATATATATATATATATATATATATATATATATATATATATATATATATATATTAGGGCTGGGACTTTAACGCGTTAATTTCGATTAATTAATTAATTACAGCGAAAATAACGCGTTAAGATTTGTAGCGCAATTAATTGCACCCTCCTCAGTTCCCTCGTTTCTGGCACGCCGGTAAGTCTGTTTGTAGCCATGAAGAAGAAGCACTGAGTGAAGTCAGGCACTGGTGAACAGTGAAGGAAGACGAGACTGAGCAGAAAGTTTTCTTTTAAAAATCTTCCTGATGGCAGCTTGGATAAAAGCGTCGTTGTGTGCAAATTGTACAACAAAGAGTTTTCTGATCAATGCGTCACTTCAAGCTGACGGTATCTCCTCAATGTAAAACATGTTGCTGTTAGCACCAGAGCTAACGTTAGCTGCGAGTCATGCTAACGGCTAACGGTGTAGCCATCCCATAATAGACCACTTTTCTAGACAGTGCTTGAGTTTACAGAAAGTCTTAAAATGTTGAATAAAATCGCTATAATTGCACTTAGATTTGCAGTAATCTGTGAATGTAGCAGACAGATGAAAAATGCAGATAAATAGAAATGAAACATTTTTGTGGTTTAAGTTTTTACTCCATCGAAGCTCAGCCTCCTTGGAGGAGGAATAACCTAAACAACAAAAATATCTCTTTTAATAACTTAATTATAACATTTTTGTTTGTAAAAAATTACATAAATAAAAATTTATATTCTTATAAAAAAAGAACCATCAAAATTACACCATTTTTCAGACCCAGAAAAGATGAAAACAGAATGAATCTCTGGATTTTCAACTTTCTGAAGCTCCTTGAACTACTGCTGATTTTATGTGCCATACAGTGGAAAAAACAACTAAATTCAGGCTTTAAGTCATCAAAATCACTTTTTCTATTTGTCCCATTTTCCTTTTTTAAAATAAATTTGAAATTATAAACATGTATATGTCTATTCATTGATTCAACTGTCAACCACAATTTTATTTGAATTGAAAAACTTCACTTTTTGTGTCAAATATTGCTATTTGACAACACTGCAATTATTGCGATTAATTAATTACAAACCCTGTAATTAATTAGATTAAATTTTATTAATCGCATCCCACCACTAATATATATATATATATATATATATATATATATATATATATATATATATATATATATATATATATATATATATATATATATATATATATATATATATATATATATATATATATATATATATATATATATAATATCTCTCCTTTCTGTCATTTCTTGTGTAGTGCTGTATTTCTTGTACGTCACAAGGAGACCAGGCAGCGGTTTGCCATGAAGAAGATCAACAAGCAGAACCTGATCCTAAGGAACCAGGTCCAGCAGGCCTTTGTAGAGCGAGATATCCTAACATTTGCTGAGAACCCGTTTGTTGTCTCTATGTTCTGTTCCTTTGAGACCAGGAGACACCTCTGTATGGTGATGGAGTACGTGGAGGGTAAGATCATTAATAGCTGTAGTATATGATTAGTATTGGTAGAAGTGAGTTGAGTTGTCCAATGACTCTTCTGTAGGTGGAGATTGTGCCACATTGCTGAAGAATATTGGGGCCCTGCCAGTTGATATGGCTCGTATGTACTTTGCTGAGACAGTCCTTGCATTAGAGTATCTTCACAATTATGGCATCGTACACAGAGACCTCAAACCTGACAAGTAAGAAGCCAATATATTTTCAGAATTATGTTGTTCTTCACTTGGCTTATTTCCAGTAAAACGCATACTACTGTGTTATATTCACATATCTTTAGAGATATTATATATATCATAGAGATTTAAGAATATGTCATTGTAATGTTTCTTTATCAAATGCTCAATAAATTTTACCTTATATTTAATGTGGATGATTATTGTTTGTTTATAATTGAGGTTGAAAAATAATTCTGGGAGAGCAGGTTTACAGCCAAGTTCTTCTGAAATTAAGCATCATTTGGAATGAAACCTTAGATTTTCTCTCCTGCAGTCTTCTCATCACATCCATGGGGCACATTAAGCTGACTGACTTTGGCCTCTCTAAGATTGGTTTGATGAGTCTGACCACAAACCTATATGAAGGACACATAGAAAAGGACACCAGGGAGTTTCTGGATAAACAGGTAAAAGGTCACTTATTTGCCTATTTGAGAATCTGAGTGTGAATTCATGGGGAATTAGATTTGGTCATTTCTTTCTTACTTCATAGCTGTAGTTTTCCTTAACAAATTGTCAGAATCAGTGCAAATTCAATGTACCTCTTTTATGGACACGTGGATTATAGTTCTTGCAACCATTTTTTCCTCATGTCCCAGTTCGATTTTCTGTGTGTTTCTGATTTTGCAGGTATGTGGCACTCCAGAGTACATCGCCCCAGAGGTGATTCTCCGTCAGGGCTATGGGAAGCCAGTGGACTGGTGGGCAATGGGAGTCATCCTGTACGAGTTCCTGGTGGGCTGTGCCCCCTTTTTTGGAGACACCCCAGAGGAACTGTTCGGTCAAGTCATCAGTGGTGAGCAGTTGTTGTGGTTTTTATTTTGCATTGTGGCTGACAAGTGCCTCACTGAAGAGCTAGTGAGCCTGTTAGCAGCTGAAAGGTGACTCTGCCAACTAATTTGTCCACTGCAGTCACTACATTACACTGTTTCCAGCGCCATAGACAACATTTAGCAAATAACATCATCATCAAATTTTGCTATGTCAGTCTCCAATCAGACATGGCATTATGACCAAAAAAATTTACAAAAAAATAAAAACTACATTTTATAGTCAACTTTTTAACATTAGATTACATTTATCTTTAAATTATCCTATGCAGGCAAAACTGCAAGCTATCATAGAAAAAACAAAAAATGTGTTTTTATGATTTGGATAAAAGACTTAAAAGTGAATGTGGTCCAGTCTTTGATTTATGAAAGGAATTGCACCGCCTGTATTTTACTAGGAATATTATAGCTTTGGAAATAGCTACCAGAGTACCTTTTGTTTTCTTTACAGTGTCTCCAAACAGGTCCTCAAAAGACAACCTTATCATTTTGTTTAACTTTTATCATAGCCATTTAAAGAATAGTTAAATAATTACAATATTTTCTTAAACACATAAAAAAGTCTTATAATAATTCAGTGCATAAAATATATCCATCCATCCATTTTCTTCTGCTTATCCGGGGCCGGGTTGCGGAGGCAGCAGGCGAAGCAGGCCGTTCCAGACATCCCTTCCCCCAGCAACACTTTCCAGCTCTGCCTGGGGGAGCCTGAGGTGTTCCCAGGCCAGATGAGATACATAATCCCTCCAGCAAATTATGGGTCTACCCCGGGGTCTCCACCCAGGCAGATGTATTCGGAAAACCTACAAAGGAAGTCTTCCCAGAGGCATCCGAATCAGATGTCCAAACCACCTCAACTGGCTCCTTTGAACCCGAAGGAGCAGCAGCTCTACTCTCAGCTCCCTCTGGATGTCTGAGCTTCTCACTCTATCTCTAAGGCTGAGCTCAGTCACCCTACAGAGGAAGCTCATTTCGGCCACTTGTATCCACGATCTTCTTCTTTCGGTCACTACCCAGCGCTCATGACCATAAGTGAGGGTTGGAATATAGATGGACTGGTAAATGGAGAGCTTCTCCTTGCGGCTCAGTTCCCTCTTTACCACGATAGCTCGGTGCAACGCCCACATTACTGCTGCCGCACTAATCCGCCTGTCCATGTCACGCTCCATTTTCCCATCACTCATGAGCAAGATCCTGAGATACTTGAACTCCTTCTCTTGAGGAACCAACTCCCCCAAACCCGGAGGAAGCAGTCCACCGGTTTCCGGCAGAGAACCATGGCCTCAGACTTGGAGGTGCTGATCCACATCCCTGTCGCCTCACACTCGGCTGCAAACCGTTCCAGTGCGTGCTGAAGGTCACAGTCTGAGGAAGCCATCAGAAACACGTCATCTGCAAAAAGCAGAGATGCAATCCTGAGGTCCCCAATCCAGACACCCTCACCCCAGCTGCTGAGATCATGTACATGAACACCACAAACAGGATCGGAGACAAGGGGCAGCCCTGGCTTATATTTCCAATATTGTATATTGAAACATTAAAAATGTCAAAATTTACACTAGATGGCCAAAAAAAACATTTTTTGTCATCAAAATTTTGTGTATATACTGTGTATGAAGTCAATAGGTAATTCACACTAAATTATCACTCAACAATGCCTAAAAGAGAAGAATTAAGAGATGATATTGCCATCTTTGTGCTTGGTAACAGATAAGGAAACAATGAGAGAACCGTCACTAACCAACTTGGAATCATCCTAACTGCTGTTCATTACAACCTTAGGAAGAAAACACAGTAATGGCTTCACCAACAACCGCCAAGGAAGAAGTAGAAAACAGTGGTCTAAAAATGATTTCTAAAGCTTTGCATGTTGTTGAAACCCTAAAGGTTTGCAGTAATGCCCTTAAATTAATTTAATTAATTAATTAATCTTCAGGGAATCAGTGGACCAGCTCTCCATCTAATGGGTCAGGTTCCTGCAGCCCAGAGGGATTTTACCCAGGTGGGATTCTAAGGAACGATTAAGCTGGTCAGGGCGAGGAAATTCGCCTAGCTGCTCACTGCATTCTTCCAGACGCCTATCCCACTTCCTCTGATAATTAATCTAACTGAGTATCGCCTAGCTTCTCACTGCCTTCATCCAGACGCCTATCCCACTTCCTCTGATAATTAATGTAACTGAGTAGCCACTTTTGAGTGGTTAAACTAATTACCAATCACATCTGTCAATGGCAGCTTTCCTCTTAACGGATTTGGCACTTGGTAAGTTGCCAGGTTACAGTTTAGAAGTTTGGACATGAATAACCCCTGGGATAAGTTTTAAAAAGGCCACACAAAGACCCCAGGACTTAAGTAACCTTTCAGAACCTGTTTAGTTGTAATGCACACATTAGCTGGACTTTTTACCACCAGAGAAGATGTTCATAATTAATTAATCATTGTGATAGGGATAAATTGAATTTTACAATCTGTTAACTTTAATTGCAGGATAAATGTTTATTATAATATTTCAGCAGGGCGCAGCATAAGCTCTTAAATCATCAAACAATCAAGCATTAATATTATTTCAATCACTTAACATGACTCATAAGTGGAACTATGCTTTCATATAAGAGAAGTAATAATCACCCAGATTACGTAATTTGGAGTTGGAGAGCAGTCGGCTTGGCCGTAGCTGGCGGCTCACCTGAAGACCGACGAGCCTCCGAGGCTCACCGGCTCCAGGGGAAAGTGGAGGGGGTTCGGTCCAGATTTTGATCTGCTTGAATCCATTTTTTTGTCATTTGGGCCACTAAAACTTTGTTAATCCATTCTGGTGTTGTTGCTCACGGAGAAAATAGAGTTCAGTAATGTTCCTTCAATCAGCGTTATTTCTAGATCACAGTCTTTTGTAATCCTCAAACAGTGCAGAAAGAGCAGTCCTTTAGTCCATAATTCCAGTAGAACAGTTATTTCATTGCAGATCATGTTGAATCCCCTTCCGAGTTGCGTGGTAACATCCCCTTTGCTCAGAGCATCTTTTGCCGCCTGGCTTGCATCGAGTGACTACCACCCAACAACTCCCAACTTGCTTCTCGATCAGGTGTACTTTATACTAAACTGAACCCTCTTTAGGTTATGCATGTGCAATGACAGCACCCTTAATTAACATACGCAATGATCTCATCCTAAATTAACTTGAGCAATGACTTCATCTCTCCCCCCTCCCAACTCGTGCACTCCTCTATGTTTAAGGAACTCAAACTATCTATTTTGGACTATTTGGGCCCTTCCACTCAGTCTCACTTCTCTATTAATGTACTTTTTCCATCTGCAACTCAGAGCCGGCCCCTGATCAGGAAATGGAGAAGCAGGTGTCAGACTTACAAAAATCCCTGAAGTCTATTTTGAGCTTAATAACCTTTACCGAGGGCTGCACAGTGGCGTAGTGGTTAGCACTTTCGCCTTGCAGCGAGAAGATCCCTGGTTCACGTCCCAGCTCGGACCTGGGATCTTTCTGCATGGAGTTTGCATGTTCTCCCTGTGCATGCGTGGGTTTTCTCCGGGTACTCCGGCTTCCTCCCACAGTCCAAAAATATGCTGAGGTTAATTGATCATTCTAAATTGCCCATAGGTGTGAATGTGAGAGTGCTTGTTTGTCTATATATGTAGCCCTGCAACAGACTGGCGACCTGTCTAGGGTGTCCCCTGCCTTCGCCCGAGTCAGCTGGGATAGGCTCCAGCCCCCCCCCCCCCCCCCCCCCCCCCCCCCCCCCCCGCGACCCTAGTGAGGATTAAGCGGTGTATAGATAATGGATGGATGGATAACCTTTACCGTGAACACTTGACCCTAGTTCACCTTAGCTCTTGACTTCTTATACCCCAGTTTCTTATGGACATTAAAGCCCTTAAAACACCTCAATTTCTTAGTAATCAAAACTCTTAAAAGCATCTCCATTTCATAAAGCATCAATTTCTCATATTAATCAACACACAGTATCAGGGAAGCCTGTAATGGAGGGCGCTGCTCGTGTGTGGAGGGCGCTGCTCGTGTAGCGACCAGCAGGAGGGTGAACGTCTGTGTGCTTGTTGTGTGAGTGTGTTTGATCAGGTAATCGTCCTGATCTTGGTTGCGCCACTAGTTTGTCACCTGTCTTGGACAATCTCTGGACATACACACTGAAGGATAACTGGAAATGGAGCTGTTATTCGCATTCATTTGGTGGACTACAATCGCCATTTCACTGGCCGTCAATGACTTCTGTCACCACCTGCACCCTGATGTCTCCTCCAGACTACTATACACCAAGGGCATGTTGCTGCATTTGAACAAACCTCAACCTCTATCAGATTCGCTTGTCCTGCACCTGAAAAATAACTCCATTTATAGACTCAATGAAAGTTTTAAGCACGTTAAAACACGGAAGCGGGGTAAGAGGGGCGGCGTCCGCCTGAGGCTGAGGCGTCAAAAACTGAACCGCCTCCCACTTCCAACAATGATCCTGGCCAATGTGCAGTCCCTCCGTAACAAAACGGACGAGCTCCAGGCCAACGTGCACCATCTCTACCAGTACAGGAACGCGTGTGTGCTGGCCCTGACTGAAACCTGGCTCTCTAACAGCGATCCTGACTCGGACCTACTCCTTGATGGCTTCGGGACTCCCTTCCGCACGGATAGAGACAGTGACAAAGATAAAGATGAAACACGATTTATTTAAAAAGGGCAGTGTTGTGGAGAACAGAGAGGCAAAAAGATTGGTCAGAGCAGAAATTAACAAAGCTAAACTAAGGTATAAAGACAAAATTGAACAGAAATTTAACAGCAAGGACCTTAAAAGTGTCTGGAATGGCATGTCAACCATGACAGGCACTAAAATGTTAAAGAACAATCAGGTCAGATTAAATGGTTTTAATTCAGACAAAGAGCTAGCTGATCATTTTAATCGTTTTTATCTCAGGTTTGACTCAGATGCTTTTAAAGAGAAAGTAGATCAGATAAGATTTGAAACTGCCTCTATCACAGAGCCCATTTTTAATTCTAATTTTAATCTTGAAGATGTTAGGACCATATTTAGCAAAACCAAAACCAACAAAAGCCCAGGCCCTGATAACATCTCTGGTAACCTCTTGAGACACTGTTCAGATCAACTGTCTCTTGTTTTTTATCACATATTTAAGTGCTCCTTGGAGCAGCAGACGGTCCCCGAACTGTGGAAAAGGTCAACAGTTGTGCCTGTGGCTAAAGTAAAATCCCCCAAGTCAGTTAATGATTACAGACCGATAGCCTTGACCTCCCTAGTTATGAAGGCCTTTGAAAAATTGATCAAGAGAGAGTTGGTGGAGGCTGTGGAGGACATTTTAGACCCTTTGCAATTTGCATACAGGACTAAAAGAGGCGTGGACGATGCGGTTTTAACTCTTCTTAACTTTGTTTTTAAACACCTCGAAGGCCCAGCCACCCACGCACATCTACTGTTTTTAGATTTTACTTCTGCTTTTAACACAATCCAGCCCCATATTTTAGCTTCTAAATTATTATCAAATTTTAGGTTGGGTCCTAGTATCGTTGGCTGGATTTTAGATTTTTTAACAAACAGATCACAATGTGTGAGAGTCAATGGTGCTCTGTCGGACGTCCTCCTCTCCTCCACTGGTTCTCCACAGGGCTGTGTCCTCTCACCCATCTTATACATCCTGTACACTGATGACTGTAGAAGTTTACATTCAGGAAGACATATCCTGAAGTTTGCTGATGACACAGTCATAGTGAGCTTGTTACAGGGAGAGGACACAGCCCTGGGGCCAGTGGTGGATGATTTTATTCACTGGTGCGACGACTCATTTTTAAACTTAAATGTGACAAAAACCAAGGACATGTGCATAGATTTTAGAAGGAAACCAAAACCACCACTTTTAACTGTGATCAAGGGGGAGACAGTGGAGCGCGTCACCAGCTTTAAGTACCTTGGTGTCGTCATGGACAGTAAGCTCTCTTTTAATGAAAACACAGATGTTGTGTACAAAAAATCACAGCAGCGACTGCACTTTCTCCGGACGCTCAACAGGTTCGGGGTATGCACTAAACTGTTGACAATGTTCTATAATTCCATGGTTAAATCTGTCCTGACCTTTGCCTCCATCACATGGTTTGGCAGTCTTTCTTTAGAAAACAGAAAAAGGTTAGAACACATCATCAAAATTGCAAGTAAAATCATAGGTGTCACATTACCAGACCTGTCAACAACATACCTGAAGAGAGTGAACTCTAAGGCTCAGGACATCACACAGTGTCCTGAACATCCTCTCCATACTGAGTTTGAGCTCCTAGCCTCCGGCAGGAGATTTAGAGTGCCAAAGGCCAAATCCAACAGGATGAGGAACTCTTTTGTAGCCCAAGCCATCACACAATTAAATTTGAATTTTAGAAAAAGGTGAATGGTAGTGATGTGAAGTGATGGTCCTGCTTTCTGTTGTCCCTAGTGGTGTATGGTCACTTGTCCTTGCCAGCATTTTTCTTGAATCCTTGCGACAGTGATTGTGTTTGAAGTTGTGTTGCTATGTTTTGTGTTTGTTGTTTTACTCACCTGCAAAGCAAATTTCCCTCAGGGGACAATAAAGATAATTGAATTGAATAATCAAATCTATCAAAAACTTCAGTTTCCTCTGGTAACCAAAAACATCACTTTTCACATTGAATTGCTGTTCTGACTTAGTTACTTCTTAAACAAAGATTATCAAGACAAGTATTCAAAAATAATCAGAACATCACTTTTTACAGTGAGACGATCATGATTTTTACTCTGTTTCAAATAAAGATCATATGAAAATAGGTATTTGAGTTAGCTTAAACACATTCATTGGGTTATGGCATAATTTGATTATAAATCACAGGTTATAATATCACAATGTTCCCTTATTTAGCTGTTATTCTGCCAGTCTCACCCCTGTGGCTGATTTTGGGATCCCGTATCTCCATGCTTCTCAACAATGTTTGAGCCTAAGAGCTCCCAGGCTGACAGAGAACAGCAGACTTAAAAAAAAATCCTCAGAAATGTTTAAGTAGAAATGTTTCTTTACAACAGAGAAGCACAGGCTTGACTTTCAAGGAATAAAACCTATTGTAATTTCTTCTCTGCATCCTTTACTCTTTTGAATTTCCTTAGTTAAAGTAATGAACCAATTATCACAAACTCATAGTGATCTTGTACGTCTCTGTTGGGACTTACCCTGTCTCTTTCCAGATTGATTAAGGGTGGTAATAGGAATCAGTCTTGAATGTGTTCTGTTTTCTTATACATTGTCCGGATTGGCGAGAGAGAAGGTTTTAAACATGAATAAACATAACATTTCTAATAATAAGTAGAAAAAATAATAATTTGTGTCTTTGCAACCAAGCGTTACTTCTTTCCCTTAACTGTTGGTGTATGTGAGTCTGGAAAAAAGAGAACATGATAGATGTTTGTTGTGGTCTGAAGAATTATGAAAAAGCACTTTTTCATTGTGTAAGACAGGAGAGTCATGTGTCTGTATTTGTGCTGTAATTTTGTTAGATGAGATCACCTGGCCAGCGGAGGATGAAGCTCTGCCTCAAGAAGCTCAAGACCTCATCTCCCAGCTGCTGAGACAGAATCCTCTGGAGAGACTGGGCACAGGTAAAGTACACTGTCACTCTTACTAGAAAAGGTTTTTTAAAATACGGGAAACATTAGTAAAAAGTAGGAATATCCTATTCAAGTTTTTCCGCCGATTTATCTGCCAATACCAAGTCATATTTTTTATTTAATGTTGTCTCAATGACACAACTGTCCTGTGCAAAGTCTAGTTATTGTAATGAGCCCAATTTAGATTGTAATTTATACCAGTGCTCCAGCACGTGATAAGACAGCTAAAGGCAACATGTGTGACCACGACATGGGCTGGTTGTCCAACGCAACCATTTATTCAACTAGTTGTCATTTTTTGGGCCTTGTCACTGTGCTAGTGAAACTTTCTGATTGGTTTCACACTGCAGACATTCTTCTGATGCCACACATTGCGGGTAAAATTTGTGTAGTGTTGAAGAAATTTCACTCTTGGTCCATCAAGGTTAGCTGTAATGGTGTGTTTTATTAGTATTTCCGGTAATACAGTGGATTTACCGACACAGAGTATGGGTCTGCAAAGGTAAGTTGACCCAGAGCATTTTCAGGGCACACATTTTATAGGAATGTCAGAGGATGGATCAAAGGGTAGGGAGGGGCTGTATGCAAATACAGAAGGTAAGACAAAAGGAGCATATCAGAGGATGGATCAAAGGGTTGGGAGAGGGTTGTAAGTAAATACCAAGGTGGACAGTGGTTAATTTGCCTATAGTTGCTAATCAGTAACCGAGAGTAAAACAACAGAACGAAAGGGTACACAATTGCAAATAGCAAAGGTGAGATAACATAAGGTAAGACGGCGGTATGAGGAAATGGAATGAAGGGGTGACGTGACAGTAGTAACAATATGTGTGCTATTTCTTCATCAATCCACACTTTGTGTGTGTGTGTGTGTGTGTGTGTGTGTGTGTGTGTGTGTGTGTGTGTGTGTGTGTGTGTGTGTGTGTGTGTGTGTGTGTGTGTGTGTGTGTGTGTTTGCTTGTGTGCACTTAACCAATTTCTATGTTAAACAAGTAATCAGGGTTCTCTTCTTGTACTGTTGAAATAGGCTGAATTTCTGTGGAGTACATAATGGTAGTGGTAGGTCTGGTGGTAAGTGATTTTCAAAGACATTTAAAACAAAAAATCACAAGACAAATAGTAATCAAAATAATCAAAGCAAGCAACATAAATTCAAAAATTGTGTAAGCCAATAGTCCTATTTCATCTTTAATCCAGTCAAATAATCCAGTAGAAGCAGGTTGGTGTAATGTCTTTGCAATGTTGCTCAAGTGATGACTTATTTCCTGTATGGTGGCATTGTGATCAGGAATGAAAGTGCAACACTCGGCTCCAGTGATGGCGCATGTTCCTCCTTGTGATGCCAATATGAAATCTAGTGCAGCCTGATTTTGTAATGTCATCATTCTTATAGCAGTCATTTCTTGTGACAACATGGCCAAACCAGATGCAGTGTAGTTTGCAAGATCTTCTACAGCATGAGAAAGATCTCGTATTTGGTCAAGAGATTACATCAATCCATAGGTTGGAATGAGTGCACCAAAGAATCTTGTCCAATACAATACAATAAAATACATTACAATGACTTTATTAATCCCCGAAGGGAAATGGTCTCATCTGTTTACTTTTGAATTAAATAGTCTGATTGCTGATGGCAGGAAAGATTTTCTGAATCTTTCAGTCCTGCATCACAGGGATAGGAGCCGTCCACTGATGTTTTGTGTCTGTTGAGGCAGATGTGAAGTGGATGATCAAGGTTTGTCAAAATGGCCTCCATCTTTCTAAGTGCCTGTCTCTCCACCTCATCCTCCAATGTGTTCAATCTGATTCCAACCATGGAGCCAGCTTTTTAATCAGTTTGTTCAGATGCCTTGCATCCTTGTTTTTTATACTGCCTCCCCAGCAGACTGCAACATAAAACTGAACACTTGCTACCACAGACTGAGAGCATCTTACTGCAGATGTCTAATGATCAAAGTCTTCTGAGGCAAAAAAGTCGGCTCTGGCCCTTTTTGTAGATGAAGTCTACATTTTTAGACCAGTCTAACTTATAATCAAGGTGGACACCTAAATATTTATACGATGTCACCACCTGGATGTCCACGCCACACGGGTTCACTGGCTGAAAAGGGGGTTTGGATCTGTGGATATCGATGATTATTTCCTTTGTCTTTGAGGCATTGAGTAGCAGGCAGTTTTTGTGACTCCAGTCACTGAAGGCATTTATCAGATCCCTGTATTCAGCTTCATGTCCATTTCTGATACATGCCACGATAGCAGTGTCATCAGAGTATTTCTGAATGTGGCAGAACTCAGAGCTGTATTTGAAGTCTGATGTATACAGTGTGAACAGGAATGGAGCCAGGACTGTTCCTTGTGAAGTCCCAGTACTGCTCATTAATGTCCCAGAAACACAGTTCCCCAGCCTGACAAACTGTGGCCTTCCTGTCAGGTAATCTGTGATCCAAGAAACACAGGAAGGATCCACTCCCATCTCTTTGAGCTTGTCTTTGAGTATGGTGGGTTGGATGGAGTTGAATGTGTTTGAAAAATCAAAGAACATGATTCTCACATAAGCTCCAGTTTCCTCCAGATGAGACGGCATGGTGAAGCATGAAGAGGATGGCATCATCCACTCCAATGTGTTCTTTGTATGCAAACTGCAGGGAATCGAGTTTGTCTTTGACCTCAAGCCTCAGTAGGCGTAGAATCAGCCGCTCCAGAGCTTTCATGATGTGTGAGGTAAGGGCAATAGGTCTGTAGTCATTTAGTTCAGCCGGACATTAGATTTTTGGTACCGGCAAAATACAGGATGTTTTCCATAGAGCAGGCACCCGCCCCAGCTGTAGACTCAGGTTGAAGATCCTGTGGAGAGGTTGACACAATTGTGCAGCACAGTCTTTGAGCAGCCTTGGACACACACTATCTGGGCCAGCTGCCTTCCCAGAGCAAAGTCTCCCAAGCTCCAACATCACCCCTGTCTCTGTGACAGAGAAGGGTACAGGAGCTAGAAGGGAAGTGGCTGCAGCTGTGGAGACGTGTAGGAGACGAAGGAGGAAAAGAAGGAGCTATAGTGGGGTAGTGAGGATTTCCATATGTTGAGGAGAAGGAGGAGCAGCAGTGGAAGTAGGTGTGTCCACAGTGTCAAATCTGTTGAAGAACAGGTTGAGTTCATCAGCACATCACCCACTATTGGCTCCTTTTTCTTTTTATTGTTATGTCCAGAGATGGTACTGATTTTTTGTGGTTTATCTAAAGATTTGTAATGTTTAACTGCACTACATTATTTAATTAGCATTTGTTACAGTTTTTATTTTGTGATCATGTTTATCTTTTTTACTTGAACAAGCAATTGCACTTTCAGGTTACTTTTTAATTGTATTTTTTGTAAACTTTAAGTATTTTTTTATGTTATTGTACTTTTTCACTTTTTGTGTTCAATAAATGTTAGAGTTCTACTAGTGTATTTAATTTGTAATATATACATGTATATACTTTTAGTGTTTAAATTGCCTTTTGTAATGTGCTTTAAAAAAAAAAAAGGATATCGGCCTTAAAAATCGGCTTCTACAATCAGCTTTAGATATCAGCCATCGGCTGAAAATTTTTTTAAAAATCGGTATCGGCATCGACCTTTGAAAATCCCATATCAGTCGACCTCTACTTTCAATAATTGAAAAATTATCAGAAATTGCATACCCTACGTACGGCATTCCATTTTCCCTGTAAGCTGATCCATCAGTGTAGAGAATGAGATCTGAGTTAGCAAGAGCAGTTTCTGAAAGGTCAGGACGTGGTTTGGATGTGCAGTTATGAGGATCACCATCATCTTCAGTAGATAGTAGTGCAGCAGGATTGAGCATAGAGCGTCTTTTGAGTGTTACGTGTGGGGCAGTGAGTGTTGGTACAAACTTTGGCTCTCTGTTCCCTGTCACATGTCGGTGTGCCTCTCTAGTTGTCAAGGTGAGTGCATCATGTGGCATCCTAACTGTGAGTGGAGACCCTAAAACTATATCAGCCGATTTGTTGACTGCAAGCACAGCTGCAGCAATGGCCTTCAGGCATGTGGTGGAAATCCTCTTTCTACTGGATCTAATCTGGAAGAAAAGTAAGCAACTGGTCTGTAAGAAGAGCCACTATACTGTAATTGACCTTTGCAGTGCATTCTTCTCTATTCCAATACATAAGGACAGTCAATATATATTTGCATTTACCTATGAGGGTCAACAATATACATTTACAAGACTACCCCAGGAGTACACAGAATCTCCTACAATTTTCTCAAGGGCTCTAAGTCATGATCTGAAAGATGTGTCATTTCCAGGAGGATCCATTTTGATACAATATGTAGATGATCTACTTTTGGCCTCTCCCCTCTGCCTCTGCTTGTGACACTGACACTGTGGTCCTACTTAAGGCCTTAGCCAACAAGGGTCACAAGGCCTCACGAAAGAAAGCTCAGTTATGTAAAACTATCCATCCATCCATCCATCATCTATACACCACTTAATCCTCACTAGGGTCGCGGGGGGGCTGGAGCCTATCCCAGCTGACTCGGGCGAAGGCAGGGGACACCAACCAGGGATCTTCTCGCTGCAAGGCGAAAGTGCTAACCACTACGCCACTGTGCAGCCCCGGTTAATTTTCATAGAATTTTTATTCATTATTACTTTTGTCAGATTCAAATTATTTCTGTGACCATTGTGTGTCACGGCGTGGGGGTGAACCCGAGCAGAGCACACAGACGAGGAAGTGAGGCAGGAACAAAGGCGGATTTATTGTTTAACAAACAGAATAATAACAAGGGATGAGGAAGATGAACTAAAGGTCCAGGATAACTAAAATAACTAACTAATAGGGGAGGGTGGGGGGTGACTGTACCGGGAACCGGCGGCCCGGTAGGCGGTCTCCGTGGTGGGGTGTTGGTTGGCGGCGGAGAGTGAGCAGGAGTGACTCGTTCCAGTGGGGCGGCAGGCAGGATGTTCCAGGGACGAGGGGGGCACGGCAGGCAGGGACTTTCCAGGGCTGGTCGGGGATCCAGGAGCAGGAGGGGGAATGAGTCCAAAGCGGGGGAGGTCTGGTCAGGGTGGAATCCGGAGTACAGGAGATGGGAAGCAGGGCTAGTAGAACCAGGCAGCTGGGCCAGCGGAACTAAACAGAGAACGGGGTTAGTCAGGAAAACTTTCTCACAAGAGAACACAGCAAGGTGCAGAAGGCGAGACAAACTGACTGCGTGAGCAGAGTTTACTATTTGGCAGGGTGTGGAGTGTGAGACCAGCTTTTATGGCATGGATCAGGGGTGTCAAACTCAAATACACAGTGGGCCAAAATTTAAAACTTGGGCAAAGTCGCAGGCCAACACTGATGTTTATTGAAAAAAAAATCTTCCTCCAAATATAACAATGAACCTATACAATGCACAGTTCCTTGACATAAAGATAAGAACAGGTATAAATTTAAATATAGAATATCATATATTTTCAAATTTTGTTTTTGTGAGGCCACTAAAAATATGTATTTTTTTGTTCAAGTCATTATAGTTCTTTACTTTTCCTTTGAGGGCTAAATTTGATTAAACATAATTAAAATGGTGACCAAAGATAAGAACTTCCTAATTTATCAGTCTCCCATAATGTAAAATCACTTCTGCACACCTTTTTGGCATGCTATGAATAAGAGAAACCATTTTTCATCAGTTCTGTCCATGCTTTAAAATAATTGCTATTGAACTGTTTTCTATCATTATAAACTCTGGGGACTTTTCAGAGTGTTCTGTGGTCTTCTGCAATTTGTGGCATAGTGTGTTGTCTTACTGCCAGATAAAGTGGTTCAATGTTTTTTTCATAAGTTTTATAGAAGACTCTGAATTTGTCGTTGCATCAACAAATTCTAAACAGATTTGAGTATTTCCATAAAAAGCTCCCATAATCCTAGCTATCGCTTGCTCAAAAATTGATATGATGCCAATAGAATTTAAACCCGCCAGGGCTATCGCAATTAAAAAAAATTTCATCCAAAAACTATTTTTTTCCTATTCATCTCTGTAAATTAAAAAAAAAAGCCTATTCAATTCTAGAAATGTTATGTTTGGCCGTTAAAGGAGGTTTTCCACACATTTTGGTGTATTTTAGTCCTTTGATGGTCAAAACTCTTTGAGTAGACCTTGTGCTGTAATCAATGTCTGACTTAGTTTTTATTTTCATTGCAGTGGTTGATTTTTCCTGCGCAAGATCAATGATTTTTTTTTTTTAATACGTCTTTCTTCAATTTTATTTGGTCTACCTGTGGGTTTTAAACTATTATAACTTTCTTTTTTATTCAATAAATTACTAATAACATACTTTGATCTTCATGTTTGTTTGCTTATTTGTTAAGTGGAATTTAATTTTCCATGTTGAATAATCACAGCTTTTTCTTCTTCGGACAAGGTTTATCTTCTTCCCATGGCAACAATTAATTGTAAAAATGAAAATAGAAAAAATATCTTTTGTAAAGCAGTAAAACTAATGTTTTTATTTTTTCTCATCTTTTTGTCGCCATTTTGAATTATATTTAATTAAATTAAACCCTAAAAGCAAATATAAATAATTATAAAGACTAGAACAAAAAAATTACATATTTTTAGTGGTAAAAAGACTCAGAAACAAAACTTGAAAATAAATTATATTCTATATTTAGATTTATATCTGGTCTTATTATTACAGCCGAGTAAAACATTAACAATATAAAGTTATGGACATTAACTTTAACTTCTTTCAAAGCGATTTTTCTTGAAACAATAATAAAAAATAAATAAAAACGTCACTGTGAGGTCAAAGTGTGACCGTTAGATAAACGTAAAACTACTAATATCCCCATTTAACCGCTATAGAACCGTCAGAGCCAGCGGCAGATTTCAAGAAGTCTTGCTGACATCAGGCTGCTCTCGGCGGCTACAGTGAGTTTGATCGTCCGGTCATCGCCGTCGAACCTGGACCCTCACAGCTCCCAAACAGTTGGAGTACATTTTTAATCAGGCTTTATCTGGATAAACTGACCACAGATTTAACGTTTACACAACTACTTTCTCGCCTGAAATAATCTGAAAACTGCATTTTGTGTCATAGTAACAGTAGTATTCCCAAAAGTACTTGTGTTCGGCGCGGCTTTTGCCACTGGTCGGTGTGAAATGCATTCTGGGTTTTTTGGCAGCCCCAACTCCACACAATTCTGGTCCGACACAGTCTCGACAATGTGGACAGAGCGAGAACACATCCAGGTATTTCTTCCGTTCTCGGCCAGATGCGTTCTGTAAATTTGAACAGCACTTGGTCTCCGACTGATGACGTTTCACGAGTACGCGAGAACACAAGTACGGACAAGTACGCATATTGAGGAACAGCCGGTGTTTATGGGTCTTGTCCTGATTGACGCTCCAAAACACCAGCAGAGCATTCTGGGATTTGTAGTAATAGCGGGCCAGCTCTAGTAGTTATTTGATATTACCTCACGGGCCAAATACAATTACATTGCGGGCCAAATTTGGCCCGCGGGCCAGAGTTTGACACCTATGGCGTGGATGGATCACAGGTGTGCTGCACCACAGCTGCCCGGAGTTCCGTTGATGAGTGATTACAGATGCAGCTGGGCTGAGCAGCTCTGCCAGGCTTCAGCAGGCAGGTGGAGCGAGGGAGAGGAGAAAGGAGGGGGAGAGGGAGGATGAGGGAGGTCAGGTGGGGGCTGAAGCTGGGACAGAGGAGGGGGCCCTGACATTGTGGGTTTTTCTTTCATTAACCGAGGGGTACCAACAATTTTGTCCATGTGTGTATTCACACACACACACACACATATATAGATATATATTAGTGCTGTCAAATGATTTTAAAAAATTTAATCAGAGTAATCACTGGGCCGTGTGGATTAATTTCGATTAATCACGATTAATTATTCCTTTTGATCTATATTAATCGCATTTTTTGCGTGAGCAAACAGGTTCAAGAACGAAGGGAATATATATGCACTTAACATGTTTATTAAACACCTGTGCTTCGGTGAAAAAAAACTCTTTCCTGCAGAGGGTTCATACTACTGTAAGTTGGTGGACTGTTCCATCTTTGGGGTTTTTTGTATTCAAAAAGAGGGTTAACATGCTGTTTAGCGCAGGTGTATTCAACTAAAATTCAAAGAGGTCGAGTCAGAGAGAATGTATTAAAGCAAAGGTCCAGAAAATCTTAATGTCTAACTTGAATTAGTGCGATATATGTTGATGTAACCTAGTAGTTTTATTAGTGTCTGCATGTAATCAATAACTGACCGTCAAATCAAATAAATTCAGTATGGTTCAGAAACATTTTGACAACATTTATTAATAAATAACTTTTGATATAACTGTACATCTTAAAATAAAGTGAAAAATAATGACTGAACAACCTGAACCAACTTATATACATCTTTGACAATACCTGAATCTCAAAAAATTTAAACAGTTGAACACTTTTAAAAATTTTTTCTGTCTTATATCACTCCCTTATACCCCTGCTGCTTAATAGGGGAACTGAGTATTCTGAATCGTGGTCTGAACGGTGTCAGGGTCATTCTCAAACACATTTGGAGCTCATTGGTGAGTCTGGAACCATATTCAGTTTGGATTATATTCATAGTTGAGAAGCTCCACCAAGGAACGCAGTGGAGTTATGTGACGATCGGGGTAGGTTTGTCTGTGAATCTGTCTGTCCGTCTGCAATATTACTCAAAAACAGACTAAGGGATTTGGATGAAATTTTCAGGGAAGGTCAGAAATAACACAAGGACCACCTCATTAGATTTTGGCAGTGATGCGGCTTATAGTCTGGATCCATGGATTTGTTAAGGAATTTCCATTGCGAGATATAGTGACCGGCACAGCGTCGCCGTAACCATGACAAGTGAATGCTGTGTCAGTTACCTGCATCAATTCACTTGACCTGTTAAATATTTTGGTCACGCAATTCAGTATCTGTACTACATAACGTACGCATGCACAATACATGCCTGTGCTCACGCAAGGTAATTATTTATTTTTTTAGTTAGTTTGTGGGTCGATCTATTGTTATAAAAGTGCATGGCTCCGTTGTGAGAGAGAGAAAGCAGCGTGTGTGTCTCTGTGTGTGTGTGTGAGAGAGAGAGAGAGAGAGAGAGAGAGAGATATCCGAGCAGCCTTGAATGCAGCGAGAACGAGTGAAGACGAGAGCCGTTTAAGAGAAAAAGAGTTAAAAAGTGTAGCTTCTTAGTGCAGCTGTACGATATAGCCACAGTCAATTTACAATTAAAGGCTGCAGCATTCTCAGACAAGGCCAGGCTTCTGTGTTTTGCCTTCCACAACCGCTGGTGAAGTGAAGGGGGTTAACCCCAAAGTGAACTAAGGTAACTTCGGCCCTGAAGAACTGACCTCCCCTGTGCTTTCTGACCACGGTCGGGCAGCTGCACGTGAACGGTTAACACTATATTAAATGACCAGATTCTGTGTTGCTGTGATTTCTCAATGCACAAATTGAGGAATGAACAGTCTTGGCGGAACACTTCACTCTCTGAGTGCTTTTCTTGTTTATCTTTTTGTCCGTCCTCCTCTCTTCTGTCCCTCACCTGTTTTCTGAAATCAGCTGCGATGTTTAGGCTGGACTGCAGAGACCAATTCATTGGCTGAGTAGCATCACGTGGGATGGCTGAACTCGTACCTAATTGGTCTGTGTATTTCCTGAGCTAACACTGGAAAAGCTGCGCCGGTGAAATAGAAGCGACCCATCAAATTTAAAATACCCGAAGCCTTGTTTGAGGGATTTTGAGTCATTCTGCGCTGCAGATGCATTAATTGCATTAAAATTCTTAATCTGAGTAATTATTAACCCGTAACACGCTAATTTTGATAGCTAATTTTTGGGCTTTAACGCGTTAATTTCGATTAATTAATTGCATCGGTAGCTGCTCCCTCTTGTTCTCTGGGTCCGCGTGGTTCACGGTGGCCCCAGTGGCCCCGGTGGCTCTCTGGGGGTGCCATCCTGTGGCTCCTGTGGCCCACGGGGGAGGGGTGCCCTGTTGGCTTGGCCCTGCCTTGCCGTGATAGCTGTTCTGGACTTCGGGGTCTTTCACACTTGCATGCTTGACCAGGTCTCGCCAGCCCCTGTCGAGTCCCATTGTTAGCGAATGATGGGACCCACCAGAATGTGCTAAGACTCTCTCCAGAGTCTCTATACTAAACCCATTCTCTTTTTCACTAGTATCCTCTTCCAGCCTATTCTATTCTACACTGTCAAGACATCCACAATTATGGTGTTCAATTACCGTTTATTTATTTATTTATTGAATCTCTTTTTTGTTGTTGTTTTTTGTTTGTTTTATTGATGGGCAGTTAGTAGTCTGGAATAACACAGCACCTGACACTCTTTAATTGTAATAGCACCGCCTGTTAGTTCCTATCCCTGTTCGTCCAGTTTTGTCCTGTCCAGTCTTTGTTTCCCCTGCACATCACTGAGGTGTAGCACTGCTGTCCCTGGGTCATAATAGGGAATTCTAATAAAGAATGTCTGCTTAGCTTTCAGGGAGGGCTGGTGATGGTCACACACATGCACTAAATATTAAAATATTTGGCTGCAAGACTAAAATATGCATCAATCTCATATAATGTTGACAAAAAAAAAAAGATAATTTGACATATATCGGCATCGGCCGTGTTTTAATCCAACGGGCCGATATGAAGAAATCAATTTGAAACAGGATTATTTCGGCTCAGATGCAGCCGCGCCTCTCTCTCTCTCCTGCTTTCTGTCTCCAGCACTATCCACTCCGCGCCCTCTGATTGGTTAAGCGACAAAAGCAGACCCTCTGAAGCTGAAGCTGTCCTCACACACACACACGCACACACACACACAGCAGAGAGGAAAGTTTTCTCGTGTGAGAAGCTCCAGAGAGAAAACACAGGTGTCGAAGGTAAACGCAGAAAACTCTTCTGAAATTGTAATAAACATCCCAGTGCTCTACATCTCACAATGTTACAGTGAGCAGCAGAATAACCTAAGAGCAGAGTAAACATTAGCAGCAGCTCTGCTAGCTGGTATTACCTCCCGACATGTCTGTGAATTACTTCACCCTCTGCGTAATCGAACGAAGCAGAAAGATGAAGTGTCGACGAATCTCCCTTTAAACGTGTGTCGAAAGTGTGGATTTTGAACTTTCTACCAGTTTTTGAATCGTGTTGATCGGCCAAGTAAAACCAGAATTATAATCAATGCTGTACTTCTCAGCGAACTTTAGATGAGCGCGTTTCGTGCGTCATTGTATGATACATGGTGTAGCATAACCACTGAAGTAGTTACGTTTGCACTCGTTAATAAAGGGGGCACCACCTCAGTTTGCCTGAGGAAATTATTAAATTAAGCAAAATCTCAAAGAAACTCTGATGAGAATACAGTTGATCAGTCAGATATCTAAAAGTCTAGAATTCTGATTTAATTGACTTCAGTTCCACACACAGAAACACACGAGAACGTGAATTGGTCTAAATGAAGATATTTATTAACTATTCTACTAAAACAATACAGGGGAGTTATATACAGTGAAAGAATGTGTGTGTCTGTGTGCGTGTTGGCTGCGGGGAATCAAATTAACATTTTAAAGGAAGAGAATGATGGTGAAGGAGGCCAGATAGCGGACGAACTCTCACAATGAGCTGGTAATTTGGATTACAATTGATACGTTAAAGAGTGATTAGATTTAGTTAACCAAGTTATTACTGGGGGCTGTACAGTGGCGTAGTGGTTAGCGCTTTCGCCTTGCAGCAAGAAGATCCCTGGTTCACGTCCCAGCTCGGACCTGGGATCTTTCTGCATGGAGTTTGCATGTTCTCCCTGTGCATGCGTGGGTTTTCTCCGGGTACTCCGGCTTCCTCCCACAGTCCAAAAACATGCTAAGGTTAATTGATTATTCTAAATTGCCCGTAGGTGTGAATGTGTGAGTGCTTGTGTGTCCCTATATGTGGCCCTGCGACGGACTGGCGACCTGTCTAGGGTGTCCCCTGCCTTCGCCCGAGTCAGCTGGGATAGGCTCCAGCACCCCCGCGACCCTAGTGAGGATTAAGCGGTGTATAGATAATGGATGGATGGAAGTTATTACTGGCATCAACCCAAAATCAGGAGCAGCAAGACTTCAGCGATTCTTACTTTTTCTGGAGCACTGTTCGAAACCCCCGTTCGGCTGGGACGTGGTATGGGCCAGAAGGCACCTAGGCTTTCCTTTTCCCAGAGCGTCATGTGGTTGCCAGGCAATGAGTCAAGTCCTGCCGAGGAGATGGTCCAGCACAGTCGGCTCTTTCCGCCGACCTCCGAGGTGTTGGCACCGCAGGTGATGGAGAGCCGATGCTGTTCTTCCAGGGTTGATGAAAAATAACTTGTTTAATGGTGGCTCTTGCTGTTTTGAGTCGGCGTCTGCCGAGTGATAAAACGGGATGTTAAAACTTGAGAGCCGATGCTGTGATGAAATTTAGAAAAAGTAAAACTTTGATTCCAATTATTTCTTATTGGCAAAACAGATTAAAGTGTAAGCTCAGGCTTGTATTGAGAGTGAGCAACGTCTAAATTATGTCGCAAAAATGAAAAGGGCGACAAGAATAAGCTAGCAAAAAAACGCAGAAGAAAGTAAAAGTTAAAAGTAAAGTTAAAGAAAACAACACGTCTAAAGAACGGAGATAAGGCGTTGAATCAGCTGTGTGGACGAAGCGTTCTGTGTCAGAATGGAGAGGTTAAGAGCGAAGAGCAGGAGGCAAGAGGCTAGAAAGGCATTATCCGGCCTTTTTATCAATGTCCGAGAGACCTGGACATGGAGAGAAACTTTGGCGCGACTTTTAGTAATCTGACTGCTCTCTCTTTGTTCTCAGAAAGAGAGGAGACCGATGTTTATTAAAACAAGTTAAAACATATGATATTATCCGCGCAAACGCGATCTGTCCATCTCTCACCATGATCTATCAATAGAGCATGATCAGCAGTCAAGGTTGTACATTTTAATAAGCACGTGAGTTAGCATATACATTCAAACTATATATCAGTTGTGCTCTAGATACTAAAACTATATGTTATTGTGAGGATATGCGTTACATTTCATGTGTACAGTTATGAATGGTACCAATTTCACATTTTACACTCTTAATTGGAGACAATACAAGGGTTAATGTATAGAATTCGTCCCAACATTGTCGTGTCGTCCGACGTCGCTGGGGGGCACTGTGGGTCCATGAAAGAAAACTGACTATTTCATTAAAACATCAACTTCATCCCCATATCACCTACAGATGTGAATTTTGGATATGTGATAGAGGAACTCTTTACTGTAACTTTGGTAGGCATGAATACACAAAAATACATCTCAGAAACACTTAATTTGACCATGTATGTTTTCAATTTAAAACTGTAACACTCAACACAGGATTTCGCATGTGGGTCATAAAAATTTACGACCCATTCTTATCAGATGCCCCTCTGCAGAGGAGGCAGGAAGCATTCCCTAGAGGAAGGAGGGGGGTTAGACGTGAGGTGAGGTATGATCAAAAACATTTACAGCAGAAGTGAGAGTCATTGTCTTTTAAGTGTTTCTGCCAAGGTGTTACTTTTCGGAGAGAAACTCCGTTCCTCTCCAGGAGGTCTGAGTGTCACTTTGCTGTGAAAAGAATATTGTAACTTAGTTTTCTTCCAGAAACTGAGTGTTATGAGGCAGATCACAGTCGTCCTGCTGTAATTTAACTTGTGACATTAATGAAGTCTCTTTCCTGGGAAAGAAGCGTTCCTGGTCCTGGAAACTGTCCAAAGTGACAGTTTGATGTGGGTCTGAATAAACATCCAAGAAAGAAAGGATTTCTTATCTGATTTGGTCTCTCCTCTGGCATTCCAAAGACCAGGCTGTGTACGCTACAACGGCTAAACGGGAGATTCTGTGAAGCCTTCTGTAGCCGACACAGAAGCAATCACAGAAACATCAGGGGGAGCGTCATGTGAAAAACAAACAGCTCTGAGACTCCTCCCCGCTGGGAACACCTGGGACAAAGACGCTCAACACAGCGGCTGGGGGATGGACAGAGACACTGACTGGGAGCGGCCGCACAGACACGATCCCAGTCTCTGTGTTACGAGTAAGAGAGTGGAATATTTTAGAAATACACAGAGGAGAGATGGCCAAAGTGCAGATTTGGAACTTTCTATCATTTTTTTTTCGTCAGGGGATAGTTATAACTCTTTGAGAGAGCAGCTCTCAGCTCCACTCAGAGAGCAGCACGTCCTTCACTGGCTTTGGCCACAGATCACTCTCTCTGCCAGACACAGAGAAGACACAAGATGCACAGAAAATGAAGACTTTGCTTCAGATGTAAAATAATAATAATAATAATAATAATAATAATAATAATAATAATAATAATAATAATAATAATAATAATAATAATAATAATAATAATAATCCAGCAATGGAGACTACCAGGACTCCAGATTCTCCCCATGGTCCTAAAGCCCGTTTCTTATTGGTTTTGCCATTGTACAGACTGTGGTGGACAGAAAAAGTTTTTTGGAGTGGCACAAATTCATTTATGTAAAATTTTTTTGTGACTCCTGATGATTTTGTAAATAGTTGTGCAAAAGCACCTAAAAATTTCCTGCATTTTAGTGCAAATAGTGGTATATAACTGTGTTGACTGCTGAATTTGCACATTATTTTATGACATAAACAATTTATATTTGCATTCTAAGTTCTGAAAAGGATTCTTTACACATGTTTATGGTGTCCACAGTAAAAAGAAAAAATCTAACTTTTTCCTACTCTGGCTCTGTATTTTTTCTGCAATTTTAGGTCAAGTGTGTTCATACATTATTTCAAAAGTGCAAAAATAATTGTAGAATCACACAGGGGAGGTTGTGCTGAGAAAAAAGACACCAAGCAAAGCAAGAGCAGTTTTTAAGGTGAAATATAAAGGTAAAATCAGAATTAGTCAAAAATGGACCTCGGTCAGTTTGTCCCCCCAGATTCCTAAGGGTTAAAACAAAGATAATTCATTATAGTTATATTTAAATTTTCTTTATTTACTGTGGAAAAATTTCAGGGAGCTATTTATTTAAGTTTTTATTCAACTTTATAAGAGATGCTTCTGAGTCTAGGAAATCCATGCACTTCTGGAGCTATTATTTTCTATTTGTTTGATTACCGTATTTTTCGGATTATACGTCGCTCCGGATTATAAATCGCACCAGCCAAAAAATGCATAATTAAGAAGGAAAAAACATATATAAGTCACACTGGAGTATAAGTCGCATTTTTGGGGGAAATTTATTTGATAAAATCCAACACCAAAAACATACATGTCATCTTGAAAGGCAATTTAAAATAAAAATAAAATAGAGAACAACAGGCTGAATAAGTGTACGGTATACTAACGTTACATGACTGACATGCCTGGTAATGTCAGTAACGACGTAACATATTAAGAGTTATTCAGATAACTCTAGCATAAAGAACATGCTAACAAGTTTACCAAACTATCAGTTTCACTCCAAATCACTAAATCCAATGAAATCTTCATCCTCGGTGTCACTTTTAAACAACTCCCCCAACTCGGGAGGTAGACGATGCGCCGCTTCCTCTTCTACTTCGCTTACGTCAGACTCATCGTCAGTTGCAGTTCCAATTATTCTTAGAGCGCCCTCTTGCGGTTTAGTGTGAAAATAACATGTGAAATGATATAATAATGTGTTAATAATTTCACACATAAGTCGCACCAGAGTATAAGTCGCACCCCCGGCCAAACTATGAAAAAAACTGCGACTTATAATCCGAAAAATACGGTAAATAAACATGCTTGAGGCATTTAAACCGAGTTCAGTGTTTGCATTATTCAAATTTTTTTAGGGCAATTTTTACACTTTTACTGCAAATGAATATCAGCTCCAAATATCAGTTATCGGCCTCCTGTAACTACTAATAATCGGTATCGGTATCGGTCCTGAAAAACCCATATCGGTCGATCTCTAACAAATAGCAAAGGTGTGATAACAAAAGGTAAGACGGGGGTATGACAGACGGTAACAAAGGATGAAAGAATTGTGGATAACCATGGGAAATGGAATGAAGGGGTGACATGTGACAGTAGTAACAATATGTGTGCTGTTTCTTCATCAGTAGGCACCCAACATAGGCAGTTGTTTGTTTAGGAGAGCAACTTTGCCAGACTGAACAAAACACACTACATCACTGAATAGCAAATCTAAAAAAAATTATTGGTATTTGGTTTTCTCTGTACTGAAACTGATGCTCCAAGAATCTGATTCTCTTTGTTCCCATGTTTCGGTGTCCATATGTGATTTTTGGTCACACATCATCACTCAGTTTTTTCTCTCTTTAGCTTTTTGTGCTTGTTTGGTTAGTACTCTGCTGGGATGGATTTTGCTGTCTTTTGGCTTACTTTTGTCCACACACATTTTCAAAATTAAAGTCCAGTCACTCTCAACCAAAGCTGATGTGTTTTCCTTCTATCAATCCATCCCCCACCTGTCCACCCTTCTCCAGCATGTTCACATTCTCCTTCCTCCTCCATCTCCAAAGGAAGTGCCTTTGAGGTGAAGCAACACGCCTTCTTCACTGAGCTGGACTGGAACAGCCTATTGAGACAGAAAGCTGAATTTATTCCACAGCTGGAGTCAGAGGATGACACCAGTTATTTTGACAGTATGTCTCCTGCTGCCTCGCAAACATCCCTCAGCTGAAAGTCATGCACTCACGCTATAATCAGCATGTGACCTAATTACTGTGTCTGTCTCAGCTCGTTCTGATCGATACCACCATGTGGATTCGGAGGAAGACGATGACACTAATGACGATGAACATGTAGAGATACGACAGTTCTCTTCTTGCTCACCTCGCTTCAGCAAGGTATACACCTGACACATCCAGGCTTCTCTTACATTCAAATCAACAAAACGCTGTTTGACATATTAAATCAAGCTTCTTCCCAGACATGCATCGTCAGTTATTAGGCTTATAACTAAATAGAGTGATGTCTATGAATTAACTTTGTTTGTTTTACAGTCTCTAAAATGTAATACTGTTTTTACTGTTGTTCCATTTGATTTATTGATTTAGTGCAGTCTTACTAAAGTCAGAAAAGGTTGATGGCCTCTGCTGTATAAGTGACGTCTGATGTGCAATGTGTTTTGTGTAGGTATACAGCAGTATGGAGCGTTTGTCTCTGCATGAGGAGAAAAGGACTCCTCCTCCCACAAAACGCAGCCTTAGTGAAGAGGGAGGAGACCGCATCGACAGCCTGAGTGGCCTGAAGTCCAGAGATCGATCCTGGATGGTGGGATCTCCAGAAATGTGAGTTACTCTCCTCTATTCATGGGCTGTCATTTTTTTGTTTCTTAAAATCATTTATTTTTAACTTCTAGGAAAAGATTAAGAAATATAAACTTCAGTCATCTGTATTTTATAACTGTGCTTGTGTTTGATCTCTCCGGTCCTTCCCTTGTCCAGACTGCGAAAGCGCCTGTCAGTCTCTGAGTCTTCCCACACAGAAAGTGACTCAAGCCCACCTCTGACAGTCAGGAGACGCTGCTGCTCTGCTATCATTGAGATGCCACGCTTTGCTATCTGCTCAGAGGAAGAAGGTAAAAGCAGGACTTTTTTGATAGCCTGTGCACACTATCTGCCAAGATTAAACTGTCCATCGACTTAGTCCAGAAACAGAGGACAGAATAAGAGAAAGTTGTTAAGTTTGGTGCAGTTAGAAAGTATGACAAAAGTGTATATCACACACTGGTCTCCCAAAAAAATAGTTGTTTTAATACAAGTTGTGGCTTCCCTTCTCTAAACACCTCCAAAGTAAATAAATAAAGCTGTGCCAGAAATTCCTACTCTGCTTCATATTTGAATTTTTTTGTTGTTGCTTGGTTGTTAGAGGTCATTTATCCACCCTAAAAAAAAAAGAGTGTACAGTTTCCAGATGAGGGTTTCTGAGAAATGCATAGGCATCAGATGGCAGAATGAATGCAGGTTATTTTCACACAAAGCATCACTTTGAAAACTGTTGCAGACATTGATGTAACTTATGCCCTATACTTCTAAACCCTAAAGATGTGAAATCGTTGAAGTAGCCTATCAGTCAGAGGCATTTAGGAAAAGTTTAAATGGAAAGAAAAGAGTAAAGTGAGCAGTAGCATAAATTTCAAGTCACTTTTCTTGTTCTCTACATTGTAGATGGCAGTCATAATAGTCAGAACCTGCTGGGTCCTAGTGCTGTGAGGGGCCCACAGTGTGATGATATTCCCCTCACTATCCCAGAGCTCCCAGTAGACAGGGAGCCGAAGCTCAAGGAGTGTCCCACCATACCAAGTTCCACCTCCAGTCAGCTAAGCAAGGCCAAGCTCACACGTAAGCAGGAACACCAACTGTACACACTGTAGAAACATAAGGAGGTTATAAAAAACAAGACAGCATTTCTGTTTCCAGATCAGTGAGCTGACAACGCTATGAAACTAGTCTGGTTTGTTGTGTCCAGCTGGAGTAATAGAACTGCATGAAAACTGTTTAGATGTGATAACAAATATTCTACTGCTTATAGAAGCAACTCTTATGGGAAAAGATAGAAGTGTTTCAGGGTATCTCCAGATTTTAGGCCTTTAAATTATACAATGTGAATTTTACAAAAATGTCATTAAATATTTAGCAAAATTTTACCAACATGAACATGTGCATTACAATGGTCACTAAATGATGACTTTGACACTTTCTTGCTACTCTTAAGAGTAGGGAAAAGACCAGATTTTTAAAAAATACATCATGAATATTGAATTTCCTTTCGGTGATTAATAAAGTTATTGTATTGTATTGTATTGAAAATTTAAATTTTTGAACATACATTAACAAAAAGAACATTGACAATGCAGAAGACAACCAGTGATATTTTCTGACCCATGTGTATTCGCAGGTCACAATAGTACAAAACAAAAAATAAAGAGTACACTGTAATATGAAATACTCACATTGAAATTGAAAACATTATTTAAAAAGTTATTGCTTCTGAACATTTATGATTGATTGAGCAAGAACAGCAAGTTGTTAGCAAGTTAGAGAACCCATATGCCTGAACCGCAGAGCAAGCCCTAAGGCAACAGTGGCAAGAAAAAATTCCCTTTTAACGGTTCAATATTATGGATTTGGAACCATCAACATGATGAACAGTGGAATTTTTAGGCTTTTGTATTTAATAGCTCTGAGAAAATTACCTTCAAACATAGCCTCAGTTTGAATGTGCAAAAAAATGTGATGAAATGCCAGTGGGCAGTTTCCAGAAAAAAAATGACGGAAAGTATTTTATGTATCAAGCTAAAATTTCTCAATTTTCTTAAGAAATATCCATAGTTTATGGTCAAAGAAAATTTCAGTTAAGAAGATGGTTGAGCATAAATTGACCTTCTCTCACTGGTGTTCCTCCGTTGTCTTCTGTCAATGCAGTGAGCAGCTCAGGCGACATGTGCGAACGGGCAAATGGCAGTAATGGTGCAGTCGGAGGAGTTGCCAAAGTGGCAGCAGACAGCGATTCTCCATCCACTCCAAAAGCCATTAGCGACTTGGCGGCTCGCAGGGCTCGCCATCGTCTGCTGTCTGGAGATGCAGACAAACATACAACCCCAAGCACTAGGCCACTTAACAAGGTCATCAAGTCAGCCTCCGCCACCACATTGTCATTGATGATCCCTGCAGGTTAGTATGTCAAGGTGTGGCTAAACACCAGAATCGCATTTAATCTAAGTTTTATGTTTGAGAGCTCAATTGAGCAATGGCAAAGAATCATGTGATTTAGACAGTGTAAACTTTTGTTACAGTTTTGATTCATTATAGAAAACTTTTCTTTTGCAGAACAATGCAGAAGATTTGCAACGCTAGTGTAAAGGAAATTAATAATAATCATCAGTCACTTTCTGTTTGTAGACCACTATGGAGCCTCTCCACTGGCCAGCCCAATGTCTCCCCACTCACTGTCATCCAATCCATCATCCCGGGACTCCTCTCCAAGCCGAGACCTATCCCCAGCTGTGAGCAGCATTAAACCTGCCATTGTCATTCACAGAGTGGGAAAGAAGTATGGCTTTACTCTGAGAGCTATCCGAGTCTACATGGGAGACTCTGATATCTACACTGTACATCACATGGTCTGGGTGAGTATCACCAGATTTATTGATGACATGTTCAGTGTGAAAATATGAAAAACTGTGGAGGTACCAACATCTTTAGAACTCACAAAGATGGGTTCTGACATCTCAAAGAAATATATTTGAAATTAAAAAGGTAGAAAACCAACAATAATACAGATTGTAACAAAATGAGAGCGTTTTAATATATTATTATTGAGTTACATTTTTAGTTCCGAGTGACTATATAACAGTATCACTGTGGTTGCTGGTAATTAAAATTGTTGTTGTTGACAGAAATCAGCAGTAAATAACAACATAACAGGTTCAGCCCAAGTTGAATGTGTCTCCCTCCCTTTCCCATTCACTTCTTTCCTCTGTATTCTTCTTCCTTTCTGCCCTCTGATCCTCATTATCACTCTCTTTTTGTCTATCTGTCTGTGTTTCCCCTTAGCATGTGGAGGTGGGGGGACCAGCCCACGAGGCGGGGCTAAGGGAGGGAGACCTGATCACCCACGTCAATGGGGAACCAGTCCACGGTCTGGTTCATACAGAGGTGGTGGAGCTTATACTAAAGGTACCAGCATAAGACATGCTCAATCTGTACTTCTCTGTAAAATAATTTTTTCAGAGGACTATAGTCTTCGGTTAGAATCAACATTGACACTACAAAGAACACTGATGCTCATCCTTGAAATCTGTTTGGAAAAGGGCAGGCACTTTCAAAAAATACTTGGTAGATAACTGGGATAAACAATCTGTCTATTGCTATCTATCATGAGGTGCATTCATCCAAACTGAACAACAAACTATATTGCATTGCACAACAGCCCCAAATAGCAAACACAGCGATAAGTTATAGTCATAGGAGCTGTGTTAGTCAACAAATTTCGTGAGAAGCCAGTGTTAATGTAAAGAAAATTTGCACCTAAAAGTTGCACCTCTAGCTGGTGTTGTTTTTGAGTGAGCATTTGCTTCCCACTCGTCACACCTTAAACACCCCTGTAGCTGCTAGTAGTTCCTCATAGAACACTGAGTAGTCTGGACCACTGTGGTTGGGCTACAAGTACAAAGCTTGAAGCCTGACAAGCTAGAATTCAGCTGCCTGACAAGGGGCAAATGCCACCTCTGCCAAGAATAGTAAAGCAGACAACAGAAACAAAATGTTTTCAAATTCAGACGAAACATGTTTCTAATTCTGTGTCATTACTCAGAGTGGTTCCAAAGTGTCCATCTCTGCCACCCCATTTGAGAACACATCAATCAAAATTGGCCCTGCCCGAAAGACAAGCCACAAATCCAAGATGGCCAGGCGCAACAGGAAGACCAAGAACAAAGAGGGACAGGACAGGTAGGACACAGATGGGAGAAAAGCTGCAAAAATGTACATGTGCAAAGACTCACATTAATTGTGAGTTTCCTCTCTCAGTAAGAAGAAGACATCTCTGTTCAGGAAGATCACCAAGCAGGCGTCTCTCCTCCACACCAGCCGCAGTTTGTCCTCTTTAAACCGCTCCCTATCCTCCGGGGAAAGCGGCTCCGGCTCACCAACGCACAATCTGTCACCACGAAGCCCAACGCAGGGCTACAGGTCCACCCCAGACTCCACCCACTCAGGTGAGAAACACACACAGACGCCTATAAACCTAGAAAGCTCCGTGAAATGATATTTCTGTACATAATGTATGTTATTTTTACATGCACAAAACATACAAGAGAAAACGATGACAGTGGTCACCTGTCACTTCAATTTTTTGATATAAACTGAATTAGACAGTGTTTTGTGGAACTTTTCTGAGTATATCGCTCCTGCATCATTGTTCTCCTTCTTTGTTCCTCAGCTGGGGGAAACTCATCCCAGAGCAGCTCCCCCAGCTCCAGTGTCCCAAACTCTCCAGCGAGCTCCGGGCACATCCGGCCCAGCTCCCTGCATGGCCTTGCTCCAAAGCTCCAGCGGCAGTATCGCTCCCCTCGACGCAAGTCTGCCAGCAACATCCCCCTTTCCCCTCTGGCCCGCACACCTTCACCCACACCTCAAAGCAGCTCTCCTCAGCGCTCTCCCTCGCCACTGCCCAGCTATGCTCTGGGCCAGTCTACTGTAGGTCAGTCATTCCCTGTGAATCTTCACTCCTCCCCTCCTCTTGTGAGGCAGATATCCAGGCCCAAGAGCGCAGAGTCTCCACGCTCTCCACTCCTCAAACGGGTGCAGTCAGCCGAGAAACTGGGTGCCTCTCTCTCCAGCTCCCCTTTATCTCCCTCTGGGGTAGCAGCAGTGGCGGAGAGGAAGCTGGTGGTTGGAACAACTGTGGGGAGCCGGAAACACAGTCTGGACATCTCACATTCAGAATTTAAAAAGGAGATGATGCAGAGGGAGCCAAGCTTGCAGCGTCTTCAGGTAAAAATGTATCACGCACCAGTGACTTCAACAATGTGTTGGTTCTGTGATTGTGTTGGAAGTTTTGACATCATAATCATCACACTATTGCTCATAGTGATTACTGTGATTTGATTAGTGGTGGTCAATTTAAAGAAATATCATTTATATTCTATTACATACTCAGATTCCCCATGGAATTGTGTTACATGACTGAGACCTACAAATCTCTACGTTACTTGAAAACAGCTAGTACACCAGTAAAGAATGCTGTTATTTGACTGGCTCCCAACAATCAGGCTAGCCTGAATATGTCACCAGAAGATGAAATGTAACATATCCTTTCTAAATTAAGTCCTCCAGACCTTTTTTTGGAACAAGCAATACTGAACAGAGCTGGAAACATAGTGATTTATCTGAGCTGTGTGTGAAGCCCTGGAAACCGAGTGAATTGTAGTACAACTGAGGAGGAAAAAGGAAACAGTTCTCATGAAATGTAATGTCATTTAATGAAAGGCTGCATGAATGACACTGAATTCTTAAGTTGTGGTTGTTGAACTGTTTCCTCCCTTACAGCAACAGTCAGTCAACTAAAATAAAACAAGTCCCTAAACCGACAATGAAAAGCTGTAGTTCTACTGAGTTTTGATTCATTTTCAGGACTGATTAAGCATGGTCTTATTACATATTAATAGAATAAGTCCAGTACCCTAGTTTATTATTTAACTTAAGCCAGAAGATTGCAAAGGCTGATTAGAATAGAACCTGAACGAATGTTTGGTTTTGATTCAGTGTTCAGTGAACCAGCAAACAATATCAGCATATGTTTTGACAAGACCTTTCTGTGTCTCCTGTGACCATTAGGAGTCCGCCAGTGAGAGTCTCCTGTCCTCATCAGGGCATAGCATAGAGAAGGCAAGCCTGCAGACTCACTCCTCCTCATCCAGGAAGTTAGGACGTCAGGAAGGGGATGGTGCCCTTACTGCAGTGTCCAGTTCACTGGGCCTGGGTAACAGGAAAAACAAACTGAAGGAAAAACTGTCAGCCATTCGACAGGACAGGGCTGAGCGGAGGGAATCACTGCAGAAGCAAGATGCCATCCATGAGGTAGATTCATCTGAGGATGAGACAGACAAGGGCTCAGAGGACAGCCAGGACGGACGGAGGGGGACAAACTTCACCTCTCCTCCCTTGCTTAGGCCCACCACTGTGCGAACAGGGCCCGGAGGCACGCTGCCGTCCCTATGCATCTCCCCCTACACCACCCATGCTACATTCAGTCACTCAGGGCCCTCACAGCTAGGCAGGCCCACTCCCTCGCACACACTACCGTCCGTTGCAGAAAGTAAGCCCAGTCAGAACACCTCCTCTGCTGGAGTAAAAGACGGAGACCCGACCTTATCTACAGAGGAAGTTGTAAGATGTGAGAAGAAGGTTCTAGAGCTGACTGATACTACAAAACCCACTTGGGGTCCCCTTCCTTTCTCCACTCCAGGCAGTGCATTCATCTCAGTTAGCAAGGACAGTTTTCTCAAACCAGCTCCCCCACAAGATTCAAAGAGTATTAAGGGAAAGACTGCATCATTGGAGTCTAAAGCAGAAGAACGAAGCCTGGACAGCCCTAAAACCACTGCCTCCTCCACAGCGAGTATAGATACTCCCAACTGCAGAACCATCACAAATACCACAGACTCCCGAACCACTGACAGCCAAGAGACTCCCCTCACCTCCTGTTCCTCTCCAGGCATCCCCAAGGAGAAGAAGGAGGCTGACAACCGAAGGCTGTGTGCAGCCGCGGCTGCTGCAAGTCTTAGTAGTGCTTTGTCTTCAGCCACTTCCAGCTCCAGCTTAAGTTCAAGCTCCCCCGTTCCACCTGCTGAGAGTGGGGTAGACAGAGTTATGTCCCAGCTTGCAACAGTAACTAAGAGGGTTCTGGATCCTGTCAAACTCAGTGCTGTTGCAGAGAAGGTCACAAAGGACCAGAAACCATCTAGAGGTAGCACCTCAGAAGTCTCACTCTCTGAACCCCTCTCCTTTCCCACCCTTTCCCCAACCAGACAGAAAACAAAGTGTGTTGCTTCACTGACCACCTCACAGAGGCTGGCCAAAACCTCCACCCAGAAAGACTGTACAGCTCCAACACTACCAGCTGGCATGAATGTCCCAGAAAGGCCCACACCAGGGTCTGCAGGCGGAGATATTACTGCCAGTTCTGCATTTGCACGACTGGGTGCAGCAGAAGCTTGGCACACCATCAACTCACCCCCCACCACTTCTGCAACGTCTGAGCCACAGTGCCAGAGGTCCAAAACCCCAACTGCCACCACTGGTGCCACAAGCGCCATGTCCACCTCCTCACAAGACAAAGCCACCAGCAAGAAGACATAGCATCAAAACAGAAAATACCAGAACAAAATGTATCGATTACACCACTCAGTGCTTGCTTGAGGTTTTAAAACTTACACAGACTGCATGTTTAGAACATATTAGTGATTTCACACTAATTCAAGTTTGATTTTCAAAGCAAAAGAAAGTTGTAGAAAGAGAGTTCACTGAAGCAGGGACAGATGCAGTAGTTCTAGTTCTATTCCAGCTTTTTTTGTGCTCTTTATGTTGTTGTGAGTTAATCTGGTGTCATGGCTCTGGTTCCTGCTTTTAGATGAAATGCCACAAGGAGTTTGCAAACATGGAAGGGGCTAGAAATATAAAGACTTCAGTGGTCAATGCACACACTATTATAAAAAGTAGGTACATGGCCCGTTCACACACCTTTCTCACTCATGGTCTTATCGTACTGCCTCATTATCTTTCACCTCGGTGTCCAGAATTCATTCATGCAAGTTCTTTATCAAAATCAGGACACATCCTGCTGAACACACTTCTCTTCTTCCTCCTACCCATCCTCTAACAACATGCCTACTCAGCCATGACTGGAAGAAGATTGTATCTCAGCAATAAATAATATATTTAGCAGTCTGTGTAAATGCATAACAGTGTTTTTATTAGGAGCACATCTGCATCATCAGTGTGCACTTAGCACACAACTAGCTTGGCCAAATTAAATTCTCCTCTTGATGTAATCCCTGGTGGCAGGTGAAATACAAATATCCTGAATTTCTTCATGTTTATTGCACATCACATTGTGTCCATGCTGAACATTTTGCAAAGTATGTCATACTTTTTTTTTTTTAGATTATCTGAGAATAGTTTTTGTTCCCAGTCTTTCAGATGATCAGTTATATCATGTGAGTGTTAGGTACAGTGTTATGTAACTTTCACCTTTTACTCAAAACTACCATTCAAACTGAAAAAAACGAAAATGAAAAAAAAACTATGTAGGTGCATTTTAGAATTTTGCAGTAGGACAGTTTTTGCTGAGTTTCCAACACACAGCTGCAATATACCAACATTAGCTCTACTAAATGAGGTGACAGAGGCACAACACATAAAGAGAACAATGCACATTCTCTTTTAGGGTTCTATCTAGTTATTTTGAAAAAAAAATGACTGCCCAGAAATAGTATAGTGTGTATTTCCAATTACTGTTTCCATTTTGGATCCTGGTAGACAAAATACTAATATGTTACCTCAAATGATGGCAAATTTGTTGAAACATGGATATCTCTACTTGTCTGTCACTAGCAAAACTACAGCAGCAGATTGTATCAGTCTTTGGTTATTACTTTTTCTGTATGTTGGAAAATAGAACTAAATACATTCAATAAGGGATTTGCTGCACACTACTGGCATAGCATTGCTCCTTGGATGTCTTTTACCTTGTGACACACTTCATCAGCGTATTAGTACCATATGCAGTGAAGGATACAAGAAATGAAAACGGGTGTGGATTGAACTGGATTTTATTGACTCAGTCCCTGGCACTAACTTCCAAATGCAGACAAAGCTTTGAAACTAAGTGGTTGTTTTGGAAACACTGCCCAGCCACCACCTTTTTATTTCTAGCCCCATCAGCCTCTGAAGGCTGCTGTAGTTTTATTTATCTGGACCAACTTGCTGTGTTTTACCTCTAATCCTGTAAGGGTATGTGTGTGAGGGAAAGAGTGTGTGTTTATGGTTATCTATGTATATATGAAACATATTTCAAGTTCTGTTGTCTGTCTCTTTCATACCCTGTGTGCTGCTTGCTTGTATTTGTGGACAGAGCTCTTCACATGTTTGTGTAAAGCATTTTTTTCCCCAGAATGTTTATCAGCTGTCTGATTTGAGAGAAAAATACAAAATATCAGTAAAAAGAAAATCAGGTTGAGATGTTTGAACAGTGACTGTTGTGTATCGCGTTTGAGCTTAGTTTGGAACATGCAGTAAACCTGTTAAATTTAATCGCGGTAATTCACATATTTTTTGTTCCTTTTGTGTTGTCCTCGTCTCACATTTAGAAGAAAATCGCCTTTCAAAATCAACTAACAGCACATGGAGCCCAACCAATTTTTAAATATTTCCTGATGTGTTTCTACAATTTTCATTATAAAGCAGTCTGCAGGTCAGATTTTAGAGCATGCATGGACAGATTTGTTGGCACTGACAAAGTTCTTGAGTACAGAATTGTGAGCATATATACAGATTTGTGGCCAAAATTTTGTCTTTCAGTTTAAGCAACAAATATGTTTGGAGTTTGATGACTGATTTGGATCTGGTTACAGCTTGATGAAATTCATGCTACCAGCAAATTCATGCTGGTAGCATGAATGTTATTCTGGGTTCATATTTGGTCAAATCCTATTAGATTACAAACTAGCAGAATGTTGTCATTGTTCTCTTTCTTCAAGCTTTTCTGCTTTTAGTTTTGAAAATTTAGATTGTTTTCGCATACAGAGTATACTCTGATGTCTTGATACAAAACTTCACCTCCAGTGAACTTCCTGCAGTTTTTCATCAGTTGTTGGCATTATTTCAGTAGATATAGAATGAGTCATACAAGTTCAAGCTTGTCGTTAGTTTAGTCCAAAATTCAGAGAGATGTTGAACTTGAATTATTTTTGGGGTTTTATTTTCTTCCTCCAACACCCATATTTACATTGAACAAAGACGTCAAATGTCAGGAATTCATTCATGAATTTTGCCAAAAACGTTGCGAAATTGACAAAATTTTCTATAAAATCAGAAACAATTTCATTAAATAAAAAGTAAGCAGCATTGTAAATCTGAATAGATATCCTGTGTTAAAATTAATTACTTTTAGTTTTCAAGAAAATCTCCACCTCATTTAAAAAACTCTACTACTGTTGTCCTAACATTTATGTATAGACATCAGAGTTACGTTAAGCTCTCTCAGAAACCAGCTTCAGAAAAAGTAAAAAGTAAAAGCAGGTTGTCACCTAAAGATAGATTAATTTTTTTCAGCAACTTATTCTGCAGGTAATAATCTGTCTCTGCTCTTATGAGTGGTTTTAGCTTAATAGCTTCAATTTGTTTCTGTGGTTTTGTCATAAGTAATGTTGCATGACGGTAACCACTTCATGTTGATATGCAGATTTCCAGCTTCCACATAATCAACATTTTAAGCTCAAGATTTACTTTGTGGTAACAAATACGTTCTTCCATTCATTGCAGTTTATTATTCCTCATCTTTTTACTGTTGTCCTATTGATTTATCGCCCTCAGTTCACCTGAACATATTGGCATGTTTTGTTCAGTATCAGGCAGTCATCATGCAACTCATAATGTGCTTATGAGTCCCATGTTTGACGCATGACTGATTTATGTGTTAGTTGTGAGTTTGTTACTAACAAGCTTCCATACATGTGAAACTGAGCACCATGAAGCAGCTCTGAACCACCGTTTCACAAGATTCTTTGATGTTTCAGTATGCAGTTCATTAAACTTGTACCTGTATGTGAGGGGGTTGTTTCAGCTCTGTCGAGCAGCAAAATATGACTTTAATTAACTTGACTGTTAAAGTCAAGGGCAGTATTTCCAAGCTGTGTGTTTAGTGTGCTTATGATGAAGTGGACAGAGACAATTCATCTGTGCAGCGCAAAAACTTGAGAAAGGGTTTAAGAGACAAAGATAAAACATTACTAGAGAAATACTAGTCTTTTAATTTTTTATTGTGGTAATTGCATGCTGTTGTCAACTTTACCTTATAACAATAATAAAGTTTTTTATGATTGTCTATGATTGTGTTTCTTCTTTCACTCTGCATTGTCATAACCTTTTAGGTGGTGCATCATGCTTTTTACATTAAGGCTGAATTTTTAAGGAGAGATTTCTGCTACCGAAACTACATGAAATCAGAAATAATAAAGGATAACTTGGGGAGTGGGGGAGGGTAGTTTAGTTCTTTTTCAGGGGTTTAGTTTCAGATCTTGTCTATGATTTTTTTTTTCTTATTTCATAAAACATATGTTAAATTGCACCATCCCTTCTCTCTCTTGGTTCGTATCTGTAAATTGATTCTCACCTGTAGTCATCACATCCTGGTTTACTTCTAAAGAATGAAGATGAGCAGGAAAGTGGCAGCTAATTATCTGTACTTTTTTTTCCCCTCACAGTTTTGCGTATTGTCAGTAAAGCGACATCCAGTCAGTTAAACTGTAGTTTGACTGCATCGCGTTCCCTAATAGGGCTTCACATGGTCCGATTAACTGCTAACTTTGGGTCCCCTGTCTCCCTCTGTCTCTGTGGGAGATTTCCGGCATCTTAATGGTCTTGAGAGACAGCATAGCCAGCCTTGCTATGCATTTGCAAAGGTTAATGGCTAATCTGTGCAGCACTTCAGGGTCTCCATACTTTATGGAAGAAACAGCATTAAAATGGAACTCCATTACCATTCCTCAGTGCTAGTGCAGTCTCTTAAGAAAGAACACCCTATAGCCAATGGACTGCTTGGGTCAGGGGTTGCACTAGCCTAAATTAAACACCAGCTACCACTTTGTTCAACCTCCTTCTGGCGCAGGCTTAAGTCTTTCCTCTGTTACCAGGCATCCACAGGGAGCTGTCAGAAGAAAGGAGGAGAGTGTTTAGTGGAGGTCTTGAGGGGATGGCAATTAGTCATGGCTTTTGGGCAGCCTGCCGGCGCCCCACAGCCACAGCTGCATCCTCCTGTGTAACAGCTCTTTTCCACTCCGCCAACAAACAAAACAATGCATCTAAATAATCATAGGACTCGTAATCCTCAAAAAAAACCATCCATGGACGAGACTGAAGACAAGGGCTGACTAGGGCTGAGCTCCCACCTATGGCTGGTTACGGCCTGTTTGGACTGCAGGGGGGCTAGCATTAGCTAGGGGTCAGACTGAGTGCCTGCTGGGTTCATGTTTGGCCAGGTCATACTGTCACGGGTAAGGGGGTCTGAACCCAGAGTGCAAGCACTCAGTAACAGGCAAGACATGTCAGGTTGCAAAGACTCCTTTAACAATAATACAGCAGAGCCGAACACAGAAAATCAATCAGGAGGTAAGGGGAACTGAGACACCAAACTACACTGACAAAACTAAGGATTCAGCAAAACTAATAAAAAGCTCAAAAAACCAATCAGAGACTGAGAACCAAAAACCCCCAAATACACACACTAAACCAAATCCACTAATCCACCAGACTCACCGATGCAGGTAACTAGGTGCGGGGGAGGCAGGCTGGAACAAAGAGGAGGTGAAGAGAGGAAAAGAGAAGAGAAGCAAGGAGAAAAGGAGGTAGAGACAGAGGAAAAGAAGGAGAAGAGGGGAGAGAAGAAGAAAGGAAGGGAGGCCAGGCAGATTCTGCACATGAAAGACAACAAGTGATAATAAGGAGGAAAACTTTAGTGGGATATTTCTGTTATCATTTATGCTTATTTCTGAAATGTCTTTACTTTTTTTTGTTTGTTTTGTTTTGTTTTGTTTTATTTATTTCTCTTTCCCTCAGTCTGCCTAATTCTTTTCCTTCAAGAATACCCTCGTGACTTGTGTATTTACACTTGTGACATGGTTGGAATGTGCTCTGTAAAGCTCTGGATACCAATAAAAAATAAATTATAAAAAAAACAAAAAAAACAAACAAGTCTGAAACCAAATCAGACCAGAGGACAGTTCAAAGACTGGTCAAACACAAAACAAAATATTTCAAGGCTGGCGGGCCAGGCACACAAGGCTGTTCTGGAGGATGACCCCGAGGCTGGCAGGACAGGCGAGGCCGTTCTGGAGGGCGGCCCAAGGGATGCGGCTCTTCCAAGAGCTGGGGAGTAGTTTCATGATGGAGAAACCACTCTGGAGGCAAGTGATGAAGGAGACGGGACCACTGTAGGCTGGCGACGACGGAAACGGGACCACTCTGGAGGCCGTCTACGAAGGAGACGGGACCACTCTTGAGGCCAGCGACGAATGAGATGGGACCACTCGAGAGGCTGGCAGCAGCGGACGAGGCGAGACATTATACTCCCTGACCTGAACAGGGTCTTGTGGGGAAGCAGAACACTTGGGCCAACTATTGAGGTCACTGTCCAATCCAAGGGCTCTGTCCAAAAAAAGGAGCACAAAGTGCTGGAAGAAATGTTGATGGGCGGTGACTGGGAACTTCTTCTATTTTGGGAACTACGCCGTCCCTTAGGAGGGGTTTTTATTGCTAGACGGGTCCCAACAAAGGGAGACTCCCAGCCATAATCAGCCATGGTCTACTAAAACCACTGAATGAAGCCGTGTAGATTCAGTATCACACACTCTGTGCACTGAATTGCCATGGGACCTGACATGCTGACAGTTGATTATGCAGAAATTTATGCAGAAGATTTAATGTTTGGTCCTGATTTACTGTGAAGTCCATTTATACTGCTGGGACAGTGTCAGACCTAAATGCACTTCAATACAATATCATGTTTAAAAATATGATATTTAAACAGCTTAAGGTCTTTTTGTTTGTGGGTACATCTACAGTATATTAAATGACCACATTCTATGGTGTCATGATTTCTGATCATCAACAATTAATCAATCAATCAATCTTTATTGGTCATTGCACACTTTCATATACAACGAAATTTCATTTGAGCTGCCCTGCCAATGACAGCTCCGGCTGCTGCGCAGTGCTGCGCGCACCTTTCTTGAGGAAAAAAGAAAAAGGACACTTTGGGATCTTGGTAGGGATAGCAGAGGGTACATGAAAAAAAAAGGCTCATTATACCAAATGAAACCTCCAATGTTGGGAAATTCAATTTGAGAAGGAACCTAAAAAAACAAACCCGCAAACAAGCAAAGCATGACAATAACACAAGGATAGTTGGGATAAGGATGTGGGGAGGTGGAGAGGGGAGCACTGCACAGTTAGTCAGGTGATGTGCAGCGGCGAATTACCGCGCACGGACTTGACCCCTGCATAGTGAGGAAAGCTTGTGGAGGCGGGGAGGTGGGGGTATGGGAATGTCTGTGCGAATGTTTAGCTCAGTCCTCAGTTCATGAGTCCGAATGTGTGTGTATGCGTGTAGCCCATCTTCTTCCGTCCCCGACCTCCGGTGTCTCAGTTCGCGAGGGTGGGAGCGCGATAACACAGCAGGTTGCTATGGAGACGTCCTCGGTCGGCCCGGTCCAAAAGTCAACAGGTGTCCTTGGGAAAGTAGGGGGGGGGGTTTAGGAGAGCTATCTCTTGGCCATGAAACTTCCAGAGGAGTTTGTTATTGTTCCCGGGGCGCCAGAATGTAATCAGTTTCCTTCTGTTTGGGCGGGAGAGGAGTAAATTTCACCTTCCCCCTACTGCTCTCAACAATTTTAGACCTCAGCCGTAGCGATTCTCACCCTGATGTATTCCATTTTGCGACTCAAATCAACAGTCACACCAAGCAAATTGTTCATCTTACGATTGAGTTCGTCATACCGAGCATCGGCAGCCGTGATCCGATCGTTTGCATAGACCAGCAGAGTTTGGACGTCGTTTCTGTCTGCGGTCCTCCTAATTTTCCAGAAGCTCAGGCCAGTGAACAAGCCAATTATCAGCAGGCCTGTCATCATAAATCCGAATATATAGACATCTTCCACATCCTCCACGGATAGAGGTGCCAGGCACATGATCCCCTTCCACTTCCCCCAAGCGTCGATCACGTAACCAGAGGCGAAACTCCCATCCGGGCAGGTAGGTTCCCCTAGGCCTGTGCTCTTTGTGGCGACAATCTTGTCAATTGCGTTGAGAGACCAGTTAATCAATTCCATGATCGGTGTTTCGAAGGTCCAGTGCCAAGCAATCGCTCCAGTCAGACAGACGAGACGAGACGAAGAAATGCAGCAAGCAGGGAAAACATGAGGGTAGGGAGGAACAGAGATAGCTGCGGAGCAAGGAAAAGTGCGACCGCCTCCTACGAGAGCTCAGAGCAGAATGATTAATAAACAAATGCTGCATTTCTAAAAATAATGCTGCATTTCTGACAATACCATATGGGGGAATGAATAGCCTTGGCAGAGTACTGTGTGCTCGGAGTGCTTTTCTAGTTTTTATTGTTGTTTGTTTTTAGTCATTATCTTCCTTGTGCATTCTGTGTCAGGATCACTACTGCGGGCTCCAGATAGTGCTCTCCCCTCCCCCCACCCTTTCTGTTTCTCCTAGGTGTGCTTGGTACAGAGACTGTGGCAGCAGGTGTCAGTGATCAGCAATCAGCAGAAGCATGAGCAGGTGGGACCAGGCCAATCAGACTCATCCCTGCTGCAATAAAGACAGACTCCACTCACCACTCGTCGCCGGACCATGAACGATCACTAGTTAGTTCTGTGCACTGTTCGATCCAGTCTCTGGTTCCTGACACTTCTAGTAACTTGTGCTTGCTTTTTCCTCGTCTGCATTGCCCACCTACTCGTGTTCAGCCTGTCCCTCATCTTCCTGGATCACCCGTTTCTTGGCAGTTATCGGCTCCTCTGCCCAACACCAGCCAGCCATCCTCCTGCCCTTCTGGAGATCACTCACCTGGTCCATGACCACCTCTACCTCCCTTCCCTGATGTCTCACACCAAGCCTGTCTCCGCAGTCTCCTGCCACCGTGGTTCTCATTACTTGCTGCACACCGAGTCCTCTCCACCCGCTCCAACCCGTACCATCTTGGTGTGAAGGCTCTCTGGTTTCCTGGTCCCATTCCCCTCAGTACTATCCAGTTAATTCCCAATCTGAGCATTCCAGACTAGCATAGCTCTCTTGTTGTTAGTGTAGTTTCAGGTTCTCTAGTATTGGTATTCCGAGTTATCTTGTTCTATAGTAGTCTGTCTTGTTGTAGTACTTCTAGGTTAGTATCATCTTCACGAAGGATTTGTGATTCTGTTGTCTTGAGTTTTCTATCTAGTGAGTGTAGTCACTCTTCTGTGCTCATAGCTTCTGCATTCATAGCCTTGTTCTATTGTTGGTAGTATTATTTTCAGGTTAATATTTGTTCATGGTTAATTCCTGATTCTGTAATTTTAGTTTCTCGTGAGTCTTATCACTCTTCTGTTAGTATTACTCGTTTTGTCAAGTATTGTATCTTGAACTTGCCTGCCTAGGTATTGCCTTCCATGGGTTAGTTTATTCCTGTAATATTGCTGTAGCCGTAATTTCCCGCCAGCCCGCAAAGGGCTCACCTGAGTCACTCTGTGTCTACGGTATCCATTCCTGTAAACCATTTCTGGTTGTAGTTTTCCAGTAAACATTTTGTAGTCCTTGTATTTCATGTTCTGTAAAATAAGTCTTTGTTTTATACTAACTGTGCTCCATCTCTTTTCCTGCGCTTGAGCCTCAAAGAAACATCAAACTTTATATTTTTATGTTGTAGAAACCCCAAGAACACAGTTACTGTGTTCGCATTAATATATTTTTTCAAGCAATCTTTGTTGTATATTTTCTTTAAGTGTTTTATAGTTGTGTTCATTTTCAGAATGTCGTCCAGATCGTTCCATATAGGTAGGCAGATGTGTGGAAAAAAATTGCGCATTTTGACCTGCAAGCATGAAACTTAGCACAGTTTTTGTCCATAGCCCAGAGTATATTTTTGGATATGGAGCCAAAAATCTAAAGGTTCCTGTCAGCTGAGGCAGACCATTTTTAAATATGGCTTCCATTTGAAATTTATTGAGCACATATCTCAGCCCCGATTCTTGTAGAGGCATGATTCTGGTGTTTTTATCCATGTTTTCAGGGTCAAGGACTCTAGTAAACATTCTTGACAACATTGGATCGTCTGGCTGTAGCATTGTGATGTGGCAGCCATTTTGATTTTCAAAATGGCCACCAAACTCCTATTTATGCCCATATCTTGACTTCTGTTGTCGTCAAATATGCCTTCTTCACCCTCCTTCAGGACAAGTCAGGACCAGCTATCCGTTTCTAGGGTCAGATTCTATCTGCCTATTAGTGGTTTACCTAACAGGATTCAGCAGAGTGATTAAACTGGTGTGGAGGAATACTCGCCCAGGTTCTTACTGTCTACTTCCAAACGTTTTACCCTTCTTACTCTGATATGCAACCCAGCTAAGTAGCCTACGTAGCCGAGCAACCTATCAGCCACATCTGTTAACGACAGCTTTCCCCTTATGTCTGTTTGCACTTGGTAATGTTCCTAGGTTAGTTTTAGAGGTTAGGAACAGAAAACCTCAAGGGTAAAATTTTAAGATTACTGTTATAGGACTAAAGCGACCTTTAGGAACCTCTTAGTTCCAGTGCACACAATTGACTTTACTTTTTACTGTCATGCAAAGTATATGGGTTATAAAAAATACATTAATCTTGTCTTCTGAAGTTATTTTCAGCCTGTTAACAGTTTATTTTGTTATAAATCCTTTTTTTTTTGTTATTTTTTCATAGCAAGAATCGTCAAAATGCCAAACAGTGGCTGTTACAGTTATAATTCTTGAATACTTTAAAGGTAAGCACTTATTAGGATTTCTGGGGCAGAGGCTTTTTTTTGGTTTGTTTTGGTGGGACGCGATTTAAAAAAATGTAATCTAATTAATTACAGGCTTTATAATTAATTAATCGCAATTAATTGCAGTTTTGTCAAATAGCAATATTTGACACAGTAAGTGCAGTTTTTCAATTCAAATAAAATTGTGGTTGATTTATTTTAAAAAAGGAAAAGGGGACAAATACAAAAAGTGATTTTGATGACTTAAAGCTTGAATTTAGTTGTTTTTTCCACTGTATGGCACATAAAATCAGCATAAATAGTTCAAGGAGCTTCAGAAAGTTGAAAATCCAGAGATTCATTCTGTTTTCGTCTTTTCTGGGTCTGATAAATGGTGTAATTTTGATGGTTCTTTTTTATAAGAATATAAATTTTTATTTATGTATTTTTTTATGAACAAAAATTTTATAATTAAGTTATTAAACGAGATATTTTTGTTGTTTAGGTTATTCCTCCTCCAAGGAGGCAGAGCCTCGATGGAGTAAAAACTTAAACCACAAAAATGTTTCATTTCTATTTATCTGCATTTTTCATCTGTCTGCTACATTCACAGATTACTGCAAATCTAAGTGCAATTATAGCGATTTTATTCAACATTTTAAGACTTTCTGTAAACTCAAGCACTGTCTAGAAAAGTGGTCTATTATGGGATGGCTACACCGTTTAGCCATTAGCATGACTCGTAGCTAATGTTAGCTCTGGTGCTAACAGCAACATGTTTTACATTGAGGAGATACCGTCAGCTTGAAGTGACGCAGTGATCAAAAAACTCTATGTTGTACAATTTGCACACAACGACGCTTTTATCCAAGCTGCCATCAGGAAGATTTTTAAAAGAAAACTTTCTGCTCAGTCTCGTCTTCAATGTTCACCAGTGCCTGACTTCATGTGCTTCTTCTTCATGGCTACAAACAGACTTTAGGTTCATTACCGCCACCTACTGTGCTGGAGTGTTCATCAGAGTTACCGGCGTGCCAGAAACGAGGGAACTGAGGAGGCTGCAATTAATTGTGCTACAAATCTTAACGCGTTATTTTCGCTGTAATTCCATCCATCCATTATCTATACACCGCTTAATCCTCACTACGGTCGCAGGGGGGCTGGAGCCTATCCCAGCTGACTCGGGCGAAGGCGGGACAACCCTAGACAGGTTGCCAGTCTGTCGCAGGGCTACATAGAAAGACACACAATCACTCTCACATTCACACCTACGGGCAATTTAGAGTAATCAATTAACCTCAGCATGTTTTTGGACTGTGGGAGGAAGTCGGAGTACCCGGAGAAAACCCACGCATGCACAGGGAGAACATGCAAACTCCATGCAGAAAGATCCCGGGAAAGCCGGGACGCGAACCAGGGACCTTCTCGCTGCAAGGCGAAAGCGCTAACCACTACGCCACTGTACGGCCCTTCGCTGTAATTAATTAATCGAAATTAACGCGTTCAAGTCCCAGCCGTCATTCAGGGCCACCCCACTTCAAGGGCCTTAGTGCTCCAGTCTTTTGAATTGGCATTTTTTCCTACCCAATTCTAGCCCTATGGTGCGTTCCACTACACCATTTGCATGTGGTGTGTATGGTGGTAAGAAAACTCTCATCACTCCAGGCTGCTGACACCATAAATCCACTTTAGCGTTCTTGAAGCGTGTCCCATTATCAGTTCTGAGCTCTTTTGGCACCCCTAGGTTTCCACACGTCTGTTCTAGCATGTTAACCACGTTGTTTCCATTAGCTTTCTTCACTGGTTTAATAACGACGTAGCCTGACATAGAGTCCACTAGCACTAAAAGGTATTTCTCACCTCTCTTCCCTGTAACTCCTAGCAGGCCTGCCACATCCATGCAGACAGATCCCCAGGAAATAGTGCTCTTGATGGTGAGCCCATCTACCCGTTGCCCTCGGCGCCCTGTGTTGTATCGACCACATACTTCACAGGCCCTCAGATCACGTCATATATGGCGCTCTGGAATCCAAAGCTGCTGCTTTTCCAGCTCCATGGCCCGGCGCTTCATGTACGGCCGGCACTACTTCTTCCACGTACTTCTCTGTGACTACCTTTCCTTTGGGAATCTTGTCCCATTCCTCGATCCCAACAAAGACTATTTTTGTCACCTGGACGAAACGATCTACCTCGTCGTTCCCCTTCCAATGGTCTCCTTCTCTGGTATGGGCCTTCTGGTGCATCACCTCAAGGTCCATGTTCATCCGAAGCTCGGCAGTCTTCTTCCACAGGTCCACAATGCGCCACAGTTTTTCCTTTAGCGGTCTCGAACCCGTTCTCTTCCCAGATGGCGAGGTCTTCGTTTTGTGCTTGCGCACAGTAAAAACTGTCAGTGATTATTCTGGCCCTTTTTACCTTTCTTTTCTCCATTTCCAGCAGTCCTTCTAAGACTGCCGTTACTTCACCTGCTTGTACACTGCCTTCTGTTCTTCCTTTTTGCCGGTAGCGCTCTTTGTTTCCCTGCTTAAGAATAAAACCCCAATAAGCAGTGCTGTCAGGCCCCTTTCTTGATCCATCGGTATACAGGGTCTACTCGTACGGTTCCTTCTCTTCATCTTCTGGTTTGGCTGGTTTCTTGCTCACCGGTTGTGCTGGTCCAATTTCGAGGTCTGGATGTAATAGGATATCTTCCCATCTTCCCCATCTTGCATTGATCGCTTTGGTGCTTTCTACAGTGGCCTTTCTCAGGAACCGTTGTACCTGGCTCTGGGTGTTGACCTTGATGCCTTGGCCTTGCGCCAGGTCCTTCAGGGTGCTCCAGTATCTCGCCAGGACGGCCAACTCCTTTTCTTCTGGAGGATATTTCTTCTCCACAGAGGTCAGAGTGCAACTCCACGGAGCCACTATGCCTGCTCCTTCGTAACCACTGCATCGTCTTCTTCACAACTCGTTTCAGCCACCAGTCTGGATGTTAGACTCCTGGGTTCCAACCTTAGGACTCCCTGGATTGCTTTCTTCAGTTCTTCCAGATGATTTTGGTCCATGGCCGTCCATGTCCAATTTTTGCTGCTTTTTTGTCCTGACTGATCCTCTACTTTCCGTAGTTTTGCATACACGGTCTGGCATACCTCTGGTACCCGGGAAGAGTTGCTGGAGTTCTTTCAGTGATGTTGGGGGTCTGATTTGGCCAGCTTCTCTTGGTATTCCTCGGACACTCCTAGATCGGTCGCGACCTGGAATCCCAGATAGTTTACCTGAAACTGGCCACACTGACATTTCTTCAGGTTCAGCTTTAATCCTGCAGCGGTCAGCTATCCTTTGCAGCTTCTCTAGATGTTCTTCTTCTGTATCGTCTGCAATGAACACATCGTCGATGTAGATTGTTGCCCCTATTCCTTGCAGGATGTCCATCACAGCTGCTTGGAACACATTTGGGGAATTCTTGAAGCCTTGGGGCAGCCGAGTCCACACATAAACTCTACCCTTATGTGTAAATGCTGTCTTGCCTTGAGATGTCTTAGCTAGTCTCAGGGATAAAAATCCGTTTGCTAGGTCACAATGCAGGACTTGTATGTCTTGACCTGTAGCCTCCTCAAGGTGCCCTGGGGGTTGATCAAACTGGCTTTATTGGCTGTCGTTTGTCGATTGAGGGTTTTGAAGTTGATCACTGGCCTCCATGCTCCTCCTGCCGACTCGGGTTTCTTCAATGCCTGGATCGAGCTGTTGGTTATAGGATTGGGCTCTTCTCGGATTATTCCCAATGCACTCAGCTCCTTAACGATCTAGTCCATCTCTTCTACTGCACCGGGGTTTAATGGATATTGGTGGACAGCAGGATGTACTCCTCCGATGATGGTATGGGTGTATTTCTACCCCAGGTCCCCATAATCATTCTTGAACGTCGCTACCTCGGCTTTCGAAATTATCTCTTTCAGTCGCTCTTTTCCTGCAACTGAGAGGTCACTTTCTCTAATCTTCTGTTCGGTGACTTCTTCTACATCTACTGGTTTATGCCATTCTCTGGGTCGCTGATTCTCTTGCTGAGGGGTGAAACGAACAAGGCTTCTTTATTCGCCACTTCACTGGCATCTTCTTTTCTTTGGTCTGGTAGAGGTACTTCAAGTCTCTCGTTGTGATCAAGTTGTATGGCCCCTAAACCCACACTATTCCTTTCCAAGTGGCAAATGGAAACTCTTTTACCGTTCCATCGGCCAGCTGGACTTTCAGGTGTCCTTCTGTAGTAAGGCTTTTGCGGGTCAATAGATAAGGGATCTTTCCCTTGTCCAGCCGAGCACGCGCTCTGTTGAACCAGGCTTCAGTGTCTTCAGCATCTTCAAGCACTAGCCGGTTGTACTGGTCTTGGGCTGACTCTCCCTCTTCAACTGGATGTCCTGTCGCATGGCTCAGCCACATCCTTCTGCCCTCTTCATTTGATGTCGCGCTTTTGACTAGCTGCCACTTGTCTTTCATTTAATCTGTTATGGGTTGATTTGATTCCCTGTCCGTCACCAGCATCTTGATCTTTTTGAATTCGGTGAAGCCTTGGGCTGGAATCAGCGCACTCATGGGATTACTGGTGGCTCTGGCTGTCACTGCTGGTGGGTCTTCCGTCTGGACCTGCTGGCAATGGGGTCTCTCTTCTGGTTTTTCATCAGCTGAGAAGTCCTCCATCATGCCTCTTTCCACTTCTTGTGCATAGCGATGGGCTGCTTTCTTCACATCCTCCGGAGCATAAACATCATGGGTTATTGCCATAAAAACTGTCCTGAAGTTAGCCGTCAATTCTTTGCAGGCTGCTAGGGATCCGTAGCTAGGCATCATTAATATGTTAGCCCACTCTCCCAATGTTGCACGTACTGGCAGTGTTTTCTTGTCTTCTGGATGCTCGGCCCAGCTGAGTGGTACTTTGTAGCCGGTCTGGCCGATTTCTGGCATGTATGCTTGCGTTTCATCTTTAGTCTTTATGGGGCCAAAACTCAGGTCTCTCGCAATCCTCTCTGATGCTCTTCTCACTGACTGCAGGACTACTGCTTTCTTCTCACCTTTTCTGGTGGCTGCTTGCATGTCCTTTGGGGGTTGAGGCGTCTGATGGATGACTGATTCCAGTGACTGGTCATCTTCGTCGCGCCACTCGCTTCGTTGCTGCTCGCCGCGGTCTCTTCTTCTTTCCTTTGGCCGTTGCCAAGGGGCTGCTGTGTTGTTGAGATGGCTTGATCCCTGACCTTGGGGGTCTTTGGCTGTTCTGCTTTCTTCGGGCCTTGCTTGGTGGTCTGCATGGCTAAGTAATCTCTCTCTGGTTGAGTGGTTTCTTCAGCGTCTTCTTGCTGCCGCAGGTATAGCCTCTGGACCAATGAGCCTGGAGTTGTCTCTGCAGGGCCGGCCAGCCAGCAAACCCATGCTATCATGGGTTTGCTGGCTGGCCGGCCCTGGGTGTAGCTGTGCTCCTCCCAAGGTGGGCTCTGTGCCTGAGATGTCTCGCCCGGCGTGGATGCCAGTCTTCCCCTGCGAATCTTTGAGGCCTCAGCTTCCTCTTCTTTTTCTTCAGCCGACCTTTCAGTCTTCTTCTTCGCCTCTGGTATCGGGGGTTAGCTTGTCGAAGTTCCACGTCGGGCTTGGGCAGCTATGGGATCCCATTCACTAGGTCCCGGCCTTGGGGTGCTTGTGTTGTTGTAAGTCTCTTCTTCTTGGTTGCTTGCCATTTCTTCTTCTGACTCAGAAGCCGAATTTAACTTTCTTGGTCTACCTCAGCGGGCAGCTCACTACTTCTGGTCTGACAATGGTGCATTATTTTCAGATGTTTTCTGAGGTCTTGGTGGATGGAGGGTTGCCCTCACCTTCTTTGAAACCAGGACTGCCCGGTTTCCTTGGCCAGTGCTTTCACTATGGGGTCGTAACTTGCAGAGGGACTCACCAACACGGTTGCTCTGGTCATCGGGGCAGCATGCAGTACATCTGTCAGGTAGCTCGACCACCACATCAGCCAACTCTTCTACTTCTTGCTTCTTCTTGGGTGGCTTGGTATTACACTGAAGCACTACCTGCCACTGGTTATCAACAAACCCCTTGGAGGTGGAGGAGCATGTGTCTCGGAGATGGTCCCGTGTTCTTGCCTCTAACTCTTCCATTGCTAGCCCTTGGTTGAAGCTCTGCACGTGTTGTTTCACTGCCTCTTCCCAGAAGCTCCATCCATTCCCTGCTAGCCCAAATTCCGATCTACAGGTACCAACTTGTAGATTGGAGTTGTCATCTGTGTTGGTGGCCGCTGATTTGCTTCTTTGACAAGGTCTTCGATCACTGTATGTTCTGCCTCCTCCTGAAGTATTTCTTCTAGCTCATCTTCTTCAGCCCTACGAGCTCGGCATTTGGTACCTCTAGGGTGTCGGGGAACAGACCCCTCGGCGCACCCGCCGTGGTCTGGGTAGCTGACTTCCATGATCTTTGTCTTTGTCTTTGTCTCTGTCTTCTCGAGTCGTCTGCTTCTTCAAAGCCTCTCGTAAGGACCTTTGAGTAGGGATGAATGCAGACTCGGGTGGGCTACTCCGCTGGCGCCTCTCAGAGATGATCAGCTCTCTTCGTCGCTGTGGCTCTGTCCTGCGGTGCTCCGTCCCACCTCTCTGCAGGGGTGGTGATTCTGAGTCTTTCCTCAGACAATCATTTCTTTGCTGTGGATCTTTGGACGGAAGAGACTGCCCTTTCTTCTCCAATCTCCACTCGTCGGGTTCTGGTTACGACTCTAGAAGTCGCCCTGGCTCCCAGAACCTTCTTCTTTGACACTGTTGGATTAGCAGGACCCACCCAGGGACGCCATGTCATCAGATATGCCTTCAGGATAAGTCAGGACCAGCTCTCCGTTTCTAGGGTCAGATTCTATCTGCCTATTACTGATTTACCTAACAGGATTCAGCAGAATGGTTAAATTGGTGTCGAGGAATACTCGCCTAGGTTCTTACTGTCTACTTCCAAACGTTTTACCCGTCTTATTCTGATATACCCAGCTAAGTATAGCTGGGTTGCATGAGAGTGGCTTCCTAAGTCGCCGAGCAATTTATCAGCCACGTCTGTTAACGACAGCTTTCCTCTTATGTCTGTTTGCATTTGGTGATATTCCTAGGTTAGAAGATGCCTTCTGGTGCATCACCTCGAGGTCCATGTTCATCCGAAATTCGGCAATCTTCTTCCACAGGTCACGATGCGCCACCGTTTTTCCTTTAGCGGTCTCGAACCAGTTCTCTTCCCAGATGGCGAGGTCTTCGTTTAGTGCTTGCGCACAGTAAAAACTGTCAGTGATTATTCTGGCCCTTTTTACCTTTCTTTTCTCCATATCCTTGTATAAAACACGTTTGTTGTGGGGGGGAAGAAAAAAAAAGAATCCGCACCAGAGTTGAGGGAGTTTAGAAGCAGAAGCTGGGACAGTGGTGAGGAAACCCAGATGACAGATGAGCTGTGGTGGAAAGTCCCAGACTCTCCCGTCTCTCTGGATGAGAGTGGCTTCCAGCTGCCGTCTCCGCTACCGTCTTCCTCTTCTAGGTTCAGGGGGTGTTCTTCTTTCTTCTCTTCTTAGTGACTCTGCAGGCCGACTGGAACTTTTCTTCATCAGCAGAGCTTGGTCTTCTTTTGTTGAACAAAGTCCGGAGAACTTTTCTTCCAACGATGTCGTCAAAGAACTCTGGTAGGTTTAACCCAGTGTTAAACCCATCGACTACTCCGACGACGATGAATACTGTGTCTCTGTCTCCCTTTTTTATACAGTCATCTTCCAATACACACACATTGTCTGATCGCTCAGTTGCTCAATTTCGCTGATTCATAATCACACTTCCAATACACACTCAGTGATTATACACTGATTACATTACATTTCAGGATGATTACACATGATGTACACACATTCAACACAAAAGGACTTAACCATCCCAAACTAAACATAACTAACTAACTAAACATATAGAGAAACTCTATATGTAGTTTCTCTAGTAGATCTTTATTAGTCTGCTTTTTAGTGAATCTGCTTGTGACTTTTTGTTGTTTATGGGATCTCAAAACTATGCTTAATTTGGCAAAGTAAATGATTCTCTTGTCTACGCCAATGTTTTCAGTGTCAAAGAATCCGTTAAATATTGCTAACATCATTTTACTTAGTTTCATGCATGTGCAATTTTGAAGCAGAAATTGACTAACAACAGTGTTCACTAGGCCCAGAAAGTAACCACGTCTAGCTGGTTTTGACTGACTTTTTCAAAAGAAGATAATTTCCCTTGACCTGACCTATGGACCTTTTTGCTGTGGTGCAAATTTATTTAATTCCAAAGACTGTTTCCATGTACCTAAAACAATGCTCCAAATGAGATTGCAAGAAAACCCATCCTTAACCCATTCCTTAAAAATGCAAATGTTATCACTTTACTGCTTAATTTTTTCACATATCTGCCCTAAAACATGAATTTTAAATAAAGAAGGTACCCAATTAGGCATCACACCACCATATGAAAGCCAGTGCTCTTAAATGCACTGGCTTGCACAAAGCCAGTGCATGTAAAAGCTGCCTGCTTGCAGTTGCACCCTCCTCCGCATCCTCTCTCAAACTTGCATCCACAACAAATTAGCCCTCTTGATGACTTGCTGGCACAAGGGTTTCCAGTTTGGTGGTTCCATCCATTCCCATTTGTCTGGCAAGTGTGGCATTGAAAGCATTTCCCCAACAGCAACCATCCTGGTATACAGCTCCCTTGATATGCTGCAACAAAGCTGCCTTGGTTGGAAGAATCGCATCCATGGTCCATCCTTTCTTTGTGAACCTGTCTTGACAATCCTTGTTTATGTCCTTTATAGTGCTAGTACAATCATATAAGAGAATGGTAAAGTGTTCCAACACAGCCAAACCCTCATCACTTAATTTTTCTGGTCTTGTGGACAGGATGAGGACGGTTGGGATCACCTCTTTCATGTTTCCCAAGCTGTCTTCTTGCCAAGTTTTGGAATGTGCCTGAACTGTTTAGTTGTCCCAAATGCTACCCATAGGTCCTGCATTTTGAGCTTGGCTGTTGTAGCTATAGCTAGAACCACTTTATCGGTGTCGACAGTTCACAAAAGAATTTTCTGGAAGCCCTCATAGAATGCAACATCATCCTCTTCGTGGTCACAAGGGGCTAAACGACTTCAATCTCTGGGTGGACTGCACAAAACATCTGTGCATTCCACCCAGCAAGCAGATAGCTGGCTTGTTGATCACAATGTTTACAATGTGCTTCACCAAGACTGAGAACAACACTTTTTGTTTGCATCATTCCTCAAGAAGTGCTGAGGGAAATGATGTTTCAGTTGATTTTACCTGGAAGATTGGTAGATCCCTCAACCCGTCTACGAATGCCTTTCTCACGTTTGCTTCTAGCCTGAGATTTCAAACTGCTGCTCAACATGGACAAAACCAAGGAGATGATCAATTAACTTCCGGAGGTCACGGCCTGAACATGCCCCCCTCACCATCAGTGACAATGGAATTGAAAGTTCAACAAACCAAGGAAAATTGTGTTGAACTACCAGCAAGGCTGCAAATCTGTCCCCGCTTGGCTTCATCTGCAGTGTTTTTTCGACACTTCAAAGAGAACTAGATGGAATTCAAACTCCATGCTTGTTCCATTATGCAGAGCTTTACGAGGTGTTCAACCTTATTCAGCAAGAAAACCCCGATGACTGGAATGAACAAGCTAACTATGTCCTTTGGATTCAGTTTCTGGCTCTGTAAAGCATCTATCTATTTCCTTCTCGCAGTGAACAACTTGTAGCTGATGTCAGTGTTGAGAGAGACAGAGGGAGAGAGAGAGAAAGAGAGAGAGAAAGAGATCTCTCAGCACCGCAGACAGCTCCGCATCCGAGTTGTCATTTTCTCACTCTGCTTGCGTCTCGAACACAAACAAGGAATGCGCTGTGTTATTCTGAAGAAGAAATTTCGTTATCGTTAGCCTTCTGTTCCTGAGACTTTGGTAAAATATGGTGTAACTGCCACTGCATGAAAAGTCAGATTATCGCTCCTGTGGATTGCCGAAAACCTATCAAATTCCTGCAGTTATCTGCAATTTACACGCTGTGAACTCCAAGTTTGCGGTTGCCGTAAATTGCCGTAAATGGGCCATGTTTGTAGGGTAGGGGGGTGGGTATGTGAGGCAAGGAGGGGAGTGAGACTTCACACCTAGGGCAGAGGTGTGAAAACTAATTAGCATCTTGCCTGCTTGTCTAGGGTGATTCAGGACACCGATTGGATGAAATCAGACATGGCAACAGAAAAAAAATGTGTCATGATTGGTTGATACATCTGTTGCTATTGGTCAACTGCTGGGCCTTAGATGTGATAAAATCTGAAGGCAAATGATGTTTCAGTTGATTTGGTTTGAAAGAATTGCGGGGACAACATAGTTTACCACAGTGCGCATTTCAGCTCAGGAACAGCATTGGAAGCATCTAAAAATCATGAAGGCGTGCTACCGTAACGTGATCTTAATGTTGATTTAAAAATTTCTTCTTCAGACACACTGGAAATGTGATAAAATCTGCAGGCAAATGATGTTTCAGTTGATTTGGTTTGAAGGAGTTGGGGGGGGAAGAAGGGTCCATTTCAGCTCAGGAAGAACATTGTAGCCTCTAAAAATCATGAAGGCTGCAGTAACGTGAACTTCATGTTTTCAAACAAACTTCTTCAGAAACACTCGAAATGTGATAAAATCTGAAGGCAAATGATGTTTAGGTTGATTTAGCATAAAGGAATAGTGGAGAAACCATATTTTACCAAAGTGCCCATTTCAGCTCAAGATAAGCATTTGAAGCACCTAAAAACCATCAAGGCTGGCTACCGTAACGTGAACTTCATGTTTTCAAACAAATTTCTTCTTCATAATAACTTGAAATGTGATAAAAATCTGAAGACAAATGATTAAATTGATTTTGGATGATGGAATTGTGGGCGCAACATAATTTCCCAAAGTGCGCATGCAGTTCAGGAACAGCATTGTACCCTCTAAAAATCATGAAGGCTGCAGTAACGTGAACTTCATGTTTTCAAACAAACTTCTTCAGAAGGACTTGAAATGTGATAAAAATCTGAATGCAAATGATGTTTCAGTTGATTTAGTTTGAAGGAATTGAAGCCAACAAGCGGTGCATTTCAGCTCAGGAACAATATTGTAGCCTCTAAAAATCATGAAGGCTGCAGTAACGTGAACTTCATGTTTTCAACCAAATTTCCTCTTCGGAATGACTTGCAATGTGATAAAAATCTGAAGGCAAATGATGTGTCAATTGATTTGGTTTGAAGGTGTTTGGGGTTGACAAAGGGTGTATTTCAGCTCACGAACAGCATTTGTACCCTCTAAAAATCATGCGAGGGCTGCAGTAAGGTGAACTTCATGTTTTCAAACAAACTTCTTCAGAAGGACTTGAAATGTGATAAAAATCTGAAGGGAAATGATGTTTAAATTGATTTGCCATGAAGGAATTGCGGGGGCAACATATTTTCCCAAAGTGCGCATACAGCTCAGGAACAACATTTGTAGCATCTAAAAATCATGCGGAGGGCTGGCTACCGTAACGTGATCTTAATGTTGACACACAAATTTCTTCTTCAGAAATACTGGAAATGTGATCAAACCTGCAGGCAAATGATGTTTCATTTGTTTTGGTTTGATGGAATTGTGGGGCCAACATATTTTGCCCAAGTGCGCATGCAGCTCAGGAACAACATTTCTAGCATCTAAAAATCATGCGAGGGCTGGCTACCGTAACGTGATTTTAATGTTGACACACAAATTTCTTCTTCAGAAATACTGTAAATGTGATGAAATCTATAGGCAAATGATGTTTCATTTGTTTTGGTTTGATGGAATTGTGGGGCCAACATATTTTGCCCAAGTGCGCATGCAGCTCAGGAACAACATTTCTAGCATCTAAAAATCATGCGAGGGCTGGCTACCGTAACGTGATTTTAATGTTGACACACAAATTTCTTCTTCAGAAATACTGTAAATGTGATGAAATCTATAGGCAAATGATGTTTCAGTTGATTTGGTTTGAAGGTGTTTGGGGTTGACAAAGGGTGTATTTCAGCTCAGGAAGAACATTGTAGCCTCTAAAAATCATGAAGGCTGCAGTAACGTGAATTTCAATGTTTTCGAACATTCTTCAGAAACACTTGAAGTGTGATAAAAATCTGAAGGGAAATGATGTTTAAATTGATTTGGCATGAAGGAATTGTGGAGAAAACATATTTTCCCAAAGTGCGCATGCAGCTCAGGAACTGCATTGTACCCTCTAAAAATCATGAAGGCTGCAGTAACGTGAACTTCATGTTTTCAAACAAACTTCTTCAGAAGGACTTGAAATGTGATGAACATCTGAAGGGAAATGATGTTTAAATTGATTTGGAATGAAGGCATTGTGGAGAAAACATTATTTTACCAAAGTGCCCATTTCAGCTCAGGATAAGCATTTGAAGCATCTAAAAACCATGAAGGCTGGCTACCGTAACGTGAACTTCATGTTTTTTTTTTAAAAACTTCTTCTTAAGAATTACTTGAAATGTGATAAAAAAAAAAATCTGAAGGCAAATGATGTGTCAGTTTACCTGCTTTGAAGGATTTGGGAGGAACAAAGAGTGCATTTCAGCTCAGGAACAACATTTGAAGCATCTAAAAATAATGAAGGCTGCATAAACGTGAATTTCAATGTTTTCAAACAAACTTCTTCAGAATGACTAGAAATGTGATAAAAATTTGGAGGCAAATGATTCAGTTGATTTAGTTTTGAGGGAATTGGGGGGGGAACAAAGGTTGCATTTCAGCTCAGGAACAACATTGTAGCCTCTAAAAATCATTGAAGGCTGCAGTAACGTGAACTTTATGTTGTCAAACAAACTTTTTCAGAATGACTTGAAATGTGATAAAAATCTGAATTCAAATGATGTTTAAATTGATTTGGCATGAATGAATTGCGGGGGCAACATATTTTCCCAAAGTGCGCATGCAGCTCAGGAACAACATTTGTAGCCTCTAAAAATCATGAAAGCTGGCTACCGGAACGTGATTTTAATGTTGACACGAATTTCGTCTACAGTAATACTGGAAATGTGATAAAATCTTAAAGGCAAATAATGTTTCACTTGATTTAGTTTGAAGGAATTGGGGGGGAACAAAGGTTGCATTTCAGCACAGGAACCAGCATTTGAAGCATCTAAAAATCATGCGAGGGCTGGATACCGTAACGTGATCTTAATGTTGACACACAAATTTCTTCTTCTGAAATACTGGAAATGTGATCAAAAATGCAGGCAAATGATGTTTCATTTGGTTTGGTTTGATGGAATTGTGGGGAAAACATATTTTCCCCAAAGTGCACATTTCAGCTGAAGAACAGCATTTGTACCCTCGAAAAATCATGAAGGCTGCAGTAAGGTGAACTTCATGTTTTCAAACAAACTTCTTCAGAAGGACTTGAAATGTGATAAAAATCTGAAGGCAAATAATGTTTCAGTTGATTTGGTTTGAAGGAGTTTGGGGGGGGCACAATGCGCATTTCAGCTCAAGAACAGCATGTGTACCCTCGAAAAATCATGAAGGCCGCAGTAAGGTGAACTTCATGTTTTCAAACAAACTTTTTTTTAATTATATTTTTTTGGCCTTTTGTGGGCTTTATTCGACAGGCGCAGTGAGAGAGAGACAGGAAGCAGGGCAGAAGAGTCGGGGGAAGACATGCAGCAAAGGGCCGCGAGCGGCCAGCTGCGTATATGGGTCACCCGCTCAACGCGTTGAGCTATACGGGCGCCCTCAAACAAACTTCTTCAGAAGGACTTGAAATGTGATAAAAATCTGAAGGGAAATGATGTTTAAATTGATTTGCCATGAAGGTATTGCGGGGCCAACATATTTTGCCCAAGTGCGCATGCAGCTCAGGAACAACATTTCTAGCATCTAAAAATCATGCGAGGGCTGGCTCCCGTAACGTGATTTTAATGTTGACACACAAATTTCTTCTTCAGAAATACTGGAAATGTGATCAAACCTGCAGGCAAATGATGTTTCAGTTGATTTGGTTTGAAGGTGTTTGGGGTTGACAAAGGGTGTATTTCAGCTCACGAACAGCATTTGTACCCTCTAAAAATCATGCGAGGGCTGCAGTAAGGTGAACTTCATGTTTTCAAACAAACTTCTTCAGAAGGACTTGAAATGTGATAAAAATCTGAAGGGAAATGATGTTTAAATTGATTTGCCATGAAGGAATTGCGGGGCCAACATATTTTCCCAAAGTGCGCATACAGCTCAGGAACAACATTTGTAGCATCTAGAAATCATGCGAGGGCTGGCTACCGTAACGTGATCTTAATGTTGACACACAAATTTCTTCTTCAGAAATACTGGAAATGTGATCAAACCTGCAGGCAAATGATGTTTCATTTGTTTTGGTTTGATGGAATTGTGGGGAAAACATATTTTCCCAAAGTGCGCATTTCAGCTGAAGAACAGCATTTGTACACCCTAAAAATCATGAAGGCTGGAGTAAGGTGAACTTCATGTTTTCAAACAAACTTCTTCATAAGGACTTGAAATGTGATAAAAATCTGAAGGGAAAGGATGTTTAAATTGATTTGGCATGAAGGAATTGCGGGGCCAACATATTTTGCCCAAGTGCGCATGCAGCTCAGGAACAACATTTCTAGCATCTAAAAATCATGCGAGGGCTGGCTACCGTAACGTTAATTTATTGTTGACACACAAATTTCTTCTTCAGAAATACTGTAAATGTGATGAAATCTATAGGCAAATGATGTTTCAGTTGATTTGGTTTGAAGGTGTTTGGGGTTGACAAAGGGTGTATTTCAGCTCACGAACAGCATTTGTACCCTCTAAAAATCATGCGAGGGCTGCAGTAAAGGTGAACTTCATGTTTTCAAACAAACTTCTTCAGAAGGACTTGAAATGTGATGAACATCTGAAGGGAAATGATGCTTAAATTGATTTGGAATGAAGGCATTGTGGAGAAAAAAAACATTATTTTACCAAAGTGCCCATTTCAGCTCAGGATAAGCATTTGAAGCATCTAAAAACCATGAAGGCTGGCTACCGTAGCGTGAACGTCATGTTTTTTTTTAAAAAAAGTTCTTCTTAAGAATTACCTGAAATGTGATAAAAAAAAAATCTGAAGGCAAATGATGTGTCAGTTTACCTGGTTTGAAGGATTTGGGAGGAACAAAGAGTGCATTTTAGCTCAGGAACAACATTTGAAGCATCTAAAAATAATGAAGGCTGCATAAACGTGAATTTCAATGTTTTCAAACAAACTTCTTCAGAATGACTAGAAATGTGATAAAAATTTGGAGGCAAATGATTCAGTTGATTTAGTTTTGAGGGAATTGGGGGGGGAACAAAGGTTGCATTTCAGCTCAGGAACAACATTGTAGCCTCTAAAAGTCATTGAAGGCTGCAGTAACGTGAACTTTATGTTGTCAAACAAACTTTTTCAGAATGACTTGAAATGTAATAAAAATCTGAATTCAAATGATGTTTAAATTGATTTGGCATGAATGAATTGCGGGGGCAACATATTTTCCCAAAGTGCGCATGCAGCTCAGGAACAACATTTGTAGCCTCTAAAAATCATGAAAGCTGGCTACCGGAACGTGATTTTAATGTTGACACGAATTTCTTCTACAGTAATACTGGAAATGTGATAAAATCTTAAAGGCAAATAATGTTTCACTTGATTTAGTTTGAAGGAATTGGGGGGGAACAAAGGTTGCATTTCAGCTCAGGAACAACATTGTACCCTCTCAAAAACATGACGGCTGCAGTAACGCGAAGTTGACGTTTTCAACCAAATTTCCTCTTTGGAATGACTTGAAATGTGATAAAAATGTGAAGGCAAATGATGTTTCAGTTGATTTGGTTTGAAGGAATTGGGGGGGAACAAAGGTTGCATTTCAGCACAGGAACCAGCATTTGAAGCATCTAAAAATCATGCGAGGGCTGGATACCGTAACGTGATTTTAATGTTGACACACAAATTTCTTCTTCTGAAATACTGGAAATGTGATCAAAAATGCAGGCAAATGATGTTTCATTTGGTTTGGTTTGATTGAATTGTGGGGAAAACATATTTTCCCCAAAGTGCACATTTCAGCTGAAGAACAGCATTTGTACCCTCGAAAAATCATGAAGGCTGCAGTAAGGTGAACTTCATGTTTTCAAACAAACTTCTTCAGAAGGACTTGAAATGTGATAAAAATCTGAAGGCAAATAATGTTTCAGTTGATTTGGTTTGAAGGAGTTTGGGGGGGCACAAAGTGCGCATTTCAGCTCAAGAACAGCATGTGTACCCTCGAAAAATCATGAAGGCCGCAGTAAGGTGAACTTCATGTTTTCAAACAAACTTTTTTTTAATTATATTTTTTTGGCCTTTTGTGGGCTTTATTCGACAGGCGCAGTGAGAGAGAGACAGGAAGCAGGGCAGAAGAGTCGGGGGAAGACATGCAGCAAAGGGCCGCGAGCGGGAATCGAACCCGTGCCAGCTGCGTATATGGGTCACCCGCTCAACGCGTTGAGCTATACGGGCGCCTCAAACAAACTTCTTCAGAAGGACTTGAAATGTGATAAAAATCTGAAGGGAAATGATGTTTAAATTGATTTGCCATGAAGGTATTGCGGGGCCAAACATATTTTGCCCAAGTGCGCATGCAGCTCAGGAACAACATTTCTAGCATCTAAAAATCATGCGAGGGCTGGCTCCCGTAACGTGAACTCATGTTTTTTTGACACAAAATTTCTTCTTAAGAATTACTTGAAATGTGATAACAAAAAATCTGAAGGCAAATGATGTGTCAGTTTACCTGGTTTGAAGGATTTGGGAGGAACAAAGAGTGCATTTCAGCTCAGGAACAACATTTGAAGCATCTAAAAATAATGAAGGCTGCATAAACGTGAATTTCAATGTTTTCAAACAAACTTCTTCAGAATGACTAGAAATGTGATAAAAATTTGGAGGCAAATGATTCAGTTGATTTAGTTTTGAGGGAATTGAGGGGGGAACAAAGGTTGCATTTCAGCTCAGGAACAACATTGTAGCCTCTAAAAATCATTGAAGGCTGCAGTAACGTGAACTTTATGTTGTCAAACAAACTTCTTCAGAATGACTTGAAATGTGATAAAAATCTGAAGGCAAATGATGTTTAAATTGATTTGGCATGAATGAATTGCGGGGCAACATATTTTCCCAAAGTGCGCATGCAGCTCAGGAACAACATTTGTAGCCTCTAAAAATCATGAAGGCTGGCTACCGGAACGTGATTTTAATGTTGACACGAAATTTCTTCTACAGTAATACTGGAAATGTGATAAAATCTAAAGGCAAATAATGTTTCACTTGATTTAGTTTGAAGGAATTGGGGGGGAACAAAGGTTGCATTTCAGCACAGGAACCAGCATTTGAAGCATCTAAAAATCATGCGAGGGCTGGCTACCGTAACGTGATCTTAATGTTGACACACAAATTTCTTCTTCAGAAATACTGGAAATGTGATCAAAAACTGAGGCAAATGATGTTTCATTTGGTTTGGTTTGATGGAATTGTGGGGAAAACATATTTTCCCAAAGTGCACATTTCAGCTGAAGAACAGCATTTGTACCCTCGAAAAATCATGAAGGCTGCAGTAAGGTGAACTTCATGTTTTCAAACAAACTTCTTCAGAAGGACTTGAAATGTGATAAAAATCTGAATGCAAATGATGTTTCAGTTGATTTGGTTTGAAGGAGTTTGGGGGGGGCACAATGCGCATTTCAGCTCAAGAACAGCATGTGTACCCTCGAAAAATCATGAAGGCCGCAGTAAGGTGAACTTCATGTTTTCAAACAAACTTTTTTTTAATTATATTTTTTTGGCCTTTTGTGGGCTTTATTCGACAGGCGCAGTGAGAGAGAGACAGGAAGCAGGGCAGAAGAGTCGGGGGAAGACATGCAGCAAAGGGCCGCGAGCGGAATCGAACCGTGCCAGCTGCGTATATGGGTCACCCGCTCAACGCGTTGAGCTATACGGGCGCCCTCAAACAAACTTCTTCAGAAGGACTTGAAATGTGATAAAAATCTGAAGGGAAATGATGTTTAAATTGATTTGCCATGAAGGAATTGCGGGGCCAACATATTTTGCCCAAGTGCGCATGCAGCTCAGGAACATTTCTAGCATCTAAAAATCATGCGAGGGCTGGCTCCCGTAACGTGATTTTAATGTTGACACACAAATTTCTTCTTCAGAAATACTGGAAATGTGATCAAACCTGCAGGCAAATGATGTTTCATTTGTTTTGGTTTGATGGAATTGTGGGGAAAACATATTTTCCCAAAGTGCGCATTTCAGCTGAAGAACAGCATTTGTACACCCTAAAAATCATGAAGGCTGGAGTAAGGTGAACTTCATGTTTTCAAACAAACTTCTTCATAAGGACTTGAAATGTGATAAAAATCTGAAGGGAAAGGATGTTTAAATTGATTTGGCATGAAGGAATTGCGGGGCCAACATATTTTGCCCAAGTGCGCATGCAGCTCAGGAACAACATTTCTAGCATCTAAAAATCATGCGAGGGCTGGCTACCGTAACGTTAATTTATTGTTGACACACAAATTTCTTCTTCAGAAATACTGTAAATGTGATGAAATCTATAGGCAAATGATGTTTCAGTTGATTTGGTTTGAAGGTGTTTGGGGTTGACAAAGGGTGTATTTCAGCTCACGAACAGCATTTGTACCCTCTAAAAATCATGCGAGGGCTGCAGTAAAGGTGAACTTCATGTTTTCAAACAAACTTCTTCAGAAGGACTTGAAATGTGATGAACATCTGAAGGGAAATGATGCTTAAATTGATTTGGAATGAAGGCATTGTGGAGAAAAAAAACATTATTTTACCAAAGTGCCCATTTCAGCTCAGGATAAGCATTTGAAGCATCTAAAAACCATGAAGGCTGGCTACCGTAGCGTGAACGTCATGTTTTTTTTAAAAAAGTTCTTCTTAAGAATTACTTGAAATGTGATAAAAAAAAAATCTGAAGGCAAATGATGTGTCAGTTTACCTGGTTTGAAGGATTTGGGAGGAACAAAGAGTGCATTTCAGCTCAGGAACAACATTTGAAGCATCTAAAAATAATGAAGGCTGCATAAACGTGAATTTCAATGTTTTCAAACAAACTTCTTCAGAATGACTAGAAATGTGATAAAAATTTGGAGGCAAATGATTCAGTTGATTTAGTTTTGAGGGAATTGGGGGGGGAACAAAGGTTGCATTTCAGCTCAGGAACAACATTGTAGCCTCTAAAAGTCATTGAAGGCTGCAGTAACGTGAACTTTATGTTGTCAAACAAACTTTTTCAGAATGACTTGAAATGTGATAAAAATCTGAATTCAAATGATGTTTAAATTGATTTGGCATGAATGAATTGCGGGGGCAACATATTTTCCCAAAGTGCGCATGCAGCTCAGGAACAACATTTGTAGCCTCTAAAAATCATGAAAGCTGGCTACCGGAACGTGATTTTAATGTTGACACGAATTTCTTCTACAGTAATACTGGAAATGTGATAAAATCTTAAAGGCAAATAATGTTTCACTTGATTTAGTTTGAAGGAATTGGGGGGGAACAAAGGTTGCATTTCAGCACAGGAACCAGCATTTGAAGCATCTAAAAATCATGCGAGGGCTGGATACCGTAACGTGATTTTAATGTTGACACACAAATTTCTTCATCTGAAATACTGGAAATGTGATCAAAAATGCAGGCAAATGATGTTTCATTTGGTTTGGTTTGATGGAATTGTGGGGAAAACATATTTTCCCAAAGTGCGCATTTCAGCTGAAGAACAGCATTTGTACACTCTAAAAATCATGAAGGCTGGAGTAAGGTGAACTTCATGTTTTCAAACAAACTTCTTCAGAAGGACTTGAAATGTGATAAAAATCTGAAGGCAAATAATGTTTCAGTTGATTTGGTTTGAAGGAGTTTGGGGGGGGCACAATGCGCATTTCAGCTCAAGAACAGCATGTGTACCCTCGAAAAATCATGAAGGCCGCAGTAAGGTGAACTTCATGTTTTCAAACAAACTTTTTTTTAATTATATTTTTTTGGCCTTTTGTGGGCTTTATTCGACAGGCGCAGTGAGAGAGAGACAGGAAGCAGGGCAGAAGAGTCGGGGGAAGACATGCAGCAAAGGGCCGCGAGCGGGAATCGAACCCGTGCCAGCTGCGTATATGGGTCACCCGCTCAACGCGTTGAGCTATACGGGCGCCCTCAAACAAACTTCTTCAGAAGGACTTGAAATGTGATAAAAATCTGAAGGGAAATGATGTTTAAATTGATTTGCCATGAAGGAATTGCGGGGCCAACATATTTTGCCCAAGTGCGCATGCAGCTCAGGAACATTTCTAGCATCTAAAAATCATGCGAGGGCTGGCTCCCGTAACGTGATTTTAATGTTGACACACAAATTTCTTCTTCAGAAATACTGGAAATGTGATCAAACCTGCAGGCAAATGATGTTTCAGTTGATTTGGTTTGAAGGTGTTTGGGGTTGACAAAGGGTGTATTTCAGCTCACGAACAGCATTTGTACCCTCTAAAAATCATGCGAGGGCTGCAGTAAGGTGAACTTCATGTTTTCAAACAAACTTCTTCAGAAGGACTTGAAATGTGAAAAAAATCTGAAGGGAAATGATGTTTAAATTGATTTGCCATGAAGGAATTGCGGGGCCAACATATTTTGCCCAAGTGCGCATGCAGCTCAGGAACAACATTTCTAGCATCTAAAAATCATGCGAGGGCTGGCTACCGTAACGTGATTTTAATGTTGACACACAAATTTCTTCTTCAGAAATACTGTAAATGTGATGAAATCTATAGGCAAATGATGTTTCAGTTGATTTGGTTTGAAGGTGTTTGGGGTTGACAAAGGGTGTATTTCAGCTCACGAACAGCATTTGTACCCTCTAAAAATCATGCGAGGGCTGCAGTAAGGTGAACTTCATGTTTTCAAACAAACTTCTTCAGAAGGACTTGAAATGTGATAAAAATCTGAAGGGAAATGATGTTTAAATTGATTTGCCATGAAGAAATTGCGGGGGCAACATATTTTCCCAAAGTGCGCATACAGCTCAGGAACAACATTTGTAGCATCTAAAAATCATGCGAGGGCTGGCTACCGTAACGTGATCTTAATGTTGACACACAAATTTCTTCTTCAGAAATACTGGAAATGTGATCAAACCTGCAGGCAAATGATGTTTCATTTGTTTTGGCTTGATGGAATTGTGGGGAAAACATATTTTCCCAAAGTGCGCATTTCATCTGAAGAACAGCATTTGTACACTCTAAAAATCATGAAGGCTGGAGTAAGGTGAACTTCATGTTTTCAAACAAACTTCTTCAGAAGGACTTGAAATGTGATAAAAATCTGAAGGGAAATTATGTTTAAATTGATTTGGCATGAAGGAATTGAGGGGCCAACATATTTTGCCCAAGTGCGCATGCAGCTCAGGAACAACATTTCTAGCATCGAAAAATCATGCGAGGGCTGGCTACCGTAACGTGATTTTAATGTTGACACACAAATTTCTTCTTCAGAAATATTGTAAAATGTGATGAAATCTATAGGCAAATGATGTTTCAGTTGATTTGGTTTGAAGGTGTTTGGGGTTGACAAAGGGTGTATTTCAGCTCAGGAAGAACATTGTAGCCTCTAAAAATCATGAAGGCTGCAGTAACGTGAATTTCAATGTTTTCGAACATTCTTCAGAAACACTTGAAGTGTGATAAAAATCTGAAGGGAAATGATGTTTAAATTGATTTGCCATGAAGGAATTGCGGGGGCAACATATTTTCCCAAAGTGCGCATACAGCTCAGGAACAACATTTCTAGCATCTAAAAATCATGCGAGGGCTGGCTACCGTAACGTGATCTTAATGTTGACACACAAATTTCTTCTTCAGAAATACTGGAAATGTGATCAAACCTGCAGGCAAATGATGTTTCATTTGTTTTGGTTTGATGGAATTGTGGGGCAAACATATTTTCCCAAAGTGCGCATTTCAGCTGAAGAACAGCATTTGTACACTCTAAAAATCATGAAGGCTGGAGTAAGGTGAACTTCATGTTTTCAAACAAACTTCTTCAGAAAGACTTGAAATGTGATAAAAATCTGAAGGCAAATAATGTTTCAGTTGATTTCGTTTGAAGGAGTTTGGGGGGGCACAAAGTGCGCATTTCAGCTCAAGAACAGCATGTGTACCCTCGAAAAATCATGAAGGCCGCAGTAAGGTGAACTTCATGTTTTCAAACAAACTTTTTTTTAATTATATTTTTTTGGCCTTTTGTGGGCTTTATTCGACAGGCGCAGTGAGAGAGAGACAGGAAGCAGGGCAGAAGAGTCGGGGGAAGACATGCAGCAAAGGGCCGCGAGCGGGAATCGAACCCGTGCCAGCTGCGTATATGGGTCACCCGCTCAACGCGTTGAGCTATACGGGCGCCCTCAAACAAACTTCTTCAGAAGGACTTGAAATGTGATAAAAATCTGAAGGGAAATGATGTTTAAATTGATTTGCCATGAAGGAATTGCGGGGCCAACATATTTTGCCCAAGTGCGCATGCAGCTCAGGAACAACATTTCTAGCATCTAAAAATCATGCGAGGGCTGGCTCCAGTAACGTGATTTTAATGTTGACACACAAATTTCTTCTTCAGAAATACTGGAAATGTGATCAAACCTGCAGGCAAATGATGTTTCAGTTGATTTGGTTTGAAGGTGTTTGGGGTTGACAAAGGGTGTATTTCAGCTCACGAACAGCATTTGTACCCTCTAAAAATCATGCGAGGGCTGCAGTAAGGTGAACTTCATGTTTTCAAACAAACTTCTTCAGAAGGACTTGAAATGTGAAAAAAATCTGAAGGGAAATGATGTTTAAATTGATTTGCCATGAAGGAATTGCGGGGCCAACATATTTTCCCAAAGTGCGCATACAGCTCAGGAACAACATTTGTAGCATCTAAAAATCATGCGAGGGCTGGCTACCGTAACGTGATCTTAATGTTGACACACAAATTTCTTCTTCAGAAATACTGGAAATGTGATCAAACCTGCAGGCAAATGATGTTTCATTTGTTTTGGTTTGATGGAATTGTGGGGAAAACATATTTTCCCAAAGTGCGCATTTCAGCTGAAGAACAGCATTTGTACACTCTAAAAATCATGAAGGCTGGAGTAAGGTGAACTTCATGTTTTCAAACAAACTTCTTCAGAAGGACTTGAAATGTGATAAAAATCTGAAGGGAAAGGATGTTTAAATTGATTTGGCATGAAGGAATTGCGGGGCCAACATATTTTGCCCAAGTGCGCATGCAGCTCAGGAACAACATTTCTAGCATCTAAAAATCATGCGAGGGCTGGCTACCGTAACGTTAATTTATTGTTGACACACAAATTTCTTCTTCAGAAATACTGTAAATGTGATGAAATCTATAGGCAAATGATGTTTCAGTTGATTTGGTTTGAAGGTGTTTGGGGTTGACAAAGGGTGTATTTCAGCTCACGAACAGCATTTGTACCCTCTAAAAATCATGCGAGGGCTGCAGTAAAGGTGAACTTCATGTTTTCAAACAAACTTCTTCAGAAACACTTGAAGTGTGATAAAAATCTGAAGGGAAATGATGTTTAAATTGAACTTTGCAAAAAAAGGGAGGACTGTTGAGTGCTGCTTAAGGCTCCAAAACAGGTGTGGACAATGGGTAAAAAACAGGTGCTCTACAAGGACCAGGCCCGCGAATGAATAGAAATACAGAAAAAACTTGCTGAAGCAGTAACTGTGACTTGAACTGAAGCAAGAAAAGTCCGAGGCACTCTGTACTTACTCAATTAAAAGTCCTTTATTGGCTACATGGACACCACCAACATGTTTCGACACCAAGTCTTCGTCTATATGTTAACATGATGCATCATGGTTTATTATTGTATTGAAATATAGTGTTACAACATGAGCTTTATTTATGTATTATGGATGATATGCTTGCCTATTGCTCTGTGTAAATATTCCAAAGTGTATATATTTTATTTGTCTTTTATGATTGAATACTTGGGCGGAGTCACATGACCACACACGATCATGTGACTTCCTGTTAAGTGTTTTTTAAAAAGTAGACTTCCTGTTGTTCAGTTCATTCACAAATGTTGCCCTGACGAAGACTTGGTGTCGAAACATGTTGGTGGTGTCCATGTAGCCAATAAAGGACTTTTAATTGAGTAAGTACAGAGTGCCTCGGACTTTTCTTGCTTCAGTTCAAGTCACAGTTACTGCTTCAGCAAGTTTTTTCTGTATTTCTATTCATCCGCGGGCCTGGTCCTTGTAGAGCACCTGTTTTTTTACCCATTGTCCACACCTGTTTTGGAGCCTTAAGCAGCACTCAACAGTCCTCCCTTTTTTTGCATAGTTCTACTTCACCCACCACTGGGCCGTGGTTTTTTGTTGAGTTGCTCCGTTCAATTTACCCTGGACGTTATTGGACCACAAGATGACACAGCCATCTAAGAACACATTATTTTTTACCCAAGAGGAAGGACGCAATATTATTGTACAAGACTCTTTATTCTGCATGGAAAACCCAGGCTCACCTGAACTACCTTCTCACAACGACCTTAAAAGACTTCTTGAGAAAGAAAAGAAACTGGAGTTACATGCAATAACGCTATCCGACTACTGGCGGCAGAACATCATACCTCGAGGGCTCCGGATAAATAAATTTCCATCCTTTGGACAAGATAACCTTGAATTTAAACAAAAATGGGAGTCCATACTAAATAAATGCTCTTTTGACCTGATGCTATTACTGATCGATGAGGCAAAAAATCAAAGAGAAGAAATCAAACAGAAAATACCGGAAGTAAAACGGCAGTTGTCACTTGCCAACGTGACACAACAACAGAAGGAGGAAGCAGCTATCGCTGAAAGCAAAATAAACGACGACATACGTGAGCTGACAAAGACCATCACAAGTACAAAAATGAATAAGTTTCAAAGAGACAAAAAAGACTATGATGAAGGAGCCATCTATTCCTGGCAGCGCCGGCACACCCGGGGACCACCGAGACGCGGCCGTACAGTCTCATTCAGCTTACCGGGCAGCACCACAAGTGAGGACGAAGACCGCTCTGACACAAGTCTGGCTGGTTCTTCTCATTTTTTAGACAAAACCCGGACACCTCACAGTGGCGCAGGAAGAAAACACGGCGGGGCAGACGGGGGAGGAGGAAAACGACAGCTGAGACCTCGACAGCCCCATCAAAATTACCACCACCACCACAAACGGTAATCAATATATCTAATGTTCCTCTCCCACCAGACTGTCAAAAACTCCTATCAAGGGGATTATCTTTTGCACCTACTCACATAACTAATAGTTTTCAAACTAGAGTAGAGCTTTATAAATTCTACCGCAACCTACATTTAAAAACATGGTACCACACACACCCCTCGCCCTGTACCACTTCATCCACGGACCCTTCACAGCCCCCATCCCACTTTAAACGAAAATCAACCTTCTTCCCACTGAGTAACAACTCATGCTTAAACGCATTTATGAAGAAAGTCGATCATGATGTCAACTTGATTCTACAAAATAACACAGCAACTACGTCAAATCTGTCCTCAGGTGAAAGACGAGCTATGGTGTGGCTTAAAAAAGAAGAAGACATCGTGGTGAGAAGAGCGGATAAAGGGGGAGCTACAGTAATATGGGGTAAGAATGATTACATCATGGAAGCCCAAAAACAATTAAACAATAGACGGTATTATGTGCCACTCAAATCAAACCCCACTGAGAACATAAAAAGAGACCTTTTTGCAATTTTGAACCCTGCACTGGAAAATAAGTGGATTAACAAGAATGAATTCGAATTTCTCTCTCCCTCTAACCCTAAACTGGCAACTTTTTATCTTCTTCCCAAAATACACAAAAACCTTCATTCACCCCCAGGTAGACCAATAATTAACGGAATTGACACTATTACAGAACCAGCTTCTCAATATATAGACTTTGTTATCAAACCCCTAACATTGTCACTGAAAGCATATTTGCAAGATACTACACATATACTCAAGGACCTTCAAGAAATGCAACAAGCCCCAAATGCTATTTTAGCAACCATGGATGTTGAGTCACTTTACTCAAATATTGACCACCAGGAAGGCCTAGAGGCCCTTGAACATTTTTTACAAAAAAGATCAAACACTGAGACTCCACCGACACAATTTGTTGTTTCTCTCACCCAATGGTCCCTCAATAACAATATATTCCTATTCCAGGATCGTCTCTACCAACAAACCAAGGGGACTGCCATGGGGGCTTCATACGCCCCCAACTACGCGGGATTATTTTTGGGGCTATGGGAAGAGAGGTATGTGCACAGCACTGAAAACCCCTTCAAACAGCTCATCAAATACTATGGTCGTTACATTGATGACCTTTTCTTCATTTTTACTGGCACAACAGAACAACTTCAAGAATTTCATCAATACTTAAACAGCACGAATCCTAACATCAAACTCAGTCTGGAATTCAGCAACAAAGAAATAAACTTTTTGGACCTTCTAATATCACTGGATGAACAAGGCTCAATACACACATCTCTGTTCAGAAAAAGTACAGATCGAAATACTGTTTTACATGCTGAATCCTTCCATCCTAAGAATCTCATTGAAAACATTCCATTTGGGCAATTTCAACGTCTCAAGCGCATCTGCAACTCTCAAAAAGACTTCAATACCCAAGCTACGGAAATGCAACAGCGGTTCGTTCAAAGGGGCTACAAAGCAAAGACACTGAGTGGGGCTCTAACACGAGTAAAAACTTTGGACAGAAGAAATCTTCTCATAAGGAGACAGCGAGCTCCATCACAAACAAAAAACAGAATTTTCTGTACTTTACAGTACAGCAACATGGCATACAAAATCAAAAACGCCATCACAAAAAACTGGTCCATACTGGCTTGTGATCCTTCACTGGGCCCCTTGTTCTCTGAGCCCCCCAGGTTTGCCTTTAAAAGAGCCCCCACCCTCAAGGACAAAATCGTCAAAAACTATTTGCCAGCATCAAAACCTGAGACTTTTTTCAAAAAACCCATCGGCACCTTCAGATGTGGGGCATGTGTCCATTGCACACAAATTAATCGTTCTACACATTTTATGGACTCTACATGCACCTACACTTTTAAATGTCGTTCTTTTGCAAACTGTAATACAACACATGTGGTATACCGACTGGACTGTGTTTGTGGGTGTTTTTACATTGGCCGCACAAAAAGAAAACTGAAAGAGCGTTTTGCAGAACACAAATATGCTATCCGTAAAGGAAACATGGATTATCCGATTGCAAAACATTTCAAGAACATGACCCACACAAACATTAATGAACTCACAATCATGGCAATTGAAGTTATTGAGAACACTCCCCGAGGGGGTGACAGATTGAAAAGACTATTGCAGAGGGAAACCTTCTGGATCCACTCTTTGAAAGCAACTGTGTTCCCTGGACTAAATGAAGAAATAGACTTTTCTCCGTTTCTGTAAATATATTAATGTGTTCCGAATGATTGTCTTTGATGATGAGGGTTTACTCACTGTTTTATGCCACTGTTTCCTATTTTACACACAGTGCCTTGCAGTCAGTAATTTTTTCATTATTTATTTTTTTCTATATGTTAACATGATGCATCATGGTTTATTATTGTATTGAAATATATTGTTACAACATGAGCTTTATTTATGTATTATGGATGATATGCTTGCCTATTGCTCTGTGTAAATATTCCAAAGTGTATATATGTTATGTGTTTTTTATGAATGAATACTTGGGCGGAGTCACATGACCACACACGATCATGTGACTTCCTGTTAAGTGTTTTTTAAAAAGTAGACTTCCTGTTGTTCAGTTCATTCACAAATGTTGCCCTGACGAAGACTTGGTGTCGAAACATGTTGGTGGTGTCCATGTAGCCAATAAAGGACTTTTAATTGAGTAAGTACAGAGTGCCTCGGACTTTTCTTGCTTCAGTTCAAGTCACAGTTACTGCTTCAGCAAGTTTTTTCTGTATTTCGATGTTTAAATTGATTTGGCATGAAGGAATTGTGGAGAAAACATATTTTCCCAAAGTGCGCATGCAGCTCAGGAACTGCATTGTACCCTCTAAAAATCATGAAGGCTGCAGTAACGTGAACTTCATGTTTTCAAACAAACTTCTTCAGAAGGACTTGAAATGTGATGAACATCTGAAGGGAAATGATGTTTAAATTGATTTGGAATGAAGGCATTGTGGAGAAAAAAACATTATTTTACCAAAGTGCCCATTTCAGCTCAGGATAAGCATTTGAAGCATCTAAAAACCATGAAGGCTGGCTACCGTAACGTGAACTTCATGTTTTTTTTTTAAAAACTTCTTCTTAAGAATTACTTGAAATGTGATAAAAAAAAATCTGAAGGCAAATGATGTGTCAGTTTACCTGGTTTGAAGGATTTGGGAGGAACAAAGAGTGCATTTCAGCTCAGGAACAACATTTGAAGCATCTAAAAATAATGAAGGCTGCATAAATGTGAATTTCAATGTTTTCAAACAAACTTCTTCAGAATGACTAGAAATGTGATAAAAATTTGGAGGCAAATGATTCAGTTGATTTAGTTTTGAGGGAATTGGGAGGGGAACAAAGGTTGCATTTCAGCTCAGGAACAACATTGTAGCCTCTAAAAATCATTGAAGGCTGCAGTAACGTGAACTTTATGTTGTCAAACAAACTTTTTCAGAATGACTTGAAATGTGGTAAAAATCTGAATTCAAATGATGTTTAAATTGATTTGGCATGAATGAATTGCGGGGGCAACATATTTTCCCAAAGTGCGCATGCAGCTCAGGAACAACATTTGTAGCCTCTAAAAATCATGAAAGCTGGCTACCGGAACGTGATTTTAATGTTGACACGAATTTCTTCTACAGTAATACTGGAAATGTGATAAAATCTTAAAGGCAAATAATGTTTCACTTGATTTAGTTTGAAGGAATTGGGGGGGAACAAAGGTTGCATTTCAGCTCAGGAACAACATTGTACCCTCTCAAAAACATGACGGCTGCAGTAACGCGAAGTTGACGTTTTCAACCAAATTTCCTCTTTGGAATGACTTGAAATGTGATAAAAATGTGAAGGCAAATGATGTTTCAGTTGATTTGGTTTGAAGGAATTGGGGGGGAACAAAGGTTGCATTTCAGCACAGGAACCAGCATTTGAAGCATCTAAAAATCATGCGAGGGCTGGATACCGTAACGTGATCTTAATGTTGACACACAAATTTCTTCTTCAGAAATACTGGAAATGTGATCAAAAATGCAGGCGAATGATGTTTCATTTGGTTTGGTTTGATGGAATTGTGGGGAAAACATATTTTCCCAAAGTGCACATTTCAGCTGAAGAACAGCATTTGTACCCTCTAAAAATCATGAAGGCTGGAGTAAGGTGAACTTCATGTTTTCAAACAAACTTCTTCAGAAGGACTTGAAATGTGATAAAAGTCTGAATGCAAATGATGTTTCAGTTGATTTAGTTTGAAGGAACTGAAGCCAACAAGGGGTGCATTTCAGCTCAAAAAGAAACAATATTGTAGCCTCTGAAAATCATGAAGGCTGCAGTAACGTGAACTTCATGTTTTCAACCAAATTTCCTCTTCGGAATGACTTGCAATGTGATAAAAATCTGAAGGCAAATGATGTGTCAATTGATCTGGTTGAAGGATTTGGGAAGGACAAAAACAGTGGATTTCAGCTCAGGAACAACATTGTAGCCTCTAAAAAATCATTGAAGGCTGCAGTAACGTGAACTTCAAGTTTTCAAAAAAATTTTCTCTTCGGAATGACTTGCAATGCGATAAAAATCTGAAGGCAAATGATGTTTCAATTGACTTGGTTTGAAGGTGTTTGGGGTTGACAAAGGGTGTATTTCAGCTCAAGAACAGCATTTGTACCCTCTAAAAATCATGAAGGCTGCAGTAAGGTGAACTTCATGTTTTCAAACAAACTTCTTCAGAATGACTTGAAATGTGATAAAAATCTGAAGATAAATGATGTTTGAATTGATTTGGGATGAAGGAATTGTGAAGAAAACATATTTTACCAAAGTGTGCATTTCAGGTCAGGAACAGCATTTGGCCGCCTCTAAAAATCATGAAGGCTGCAGTAACGTGAACTTCATGTTTTCAAACAAACCTCTTCAAAATGACTTGAAATGTGATAAATCTGAATTCAAATGATGTTTAAGTTGATTTGGTTTGAAGGAATGGTGGGGACAACATATTTTCCCAAAGTGGCCATTTCAGCTCAGGAACAGCATTTGAAGCATCTAAAAATCATGAAGGCTGGCTACCGTAACCTGAACTTCATGTTTCAAAACAAATTTCTTCTTCACAATGACTCGAAATGTGATAAAATCCTGAAGGCAAATGATGTTTAAATTGATTCTGAATGACGGAATTGTGGGGTCAACATATTTTACCAAAGTGCGCATTGCAGCTCAGGAACAGCATTGTACCCTCTAAAAATCATGAAAGCTGCAGTAACGTGAACATGTTTTCAAACACACTTCTTCGGAATGACTTGAAATGTGATTAAAATCTGAAGGCAAATGATGTTTCAGTTGATTTAGTTTGACGGAAGTGGGGGGGGATAAAGGGTGCATTTCAGCTCAGGAACTGCATTGTAGCCTCTAAAAATCATGAAGGCTGGCTACCGTAACGTGGTCTTAATGCTTGACACACAAATTTCTTCTTCAGAAATACTTGAAATGTGATATAATCTGAAGGCAAATGATGTTTCAGTTGATTTGGTTTGAAAGAATTGCGGGCCAACATATTTTACCAAAGTGCGCATTTCAGCTCAGGAACAACACTGTAGCCTCTAAAAATCATTGAAGGCTGCAGTAATGTGAACTTCATGTTTTCAAACAAACTTCTTCAGAATGACCTCAAATGTGATAAATATGAAGGCAAATGATGTTTAAGTTGTTTTGGGTTGAAGGGATTGTGGGGACAACATATTTTAACAAAGTGTCTACAGCTCAGGAATGGCATATTCTGAAATATTGAAGTTTTTAAGTAACAAATAAATGTGAATGAGTCAAATACTTAATTTTTCATAAAATGATTGAAATGTTCACAATGGAGTGAGTTGTATGATCATAGGAGAATGTGATGATTGAAAGAGATGACTATAAGTAACAAGTATTGTGAAGAAGAAGGAAGAGAGAAAAAATAAAGAGGAACTAAATTAGCCAATGTTGAGAAATGCCCGGTTTATGTAGGACAAAGACCTTTGCAGGATGTAGCTCCAAATAGGTCTATAAGAAGCACTGGTGTTGATCAATGAGTCAAAATTAATTATGTTAATGTGTGTGTATGTGTGTAATGAAACTGAAAAGCAATGTAATCAAAGTGCAATCACTGCACTCAGTGATTGCACTTTGATTACAGTGCTTTTCAGTTTGATGTAGTAGAAATGTGTAGCTGTGTGAGCAGTGTGAGTCTAATAGTTGAGTAACTGAGCATACAGATATGTGTGTATTAGGAGATGACAGTATAAAAAAGGAAGACAGAAACACAGTATTCGGATAGATTTAACATGGAGTTAAACCTGCCAGAGTTCTTTGAGGATACGTTGTTTTTCTGACTTTGAGCAACAGGAGAAGACCAAACTGCTGCAGTTTTAATGAGGGGAGAAAAGAGAAAGGCATCTGCTATACCCAAAATAGCTGCCCCATGGTCGCGAATAAGGGAAAAGATCCAGTCGATCTCTCTCACGTGCAGGAGGTTTTGGTGTCGGTGGGAGTCACCGTCATGTTTTTATTGTTTCGTTTACCACAACCGACCGCTTCCTAACGACCCACTTTTCTTCCTCCCGACCGACTGGGTCTTGCTTTTTTTTGTTTTGGTGGTTTGGTTTTGGTTTTCATTTAGCCCAACCAACGGGCTTTCTTCCTCCCTACCAACCGGGTCTGGCTTTTGTTTTTTTTTTGTTTTTTTGGTGGTTTGGTTTGGTTTTCATTTAGCCCGACCTACGGGCTTTCTTCCTCCCGACAGATTGAGTCTTGTTTTTGTTTTTTTTGTTTTGGTGGTTTGGTTTGGTTTTCGTTTAGCCCGACCGACGGGATTTCTTCCGACCGACCGACTGGGTCTTGTTTTTGTTTTTGTTTTTTTTTTGGCGGCCAGGTTCTCTATCCGGACGAATTCTGAGGGGAAAAGCAGGCTGCTCTGGCGCGCAGGATCGCACCATCGTCGGCTGAGTGCAGTGACAAACAGGAAGATCTGACAACGAATGGAGTGCAGAGACCGTTTTTATTGCAGTGGTGATTCTGACCAGATTATCTACAGGTGGGCAGGTCCAGCACTTGCTCTGAATCCGCGCTGATTCCCAGCAGTGGTGGAGTGCAGCAAGCGGGGAGAGGTCCAGACAGTCAGAGTAGCAGATGGCAAGAATGGGGACCAGGCGGTGACCATGATATTTACGATGTTTTTCTGAGTAAAGTAAAATAATTTCTTGTGTCCATTAAAGCTGATTCTGTTTCTAAGTGCCTTTTTAATTAAACTAATCGAAATATATAGTTTCACAAAGTCATGGTCTTGCATCAATGCAAGTCCGAGTTCAACAATAGTTCTTTTTCACATATATTAGCCAAAAATCTTGTCTGACCTCCTTTGGCCCTGAAAAAAGCTTGCATGCTGCCTTTCTTTTTACATGGTTATCCAAAGTCTCTTTTGTTATTGAGGTCCAAATTGTTTTTAGCTCTTCCCAGAGACTTGCTTTGGATGAAACTTTTGTGTGATCTGTTATTGAATTCAATAAATCCCAGCTCTGTTCAATAGGATTCAAGTGTTAATTTAGGGCAGGTGGTAAGCACTGCACACACATGCACATGCGCGCGCGCGCGCGCACACATATATACACACAAGCAATATTTAGAGATAAAGCAACCATATGTTTTATAATCTAAGACTAAATCTAGACTTTATAATATATGCTCTAGACTATATTGGCATTAAATTAATTCATAATGGGGTATTTTCTTGTCAACTTTACTTCTTTGTATTTAACCTGCTTTGAAACTGCTTCAGTGAACTTCTTGTATTTCTCCAATAGCAATAAGATTATATATTAATTCACTGAAATATCATGCCCAGAATACCAGTGATTCTATCAATAAAGGCACACACACAAAAACACACCGAATAAAAACACTGCTGAAATTATTTTACTTTACTCAGAAAAACATCGTAAATATCATGGTCACCGCCTGGTCCCCACAAAGCAATGTATTTTAGTCAAAAGAAAATAATTTTTGTTTGTGGGACAATATTTTACTTGAGAGAAACAATAAAAAGTGTTAGCACCGTTGGTTCAAGAAAGACACCAAACGAGTCAGATATTGTATTATCCCTTTTACCGAAAATGCCTTTCTTTTCTCCTTTAAACCCAAACATTTTAATAGAGAACATGCAGAAAAATACAACTTTGTCTTCTCTCATAGCAGTAAAAAAAACCTGTAGTACACCCTTGCTAATATGTACATACATGAGATGTGGTTCCTAAAACCCCACATTTTGCAATTGCCCTTGGGGGAATTATACAACAAATATTCAAAACTGATTATTTTACACTTTAAATGGACAACATACAAGCTGTCCACTTTGGTTCATCTGACTACTTCATTAATATACTATTACCGTGCTCTTCTATGCTCACACTTTGCCTTTACTCCATGTATATATAAAACTGATTCAGATTAAGGCAAATATGATTGGGCCAGTAAAACTGTTCAGTTGTCAAAGGGTGATTTTTTTTTCTATCAAAAGTGAGTTTGTTTAAATCAATTCAACTTCAGAGATAAAATGATATGGCGCTTTAATCCCCAGGCCAAACATTTGTGTAGGAAAGCAACCACCAAAGCTTATACTGCACAGTAGTCTCCAAAATTACATATGTCACTGAAACAATAAGAGGGCAGTTCATGCAAAAAAATTAAACAGTTAACCTACTAAACAGAGAAATCAAAAAACAAAAGAAAACTTGGATATATTCTCTCTCTCTCTCTCTCTCTCTCTGTGTGTGTGTGTTACCAAAATGAACTGTATATATATATATATATATATGTATTTTTAAATATATATATATATATATATATATATATATATATATATATATATATATATATATATATATATATATATATATATATATATTAAAAATACATGAAATAGATTATCAGGTATGAAGACATCTGTAACGTGCTTATTTTAATTTAACTTGGTATAAGATGCTACATATATCAACTTTTCATCACTGCAAGTTACTGTTTCAGCAGGAAGCAAATTAGTCAACCCTGTTAATATCTAAAGAGAATTGTCTCCATGTTTAACAGGAATACTCTGGACAGAAAAGTGAAAAATCCCTCAAATGGTGTTTTGAGAGTAAATGCAAGTGAACATAATTTAACATTTGTGTGACTACACTGATAATTGATAATTCTATAGTATGTCTTTCTTATATTATCAGTAGTTGGACATTTTTTGGACATTTTTGTCTACAGATAGGGCAAAACAAACACATATCTACTGTACCCTAAGGTTATGGCTTTGTTTCCACTAACTGCTCCAACCATATCCATTTATTCTACACACAAACTACAACCATGAGACTCCACAGAGGCCAAGAGGAAGCATTTGGCAGTTTGTTTTGGCTTTTTTGAAGTTCTCTTTTCCTGCTGACGTCAAATGGATTTTATATTCTTGAATCGCTGCTGAAATTCAAAGCTGATGATGGCTTATAATTGCCTTTTGATTAGCATTTTCTGATTTGTAAGTTGAGAGAAAATGTGAGGAAGCTTTGGATATTTTGTTTGAGAAATTCAACACTTAAAAAGAATAAATTAATGAAATAAATCTGCCTAAACTACATAAGACCAGTCTACATTTAAAACATGCAGTTATTTAACTTTAAATCCTTAACCAACTGGCCCCTGCAAGCCCAACCACTGTTTGAAATCAGGTTTCATATTTGTTGAACTCTCATATTGTGAAAATGTAAAAGGAAAAAAATATCAGAAGCAATAGATCATAAGCAAACTTCCACTAAATACAGAGGAGTCTCATATAAAGGAGAAAAAGCACTTCAGGTGCTGGCCTCCAGAAAAGTCCTCATACCCACTGCACACATTACACCAGTAATAAAACAATCACAGTCATTCACATCCATAAACAATCATGTGTCAAACACTCACATGAGAGCTTCTACAAGTAATACAAAAGACAAAATTTCCAGCATTCTCTTTTTTGAAGAGGAACACATATCAGTGACGAGGGACTTGGGGCTGCTGAATTACAGGAAAACTGCCTGCAGGGGGTGCAGCTGGTGAAGCAGGCCCTGGACAGAAGTGCAGGAAGAGATGGAGGGTGACGTTCTGGGTGTCACACCCCAGCCAGAAGAGAAGGTGGGTTCACAGACATTTCCTGTGTTTTTATCTGTAAGACAACAGAGGAAATATTCAGGAAATCTCAGTGGAGATAATACTATTTCCTCAGAGCCTGTTATTGTCTCAATGAATTCTCTTTTGAAGATGATTGTATTTAATTTTTTTTTTTTTTTTTTACTGAATAAGATAAAAACAAATTGACAGTTTCAACTGATATGCATTAGACTGAAAGCAAATGCCAACAAACCCTGGTGACAGAAATATTTGACCTCAAACTTCAGTCATGCGTGTTAAAACTGTGTATAAAAGGCACCTGGTGGAGTTGTTAGGTCTGTTCTCATCAATGCAAGGCAATGTTTTTTATGTGGCACTTTTCAAACCCAAAGGTTGTCACAGAGAATACAGGCAATAGCACAGGAAGCAAATAGTTGAAAAAGTGAAGGCACACATACAAACAAACACCAAATAAAAACACTGCAATGCACAAAGCAATGCATTTTAGTCAAAAGAAAATGAATTTAAACGCTATCTTAAACAGGTAGGTCTTTAGCTTGGATTTTTTTTAAAGTCACCACTGTCTCAAGTCCGTCTCGCAATTTGTTCCACATCAGTGTTTGCAACTAGCACTGCTCCCTTTAGACTGCACACTGAAAAACTGTCATAGTTCATTTTGATGAAATATCACCACATTCAACTTGTGTATTACAAATACTTTGTACATGTAAAAACTCTATGCAATATCAATCTCTCTCTCTCTCTATATATATATATGGAAGAATCTGTGCAATGCCTTTGATATGTACAATATTGTTATATTCAACATTCAGATGATATACAAGCAACAGAATTTTGAAGTTGATTCAGTGAGAAACTGGTAGCCCATTAGAGGGATCTGAGAATCTGTTGAACTTTTTTTCCTTGTTACAAAATCCTGTCACCAGTATTCTTGATCAACTGAAGCCATCTGACTGATGACATTACAGTAGTACGGCCTGCTAGAGGCAAAAACAAGGCGGCAGAAGGCCTTAAGGGGACTGTTGAAATTTAATTCTGAATCCAGGGAAACATAGAGGTTTCTAGCTTCATTATCACGCTGAATGGACAGATTATTAAGGTCAGCATTGACTTCAGTGGCCTCAAAAACCTTTACTTCTGTTTTGTAGTCATTTACCTGGAAAAAACTTTGGACTATCCAGCTACTAATTTGTTGAATGCACAGTCTCAGAAAGTCTATTCAACTATGACCATTTGATGGTACACAACTATATGTATTTGCGTATTGTCTGGAAATATGTGAGATGAAATTTAAAATTTGGAATAGTTTGAGATAACAGGAGTATGTAAAGATGAAATAACATAGTTTGGATGCAATACACATCTGCCACTGAAGTCGGTTTCTCTACAGTATTGGTGCTCCAGTGTTAGTACAGCACAGAAGTGACCAGTATATATAAACACTGCTTGCCATTGGTAAAATAAGTCTTATTTTTTACTTTTAAATTCAAGCAAAAATGGGTCTTGATGAGTATACCATGCTGCTTGACTGACAGCTGCAGCAACACAGGGATCAAATCACTTTTTTTCTGACAATTGTAACTTACAAGCAAAGCACAAACATTGTTTTGCTATTTGAGAAACCAAGATCACATTTTTACACCTTAGGCAGGTTGTTAAGCTAGCTACAAGGTGTGCTAGTGCTTATTTAATATGCAAACTGATACTGGCAGTTCACTTGTTGTCAAAAGGATGTTTGCAAATGGGAAGAATATTTTCATGAGGAAACCTGTAGGTTTGTTATTCAGTGTTAAGACACATATGAGTCAGGGGTACTACATTTCACAAGATAATGCAGAAAAGAAATGACCTGACTGGCTACATGCAAAACATTTTGATACAAAGATATTTATCAAAAGCCATCAGCTTCATCGTGTGACAGGACACTACTCAGGTCTGAGCAAGGATAGGGACTGTTACCTTTACCAGGCCAGGGGTATGAGAGGAAGAGGAACAGAAAGAAGAGGAAGGTGAGGGAGAGGAAGGAGGAATGGAGAATGAGGCTTGGCGAAAGGAAGAAATCCTGTGTTCGTTCTCCTGAGATGACCCAACAAGAGTCAGGAAAGAAGAAAAGACAAGAATAAAAGGTTCATTATGCTTTACAGTTATGTGACAACACTCACAGGTGAGAACTGAAAACTTACCTGTAAGTTGATCTTGGCTCTCCTCAAGACATCTTGTGTTCTTGACACTGTAAACAAACAAACAGAGCATTTGTGAGTCATCATTTATTTTTTCATTGGGTAAACAGACCAAATCAGAATGGCTAGCAAAGTGAAGGACTGACTTACAAAACTACAGTAATTCGAAATTCCTGCTCTAAGTTGTAAAACATCTTAAACGTCAATGAGGGGGTGGACATAAAAGGAACAGACTGGAGAAATAGATAGAGGAAACTCTTGCAAGACAGTAAAACAGTCTTGTGTGATCTAACCTGCCGTCGAATGCTGAAAGATCATCATCATTAAGTTTTCAAGACTACAGTGAGTAACAGATGAAATATGTTTGTACTTAATATGATGTATGGCTTTATATTTTCCTTAAACGCGTAGTGTAGCTGAGTGACCGAGTGACTCACGTTGACTAACTATAAAGTGTTCCATGCTATCTTTGGTGTTGTTAGAGCTCTTCACTTTCTCCATCGCATCCTTTAGAGCCTGATCTCGCTCTGAAAGCTTCAGTCGGAGAGAAACAACCTCCTCCCTAAGAGCGTGGTCCTTAAAGAAAAAAACACATACATGGAAAATTCTTACTGTATATCCACACAGCCAGTTACACATATACATAGTAAATAAGTCTGGATGTACGAGTAAAGGATTGGTAAAACAGATTTTTTGGGAGTTTTGCAAGGTTTGTCATTAAACGTCGAGAACTTAAGTTACCAGTGACTCAGCTAGTACTTCCTGAAATTACATTAGGGAGTAAGAGACATTGGCCAGTGTGTTACTGCCAAGAAATACTGAAAAATAAAAGCATTGACCTCACTGGCAATAGCAATGTGACATAGAAGAATCACAAAAAGCAGATTTTTAAAACTCCTGAATGGATCATGGCGCTTTACATGGCCCATTCAAACTCAGTCAAACTATCAAATTCAAATTCAAATTCCTTTATGTACCACCAGGAAGGGTTTGCTCAGACTTGCTGCAGGTTCTGACCTGTTGGGTTTCCTCGGAGTCAGGCAGAGCTGCTCTCCAGAACATCTGCACAAGAGAATCAGCCTTGTTTAGGATCTGTCGCAGAGTCTTAGTGTCCGACAGCAGCTTTGTGACGGATCCTGTGCCTGAAGGCTGAGACACAAAAAGTATTAAGTCAATAAAATGTTAAAATAATGATTCATCTATACATTTTTCTGTATCACCAGCAGCCAAAAAACTGTTTAATAAATCTTATAATAAAGCAAAAATAAATAAAATGGGCCAAAATAAAATAAATTAATTGACACTATGAAATAAAATAATGACTTGATGATGAAGAAATATAAAACTAAATAAATGAAATGAATAAACAAAAAAAAATGACTGAATCAGTACTTTTACATTTTTAACTGCATTTCCATTTTCAGAGATGTACTTTTGAATTGCATTGTTTCACAATGCACTTTTCAAATTATATTTATGTTTTTCTCATAAAATCTCATATCACCAGCCTCTTAGCAAGTATAAAGAGACCATATTATGTACATTCACAGTTCTAGTTTGGCTTGCGTCTCTTTAAGGGCCCCTCCTGAACAGCCCAGTCCTCTGTGACTGGTCATTGGGCCTGACAAAGTGAGTCAACACTGGTTATTTACCGACACCACTAGATCTTTGAGTATAGGGATATAACCCTAGCAGAAGCAGCTCCAGTAATGAAGTACAGCATTCAAAACATCAATGGATAAAGATTTGGAAAATTTATTTATATGGGTAACTATGGCGCCGTCTCATTTTGTCCAGAAACAAAAACATATTCTTACACTACAGCCTTTTTTCACAGAATAGCTTTTATGATAGCTGCACTTACTGCTGTTACTCAGTGGAGCTTTTCATCTCCAGTCTTGATTTAGATTTTCTTCAAAGAAACTAGACAGAAGATCAATCTTGAGTAGTTTCTTCATAAATCCCCAGTATTGCCTGACCTCTCTAGTGTGTGTGGTTCCTCAAAATCTCACCTGTTGGAGGAAGAACTCTTGTGATGTACTCAAGGAAAAAAGGGTGGCTTCTATCCCACAGAGGAGGGCACTTCCTTCAAAGATCTGCTGCTGCAGATCCTTGAAATTATCCATGTGGCTGACTGCATGGCGGCCATTACTGTTGACAAAGGAGCAATTTGGGGCTTGCACCTGCAAGGTTGAGGCTGCTGTGAAGGAAAACAAGAATTTGGAAAAAGGACAGAAGAATGGTACACGAGTTGTATGTGTACTATACTGCAGCTACAATAAGGGCAAAGATGCTATCATTTACTTGAAAAAAATCTGGAGAGGTACATTTAAGTCACTCTATTTGAGTCAAAACTGCATAATTTAACCCTCTATTGGGCATTTGCAACTGACAGTTTTACTCCAGCTTTAGCCACAGATGTTTAAGTTGCCCCACTGGCACATTTTCAACAGCTTGAGAGTACCATGTATTGGAATGGGTACCAAACCCCAGTACTAAACGAGCCCTGGCCCTGGCCCTTAGCTCTGACGTAACCGTTTTGCTAACAGTACTTTAGGAATTAAGAACGTTGAGTTGGACATTCTGTCTCGTCACCATAAAATTTGTCAGTGATGCATTTTTACCTTCTAAATCTAAAACAGAGTTGTGTCTGTTGGAGCCTGTTAACTCCGACAGACAGAACTCCTGGTTTCTGAGGGGTGGAGCAGCTCTTTCACTCAGCTGCAGCTCTGTACAGCAACACAGATAACCTTTGGGAAGAGAAGCAAACGTTGAAAACTGTGACTAAACTTCAGTGGAGTTGATGCAGAAAATGTTTGTTTCCACAAGAGTAACAAGCCATTTGCATGTCAGAGCAGAAACTTTCAGTAAAAGTTAATCGCATACAGGAGAATTTAGTGATTTAAGGGCTGCAGACAAACTCTGCCTTCCTTTATTTTCACTGTATCTCTGACTGAATGTTGGTGTTAGTGGCAGAAGTACTTGTTTAATTTTTGAACAAGTGAACAGTGAAATGGGGTTTTTCAGCATAATGTGCCGGCATTTACATAGTATCTGTTGAGGTGGAGCTTTTAATTCTGATATAATGCTAGACAGTTTAACAAAACACGCTGCATAATATTTACATTTTTGAGTAAAACCTCTGACACTGTCCACAGTACTCTGATCATTCTCATCAACACAATATTAGTCTATAAAGTGATTTGGCAAAGGATTGCTTTACTTTGCTGCAAATAATTATTGTATGTATTTTACATTTCAATTGTCACATTGCAGTAATTAATAATAGTGTCTGGTTCAAAACAATGTTCTTGCAGAGTGCTACTCAAGGATCTCAGTTTATACCCAGTAGGTACAAGAAAATAAAACAACTTTAATTTTCTTCTTAGTTGTTTTGTTTTCTCTGAAAAACAGAAAATAATCACAAAGTACCAAAGAGAGTACCGGATTGATAAGCAGCACTGGTAATAATAGCAGTGCCATTAAGCATTTTAATGATACCCATCCTTAATCATGTCTTGTCTGAAGCTTGGAAGATTTTGCTGTACTTTAAGTGGAGCCGCTAAAAATTTTTTCCAAGGTTTCGGGGGCCTTTCTCTAGCACTTTCCTCCAGTATAAGTGTGTGGTTGATGCTTCTTTTTTCACTTTCACAAACTCCAAAACACCCACTTTCTTGTTACTTTTTGTTGGCTTATTTCCTCCTCACCAATTTTCTGTGACATTTGTTCAGGTTTTCACTGCAGTCATATCTTTCACTTCGTTTTCAATCACTAATTTAGCCACTGTCCATAAAAACTTTGACTTGTCACTGACCACGTTGTTTTTGACTTAACTAAAACTGGACATGCAATTGTAATATCTTTAGCACTGTAAAATCCTTTTTGATAAGAAATTTTCAATAAGGATTTGTTAAAGACATGGAATGCTCCTGTGTGACAAATTGATGTATCAAGAAAATCTGCTGTAGAGAAGAGAGTGGAACAAGATGAGCCTGTGGGTTAGTTGAGCCACAACCTTATTTCTAGAAAACCATGGAAGATTATTGGCAATGTGACCAAATGTTTTTGAAGACATATCCATTCTACTCTCCCAGTGAAGAGAAGGAGCATGGAGTAAGAGGTGAGCACATTTGAGTTGCCAAAAACAGTTTTCTGCTGTTCAAAGTAAATTTTTCATGTGTACGGTTTTATGAGTGCTGTGTCTGAAAAATTATTGAGACATCTGAAACAATTTTACACACATGTTACTGCATTAGGAAGCTACACTATGAGGCTAAAATGTTAGCATGAAGTTAGCCCTAAACTGCCTGGATGATGCACTTTTGTTTAAATGGTCGCAGTGGGGATAGTTGAGCCAGAAGGCTGGGTTTAAGTTGAGCCACTGGCTCCCACCTATGATTACTGGTAAACAATTACATTACTGTAATTCTACATCATACTTTTACATTTTAGAACCAAAGTGATGTGACATTTTGATTTTGAGACCATGGCTGATGTGTGTACGGTAAGTGGAAGACACACAGGGCTTCAACTTCTCTTAAGGATTTGGAGAGAGCTGTAGGAGAAGTAAAAAATAGGAATTCCATACGTCAGGTGGAAGATGAAGCTCAACAGAATGACTTTAAAGCGTTTCATGGACAAAAACAAACAAACAAAAAAAATAAATAATCAGAACAGGGCTCAAGAGAACACCAGGCCTTGGATGACCAAATGGAGGCAGATGTTGCATTATATATAAGGTATAAATATATCTATATGTACTTCAACATAATTGAAGGCACAATTTACCCCTACCCCTACTGCTGCAGTCTGCTTTATTTCACCTCTTTGACCTGTTGCTCTCTGGCACCACCTCACTTCTGTTCAACACTCAACAACTACTCACAATATGTATATTACTGCTGCTACTAAAATTGTGTTTTTATAGTGTTTTATAGTTTTACAGAATTTTAGAATGTTTTATAGCATACATTGATGGTGCAGCTCTTTTAATTCCATTGTACTTTGTATAATGACAATAAAGGCTTTGTATTCTAGTCTATTCCTCATTACTTTAAGATATAGTTTGTGTGTATCAGCTACTGACCACTGAGGAGCTGTCGCCTAGCTTGAGGTTGTGTGTCATTCTGTTCACTCAGTTGCTGATCCAGCGGAATGTGCAGTGTCTTGGAGTCAAATGTGACAGTGCTGTGTCCTGGCTGGTCACTAGCACTGACCTGACCTGTTTACAAACAGACAAACCCAGGTGGTGAATACAAAAAAGCAACTAGTTTATCTACTGAGTGTGAATGTAAGAGCGCAAAAAATAAGCAGAGCTTTGAATGTGAAACCATCAAAAGTGAAAGAGTTGTAAATTTGGCAGGAAATTTCGAGAAAACAATTTACAGTTTCAGATGTGATTGATGTATATACTTTGCACAGTAATCATGTCATGCTTTTATTTCCATTGTTTCTAGCTCATTTCAGATCGGTTCTGCATAACTTCTTCTTCAGGTTTTGCAGAATTATTGTCAGTTACTGATCTGCAGACAAAAAACAGCAAATGTGATTGATAGGCTGTGTGGTGATGATTCTTACCAGAGGGTGTGTTTGAAACGACTCCACACCCTCTACGATACACGTGCAACTCACATTGAAGGGAGTGGACTAAACTGTGGCTCTCACATAGCTGCTGCCAGATGATGTTCATGTCATGCTGGAGCCTGTCAACATAAACATGCCACTTAGTGTAGCCTATCATGACAAAATAATGACAAAAAACTAGAGATGCACACAAACACTACCTATGGATAGATTCCTGGTCCCTCAGTCTGTGCTGTTTCAGTTGTGTGATCTCTCGGCTGTGGGATTCAGCCTCAGCTTGCAGCTTCCTGCTTTGCTCTGCCCACCTCTCTGCCTCCAACTGTGCCTCTTTCAGTCTGGACTGCTCAATGAATGCTGCCTCCCTCAGCTGGTCTGCTTCTGCATGGGACGTATGACAGCAAAGAGCACAGGGGATATTTTGATTTACCCCGAAAATGTTATGTTTGCTAGAGGTGCCTGAACCAACAAATGATCCTTCAGTTTAGGCTATGGTAGAGAACATTAGACTGTACCTCTTGTGACCTGCTTTAGCTGGTTTTCCAGATTGACATTTTTCTCTTTCAAAAGCATAATCTCACTTGAAAGCTGGCTGGCTGAATCCAGGCCGTGAATGTAGATGTTAGTAGGAGCACCTGTGAAAGGGAGATGGAAACAAACAAGTCCCGAATAATTTGCTTAAAAAAACATTTTAAATACACATGGAGGTGATGTGGTATTTTCATGTTCAGAACAATCAGAGAATGATAAAATTTACCTAATTAATAAATACTCAGTATTTCACATCTTTATATAATGATACTTCCTAATTCCTAATCTACACTGCTCTTCAAAACAATTGGAACACTGAGGCCAATTCTTTTTTTTTTTTTTGCTGTAGGAGGAAGATGGAGGCCACAAGATTCCCAGGCTGTGGGACCAGAACTGGGTGAATGATTTGAACCTATTCTTCAATAGGTTTAATCAGATTCCTGCCCCACCCCAATATCACACTTCTCCTTTCACAACCTTCAGCCCACGACCCCATCACCCACTGCTTCTCCTGCCAAATGTCTCTCGGACTGGATACTAGACCACCTCACAGACAGACCACAGTATGTGAAGGCGCAGAACTGTGAGTCTATCCATCTATCTATCTATCTATCTATCTATCTATCTATCTATCTATCTATCTATCTATCTATCTATCTATCTATCTATCTATCTATCTATCTATCTATCTATCTATCTATCTATCTATCTATCTATCTATCTATCTATCTATCTATCTATCTATCTATCATGTGCAATAGACCAAAGGGCATTTCATTCATGTAAATATTCTTAGTATCATTCCGTTCTTCTGTTTTCCTTATTCTATTCTATTCTATTCTATTCTATTCTATTCTATTCTATTCTATTCTATTCTATTCTATTGTAGATTTGACATCAAATGATGAATAAATATTAAGTCCTGTTCATTTAATCTATTTTAAGTCTATCTGTTCCAATACTTTTGTTCACCTAAAAAGTTGGTGTTCTGTTACAAATAATCCTATCTTCTAAATTGTGTATGAGATCCAGATGTAAATACCTGGAAATAAAAGCTGAAATGTTGATCTCTTGTCTCATATGACTCTTGTCTCATTTGACATCAAATGATGAGTTTGATGTCAAACCCAAATGTTTTCAGTCAACAGCAAAAATAAAGGAATTGGCCTCACCATTCCAATACTTTTGGAGGGGAGTGTAATTAATCAATGATTGTGACGTGACGTCAGGTATAGATTACTGAACAGGTCTTCCTGACCATTCAGTATTAGGTGACTTTATATTCTTAAAAGTCACAGAGGTCAGTCAAAAAAAATACAAAGACGGACTTGTCTGTGCATGGACAGTTTGGGCCCTAATGGGCCCAAGAAGCAAGTCAGAGAAATCTGATGGCTGAATTGAGCAATGACTGCACAATTTAATATTTTGCAGTGTGTGTGTGTGTGTGTGTATGTTACCTTTCTCTGTGGCAGTGCAAGCCAGTCTCTCTTCCAGCTGCTGTCGAAGGCGGTCATTGGTTTGAATAGAATGTTCCAGTCTCCTTCTCAGACTTCTAATTTCTGTCAAGTGCTCTTTCATTAAGTCTGAACCTACAGTAAAACACAATTTCAGACTAAAGATCTTATCTAAAAATTACAAACCACTCTCCCATAATTAGGCACTTATTTGACTGTGGAAAACAACTTAAAATTTATTGTCAAATATAGATACATATATAATATTGATTATTGATCATTTATTTGAAGTATTTTATAACTTAAATGAGACATTGCTCGCTCTTCTTTGCTTTATATCATTTTATGTTTGCAGATACAAAATCTTGGGATTTTGAACTGTGAATCAAACAAAAAAAGCAACATTTACATTTTCTGGTCTATTCTACAGCCTTACTCATTCATCAAATAATCTAAAAATTAATCTTGACATTCATCAAAGAGACAAATGACGTAATTGAAGCTTTTACATGTGTTCTACCTGTGATGCTGGTACCTGACTGGTACCCTGATGATCCTGATGACAGGTCGGCTCCAGCTGTCATTGGTCGAGTATCGTAGGCCATATCCAATAATGCACTGCTGTGCAGCAGGTTTGCACCGGCTTTCATTGCCAAGCAGGCATCCAGGCTGCTGCTGCTAGCAGCACTGCCAAAAGGAGAAGGTTGAAATCCTTGGTAGGAGAGAGACGGAAAGCCAGAGGAGTCTGGCTGCTGATGGGATAATGGGAAACCCTGCAGAGGTTTGGACTGGGGAGTGGAAAACCCTGTTGTGGATGATGATGAAGAATGAATAAATGAAAACACTACAAAAAACCCCCTGAAAATAATATGGTACAAATATACTGTTTTCAAGTTTTAGTGTATTAAAGATAAAGACAAAGAGATGACAGCACAAAGAAAATAAGAAAGAAACAAAGGCAGTTAGGAAGATGTGGATTATTAAAGCTGGTTAGCTCTCACAGTTTCACACTCTGTTTATCTACATGAAGCAGCTACAGTACCCACAGAGTAAGGCAAACTATAGAGACATGCATAGAGGCATGCCTACAGTATAAAGTGACTTTAAACTCGATATTATTCATGCTTTTCGAGAAAATGAGTACAGCAGAGCACACTCGTTAAATTAGACAGTCTATATATCTATACATCAAAATTCATCCGAGCACAGATGGCAGGTATGGATAGCAAGTGTTGTACTTAACATTTAGAAAGTTTCTTTGACATCAGTAGCTAGATTTTGTTCAGCTGAAATTCTCTTATATGTTTTTGCTCATTTAATTTTTTGGCTGTACATTCAGATATATATTTAGTTTGTTAAGTTTTAAACCTGGTCACAAAAAAATATGCATGTACAGTCAAATCAACGCACTGTCACTGTCTCCCAACTGTCTCTGTAACATCTGCAGCTCCTGATGCACCTCAGCCAGGGAGAAGCCCACACCCCCGCTGCCTTGGTAACGGGTACGCAGGTTTGAGGGGTGAAGATGGAAGGGCAAGTGTGTCTTCTGGGTGGAGAAGCAGGGAGGAGGGTGATAGAGAGTAGAGCTGACTGAGGCAGAAGCTGAGAGAAAAGAAGAAGACGAAGGTAAAATGATGGCCAGGCAATAGAAAGCAGAAGAATGAAAGAAAGACACAGGAAGGTGCAGTCTGTACAAAGTATCAGCTCAAAGGCAAGAGGGGAAGGTATAATAAGCAGCAAAAAAAATCATGTGAAGGAAAAGTCTTCTTTTTAATAACTTCCCTGATGCATTTTTGGGTTTCTTCATACCTGTCTGACTCTGTGCAGCTGTAGGTTTGTGTGGTGAGCCTGAGCATTGCATGCTGGGACAGCTGAGACAGGACTGGGCACGGTGAGATGGCGTGATAGATGGAGCAATGGATCCATGGCTTGACATGGTGCCACAGTAAGAGTGACCATCTAGAAATAAAACCATTCTGCTGTCACCAAAGGACACAATGGAGAGCACAGACCATGAACACAGACACCACAACATTATCTGACACAAATCATCTGTATGTTTAATCCCTGAATGAATTCTGCAGTTTCACATTTCTGTCATTTGTGATGAATGAGGTGGAAATAACAATACTGGAGAAACCTACACGTGGACAAAATTGTTGGTACCTCTCGGTTAATGACAGAAAAACCCACAATGGTCACAGAAATAATTTGAATCTGACAAAAGTAACAATAAATGAAAATTCTATGAAAATTTACCAATGAAAATCAGACATTGCTTTTGAACTGTGGTTCAACAGAATTATTTTAAAAAATAAACTCATGAAACAGGCCTGGACAAAAATGATGGTCCCCTTAACTTTAATATTTTATTGCACAACCTTTTGAGGCAATGCAAACATTACTCAGGTGGAAGGAAACTGTGCAATATTTGGGGAATGTTTTTAGCAGAGGATTAATACACATTTGGTACTCTTGTGAGTACATTTGGCAGCAGGGTGGTGTATGTATAAAGAATATGACCAGACCTATTTCTCCAACCCTGTTCTACACACGTGGACAAAATTGTTGGTACCCCTCAATTAATTCCACAAGAATAAATGTGTAGGAAGAACTCTCTTTTGTGTCAATAGCAGTATTTTCTTGAAATAAAAGTTTTAAAATTTTCATGCTGTTTTCCGTGTTGATTGTCTTTCTGTTATTTGGACATGTTTCTGTAGCAGGACAGAGATAAGTACAATCTGAATGATATACAGGTCTTACCTATGCTGACACGGGTAGAAGTCTGGGTTTCCTCCTGACCAAGCTCACTGTCTGGATCCATATCAGAGCACAACTCCAGCTCCTCCTTTGTGGATCCATACTCATCGGACACATACGAGATGCGATCTGATTGGTCAGTCGTATCTGAGAGGGCATGGCTACTGCAGGGCGTGTCAGAACGATGAGGATGGTGATGCTGGTTTAGTTTGGCATGGAGAGACTCAATGACCTTGTCCTTCTGCTGCAGCTCCTTACTGAGCCTGCACACACACACACACACACACACACACACACACACACACACACACACACACACACACACACACACACACACACACACACACACACACACACACACACACACACACACACACACACACACACACACACACACACACACACACACACACACACACACACACACACTTGATGTACAACTCACACATGTAAATCAAATTAGGAAAATTCAATTTTCCAGTTAACTTCAGGTTTCATATTTTAAGTTTCTGGTCCCAGACCATAGGATAAATCTGGGTAGAGAAGGTAAAAGTTCAGCTCCTACTCCTCTATCAAAAACAATTTTGAGTTGCTTTCAATCAAAGTCCTTGACATCACACAACTACACATCTTAGTATGGCATATTACTTGTCCTATAGCCCATGTACATGAAAACCAGGCATGTGCGAGCACATAGAACAGCACCTGCAGAAGAAAAATGATCCTCGCAAAAGAGGACCTCTGCTCCGTGTGCATAAACGTGGTCCCACCAACACTTTTTAGACTTTGAAAGCAGGAGGAGTGCCTAATAACCCTCCGACCTTTCTCCTGCCCTCTGACAGTTGTGGAAGAAGTACTCAGATCCTGTACTCAAGTAAAAGCCAAAGTGTAGAAATACTCTGCTATCAGTAAAAGCGACAGTAAGCAAAGCAAAAGCAATAGCATCACTGGATTCTAATTTTCGATGAAGTCATATTTCACTGTTGCAGCTGGTAAAGGTGAAGCTGATTTTAACTGCTAACCCTTTGTAAATTTCCCCCTGCATGAAGAGCAATACAGTATCATAATAATCTGATATTAAGGCATCATTGTGGGGGACTTTCAACAACTCTAGGCAACAATAATGTATGTGTTGATCATATTTTCTATTATTATTTGCAAGTCACTGGTGAATAAAGCTGTCAAATCAATGTATAGTACAACAACTATTGCACAAAGTTGTAAAAAGTACAATATGTGCCTCTGAAATGGAGTAAAGTATAATGTAGCAGAAAATGGAAATAAGCAAGTAAAGTCTAAGTACCCCAAAGGATTTGGGTAGATGGACTTAATTACTTTTTACCACTTGAATGATGTCGATGACGACTAATACCACAAAGTGTGCTAAACTCAAACTGATGTGTGGAAGTAGTGTGCAGGTGACAAAGAGGCAGGAAGGTCAGAGAGGACCTCTGTGCTGTGGAGCAGCTCCATGAACTAACTCCAATGTTTCACTGAGTCCCGCTGCAGCTTTAACCACTTCCAAGATTTAACTCTAACTTTTAGAGAAGTTTCTGTTAATTTCTCTTATGTGTTTTAAAATGATTGTAAAATGTGACTGCAAGTGGACAAATAAAGTCTGATAGACTAGTCATCAATTCTTTTTGACATAATAGCTTCCTTTGTACTGTTTGCATCATGTATTGTTAGCTAGTGCTTCATGTTGGTTTTATAATTTTTCTTGATGTCACTCTCTCTTGTAGTTTACTAGTAGACATCCCAGTAGTGTTTATTTCCCCATCAGTTGTGCTCACCTTCCCCCTTCTCTTCCTAGATGGCATGTTTAGTTTCTCCATCCCCATTAATCAGGCACTTTTATCCAAAGCAACATACATCTGAGAGTTGATACACCACAAACAAGGATCTACTCAGGAGTAAACAACCTGAATAAGAGCCATAAAACAAGTTCAAGTGTGATAATAGGACCTTGGTGTCTACAGGCAGTGCAGACATAATAGAAATTTCATTTTTAATTTTTTTTTGTCAAGTGAAAAAGTGAAGATTTTCTCTTTCAGACTGACTGCCTACAATTTCACAAGTGACAAATTCTGTTTATATTTAAATTAAATTAAATTCCCTAAAAATGTAATTGACAATGCAATTTAGTTGCAGGAATGGCATTTTGTGGAAACAAGGGTGAAGTAACATTACTTTAGTTAATCACAGTTGTCCACATTAGTGCTGCTACAATTCAAGCAAGCATATTTTAAAATCATTGCTTTTAGAATGAATTCTTTAAAAGAAGTTTCACTGCATCAAGAGAATCTGTGTCACACAAGCTGCCTTGTGACTTAAAGGATAACAAGCATCAGTGTTGTTCTAAATGTTTGAGTCACCTGCATGCTGTTCACATAGAGGCTTTGCTGGCTGCATCGTGTTGCTTAGAGGCCATAATGCATGTGTGATACAAGGCCACATCAGGTCACATCTGTGAAAATGCAGACTTTCACTTTCATAAGAATAATATATTTACACTGACATGGAATAAGTCAACACAACAATAGGTGGGACAAACAACACACACCAACTACACAAGTTGCGTAGCAGTGTTGCCAATAACTGATTTAATTAACAGTGACAGATGCTATGGTGAAGATCATCTAATGCCACACCAACACACGCACACGTGCCCCCGCCCCTCCTCATGCAGAAGTGTCCTTGGGCAAGACACTGAACTCCAAATTTCTCCAACCAGCCATGTCTGGCAAAACACTCACCAGACAAATGTTTAAAAGAGGAATATACTGCTGTTTATTAAGAACCAGGCCATGCATATAACTTCTCTTGAACCACAATTTGCTGTTCTTGCATCTCTGTTTGTGTAATCTAGACTACATTCCTTATTTAAATAACGCAGCTTTAGGTGTTGGTGGTGGTAGGTTCAGGTGTTCAGACAAGCAAGGCAAACATTTTTTTCTTTTGTTCTAAACAAAGCAAGTGACAACCGGCTTCAGGTCTGTAGTTAATACACAGACATGAGACATAAAAAAATACTTTGTACTGTTGTTTAATGAACTGATATATATGAAATTTAGTTTCTTTTGTGCTCGTCTTACTTGTTGAGTTGTGCAAGCATCATTCTCCTTTCCCAGTGAGTATGTTTCTTCAGCAGTAGCAGCTCTCTTTCTTGAACCTTCCACTCCCACAGGGAGAAGGAGAACAAAGAGTCTCTGTACAGTGGGCTACTCTTTGACAGCATGACCTTCCACAGTGGAGCCATCATCCACTTTCAGTCCCTGTCTGCTTCCTTGGCCAGTGGCCCTCTACCTGACTACTGATCAGCCACGACTCCCCTGTCTGCCCTTCTTTCTGTCAGACTCTGGGGTCAGTTGAACTTTCTCTGTTGCAGTATTTTCCTCTCAGCTCTGTTTCCAGAGGTAACAGAGCATGGCTCATTAGTTCAGTGGACAAGGTCCTATCCCTGGTGTGTATGTCAGAAGGCACAGTAGACAGGCAGCAAGCGATGGAGGGACGACAGAGTCATCAGTCGTACAGGTAAAAAGCCCAGCAAATCTTGATTAGGTCTGGCCTTCCCAGGGAGATGGATTCTGGTGACTCCCTTCTCACACACACAGCTAAAACAGAACCTGACTGGGCTGGGAGTATAGGTTTTAACCCAAATAATTCCTGAATCAGAATCTAAGGCAGGAATGATTATTTGTATTGAGATCATGCAGATTGAAGAAAAACTGGAGCTTCACACAGCAGATTTGAAAGATTTATGCATTTACTGGCATTCAAATGTTTTGGATCCAACCACACCAGATTAGCTGTACGGTTTGGTGACAGATGCAGGAACAACTCTCAGCATGGATCAAAAAGAATTCTCCTGTGTGCAGCTCAAAAAAAAGCACAGAGTTGAGATTTTACCCCATCAGCACATGACGACATGAAACAAGAAACAAATATGTAGTGTGAAGTTTGAGGCAGATCAGACAAATGGGAGCCATTTCCAGGGTCTTTCCGTAGTATCTGTGTGGTCCCTAGCCTGGCCTTTGGCTGCCTTTGGACGGAACCCCTGCTGCTAGGCAATACCATCAAAGGAAAATATAGAATTTCACATAATAAGCCACATTTCGCCAGCAGGTACTGTCTTGGTGAATTTAAATACTAAGATACAAAACTAATGACTGTTCTTTGATGGCCAAGAAAATTGACTCAACTGGGTAAACCTGTAGCTGCATTCTGAGTCTACCTCTTTCCTCTGCAAATCAGTATCCCTTTTGTTTTTCTACCACTGTTGCATTTTATGGTCCCCAAATTAGTATTTTTCTGCATTTAAATCTTGAATAATGCCTTCAAAGGAACATCTCCAGCACCAATCACACAGCAGCGAAGCCCCAAGGCAGAGATGTCACAATGAAAGAGTAACAGAAAAAAGGAAAGGTGTGGAGCTGTAAACAGTTGTCCAAATCCCAAGGGCTTGTAAACTTATGCTCTCATCAGAGAAAGAAAGAAATAGAAGTTGAATGAATGATGATCACCCTCAAAGTCCTCTTTCTTCTGCATGTTTGTGTGTTTTCTGACCACATCTGTCCGATTACAAACACATCCAGGCTTCCTCTCTGATGCAAGAGTGGATTCATAAAACAAAAACACTGTTTTGTCTTTGCAGGATTCAAAAATGTAAAACAAAACAAAAAAAATAAGCAAAAAACTATTCAGGCCCTTTACGAGGAAAAACTTTAGGTCCAGCCACAGCAAGAAGAAAATTCAAGAAGTAGGCAGAAAAGCATACAAATTCAAGTCATCACTGAATTATCCCCTATCAGTACAGAAATGAAAAAAGCCCTGGTCTATGAGGAGTAAATCTTCTATAGTAGAGAGCGCTCTGCTGGATGTGTAGCATCATGTGCTGCTCCCGATATACTGAAGCAAAGTGATGTCCTTTCTGTCGAGCTTCATCCCTCACATGCTCTCCTCTCGGCCTCTCTCTGTTCCCTAGCCCGTCCCTCCCTCTCTCTGCGTTTATCTCCTCCTGACCTATTTCCCTCCTCATTCGAGGTCTTAATAACTTAACCTGATTAGAGGCCAACAACATGCCCTGAAATGTGTAGCCCAGACTGTACGGACATGCCGCTATCCATCCATGCTATATATGCTGTATTTAAACTGACCCTTCCGACTGCTTGATGGTATTATGTTCTGTATAGCACATTATCCAAGTTATACAAGTTAACACTGAAATTTATGTCAGCACCCCTCCATCAGATGGCACTGATTGATCATCATTTTGGAGTTCAAGCCTGACATACTGAATGTCTTTGGAAACTTTAGGATTTCCACTATTTCTGTAGGTTTGAACAATGTTTGGCTGCACAGCATAAATTGTAATCTCAGACCCATTAAGAACATCGCCTAGCCATGGGTTTAACAGACGACAAATAAACACTACCGTTCAAAAGTTTGGGGTCACCTAGTCCTTATTTTTGAAAGTGACATAATCATGATTCAGTGAAGAGAACATTAAATCCATCATAAATCTAGTCTAGACATTGTTAATGTGGTAAATGACTATTCTAGCTGGAAACGGCTGATTTTTAATGGAATATCTAAATAGAGGTACAGAAGCCCATTTCCAGCAACCATCACTCCTGTGTTCTAATGCTACATTGTGTTAGCTAATGGTACTGAAATGCTAATTGATGGTTAGAAAACCCTTGTGCAAGGAGTCTATCCCAGCTGACTTAGGGTGAAGGCAGGGGACACCCTGGACAGGTCACCAGTCTATCACAGGGCTACATATAGAGACAAACAATCACACTCACATTCACACCTACGGAAAAATTTAGAGTTACTAATTAACCTTAGCATGTTTATGGACTGTGGGAGGAAGCCGGAGTACCTGGAGAAAACCCACGTGTGCACAGGGAGAACATGCAAACTCCATGCAGAAAGATCCCAGGTCTACGTCGAGATGTAGGATCTTCTAGCTGTGAGGCCATGGTGCTAACCACCAATACATTGTGCAGCCCACATTATACTCTGAGGTACAAAATATACAGAAAATAAAGGCATGGTAGTCCACTTTTGTGCTGTGCTGGTCGTCATTTCAACATTGCTAATCCTGCTTATTTGCTACAAGAGGTACTTCATGTATTCAGTGAATATTTGTCAGACACATTCTTGTCACAATGTGTGTAAAAGCGACAACCCCATTGTACATACTCTCAGAATCAGAATCACAGCGAAGCCAAAATGTGATGGTCGGCCATCTGTGCTCTAACAACACAATATTAGGTTACTGGAGGCCTCCCCCTCTCCCTCTTTCTTTCCCATTTAATGTCTCTAATGTCTCTCTGAGGGGCACCTCTAATATTCTACAAAGCACTGTGTCTTTATTAGGACTGACCTAGCACTCACCCTTTGCTACCCAAAACACTGGTCAAGCTTAAATAACCATATTGTTGTTAAAGTATGTTTTGCCCATTTAATATAACTCAACAATACTTTCACACTATAATGTGCAATAACTATTATTGTGACAAATTTTAAAAGGCATTTCTTTTACCTTAGAGACATTTTATTGCTTTCATTTCACTAATTTATGAAAGAGCTATGTTGTGAAACAGAAATAATTAGCTGCTATGGTACAAATGATTGAGCATCCAGGACATTCATCACTCATCCTGAAGAGAGGAGCACCACAAGCTGTGCTCCTAGCTGGAACCTAATGGAGTCATATTTATGTTTAAGGCTAAAAAAATTGGATATTATATTTACATTAAATAGCATGAAAGAAGATTTAACTAATGAGGCTGAAGAGTCTGTGTTTAAATCATTCTTTGTACTAAACAATTTTCTACTGAAGACATGGTCATTTTAGTAGGTCAATAGGTCAACTTTGCAAAGTTTGCTAAAATGTTATCTAATCATTGACCTATTTTTCAGATGTTTCTGTGTCAATAAATAATGAACTCATGAACATAAAACATAGCCACAAGGTTTTGGCTTCTCCAACATAACTGTGTCCTGATCAAACTAGTGGTGCTATTTTGTTCATCATCTCTCTCTCTTTTTTCCTGTGCTGTCTGCCTAATTAGCTGATCAGTCACCTGGACTGTTAAAGTCTTTGCTCAGAGAGCATTTGTGTCCTGCTGCTCACCAATCCCTTGCAAAAATGAATGAGCTGTATGATTCATATGGCTCTGCCCTACAACATGGGATGGGGGACTTGTGGATTTTGTGTGACTTCACAGCAGCTCCCCTGATAAACTGCTAAATGGCCCAGACATGAAGCCAGCTGTAGTCAGCAGGAAATAAGATTTGACATTGTGATTAAGAAAAAAGAAGAATACAAGAAAGTAAATAAGGTTGAATATGGCACAGAAGATTGAAGATACTGAGGTTTGCTGACATTTCCAGATTTTGCAGGGATACATATTTTGGCCAATCCTCTTAATCTCACAAATATGCAATCATTGTTAAATGGGTTGTGCAATGCATCAATATTTGTTATTGGGACAAAAAGTTCTTATATTGTTAAATTGTAACCAGACTTTGGCCTGAGGGTTTGAATCTCTGCATTACAGGATACTAGAGATAAGATTTGAATTAGCAGGGCATTGAGTTTCAGCAGAAAACCATTTGTTTTATTTATTTTTTTGTTATTCTTTTGACCATTATGGATGACATGACTTGGCATTTGTCAGTAGGGAACTTTTTGTAACCTCTATAGTTTAATACTAGAACTGCCAGTTGCTCTGCAATGGATTTAATTACTAATTTCACATTGTATCTGTTTACACAGGAAGTTGAGCAGCTTTTTAAGAATATGATATGGATGTCCCAGTTTTACTTGTGATTTAACATTAAGCTGCTAATTGATATTTTTCTTTCTATTCATAACTTACCATCTTTAATGTCATGTCTGTCTTTTACAGAAGTAAGACATGACATTATTGAGGAGAACTAGCTTTTGAACTAATTAGGCTTGGAGCTGTTGTGTTGTTGTTGCTTTTGCTGTATGTATTATTGAGTCTTACTGTGCGTATGGATGAAAAATGTTTTTGTGCTTTTTATCATTTTTATCGGTCAAAGCACCACACACCAATATTTTCCTTTATATAGAATCTGACTCCAAAGCAAAAATTTAGAGACAAAACATGATGATGGACAAACAAGGACATATACAAAAACACAAAAAGTTAATGCACACTGACCGGATGGCAAGCAGTTCTGTCTTCTCATCTGGATCTTCAGAGTGATCTCCTGTTGGAAAACATACAAAGAGCACTGATGTCATTAACTTTCCACTACACTTTTTGCTGATCAGGCAGCCTGGGTGACACAATCAAACTGTGTATAATGAAATAAAGCCAAACAACTGACTTGCACTGATCTTTGCACTGGCTCGCTGTGCCAGAGCATAGTTCTTAGCTAGCTGGTCCCTGAAGCTCTGGCCCATGTAGTAGTCAATGTCATTGGCCCTCAGCAGCTCCTCGAAGGCCTTTGTGGTGTCTCCCAGGTGCTGGGTAAGGATGTTGCACATGCATCGACCTTCTCGCAGTCTCTGGCGAAGGTGAGACAGCTCCCTGGCCTGACCTTGGATCAGTGTGTCAAATTTACTAGAGTATCAACAAAAAGAAAGTAACAAGTGACATATAGAATGTGAACAAAAGACACTTGTATAGACTATCTATATCATGGCGGTCTTGAGTTTCCTGATTCTCAATTTTCTATAATGGAATGATTCAAACTTATGCCTTACAAATGTCAATCATGGATTTTGGTTTATTCAAAGATAAATATACAATGCTAATATTTAATGAAATGGCTTTTGGCCATTTTCATTTCAACTAGGCACATTTGGTAGCCATCTACAAGCTTCAGGTTGTATCTATGATCTCTCCTCTTGGCAGAATTAGTGTAGCACAATTCAATTTGACAGCTTACTGACAGAGACTTGTTTTTTTCATCACAGTCTCACAGGTTTTTGCTAGGGTTTAAATCAAAACTTTGGAAAGGACAGTCTAAAACCTTAATTCTGTCAGATTTAGCCATTTGTTTACCATTTTTTATATGTGTTAAGGGTCATTGTCATGCTGGAATACCAAACTGGGTTCAAGACCCAACCTTCTGACTGATGATTTTAGGCTTTCCTGAAGAATGTGTAGGTAATCCTCCTTTATTATTTCACTTATTTTGTGTAATGCTCCAGTTCCACTGGCGGCAAGACAGTCCCAGAGCATAATACTATCACCACCGCACTTGATGGTAGGTACAGTGTTTTTGGAGTTGAAGGCCTCAGTTTCTCTCTTCAAAACATATTTCTGGTCTTCGTGGCCAAATAGTTAAATTTTGTTTTGCATCTGATCACAGGACTTTCCTCCAGAAAGGTTTTGTTTGTCCATTCAACCCACAGAAAACTTCAGTTGAGACATAATTTTAATTTTATTTTCGAGAGGAAGGTCTTCCTTCTTGCATGGCAACTTCTAGCCCATGGTGATATAAAACACACTTGATTGTGGACACTGACTCCTGTGTTCCAGCAGCTTGTAGTTCATTGTAGACCTGCTTTTTTGGTGATTCTTGGTTGACGCTTGATCATCCTGACTGATTGTCTCTTAGGAGCAGGTGATAGTTTGTATTTTCCTGCTGATTGTGGCAGTGTCATGATTGTGCCATACACTCTATAATTACAGTTATTTGCACAGATGATTTGGGGATCTGTAGCTGTTTTGAAATGGCTCCAAGCAACCTGATTTGTCCAAGTCAATGATTTGCTTTTCGAGATCTGTGCTGAGCTCTACAGATTTTCACATTGTAGTGTATGTGGGTGAGGAGTCTGAGGAGTGCATCAAATGGGTCCTATTGAAATTGCTCAAATGGAAGTATTTTGTCTGTTGTATATATATTTCTAACTCTGTTGCCTTGTTTCTGAATGCTACATGCAGAGGACTGATGGAGCAGGATAGGGCATTTCATGCCTGCAGTCATTAATAGATTACTGTACCAAACATGGACTGAACCACATATCAATCAGCAAGAGGTTGATCCTGTAGGTCCAATAAAGTTTTTCCCATTTTATCCCAAAATCATCCATCCATCCATCCATCCATCTATACACGCAACCCTCTGTAGGGTTTAGGTTTGTATGATACATGCTCAGGGTGTACAGAGCATAACCAATGACTAGTTAATATCAGTCAAAAACTGCAAAGTAGCAACTATAATTGTTTAGTACCCAAAATAAAAGAAATAAATGACATTTTCCTTCTCACCCCGGCCAGATGGCAGACTTTACGTCCTCAGTGACAGCCTTCTTGCCACCTTTCCTAAGCTGGTCTTCCAGTGCATCCACACGGGACACAAGCTGCTGAAGGCCCTTGTCTGCATGATGGTGAAGGGACAAAGTCAGTGGTCCTCCATCAGATGACTGCCAGCCCTTGTCCTCCTCTGTCCCAGTCTGTGAGGGAGAGGCCTGGAAGGACAAATTGATCTTGCTAGGTGTGGAGGGTCCATAGTCACTAGAGATGGAGAGGCTGCAGAGGCGGGTCTGAAGTCCCCGGATGACTCCCTGAGAGCGGGACAACTGTGAACGAAGGTCCTCAACATGGCACTGAAGAGACAAGACCTCATCTCCACAGCCAGAGCTCTGGGTGGTGGTTTTGGTGAAAGTGGTGCTGCTGGCAGGCCACCACTGGGAAGAACAGTCAAGAGATGTACACATCTCTAGGTCATCAAATTCTGTACAACATACAAGAGGGGTTTATCAGATTAATCAGACAAAAAACATGTTGCCTATAAGCAGCATTAAACTGCGTTTAAAAAAAAAATTAATCTGTCAGCATTTCCCATGTTTCCTTTATCATACGCACAGATGACAGTCAACTGAGCTTATGTTTACTGTTAAACAATGCTCCTCTAATTTTTCATGAGTCTGAGCAAACACAAAAACTCCCTGAGCAGTCCCTTGGACCACTGTGAGCAACATCAGACGTGTGCACTGTGGTCACGCCAGCATCACATCCATCCAAGTTACATGGTTTATTAAAAGAATCAAATTACAGCATTTACATTTCTGTTAAAACACTTTGTCAACAGGAGCCAGTTGAAGGCTGCAGTGAATTTGGTGACACTACAATGTATAAGAGTGAAGTTATTGAATATTTGTGTCTCTCTTTGCTGTTGCAGCGGTGTTGCAATTTGCAGACGGTCCCTGTGCACTCCATAGACACCAATACTATTTCTGCAGCTTGAAAGACGGCTACTGTTGATAAAACTGGGCTTGTAGCACATTGCCTGCCTTACAGCGATTTGAAAGAGGCCTCGTTTATGTTTTGACAGCGTATATCTAACGAGTTATTGATCTTGGAAGTCTGAATCTGTGAATATCCTTTCAGCTTTACCGAACTTGGGGCCACTACCACCCAAGGAGTGGTATATTTAATTTTGAAAAAAGCATTTAGCCATACCTAAAGCTTTAAGTGCTTTATTAACACAGAACTAAAAAATTTATATTGTTTTATGATCACAGGTTCTGTCTGAAAAGAAGTGGCCTCATTTTAAACATTGAAACCATACTAATAAAATAAAATGTAATGACCAACCAGTGCACAATACTGTATTCTGCAAAAACATAAACAACTGAATGCAGAATACTGGACAAACAAATTCTCTACATACATTTTTTAATCTAAATCTAAATCTTACCTTAACACAGTTAATGTATTAACTTATTTATGTGTGTATGCATGTATTTATTGATTTATTTAGTACTGTTAACATATCAGAGTTCTGAGTGAGTTTTTCTTTCGATAGGCAAAGGCCATTTATTCATCACATATAGGCTATTAAATAAATGTTTATTAAAAACTAAAAAGCATTTAAAAAAAACTGCTTAGGCATATACTGAGTCACTAAACTACTGTACAGTCTAGGACCACATCAGCATGATTATAAGCATCCTCTGGTAAATTCACAACCATATACTGATGTCCCTTACCATATCTAGTTCAGGAGATGATTGGGGGAGGAAAAACTGTAACCTGCTGGTTGGGTCCTCTCTATTCTCATGTTTCTTACATGTTGGTGTCCTGATGCTGCCTTACGTCAGCCAGTCCGTGAGCAACAGAAAACACAGTTTGCCCTATACCTATTGCCAGGGGCAAATGTGTTTGCTTCTATGGACGTGGTGGAATTTCGGGTGTGGACATTTTTAAACGCACGGAAGCATCAGCGTCTGTAACCTGGCCGACTGGACCATAGGACTGGGCACAGAGTCTATCCGCTGGACCCAGTGTTGCCAGCGCCTCAGTAAGGAAAGTAGCTATTGGCTGTCCTAAAAGTCGCTAGAAGCCCCTGCATGACGTCATCGCCTAATTTGCATAAGTTCCCGTTCCCGTTCTAAATGCAGTGATTTATTTTAGTATGATAGTGAAGAAACATTTTCATTTACATCCCGCTCTGTAAGCCAGGACGGGATCTGCAGTGACTTTGTGCACGGGGCCGTGGAGTGATGTGGGTCTCCTCTAATCAGACAGTGGGATTGCTGTGGGGTTACTAGACTGACCGCCTGTGCTTTGTGAAGGGGAGGATCTCACAGCAGCACCTGCTGCTCGTGGATGACAGTAACTGCAGAATGATCCGAGCTTTCATGTCAGAGTCTCCAAAACACCAGAAAAAGTCGCTAGATTTGTCGCTAGCCGTTTTTGAAAAAAAAATAAATAAATAAATAAAAATAAAGTCGCCAGGAGGCTTTGGAAAGTCACCAGCTTTAGCGAGAAGTCGCCAAGTTGGCAACACTGGCTGGACCTCGCATCGGGTCCTTGCCACATAGGTCCTACGAAGATGAAATTGGTTGACCTTAATATTTCCTGTGTTTTCTTTTATTCATTATACAGTTTTGATAAGTGTGTGACAGACGTGTATGGGACATTTATAAAAATACGGGACGCAACAATTAATTGTCAAATAAAGGACGATTCCGTATTTTAAGGGACGGGTGGCAACCCTAACTCCAACAGCCATTCCATCTTAAAAGAATCGCATTTCTTTTTTACTTTGGCTTGGTGAGGGGATGTGCTACTGCCCGTTTGTTTTGCCATTATTATAAAGGGTCAACATAAGCAGCACTTGGCATCATAAGCGTGTCTTCACTCCACATCGGCCACACTCATAGACTGTATATAAAGTCTATGGCCCACACCGCTCTGCTTGCTAACAACGGTGGCTGCAAATACGGACGCCTGTCAATGACGTTGATTCGCTGCATGTGAATCGCATCATTGGCTGGAGCAGCCAGTCACTGGTCACTCACTGATTCTCATTGAAAAATAGCACAGAATGAATTATGTGTTTATTTTATTTTCAATTTAGGTTGGATTTTTTTTTGTGCGCAGCGCAGATTGTCTGTGCGCGGAGACCGTGTCAGCAGTGCGCAATTGCGCACGCGTGCAGTTTAGAGAGAAAAGTGCTGTTAAAGCAGTACTTTGCCTCCCTCCAGTGTTTCTCTGACAACACTATAACTATACAGGGGAGCTATTTTTCAGGAAAGTTATTGACATTGTCGTTTTTACATAACTTGGACACCTATCAAACTATGAATTGCCTCGTTTTCGTGTTTCTATCGGTTTAAAACAAATACACAGTAACAGCAAGGTATACCTGGGCTGCTGGTGTCTTCCCTCTCAACTTCGTTCTCGCTGCGGCCACAGGTCTCATAGCCCAGGTCTTGCGGGTCCACCTGGATCTGCTTACTGTTCTGATTCACAGCTGTTTCTGCTGAAGAGACACAGAAAAAGATGAAGCTATACATTTGCATCTGTAGTTGGTGTTTGCTTATTTCACTAGGTAAATATCTATATCCTATCACATGTTGTATAAGTTATCATCTGTCCACTTACTAAGCAGCCTGTAGTCTTTGAGCTGCTCCGCCTGAGCCTGCACTGTGGCCTCAGACACTATTAGCCTTTCCTGCAGCTCCTTGCGCTTCTGCTGCAGGTGAACTGATTTTTCCCACATCCCAGAGGACGCAGCAGTCTGCTGACGACCAGCCAACTCCTTGTTAGCCAGGCCATCATCCTGAAGTCCAGAAATTATTGTCACTTGCATATATATTGCAATACAGTTTTTGGTTTTCCATCAATATCACATTTTAGACAATAAAACAAAACAAACAAAAAATAATATGTTATGGTCCTCCAACCTGTGAGGAGTTGCTAAACAGGTCCAGGGATTCAGGTCTATCGGCTGTCTTTTTCCTTTGTTCATCACTGATTTGGACCTTAGCCTGAGACAGGGACAGCTCTCCATCACAGGCCTCCCACAGCTCTGATGTTTCTTCCTCCTTCCATTCCTCCTCTTCCTCACCTTCTATGGTCACATCCAGTTCCTCTTCCTCATCCTCGTCTTCACCCTCCAGCACCATCTGCTCATCAATCTGTTTACTGCTTTTCTGCAGCCACTCAGTCAGCTGATGCTTTAAATTTTTGTTTTCTGTTTGTAGATTGAGTAGAGCTTTCCTTTAAAACAGAAAGAGGTGGGTAAAAAAAAAAAAGTTTTGCCCTGTAGTGGCGAAACAAATGTATTCCTGTTGCCCCAGAGGATAAAGCCGGTCTTATTCCATTAGTCTCTTTTATTTTTTATTGTTGTCAATATATGCCACGAAAAACGACTGAAAACAGCTGTTAAAAAACAGCAACAGTTCTGTTTTTTAATAATTTCAAGCCTACCCTGATTGTAGACCTCATAAAGGACATGAATTTCTAAAAAAAAAAAAAAAAAAAAAAAAACACCTCACAAAGATAGAGGTTAATTGCTTAAAAATCAAATAGGTGGTAGCAGTGTGTTTGTTGTGAGTACTTGGAATAGCAAAACAGCTTAAGTGGGACTGAATCAAAAATACATTTGTAAAACTGCCTCACCTTATCTGTGACAGTGAGGAGAACCCAGCCTTCTCCAGCTGAGCCTTCAGCTCTCCCAGCTCTCTCTCCACCACTCTCTTCTGCTCCACTAGCTGTTTCACCTCCATCAGCCCATGACCATCATGCCAAAGATCCTGGGACAGAGCATTTTTTGAACCTTCACAACTCTTTTCAGACAGCCAATCATCGATATGGCTAATGAATACATCCCCTCATATATAAAATACATGTCTTATTTACTTTATTTATCCATTTTCCAAACAGGTAAATTGGAAAACCTCTTTTGCAAGGCAGACCTGACCAATAAGGCAGTATAAATAAAAGAAGACTAATCAATATAAATTCCATAAACGTAATGTTACAAAAGAAAAATACTAAAATAGGACCAAACTTGGGCCAGGTGCAGACACAGTCTTGAAAAAAGTAAATAACCAGACTTTCCCAAAAAACTTTTTGCCAGAGATCTCAGATTAATCTAATGCCTACTGGTTTGATATGTGTTAAGTTTTACTTTAGCTTTTTTCTGTTTTATTTTCAGAATATCATTTTTCTTGTGTGTTTCTGGTTGTTTGCTTCCATTGTTTTCTTTCTAATTGTCTGCACTCGTATCACTTCACCCAAGCAGCCTGTGTGTACATATCTTTTTTCTTTACACCTAACAGAACAAACTGACCATTATGAGCAGTACACACTAAAAATTCACCTTAGCAAAAGTCTGCTTTGATTTGCTGAACCGCTTGTCTGTGTGTATCTGGGTCCTGTTCTGATTTATACATAATGTGGTTTGCTTTCATTCCCAACTTATACACAATAAACAGACTAGAATCTTGTCATCCAAAGAATGACAAGATCGTGAAATGTTCTTGTTCTAATGCTTCACTCAAGGTGCATCATACTTCATGTATATTGAGTCAAAAATCATTTTTCTAGCTGCACAATCACAATGAAAGAGGGTCTTGAAACAGTAAAGAAATCTTTAGGCTAAAGAGTTTAAAGAAATCCCAGATGTCCATCATGAGATTTTTATGACTAATGGCATTAAACAAAAACAGGGCATTAAACATCAAATTGACAGCAAAATAAATTCCTGTCCAGATGTTTAAGCTGGCTTATTACATACCTTGGTGTTGGACTTCTCTTCATCAATGCTCTCAGTGTACTTGCTGTTAATGTCATCGGCCTGGTCTTCATCCTCCAAGTTAAGTTCTTGTGAAAGCAGAATATAATTATAGCAGGCACAGAAACACAACAAATCAACTGAAAAACACGGTCATAAATGTGTAAAATCTTAAAACATGGCCATTCTTGACTTCCATTTTTTCAGCTTGTGACTCTGCAATGCAGCAACCATTCAACTGAGTGTCACACTGTCAACACAGAGAAAATGTGTATTTCTGAAATAGCTGTAGGTAATGTCTACCTGGCCTACTGGAATTCCTCACTTATGTGATGGTGTTGGTAATTTGTAACATAGCACCCAGTAATGCTACTAAGCTTTGGACCACAAATGAGTTTGACTGAATAGACCTAAGAACACATCTTCAGTCTCAAGATCTATTAAATGGTCAGTTTTTTTTACTGTACCGTGCTGTATTCAGCACCTCCAGCTGCCCATTTCCACCGATCTACTCTGCATTGCCCTTACTATACTTGATTTGCTCATTTACATATTTTTGAATTTACCACCAGCTATATATGCAGTATATTTAATGCCAGAGCTGTACACCATAGCGGTAAACTATAATTACTTTCCATGTTAGTTGTACTTTGCATGTATCATCTGTCTTATCATGCATGTATCAAATTGTGTGTTTTATGGTCCTTGCCCCCCCCCCCCCCCCCCACCTCTCTATCTCTACCCCTCTACCTCTATCCCTCTATCTCTACCTCTACCTCTTCTGTCCCTCTCAACCCGCCCGGCCAGCAGGCAGATGGGTCCCCCCACATTAGAGCTGTTTTCTGCTCGAGGTTTTTTTCCCTGTTAAAAGGGTGTTCTCCTGCCACTGTCGCCTTTTGGCTTGCTCTGGGGTTCAGGCATATGGGTTCTGTAAAGCATCTCGAGACAATTTGACTGTAATTGGCACTATATAAATAAAATTGAATTGAATTGAATTGAATTGTATTTTAAAATGCAATACACTTATACCTTGCACAGGGATCTGTGCAGAGTTGATTAGAAACAGTCAGATTATGGGATTTAATCCTGAGTTTGAAGTCAGTGAAAAATGCTCAAATTCAGAATGGACTAGTAAAAAGGATGGATGGACATGGCTTCAAATTCCTGAACAAAGAGATAATGAGTAATTGGAGTGTGTGAAATTTACCTGTGGTAGTTATTTCACAGCTAGCTACGACAGGGCTCTCTTTTGTTATCATCGTGTAATATTTATACATTTATAGGTTATATGTCATCTTAAAGGGCTATACGGCCCAGCTCTCATCATTAGTGGAAATTAGTGCCAAATCTATACAATGATCAGGGCTGACATCACTGAGGACCCATAGGACATGTTCTTGTTTTTTATGATTTCAGGGTTTTAACAACCCTTTAAGACACATACTTTCTGTGATTCAGACATTCTATTAGTGATTATAAACCAGAATTTATAATATTACTGGAAAAGGGGAGAAATTTTTGCATTTCCTAAACTGTTATGGGGGGATTTCAAATATTTGGACCCATGGTCAATGGTATTTCTATTATCCTTGCTACTGCTCCCAAAACGTCCTCATATATAAAGACGTTAAAAAAAAGTTTGACATTTAATACTTTTTGTGCTAAAGTCCAAATGAGTGTAAAATAATTGCATCATAACGAGTTGTATTATCAGCATCATCAGAGTGTTCTAGTTTGACACAAGTTCACACAATCATGGGAGCATGTGCTGTGTTCATCTGTGGTCTCTGCTCTTGGGTTGCCAAGCTTTTTTGTTTGTTGGTAGGTTTTGTTTATCTTTTCGAGTTAATGAATATAGTAAACATACAGTGTGCTTTCATTTGGGAAGTGGACAAAGTTGCACTTTGTGGCAGTACAAAGGGGAAAATAATGAAAACTTGAGCCAGTGCAAACACATAAAGAGAGTAACTTGAACTATACAAACAATGCCAACCTTCTGAAATCAAAAATGCGTTGTACAAGTGTTGCAAGTTTTGGTTTATTTATTAGGTACTGCTATAGAACATGTTATGGCCTGAAAGTTTCTAAATTTGTTTCTAAATTTGTTGAAATGTGCTGGAATGACTGCAATGCATCAAATGTGGCCCTTCAGAGAGCCTTTGCAGACACATAAACTTTACATTCTTTGGATTTTCTGACTATAATAAGAAAATAATATATACTTACTGGGCTCCAGTGTGACACTTTAAATAATATTCACTCATTTCACACCACTGAGTATTCAAGCCAATGGTTGTTAGATTGCACAAGCTACAAAAAATCTGAGAAGCAAGCTGTAAACTAAGTGTACAGTATCATAAGAACAACAGCAACATAGCAAATGTTTATATCTCCATATTTTTCAAGAAGCATGCGACCTGGGTTCAGAAGACTCAGTCATACTGCTAAATATGCAAAGACATAACCACTCAACTTTTGCACGGTACTAGTTTAGATATAATGACATTTAAAACTGACAACATTTTTACATATAATAGAAAATATCTTGGTATATTTTAAGCAAAGCAGTTGTATGAATAGAGCAACATTGCAATAACTGCACTAAATCATTAACAAAGCCAATAAATAAAAAATTGTCTGAGATGTTTCCAAACTGGTTGTCAATCAGACAAGACCCAGATGAAGAGGCTGAATAATTTGTTTCAAAATAAGTTAAAATGTAACCTTTGCACAATAAATGATAACAGAAACTAAATAAATTCTCAAAATTTTCAAACTTCAATTCTCCAAAGGTGCAGTCAGTTTTAATGATCAAATTTTAACATCAAGACATTAGTTATTTGCATTTCTCTTTTGTATTTAAAAAGAAAATATTATTACATTGTCCCCCACCACACCAAATTGGAATCATGCTTTCTCTTTTTGTAGGTCAGTGTTTCCTTTTATAACCAATCCCTCAACAAGAACACCAGTGAAAGTGAAATTCCAATAATGAAATGTATAATGTTTTAGAATCATTTTGGTTGCAGTTAGGATCCTGATCTCTTCTAAAACGTATCCTGTGAGCTTGCTATCTAAAAGTCAGAATTATACTGAACTCATTTATAGAGTTTTGTTATATGTGTAGCCATTGCTACAAAAAACAACTGTTGTCACAGTGAGGTTGGAATTCTACATAAGTCTACACAGATTGGGAGGATTTGCAATTTCAAACAGTGTATAGCCTGTTAGGGCTGAGAGACCATCCAGTCTCTCGGCCCAAATTTAAGCTGCTGCTTGTTAAAGAATGAAATAATGTTGATGTAATTTTAAATGTCTAATTAATAAAACACACACTTCCATCATCAGTGTAAAGAAGCAAGCAGGCTGACAACCGTTGAAAAGACCTTGGGATTCATCAGGCTTTCAGCACTGGTTAAAATACAAAAAGTGTTCCATGTTAGTATGCTCACCAAGAAACAAAATGTTAAATTTATGGTGAATTAGTACAAAAGCCACCACCACAGTGAGTCACTCCGCTGAGAGGCCCACTCAACAGCCACTAATCCCTGGCACCAGAGGAGTTGCTATTACAGATACTGTCCCATGCTTCTCTGTTGCCCACCTCCAGACTCAGGCTGCCTACTGTTTGGCCAGTCATGTCCAAGAGCAGGGCCTCTGGCTAAACCATCCTGATGGACCAGACTCTCCCTCAGCTCTTGGACCTCCTGTGTCAGTCGCTCCACCAGGGGGAGGCCTGAAGGATCCATCATCTGTAGCTCAAATTCCTGCAGTACACACAGACACAGACAGACAGACAGGTGCGCGCACACACACACGCACGCACAGTGACACCGTAGATGATTTAAAGCCTCAGCTAAATTTGAAATCTTTGTTTTGCTGATTTTGTTACCTTTTATGTTAATGAATACTGCTCTGAGTCCCTCATATTGTGGTAAATGTTTCCTGATTGACAGTAAAAAAGCTCTTAGAAATGCTGTGAGTCTGGATAAGTACTGCCTTTTGAATTTTCCCTTCAGAGCTGTCAACTGTTGTTTCATTACAGTTTAAAAGTCGGGAGCTATTATTTACTGATTCTTCTTACCATTAAAATAATCACTTGACACGTTTATTCATTATATTATACTTTTCTCTGAGTTCCACTTTTTAACAGATATAAGGTTCTCATTCACTCATTTAATCTGGTCATTTCAACCCTTTCTTTCAATATTCCACACAGAAAGCCTTGTGGTGGCATTAATTCTTCTGTTTTGTTGTACACTTGTAAAATGAAACATCAGCAGAAAGTGTTGTACTTCACAGACAAAAGTTTAACAATAATTTTAAAAATGGCATGGAGAAGCAAGCAGATTACACAGTGGAATGATCAGTATGGCAATAATCTGTTGCTGTAATGATGGAATTAGCATTGTGACAATGGACATTTTGCAGAATTCGTAGAAGAGAATATCATAATGGGCTGCACAGTGGCGTAGTGGTTAGCACTTTCGCCTTGCAGCGAGAAGGTCCCTGGTTCGCGTCCCGGCTTTCCCGGGATCTTTCTGCATGGAGTTTGCATGTTCTCCCTGTGCATGCGTGGGTTTTCTCCGGGTACTCCGGCTTCCTCCCACAGTCCAAAAATATGCTGAGGTTAATTGGTCATTTCTAAATTGCCCGTAGGTGTGAATGTGAGAGTGATTGTTTGTCTTTCTATGTAGCCCTGCGACAGACTGGCGACCTGTCTAGGGTGTCCCCTGCCTTCGCCCGAGTCAGCTGGGATAGGCTCCACCCCCCCGCGACCCTAATAAGGATTAAGCGGTGTATAGATAATGGATGGATGGAGAATATCATAATGCAGTACAAGTAATTTCACAACCCTTATTATTATTTAATTAGGCATACTTTGAGTATGAGCTGTTTATATGAGAGATTAGAGTAAGATAAATTATAAACATGCTAAAAAAAAAAAAAAAAAAAGCACTTCTCACACACTAACCCTAATAATCTCCTCCTTCACATGCAAAGCCCTGTTGAGGGAGTCCAGCTTGACAGCCTGACTCCTGCTCAGCTCCCTGCTCTCCTTCTCCCTCCTCAGGGCCAGATGAAGTTCCTCCTGAACCGCATGGAGCTGCACAGCCAAGTCTGGTCCAGAGTCATGCTGTGATCCCAGACCTGAGTTCAGCTGTTTGCGAAGCACCTGAAGTCTTGATGCTTGCTCAGTTATCACCTCACCAAGCCGGGTTGCAGAGTCCTGGAGGGAGGCTGTTGTTAGTTTTCCTATATACAACTCTAACATTCAGCCTGCATTTGTAGTTGGTTGTTCTGTTTACCTGAATGTATTGATCCCTGGAGATAATGTTTCTGAGCAGATTCTGGACCTGCTTCTGGTGGTCGTGGGCCTGATAGGCCCGGTCAGCTAGCACTTCCTGGAACAGGCGGTCTTTAAGTTGGAGGCCGACCTTCAGCTCCTCCATAATGATTGGAGCAGACTGGACCTGTGCCACCAGGGAGCAGCGCAGATCCTACATTCAAGAGCCATGGAAACATGATTGTGTGGGATTGTTGTCTTGAGTTTAACTTCATTTATTACATTTTGTTACCATAGCATAATCATCAGATTCACCACAATTATTAAAAGAAGATCCGAGTTGATAAAAAATCCCTTACTGTTAGATGAAGTTATTTTGAACAGTAATATACCCTTATTGTAAAATGATCACAGGACGGTACTTATTTATATTAACATGGCATTATGAACAAACACATTGGGAAAAAAATTGCAGTTATGCTGGTCCTAACTGAATACATATTTCAAAAAATTGATTCTATTTTGGTCCTCCCTTCTTAATACCTGTGCTTCCTGTGTGCGAGTATGTAGCGCTGCTTGCAGTTGGCTGATAATGGCATCTCTCTCTGTCAGGATGCGGGTCTGCCTCTCCTCGCTCTCCTGCTGCTGCTGCTTGATATTCCTAAAGGCATCACACACCTGCTCCAACTCCAGAACCTTACCCCGCATCAGCATTTCCAGGCTCTGTCACACACATACAAACAACCAAAAACGAGGGTAGGAGCAGTCAGTACATTAAAAAGAAAGAAGGGTGTGTTTCTGTAGGAGCTTTTACTTACAGTGATGGTCTCCTCGTTGTTGGCCAGGGTGCAGCGCTGCCTCTCCACGTCTCTCTCCTTCTCTCTGAGGAGCAACTGCAGTCGACGAGTCTCTTCTTCTTTCTCCTCCATGCAGCGGAACTTCTCATCCACCGCTTGCTGAGGGTTAGCCGAAAAGGTGTGAGGCATCACTAAATGGTAAACTGTTTGCATTTACATAATGCTTTTCTATGTTATTGCTACTCAAAGCACTTTACAGTGTTTCCCATCCACCAGCTTTGGGTTCAGTGTCTTGCTTCAGCATGCAGAGGGACTGCAGATTCAACCAACAACCTCACAATTTGTGGGCAACCTGCTTTACCACCTGAGCCACAGCTGCCCAGGCCTGACGTGTAGAGCTTTGACTTAGCATGCATCTAATCAGATACCTGTGGGTTTGAGTCCACAGACCAAAAAAACCCCATTTATCTTACCTTATAGATTTTAACATGGCACTAAAATTAAATGAATAAAAAGACTTTAAGACTTGTATTTTATGTTGTTTAAAACAGTAATCCAGAACTTTGTCTAAAGCAAAAGCACAGAATAAATCATCGGATTTGCCAAGATTTGCTCATGCATTTATCTAAAGCAGCCTACTGTAAAAGTGGATCACACTGCTGTCAATGTCAGTGTTAAAGAATTTATTTTAAATTCTGTTTGTTGTGTTACAAATGAACTCGACCTCTCAGGTAGTCTACGTACTGTCCTCTGAATCAAAACTAAACATGAAGACTCACCATTGACTTTTTAGGTTCCACATATCTGGATCAAACTCCCAGAAAACGAGTGGTCAGTTCAGTTCTTTGAAATCAAGGCTTAATACAGGGCTTTCTGTTTGTGGCTACCTTTGATTAAAATAAATTTGAGCATAAAACATTTGTATCGCACAATGCAATGCAATTTTTATTCCCTGCTTATTCTCTGGTTTATTCTGTTTTAGGCCTATTATTACTTTATATAGTAGTTTATTCTTAGTCAAAAAAAAATCCTTTTAAAAGGTATTTCTTTGTAACATTTCTTAATGTATTTTATGTTTAATGTAAAGCACTTATTGCCTTATTGTTTAAATGTGCATCTTGCATATGCTTTTGTGAACAAAAAGATTTATTGTGACATTTAAAGCTAAAAGTGAAGGATGGGTACATAGTGCACGATTTAAACACCATCTCATGAACATTAAGTATGTCTTGTGACTCACAGAAGGTCACAAGACATACTGAACACTGTTGGCCTGTGTTTAGTGCATTTGCTGTTTCATGTGTTGGTATGTGTGTTGTGGGGCTCACCTCCAGAGCCCGGTCTTTCTCCTTTATACGCTGGCAAAATTTCTGAAGCAGAGAGTCTCTCTTCTCCTTTGGGTTCTCCAACAGTTCAGAGCAGTCCTGATGCACAGAAGACGGAGAGTTTCAGCACAGCACACAAGTGTACAGTGTGTGTACATGTCTGTGCGCATGTACACACAGGGGTATAGCTTGTGGGGCATAGATACAGTACACCACCACAATGGATTTTAAATGAAACAATCAAGATGTGCTTTATGTGCAGACTTTCAGCTTTAACTGAGGGGATTTACTTCTCTTTACTTTAATCAGGTGAATGGTGTAGGAATGACACCCCATTTTAGATGTGTCCACCTGACACATCTAACCTGTTCCATGGTCAGGTGTGTGTTATTCCCTCATTTATCCATTTACAAGGAGCAGATAAAAGGTCTGGAGTGCATTTCAAGTGTGGGATTTTGTCACGTGGGGTTCAATGGGAGCTCAGGCGCAGGAAATGAACAGTCGGGAATGGAGTGTAACTCAGATTTATTTACAGGGTCCTCTGGGACAACAACAGAAGTCAAGGCAAACAAAACGTATAACGTACTAAGCTCTGGAGCCTGCAGCGGCACCTAAGGGCCGGGCGGAACTGAAACGCTACAAAAACTCTAACCAACTCGCGGTAGGTATCTCCTAGGCGGGAAGCGTCTATTCAAAAGGGTAACTAAACTTAAGGCTCGCTTTATGAAGGTAACGAAGGGGGGAATAAAGACTGAAGTCGTCACACTACGGAGCTTCTGTAACAAGAACAATAACTAGGACTAATTACACGCAGGAACTACTTGGGATGCTCTGGCCGGTTAACAGCAGTGGCAGCCTGGGGAGAGCAGCAACAGGTGAGTGGCGAACGATACCAGAAGAGTCGGTTCAGGTGGGTGTCTCCTTGGCTCGGAGGGTCCAGAGTCCAGTGCCGACAGCACACATGGCAGGAACGGGGGGAGGTCCAGCAGGGACACGTCGTTCCTTCTCTGTCTTCCTTTTGTTTTACGCTCCGGCACTGAGAGCTGGGTCGTGTCTGCTTAAATAGGAGGAGGCTGATTAGGTTGCACCCACTGAGCTGGCTGATTATGGGTGATGGGAAACACCTGTTGCTCCTTCTGTGCTGCTGGGCTGCCTGAACAGGGAAGAGGAAGGAGAGGGGAGGGCACTAACTCGGCCTGGCAGCAGCCAGCCTGACAGATTTGTGTTTGGAATCTAGTGAGGCCAACTCTCAATAACAAGTCCAAAGAGCTGTCACTATCAGTGAAGCAAGCCATCATTAGGCTGAAAAATCCAAACAAATCCATCAGAGAGATAGCAAAAACATTAGGTGTGACCAAATCAACTGTTTGGTGCATTCTTAAAAAGACAGAATGCACAGGTGAGCTCAGCAATGCCAAAAGACCCAGAAGACCACGGAAAACAAGTGTGGTGGATGACAGAAAAATCCTTTCCCTGGTAAAAAAAAAACCCCTTCACAGCAGCTGGCCAGATCAAGAACACTCTCCAGGAGGTAAAAGTCACCAATTAAGAGAAGACTTCATCAGAGTCAATACAGAGGGTTCACCACGAGGTGGAACCCATCAGGGACCTTCAAAAACAGGAGGGCCAGATTAGTTTGCCAAAAACATCTGAAAGAGCCTGTGCAGTTCTGGAACAACATCCTATGGACAGATGAGACAAAGATCAATTTGTACCAGAATGATGGGAAGAGAAGAGTCTGGAGAAGGGAAGGAACTGCTCAAGATCCAAAGCATACCATCTCATCACTGAAGCATGGTGGTGGTAGTATCATGGTGTGGGCATGTACAGCTGCCAATGGAACCCGTTCTCGTACATATTTACTGATGATATGGCTGCTGACAAAAGAAGCAGGATGAATTCTGAAGTGTTTCAGGCAATATTTTCTACTCATTGGATGGTGCTTCATGGTGCAGATGGACAATTGACCCAAAACATACTGCGAAAAGCAACCAGAGAGTTTTTTAAGGCAAAGAAGTGGAATGTTCTGCAATGACCAAGTCAGTCACCTGACCTGACTCCAACTCAGCTGCATTTCACTTGCTGAAGACAAAGCTGAAGAAAAAATGCCCCAAAAGCAAGCAGAAAGTGAAGACAGCAGCAGTAGAGGCGTGGCAGAGCATCACCAGGGACCAAACCCAGCGTCTGGTGATGTCTATGGGTTCCAGACTTCAGGCTGTCATTGACTGCAAAGGATTTGCAACCAAATATTAAAAGTGAGAATTTGATTTATGATCATGTTAGTTTGTTCATTTACTTTTGGTCCCTTGATAGGGTGGGGGACATATATAGAAGGTGTTATAATTCCTCCAATGTTCACCTGAGTTGGATGTAAATACCCTCTAATTAATAAAGCACATATTGATCTTTTCAAATCTACCGTTGTGGTGTACAGAGCCCAACTGCTGAAAATTTTGTCAATGTCAAAATATTTGTGGACCTGACTGTAGGTAAGATGAACAAACACGCCATTAAAATCTATACTGTTTACAGTATACATTCCATATAAAAGGAAATGGAACTGTCTACCTAAACTAAAACATTTAGCAGTTTTTCACTCCTTGTGGTATGAGTGATTTTTCAAGTTGTACCTAGACGCTGTCAGAAGACCTACAGCTTACCTAACTCTTTGATGCATGGTGTCTGCTAAAAAATGCAACATGGTAGGCATTTGTAGTGATTTACATAGGCAGTTTGATTGTTTTAGTGTGTTTGACCTTCATCAGCTGCTCTTTGGTCTGCAGGGACATCTTCAGCTCTCTGATGGTCTTCTCTCTCTCCTCTTTCTCCCTCTGCCTGTCTTGCGTGCCCTCTCTCAGCTGCTCATCTCTGTCATGCAGAGCTGACCGAGCATTTTCCAGAGCCAACTGCAGCTCCTAAAAGTCACATATACATGACATGATAGAGTACACAGAGACAAGATATAAAACTGTCATGCAACTACTATATCTGAGTCTGAACTAAAGTTAAACATACTCACTAAAATAAAACAGTGAAAGATGGTTCATCAACAGGTGTTATTGAATAATTCTGATAATTCTATGATTCATTAACATCAAAATTACTAGACCTCCCTGAGTTTGAGCTTTTGGTAGGTGATTGTAATGCGGTGTGGCTGCATGAGATATACTGAACAGGGTTAACAGAGGGTAGACATCAACAGCTGTCCTCTAAAGCATTACGAGAATTGGCTGCTGATCATGGACTAGTGGATATCTGGCGTGTGATGAACCCTTCCAGTCGGAACTTTCCTTTTATTCTGCTTGTCACAAGACTTTCTCAAGAATCGATTATATTTTTGCCTCCAATACTCTTTTTAGCAATATTGACAGCACTACTCTGTGTCCAACACCACTATCTGATGACAGAATGGTGCGTTGCACTTTTTTGATAAGAGTTGCCCAACCTAGAGCTCCTCGTTGGCGTTTTAATACTAGTTTACTTCAAAATGATGTGTTTATAACAGAACTGGAGGCTAAATTAAAGACTTTATATACACACGTAGACAAAATTGTTGGTACTCCTCGGTTAATGAAAGAAAAACCCACAACTGTCACAGAAATAATTTGAATCTGACGAAAGTAATAATAAATAAAAATTCTATGAAAATTGACCAATGAAAATCAGACATTGCTTTTTAACCGTGGTTCTACAGAATTGTTTTAAAAAATAAACTCATGAAACAGGCCTGGACAAAAATGATGGTACCCCTAGAAAAGACTGAAAATAATGTGACCATAGGGACATGTTCAATCAAGGTGTATCCTCGAATTAGCATCACAGGTGTCTACAAAATTGTAGTCAGTCAGCCGGCCTATTTATAGGGTTACAAGTAGTCATTGTGCTGTTTGGTCACATGGTGTGTACCACACTAAACATGGACCAAAGGAAGCGAAGGAGAGAGTTGTCTCAGGAGATTAGAAAGAAAATTATAGACAAGCATGTTAAATGTAAAGGCTGTAAGACCATCTCCAAGCAGCTTGATGTTCCTGTGACTACAGTTGCACATATTATTCAGAAATTTAAGATTCATGGGACGGTAGCCAACCTCCGTGGACGTGGCCGCAGGAAGAAAATTGATGACAAATGGAAGAGACGGATAATACGAATGGTAACAAAAGGGCCCAGAACAACCTCTAAGGACATTAAAGGTGAACTCCAAGGTCAAGGTACATCAGTGTCAGATGGCACTATCCGTCGTTGTTTGAGCCAAAGCGGACTTCATGGAAGACGACCAAGGAGGACACTATTGTTGAAAACAAATGATAGAAAAGCCAGACTGGAATTTGCCAAACTGCATGGTTGACAAGCCACAAAGCTTCTGGGAGAATGTCCTATGGATAGACGAGACAAAACTGGAACTTTTTGGCAAGGCACATCAGCTCTATGTTCACAGATGCAAAAATGAAGCATATCAAGAAAAGAACACTGTCCCTACTGTGAAACATGGAGGAGGCTCTGTTATGTTCTGGGGCTGCTTTGCTACATCTGGCACAGAGTGTCTTGAATCTGTGCAGGGTACAATGAAATCTCATGACTATCAAGGTATTCTAGAGAGAAATGTGCTGCCCAGTGTCAGAAAGCTTGGTCTCAGTTGCAGGTCATGGGTCTTGCAACAGGATAATGACCCAAAACACACAGCTAAAAACAGCCAAGAATGGCTAAGAGGAAAACATTGGACTATTCTGAAGTGGCCTTCTATGAGCCCTGATCTAAATCCTATTGAACATCTGTGGAAAGAGCTGAAACATGCCATATGGAGAAGGCACCCTTCCAACCTGAGCACAACTGGAGCAGTCTGCTCATGAGGAGTAAGCCAAAGTACCTGCTGAGAGGTGCAGAAGTCTCATTGACAGTTACAGAAATGGTTTGATAGCAGTGATTGCCTCAAAAGGTTGTGCAACAAAATATTAAGTTAAGGGTACCATCATTTTTGTCCAGGCCTGTTTCATGAGTTTATTTTTTAAAATAATTCTTTTGAACCACGGTTCAAAAGCAGTGTCTGATTTTCATTGGTAAATTTTCATAGAATTTTTATTTATTATTACTTTTGTCAGATTCAAATTATTTCTGTGATCATTGTGGGTTTTTCTTCCACTAGCTGAATGGTACCAACAATTTTGTCCACGTGTGTACATAAACAGCGCATCTGTCAATGACCCACAAGTGCTATGGGATGCAATCAAAGGCTGCATCAGAAATAAAACCATGTCATTCGCATCAAATCTTATTCAAGACAGGAAGCACCATATTGACTTTCTAGAGACTGAAATTGTAGCAATAGAACAAAGTATGTTGAATGATATGTCACCTGGAAACATGAACAAGCTCCAGAAGTTATTGGATGAACCTAGTAGTTTACTTAGACCAAAAACAGAATTCATTACGCATTGCACGAGACAAAATCATTATATGAATAGTGCCTGACATAGCTGTCTTCTTGCGCTCAAGTTAAGAGCAAACAATCAATTAGCAAATATTGCAGCAATTAGAATTGAAGAAGGAATTTTAACCTCTGATCCGGTAAAGGTCAATCACACCTTTAAAGCATTTTTTTCAAAAGTTATACACATCAGAGGTGAGTTATGAGGAAAAAACCTGTAATGATTTTTTGAATTTGCTGTCTTTATCAAAATTGCCCCCGGATGCTGTACTCTCACTAGAGACACCCATCACTTTAGAGGAGCTAGGCCAAGCTATCCAATCAATGAATAAAGGCCGATCACCAGGCATTGATGGTTTACCTCCGGAGTTATATTCGGCTTTTTGGCCTCAGCTCGGCCCTTATTTGTTGAATATGATAACTGCTTCTATATGTAGAGGATCTTTCTCTACAAGTTCTAATGTGGCTATAATTTCTCTTCTGTTAAAGAAGGATAAGCCTCCTGTTGATTGCTCATCCTACAGGCCTCTAAGTTTCCTCAACTCTGAAATCAAACTGTATGCAAAGGTTTTGGCATCCAGGTTAGAGCGCTATATGCCCCATCTTGCTCAGCATGATCAGACCGGGTTCATTAAAAAAAGACTAGCTTCGGATAATGTCTGCCGCCTACTTCATATCATAAATTCCAGTTCAGAAAATAACAGCTCTGTTCTTTCTTTGGATGCGGAGAAAGCTTTTGACCGGCTGGAGTGGTGCTAGTTGTGTGGTCTGTGCTCTGACATATGGGCTTTAGTGATCATTGTATTTTCATGATCAGACTGTTATATGTTAACCCTTCTGCTGTAGTGATAACTGGTAATATCAGTTCTTCTAGGTTCCCAGTTTCTAGATCTTCACGCCAGGGATGCCCTTTGTCCCCTCTTTTATTTTCGCTGTCATTGGAGCCTGTAGCTCAGGCAATAAGGCAGTCAGAGATTATAGAGCCGATCAGAGTATGTGACACACCACATTTTATTTCCCTTTTTGCCCATGATATTTTGATTTTCATAAAGAATTTGTCAAAATCACTTCCACACCTGATGAAAATATTTGACACTTTTAGTAAAATTTCTGGATATAAAATCAACTGGAGCAAATCAGCATTAATGCCACTCGATGAGCAGAGCGGTCAGACTCTCACTTAAATTTTCCTATACCTGTTGTTAATTTTAAATATTTAGGTGTTTCTATTTTTCCTTCTTTGGATTCAATAACCACAAACAATTATGACAAGATTCTGAAGGATACAGAGGAAGATTTAATGAAATGGGGCAAATTCCCTACTTTCTTCCAGTCTAGATTATTGGTGATTAAGATGAATGTCTTGCCATGGGTAAATTTCATAAGTTCAATGTTACTTCTCATCCCTCTAAATAATTATTGGAAAAAGTTACACTCCACAATAAACCATCCATCCATTATCTATACACCGCTTAATCCTCACTAGGGTCACGGGGGGTGCTGGAGCCTATCCCAGCTGACTCGGGCGAAGGCAGGGGACACCCTAGACAGGTCGCCAGTCTATCGCAGGGCTACATGCAAAGACAAACAAGCACTCTCACATTCACACCTACGGGCAATTTAGAATTATCAATTAACCTCAGCATATTTTTGGACTGTGGGAGGAAGCCGGAGTACCCGGAGAAAACCCACGCATGCACAGGGAGAACATGCAAACTCCATGCAGAAAGATCCCAGGTCCGGGCTGGGACGTGAACCAGGGATCTTCTCGCTGCAAGGCGAAAGTGCTAACCACTACGCCACTGTGCAGCCCACAATAAACCAGTTTCTCTGAAATAATAAAAAACCCAGAATTAAAACATCCACACTGCACAGGCACAAATCAGCATTAGGTGTGAACTTGCCCAATTTTGAGTGGTATTCATGGTGCTTCGTCCTACGTCCACTTGCTGTCTGGCTAAATCCAAATAGTCTGGTCTCATGGCGCCCCATTGAGGAGAAATTAACATGTCCATATAACCTACATAATCTGATATATTCCAATATATCACATAAGGTAGTGAAACGTGATTACGGACCAATTATTTCACACCTTTTCACTGTGTGGCTTAAAGTCCAGCAATTTGCAAAAATACATTCTAATTTTTTCTGTCAGTCTCCAATCTTTCATAACTTTAGTCTTCTAATAGATGGGAAACCAATTTCCTTCCCCCAGTGGAGTGATAGAGGAATAAACACTCTTCAAGATGTTATAGGAAAACAAGGTCTCCTTGAATTCCAGGAATTACAAAGAACTTTTGACCTTTCGGGCACTTCCTTCTTCTTTTATTTACAGTTATGTGCAGCAATAGCAATCAAGGTGTTCTGTGGGATTCTTAATTAGAAGATCATCCTTTCCATATCAAATTGAGTACTAATGATAAAAACAAAAGTATTGCCTCTGACTTATACAAACTGATAGCTGAGGCTTCTTATAAACATCTGCATCTAAACAGACTTTGGAAAAGTGATATTGATGTTCCCTCAGAACTAAACTGGAAATCTATTTCGTCAAATATTACAATTTCATCCCGAAATTCAAACCATCAGATGATTGACTATAAATTTATCCATCGGTCCTATTTTACACTTCAGACTTCATCAAATGAAACTCAAAAATAACTCATTTTGTGATTTCTGTCCAGGCAATACCATTGGTACATTTTTTTCATTTAGTTTGGCAGTGCCCGGAAGTTAACAGTTTATGGAAGAACATTTCAAGTATATTATCTGATGTAATGGAGAGAGCTGTTCCAATTGTTCACTGTTTCTACTATTACTTAATGACATCTCTTCTCTGAAATTAACAATAAATAACAGCTGTCTTCTGTTGGCTGGGCTTACAGCAGCCAAGAGGATGATAGCTTGCCGTTGGAAAACCCCACACATATCCTGTCAACCAAGAAATGGCTTTCTTCCTACAAGGACATTGCACAGCTAGAACTTACCACAGCACGATTACATTTAGCTAAAGCACAAAATATCAACTGTTGGTCAAACCTGGTAAAAAAAATTTGAGAGCTTATTATAAGAACTATACTCTAATTCTCATTTCTGGCTGTACAGTGAATTGTATGCTTATCTCTTTTGAATTTTATTTTCTGTCCATCGGGTTAAAATGTATAAAATGTCGTACAGATGTGTTTGCATGAACTGATATACTGGTATGCACACAGCGATCCTGAGATTTCTGGACTAGGGTAGAATGAGTGAGTGAACGAATGATGTATGAGTGTATGAGTTTTTTGTTTTTGGTTGTTTGTTCTTTTCTTTTTGTTTGTTTTGTTTTTTCTCTGCCCCTTCCTTATGTATGTTTGTGTGTGTGTTTTTTGTTATTTGAACAATTTTGTGCATTTACTATGCTAACTGGGAGTAGGGTGGGGGAAGGGAGTTAATGGGGTGAAAACAAAGACAGCAAAGGCAGTGATTTACTATACTAACCCTATCGATGGGTTTATTTCATTTCCTTTTCCTTTCTCATCTGTCTTAACTGCTGTCTGTTGAAAATCAATAAACATTTGATGACAAAAAATAAATAATTCTGAAACAGACACACTCCTCCGTTTCTCACCTGGTTGTGCCTCTCTGTCTCCCTCCTGTGCTGCAGTGCTCCCTGCAGGTCCTTCTCTAGCCTCTCCATGGCCCGCCTTAGGTCCTCTCCAGTCCTGGCTGCCTGCAGTTGTGACCTCTGGCTGGCCTGCAGCTCCAGCTGAGCCTGGAACAGAGACGTTTGCAGAGCCAGGATCTCTGCCTGACCTTTAATAGTCTCTGAACCAGAGCCCTGCAAGGAAAACCAGGCAGGAAGAAAGACTGAAGAGAGGAACAGATAAAGGACACAAGGGCTTCTCCAATTCAAAACAGTGGTTCACTATATCTCGATTTACAGGGTACAGAAATAAGATTTTAGATAATAAACAGTTAGGGTGCTGATTGATATTACAAAGTTACAGTTAGGTAACATCCCCTGTCATCGTAGTGGACAAACCTGCAGCTGCTGTAGCTGATTGCAGTTAGCGAGTTCTTTGAGACAACACAGCATCTTACTTTGCTCTTCAATCACCCTGTACAGCTCCGCAACCTGCACACATGACAACACAATTTAAGTCAGACACTGCATACTTTTGTGAACTTTGAGTTTTGACCTTTAACTCCCCACTCTGTTTAAAATTTTAATTATCTGTCTAAATGCATTTCTTCCCCACTCTAGTTCCTCCTTACATTTTTTATCTTTCCATTTTTAGCTTTATCTTTTTTCCCAGGTCTGCAAAGTGGCTTGGTGGTTAGCACTGTTGCCTTGCAGCTAGAAGATCCCTGGTTTGCGTCCCAGCCTGGGCCTGGGATCCTTCTACATGGAGTTTGCATGTTCTCTGTGTGCACGTGTGGATTTTCTCCGGGTTCTCCGGCTTCCTCCCACAGTCTAAAAACACGCTGAGGTTAATTGGTGATGCTAAATTGTCTGTTGGTGTGAATGTGATTGTAGCCCTATGATAGACTGGTGATTTGTCCAGGGCGTCCTCGGCCTTCACCCTAAGTCAGCTGCGATAGACTTCAGCCCCCCCACAACCCTAATATAAATGGATGGATGTTCTTTTCCTCTGTATTCATCCATCTATCCCTCACTCATGTACCTCTGCCTCCTTGGAGTTTACAGTATCAGTCACGTTCTGGATGTTTCGTTCCTGCTGCAGGGCTTCCTCTCGGACCAACCGCAGTTCAAGTTCCATTTCACCAAGACGCTCCTGCAGTTTCTACATACACAAACACAAAAAGGGGAATTTACTTCTTAACTTCTTGGAACATTATTTGATTTCTGCTTATAACAGATCTTTTCTTATGTGAGGATGGATGGATGGATGGTAAAAGAACAAAGTTAAGGCGCAAGAAAAAGAACAGATGGTGGTGGTGGTACAATATAAAAGTATTTTTTTCTATGATTAAAAAATATAAATACAATATAAGAATAAAAATAAAAATAAGAATAAAAATAATAATAATAAGCATGCAGAAGGAGTGCCAGGACCGTGGTGTACCCCAGACCATCGCACAGTTAGTTCATATTCAGATGTGCTCAAAGTGTGAAGATGGAGGGTGGGGTGTTTGTACCTGGTTCCTGGTCTCACTCTCTCTGATCTTGGCCTGTAGCGAACAGACATGATCCTGGGCCTTCTGCAACTCTCCAACACACTGACCTGCAGCATTCTCATGCTGGCTTAGCTGACCATGCTGCTCATCAATTAGCTGCTGAAAAACACAGGAGGAATCATGTCAGTACAGATCAGCTAGCAAGGGAAATCTGTAGTAGTTCTAAATGATACTGTGATCAGGACCAAATACAGTAATTATGAGAAGGTATAAAGATTTATGCTTAAACGGTAAATTCAATCATAATTTTAGTAATCAATTAACATTTTGACATTAATTTTGACTACAGACTTAAAATACTCCAAGTAGCTGTCATGCTGTGAAATTAATCCTTTATGGTAATATTGGACAATGACAATCCCATCATTTTTTGCTATTTTTAGTGAAGTTGTTCATCAGAACTATAGTTATCAGTGGCTAAAAGTTGCTGCACCAAGAAAATTATTGTATGCTGTGTGTTGTCCTTCCAGCTGTTGCACGGACGACTAAAAGTGGAAATGAATTGGAGCTCACTCCAGAAGTGGCTGTTGCCACAGCAGCAAACTGTTGACCTCGTCTGTTTTTATGGTGTGATGTCAGTCAGCTCTCTCTGGCATTTTTAGCTTCATGTTCAAATTTCTCTACAGCTGTATCAACTATTCCCCAAAACTATTCTAAGTCCAACTGTAGGGCTGCAAATGGAAAATTTTTACAAGAAAATCATGCTATTTTTTAATACATGGATTCCATTGGCTTCTAATAATTTGCTTCTAAGTTTCCTGGGGAAAAATGGTACTAATTTTTTGAAAAAAAAAGAAATTTCACACAGTAATAAAAAATAAATAGTTTGCACTTTTCAGAGCAAGACCAGGATTTATAGGGAAATTCCCCTGAAAGAACTGCTGCATTTACATCCAAACAAGTCAGTTCTCATGAGATTCTCCACCATCTGTTGAACTGTATTCTTGTTTGTAGATGTATTTAACATTCATGCTAATGTCTCATCACTGACTGAAGACTGTAGGTTGGTGAATCACTGAAATTATGCAGTTTATAATCAAATTACAAAGTCCTACGGATAGAATGGAGGACACGCACAGAGAATTGACATTTTTTTGGACATTAATAAGATGATATCGGACTGGCCTCAGTGCTAATGAAGACAATTCATTAAAAATAAACTAAACAGCACTGAGCTCTCACTGCATATAAACAGAATATTCTCTACTAGTTAGACAGTCTAAAGGTTCACAACTTCTGAGGTCTGTCTCAAACATAACTAACAAAAATGAGTTTTTAAAATAAATTCCCATTTTGTGAACTTTGCAAAGCATCATTTTGATTTGACTCCACCAGTCTCATATTTGCTTCAGAAAAACTTTGGAAAATTTTCACACAGAACAAGGATTGAGGACTGTGTCTCCATTACTCACATTGAAACTGATTTGGGAACAGATCACTTCAGAGCCAGTGGGGCCTACTGGCTCTGAAGTGATATGTTCCCAAATCAGTGTGTCGGGAAAGGGGATTGACGATTGTTTTCAGACACACTTCCTTTAAAACCTGATCTTTAAGACTGCTCTGCTTGATTTTTGCCTGGTAGTTAGGAGAAAACACAGACATTTTTGAACCACAAACAGGGAAAGCTGTTAGTGGACTCATCTCTACACTATGAGCTGCAGTCAAGCTAAACTAAATTGAATCAGGAAATAAATCGCAGCAAATCTGACCTGAAACTAACTATAAACAATCTGGTGTGTTTATTAGTGTATGAATGTCATGCTCATAGGTTTCCTCATTCATACCAGTAAAAGGTTCGCTGTACAGTTATTATTGCTATATATTAGACCAACACATACTTGTATAACAGCCTATAACAGAGCTGTCTTGTCACTGCCTAGCAAACAGAATCACATTCAAATTGATCATTAACCTAACAATAGAAGTTATGAAGCCAGATGAGACTGAGAAGGACTTTCACATAGGCCAACTGCAGCAGTGATTGGAGACTGTTCCCATGGCAACTGCAGGGTTGCTAGGCTACTGATGAAGAGGAGTATTTCTGCTCCCTGAGAGGGTAATCAAGTCATTGTGTGTGTTGAGCTGTCAGCAAGAAGAGTAAAACAGTTATTTAGAGACATGTTGTTGTTCAGTCTGGATAACAGTCGGATTTAGTTGGTTGATCTTAATGGGTGTTGCTGCATCTGACCCTACATCTGATTCTACAGTACAGTAAATTTGTAAACCTTAGTTTTTAGCTGTTTTAAATAAAAAAGGCAACCTGGACAATAAGTTTAAATCATGTCTGGAACCAGCCTATTCCAGATTTTTTTTTTGCTGCAAGAGCAAGAGAGAATCTACTGTATTTTCATTGCAAATTGCATTTAAAAAAAAAAAATCAAATTAAATTTTTTTTTTCTTAAAGAGGCACTCCCAAAAAATTACAGACTTGTTTAAGTGTATTTATAAAGGTTCGACAAGTTTGTGCAACAAAGTGTAAAAAATAGGGTACTGACATTTGATCCCTGGTGTGGCTTGAACTCCAAAAACAATGGATCCTACATTTCCCTTAAATGCACTTCAATAATCAATTATTCACTCCCAGTCTGGGAGACACCCAAAGCTTTCAGACTCCACACCACCATTTTAGTTTTTTTGTTAAAAAAATTGTAATTTCCATCTCAACAAAAGAGGCAAAAGATCTTTCAACCTAGCTGAGTGCATCAGTGAGGTTGAAAATTCCCTGAAGTATTGTGGCTTCTGAACTACCTGCTGAAAGTGAAAGGGACCGCACTGAACATATTCATCTCGCCACTGTTGCTCCATTTCAACCAGTTCTGGCATTACAATCTCTGGTATAATCTGGTGGCGGTAGAGGTTGCAGTCTGCTTCACCACAGGGTGAGCGCAGTGGGAAAGGCAGCGACAGGCCTTGTTCAAGTTTGGCTTTGACTAGAACTGGAAGCTTGCTGCCCTTTTGAGGTTTCACAGGCCGGTACTCCCAGCCCCGCAAGAGGCTCAGCATCATTTCAAGGCCAGAGGGGGAGGTCTCACTTGGTGGTTTGCCCCAAGGAGCATCCCTTCTCCGTGGAGCGTCCTGTGCATCTTTATCTGGTTCAGTGTCTTCACTCTGTTTGTGGTTTGCAGAGGGGGAACCAATGTCCACAGTGGTATTGAGAGACTCTACAGATGATGCAGGGCTGAAACGGGTCTGGTTACACATGGTTTTCTCAGTCTCTGTCTCAGCTGAAGGGGACTCAGAGGTGACAGCTGTAGCCTCAGCTGCTCCACAGACTCCGGCCAGATCCTCCATCCCCAGGGTGGCTGCTGAGTAGTGGGTAGACGGACCGCATGATGTGCTCCTATGTCCAACCCGTCTAGGCACCTTACACACTGCCTCATAGTCAGAATCAGTAACACGCAGTGCTGCGCAACCTCTGCATCGCCTTGGCTTCTGGCCAGAGATGGAGTCTGCTCCTGTGCACTGATGGTGGTCCAGAACAGGGTCCTCCTTATCAGCCCATGACTCATAGACAGAGTAAGCCAGATCATCCTGGATCATATCTGAGTATCTCATATCCTGCAGTGCTGAGAGATCCATCACAGGAGAGCATTCACACTCCACCTCAATCCCAACTACAAAGGCAGATCCAGATGGTGCCACATTGCAGTCCTCTGTATTGTTCTTCCAGTACAGGCGTCCAACACACTGCCTCAGCCGGTCTTTTTCCAGCAGCAGCTTGTGAAGACGCTTGAGTGACAGTGCCTCTACCCGGGCGATCACTGTATCAAAGCGGTACATGCGGTCCAACATGAAGGCGCACTTGGAGCAGGCAAACTCACCACGGCCGTCCCTGATCAGCTCCTGACCCAGGGCGTGGGACAGCAGAACCTGCAGATTGAGCTTGGCTGCAGGGTGAAAAATCCATCGGCGCTGGTTGCCACAGAGCTCGCGGGCGCAGATCCTGCAGGTGTCTTTCATTTTCCCTACGTCCAGCATCACAATGGTACGTGATGATGTGTCATATACTCATTAACTGATTTAAAGTCAGTTTCTTTTAATGCATGCAAGAGATGTGGGGTGTTGGATGAAATAACATCTGTTCGGACTAACTTTAAAGTGCTCAATTTTTGCTTGGAGTTTTGCTCTGGTGTGTTCTAGCGGTTCTTGCACTAATAAATCCAAACTAAAAGACTTTAAATAATCAAATGCACTTACTTCACAAGTTACAATAAATTAAAATTAGTCCAGTCTGAGAAATGCTTTCTTTCGCTTTTATACCTTTTCAGCTTCTATGCTTTCTAATAATGACATTTTTAAATGTAAACTTGCCTTTACAGTTTTTATGCATTGGAAAAACAGTATTTGCAGAGGAAGATCCCGAGCTGCTACTAAAAGTTCCAAAACAGCTACTAAATGGAACATGCCCCCCCTCCCCGAGCTTCAGTTAAAGTTATGAAAATACATGTCATTGTGTTTATTCCACACTGTATGGGTTTTAACTTTGGATTAAATGATTTTAGAAGCTTTGTCAAAATGAATCAAACAGATTTCAGCGTTGGAAGGAGGTTAATTATGTTCTGAAAATCTGCAAGAACAAACTGACTGACAAACTGCAAGACAAACTGTTGTCTATTCATTCCTTTGTGATGAGAAGAAATAAAAGTAGGTCGCTTTATGATGGAGATTAGGAAATTGCAGCAGCATCCGTTCTAGTTTCTCCAGTAAACATTCAGATGTATTGGGATCCGGCTGACAGGACTGATCACTGGGTTCAACCCAACACATTCCCCACAGACCGGATGTGAGTGAATCTCTCTGTCACGGGTTGCAGTTTCACTTCCTCGGTGATGAAGTACAGACGTCTTGTCGTATCGTTCAAGGTTTCAATCCCAAACTTTACTCCTGAATGATTCCTGTGGAAAAACAAAACAAAACACAAAAACGATCCTCCTGGTGTCACTGCGGTATTTTCTGCCGTTTACATCAACGGCATCACATTATCTCCGCAGCGCAAATGACAAAAAAAAAAGCCTTTTTGTCGACGGGTTGGATCTCTGTAGCTTGAACAGCTTTTGTCCATGTCCCTGTTCAGTCCTCTGGAACCGACCGCCGCTGGCTGAGGATGCCGCAGAGGAGCGGCTGTCTGACGGTTTCACGGCAAGATGAGGCAACGTTCACACCAACCGAAGATCGTCTAGATGTGGGAGGAAGCCTCACTCCGCAGCTTAACTATTCAAACATTGGGCCTTTCGTTTGCTGCCCTGTCAGTCCCAAAATTTTGTTTGATTTCTACCTAAATGTTCAACGTACGTAACTAATAATAACTACTAACTAAATAAATAAATAAATAAATAAATAAAACTATTATTTCATCTGAGTGCAAAGAAATCATCCATCCATCCATTATCTATACACCGCTTAATCCTCACTAGGGTCGCGGGGGGGGGGGGGGGGCTATCCCAGGTGACTCGGGCAAAGGCAGGGGACACCCTAGACAGGTCGCCAGTCTGTCGCAGGGCCACATATACAGACACACAAGCACTCACACATTCACACCTACCAGCAATTTAGAATAGTCAATTAACCTCAGCATATTTTTGGACTGTGGGAGGAAGCTGGAGTACCCGGAGAAAACCCACGCATGCACAGGGAGAACATGCAAACTCCATGCAGAAAGATCCCGGGAAAGCCAGGACGCGAACCAGGGATCTTCTCGCTGCAAGGCGAAAGTGCTAACCACCACACCACTGTGCAGCCCGCAAAGAAATCAGACACCACTAAAAAGATTATGTGCATTAAATTACAAAAATTGTCTAATGACCGAAGACTATTTCCACTACTGATCAAACTGCAGTTCCTCCCCCAGCAATTCATTTAGTCTGCAAAGTGGCATTATTACTGAAAATGTTCATTATAATTTCCTACAGACCACGCATCCTTAAATGATGTTTAGTGTGCTCAGCAGTGGGAACACAGAGTCCTTAAAGTTATTATTATGTATGACAAAACATCAAATCCTCACAACTGAGTGGCTAGGAATGGAAATCATCTGGGCTTTTGGGTTCAAAAATGGTATGATTAATGGTAAACGGTTTGCAATTACACAGCGTCTTTCTACTTTAGTGGTACTTCAAACGCTTGACTATGTGTTTCTCTTTCACACATTCACATACCAATGGCGACAGAGCTGCCATGCAAGGAGCAACTTCCGGTTCATTATCTTGCCTAAAGACACATTGGCATGCAGAGAAGCAGGGAACTGAACTGACAGCCTCGCAGAAGTGACAACCTGCTCTGAGCCACAGCTACCAACAAGTCACAAGAGTTGCTGATTAATTTTCCGTTGATGGTTCAATTAATTATTTGACTCATCTTTGCAGCTCTATGTATAAAAATTTACGTCACTGTGTGTCTGGTCACATAAAGGTTCGTAATTATTTTTACCTCTTTTTCTGTCCTCAATATCAGTATAGGAGTGGGACCTCTTGCAGTCGTCTGGACTGAACTATTTCCAGGAAATGGAAGGGGGTTGAGCCCTATGCTTTCATGTACTGACTGTCACTATCTAATGTCGTCTATACGCTATCTTCACTCTTTGTTATCCTCACTCTTTATTATAAGTGTGATTATTCTGCCATGACTGTCAAGATCTCATTCACTACAATAGAAACAGTAGGCAGACTTTCCCTGCACCCTCTCAACTCTTCAACTTGAAATATCTTCCTTTATGTTTGGAATATGGAAATTACTGTATAGCATCATGATCAGCAGCTCAAGCTCTAACTGAAAATATCAAAATCTCAACCAAAAAACAATGTTTTTAATGTGTAGAAAGTTTTTAGTGTCCATGATGTTTGTCTAGATGCATATTACATTTTCTCAGGAGAAGATACATCTCTTTCTCAAGGTAATTTTTTTTTTTTTTTTTTTTTTAAGAAGGAATGCCTTTGTGGGGAACCCAAAACATGAAAGAACATAATTAGCATTTTGTAGTGGTCAGATGGAGGAGCGAGTGCCCTCCCAACATAAGGTAACAGCTTCAGTGCCAGCTTCCTCCTATACATCCATTGGATTCTACGAACTCAAGCAACTACAAACCGCAGCAGCTCTCTGCAATCACGCCTGCAGTTTCTCCAGAAATTGCCTACTCTGGCTTACATTTGGAATTTCCTTCAGACAAATCTTGAGGCCTCTTCATTTTCCCTTTATTCAAGCTAAATTAGTTTTTCCCTTAAATAAAGGCATGGAAGCTTCACACAAAACACCATTTAAAATGTTCTTTTCTTTTGGCTCTACAGTTCTCACAGCATTTAAACTGTAATGAAAAAAGGTGCATTGACACTGCAAGCTATAAAAGGCACCTATCACCAGCTTCCCCCTTTTCCTTCAGGCAACAACCTATCAAGACTTATTGTTTAATGATGAGTTATGTCACATGTGTTTCAACTACATAAACATCGACAGCTATATCAGGTAACAAGTGCAGTATTAATTGCAACCAAAAAGTCCCAATCATGGTAGTTTTTATATTAGAAACATTTTATATTTTATTTTAATGCTGGTTGAAAAAATAACCCAAAAAATACTGTTCTTGTCAGCTATAACATGCATATGTTTTTTCTTAATGGACATTTGCTTCTCTTCAAATCTGCCAAATTTTCACTGACCTGCATGAGGATCTAAAAATAATTTAATATCGACATCAATTTGCCTGTCTGGGCTTTGAGCCAGAACACTTGGAATAGAGAAATGGGAGATGAGGGGAAAGGTGGGGGAAGTCTAATTTAGTCTTCTCATGTGAGAGGGTCATGTTCAGAGCCTGGATCTGAAGTCCGTATCTACTAAGCTGCCACACGTCCTCAGGACTTTAATGTAAGATAAAGCAAAGATTCTTAATTTTTTTTTTTTTAAACAATTACATTTTTTATTTTTATTTAAGAGAGTGCCTGTTAGGTCTGATAAACTGCTTATGACTGACCCATGTGCTGCAATGCAGATCTTGAGGCAACTATCTTTTTTTGGAGACAAGCTTTAGAATAACTATAAATTTTCATTAGCCTTAGCATAATTTTGAAAAGTGTAGTTTTCTTAGTGCACCAGTTGGACCTGGTGCCTTAATATGGCATTAATTTATTATTATTTTAAAAGTATTTATTTATTTATTTATTTATTTATTTTAACTCTGTTGTGAAATGTTTACATTTTGACTAAGTTTATGAATTGGTGGGGAAGGGGTGTGTCTTCCTCAAGCTCTGGTCTTTTACCGGAGACCTGGGAGTTTGAGGGATCTGTGTTCTGCAGGACTTCAGATGTCGTACGTGGAATCTGCTGGAGCCACTTTTCCAGTTTGGAGGTCATAGCTAGCATGCTACTCTTACCAACTGGCTCACCTTGGCCTTCATCTTCTACATGTGTTTCAGCTGTTCCTTCAGCCCTCAATATTTTTCAATCTTTTCATGATTTTTCCTCCAGGTATTACTATCAGATGGGATTACCATACCTACCACAACTGCCTTCTTCTGTTCCTTGTCAACCACCACTATGTCAGTTTGATTAGGGAGCACATGCTTGTCAGTCTGGAACTTGAAGTCCCAGGATCTTAGTTCTGTTGTAAGCCACTTTTGGTGGTTTTTCCCACTGAGGCCTGTGGATTTCTAGGCCCGTTCAACGCTGCTTGCAGCTTTAGTTTCAATTGTCTCCCAAGTACTGGTTGGTTTCTAGGTGTTTAGAGGTCATAATAAAATTGAAAGGTACAGCAGGGATCAGCAAGAGCCCAACAACACATTTCCATCAGGAGGTTAATTCAGCTGTGCTTGCTGTGCAAAGGTGGATGGATTCAACAAATGCAAAGCTGTATGAAGTATTTGTTCGGCATAGTTAGAAAAACATAAAGAAGATGGGAACATGGCAATAAAATACCTCAGATTCTTGTTCTTTCCTCTTCAGAGATGAGACAAGGTTGTAAACTTTGACCTCAAGCTCTTCAACCTGAAGACCCAGTGAATGTTTCTGTTGTGTCAACTCCTCAATCACCCTAACAGAGAGAGAGAGAGCAGTGAGAGAAATAAACAGGTTAAAGTGGTTAAAGCTTCACTGAATGTCATATATCTAACTCAGGGCCACTGTTGAGACAATATGTGTATCAGAGCACTGGTCTTTTGTTTACCAGACATAAGATTTTAAAATCTGACTTTTGATCTTGGCTAGATAAAACAAAGTGCCTTACAATGTGTTTTTCATTCACTCATTTACACACTCTTGGTGGAAGTGTTACTATCAGGAGCAACTTGGGGTTCAGTGTCCTTCCCAAGGACACCTAGACATGGAAACCGATTGCAGAGTATTGTCAAAGTATGCAGCAAAATTGTGGACCTTTCATTAAATGACTTCCCTGAACTTAGGACTTTAAGGAAGGGCCCAGTCCATTGGACTGGTGTGAGCCAGCTCCTGTCCAGTGAGTTCAAGTCGCTAACCACATGGTTGCAGATATAATACGACTGAGCCATGCCATCCACAGCAGCCATGAACAGGTCATTGGTAACTCTAAGCAGTGCAGTCTCAGTGAACCTCTAGAACTCAGACTAAAATTTTTCAGTGCAGTTAAAATTTGTTTGGACACTATTTTCTGAGATTTAAAAATATATATATAAAAAACAAAAGGCAATTTCGAAATATGTGTATAATTCTGAGGGAGAAAATGATCTAAAAAAAAATAAATCTATACATACATGATCCAACGTATAATATGTAATCATATCCTTTGATTACACAAAACATATTTATACACCAAGGGTAAAACCAAAGTACAAAGGATACACATGATTATGTGTTGTTGGTCTGCACACGTATTGACTAAAATTAAAATACTCTGTGATGTTTAAAAAATCATTAATGTGAACATTAGTAGAGTTAGCAACATGTATATCAAAATTGCCACAAAGAACAAACCTGTCATATTTAAGAAAAAGAGCTGTTTTAAATTTAAGGATTTCTGGTAAAAAGCTGCCAGTTGACTCCAGAGGGAGCTCAGAGAAGAGCCAGCGCTCGTCTGCATCAAAAGGAGCCAGTTGAGGGGATTCAGACATTTGATTTGGTTGCCTCCTTTGGAGGTTTTCCCAAGATGTCCATCTGGGAGGAAAGCCAGAACTTGTTGAAGGGATTATATATCTCATCTGGTCTAGGAATGCCTTGAGATCCCCTAGGAAGAACTGGAAAGTGTTGCTGGGGAGAGAAATACCTGGAATGGCCTGTTTCAACGGCTGCCTCTGTGACCTGATACCCAGATAAGCAGAATTAAATGGAAGGATGGATGGATGGATGGCACTGGGAGACATTAAATAATAGCAAACAAAGTCCAGTAAATGAACTTAAATTATTCATTTGCAACCAAGATTCCAAACATACAAAAAACCCAACATAGAATACGACTTTGTAGCAAGATACAGATCTATTCCTTATGGTAACTGAAATAAGAACAATATGAGACAGTGCTGGAAAGAGATGGCTTCATATGCCAGTGGGTGGAGCTAGTGAGTGCAATGAGGATGACGGTGGCAGTAAAGAGGAAGAATTGCACTTAATGAATGATCCTTTGTCCGGGTGTGTGGTAGGTATTTGTCATGTGCATATGGTGGTGGACGTAACATGAAGAATGTTTCCACCTAAGGCAAGGATACCTTGTGGATAGGGTGAATACCATCTCTGTTAAAAATTATTATGCATGCTGGTTGCAGGCTGAGGGTTGAACTGCACACAGATGGGCTATAGAGGGGGTGTGTGCAATTGACAGCAACAATCAATTGAAAAAATGAAGGTCTTGAACATAGCTTTGAAGAGTAGAGCCAGCTGAAGGTCATCAGACTCCGGAAGCATTGGCAGGGTGCAGCAACCAGCAAGTGGAAGGCACTCTGGCTCATCCAGTACAGAGAACTTGTTGGTCACCTGGAGGATCTGAGTTAACTGGGGATAAGAGAGGAGTTTTCCACGATATTAGCCCTGTGGACAACAGTAAACAACTTCTTTTGACTTGAAGCGGAGCTAACAAGGGCCTTGGCTTTAGTGCCCAGCAGGACTCAGTAGTCTGCGGCCAGGGCAGTGGCAACATCCATGCACGGGACAGTCATGTCCAGTTCTCCAGTGGTTAAGGTGTTGATAGCAGGGCCCACAGTGACAAGAGAGTCTTCATGGAAATGAAATATTGGGTACAGCATCAGAGGTGGGTAGTAACGAGTTACACATACTCCGTTACATTCACTTGAGTAACTTTTTGAACGCATGCAGTATATCTTGTCACTGGAAGTAGTTTGCACTGTTCAAACATAAAAACGCTACCTTCTACAGGTATTTGTTTCAATGCTTTATGTTGTGAAAAACTGAGATTTGGAAATTTCTGTTTCTTGTGCCGGGGCTGCACAGTGGGTAGTGGTTAGCGCTTTCGCCTTGCAGCGAGAAGGTCCCTGGTTCATGTCCCGGCTCGGACCTGGGATCTTTCTGCATGGAGTTTGCATGTTCTCCCTGTGCATGCGTGGGTTTTCTCCGGGTACTCCGGCTTCCTCCCACAGTCCAAAAACATGCTGAGGTTAATTGATGATTCTAAATTGCCCGTAGGTGTGAATGTGTGAGTGCTTGTGTGTCCCTATATGTGGCCCTGCGACGGACTGGCGACCTGTCTAGGGTGTCCCCTGCCTTCGCCCGAGTCAGCTGGGATAGGCTCCAGCCCCCCCCCGCGACCCTAATGAGGATTAAGCGGTGTATAGATAATGGATGGATGGATGGATGTTTCTTGTGCCTAAACTTGTCATTTTGTAAAGATGTTTATTTTTGATATTTTTTTTTATTTTATTATTTGGAAATACCAGAATTTGCACATTATTTTACATTTTTTGTCTGTCTGATCACATCATTTCTAAAAAATAAATTGGACATTACAATCCAACAGTTACTCAGTACTTGAGTAGTCTTTTCACCAAATAGTTTTTTACTCTTACTTGAGTAATTTTTTGGACGACTAATTTTTACTTCTACTTGAGTGATATTATTTTGAAGTAATGTTACTCTTACTTGAGTACAGTTTTTGGCTACTCTACCCACCTCTGTACAGCATACAGATATCTTTCCTTGCAATTTGCAACACCTGGAAAAAAAAGTGAGTGGAGGTATGACCTATAGGGTCTGGTGGTGGCAACCAGGCAAGGAGAACAGCAATATCCAACAAGAGAAGTAGTGACTGGGGTAAATACTACAGTCATTGGAGTAGTGGGCTGGCATTCTACCATTTGGTAGTGATCTACTGACACCAGCAGCTAGGTAGCTCCAATGCCAAAAACAAGCCCGGTTATGCTAGCAGCAGCTCCAGTTGCAGTAGGATAGGAAATGTATAGCTCACGGTCTGAACATCCAATAATTTTATACAACAACCAAGATCTAAAAGTGCAGCATAAAATGCAGCTCAAAACTGACTAAAAATATCCATTTTTGGCAGAACTCTGATGGACCCGCAAAACACAATGGAAACCCATGCTGGCTTTATTGGCTATCATATCTGATCTGGTCTGAAAAAGATCTGTTATTGGTCTTATGTCACAAGCACAAGCTTTAAACATAAATTACCTGTCTTTGTCAGTCAGGACTCGCTGGGTGAGCAGTCCACCTGATCCTCCATTCTTCTCCAACCTTGCCTCTATTTCTCTCTCCAGGGCTAGACAGCACTGAGCTTCAGAGTCTGCTAACAACACCATCCGCTCAGCCTCACCTTGTGCAAGTTCAGCCTCCTGAACACATCATGGACAGAAGAAAATGCTGGCAACTTCTTAACACTGAATCAATGTAAACTTCTTCATGTTTTTGTAGTTATTCCAAATATTGTACACCATCTTGTTTCAATATTTTTTCTTTCGAAATTCTGGTATTTTATTCAAATTTTATTAAGCAGTGTTAAGTAATGTAAAGCTTGTCAGTGAACCTGTACCTCTTGCAACAGCTGAACTTTGGTTTCCAGGACACCCTGCATGTGCCTGATTTCCTCTTGCCGCTCCACCAGGTGACACTGCAGCTCTGCTTCATTCTGATTGGACAGGCTTTCTGCTGTTGATCTAAATGGGTTACAATGTTTGTAGAGCAATAATTACACACATTGAACAGCAAAATATAATCATATTTTTAGTGACAAAATACCTGATCTTAAATATATAGATTCAAATAACAGTGCAATGCATTTCTAACCCCAACAGTTGACTATAGCAGACAAATATTTTACAGCAATGATAGTTGATTCCTTACGGACATCCACCTTTAAATACATCAAAAATTTATGTTTAAAACCTCTATGTAGAAAATGTAGAACGATATTAGGCATCTGTATCGAATATTCAAAAGACAGACATTTTAAAAATCTTTCATTATGAACCAAACAGAGATGTCCAGTTAACTAAAGAGAACCTAAAATCATTGACTAACACACGTGCAATAAAAATAAGACTTTGGATTTAGGTCTTTTTCCTCCACTCATGATTCATTCATGTTGGTCACTTAGGTTGGGTGTCATTGACAGAAGCCTTTCTCAAAAGACTTGCAAGGTCATGATGCACTGTATGTGTCTAAATATTTATTAAGCACTTCACAAAATGTAATTTATAGTATGCCAGTTTATGCAATTTATGAGAAGTCATGTGAGTTTCATAGGCTCTTATTTCTTAAGTTGCTCTTTGGTTAAGTACTGAGTCATCGTAGACTGAGGCCCTATCACAGTAGAAGATAGACCTGTGTTTAAAACTTTAAATTCTCTGCATTCCATTTCTTAAATAAAATGGAATGTATAAAAAATGTTTGCATAAAAATGCACATTGTGTCAGAGTCATGCAAATGGCTACTGATGAACTTTATAGGATAAATGCGATTTAAAGATATTCAGTCTTTGTTTCAGTCTAAACTTCTGTTGTTTTTTGAGTCGCTCATGAACACTGTTATGATATCTAGCTATTTAAATTGATCAAATTGGTGTAGTGTCACACAGCCAAAATGTGGTTCAATTTGACAGGATTCATGCTCATAGCTTTATGTCAAATTGACCACACCTACTGTACAAGAGTAAGAGAACTACTTACACGGAAATGGTACATAATACTACCATAATTTGAATTACCACTTAATGTTGAATGCAGACAAAGTTGATTTTAATAGAGCACAAAGTTGTAGCAATGACAGTAGACAATGCATCAAACATGGGTGAGGTACAAATTCTAAAATTTGAATTTTTCACACAGCTTCAACTCAGCAGCACACAAGATCTGTACAATAATCAGCAATTCAAGGTTGAATGAAGTGTTTGTGTACGACATTATGATACTACAGAGAAGTTGACCTTTGGCCTTTGAAGTATTGCCCCATAGAATTGCAAGGAGGGAATAGCCTGTCTAATTTTCATATTTGGATGGAAAGGAAGTTTAAAAATTTGCTACTTGGATCATTTCCTGACCCTGGATCATCTGATGTTGTTGCTGTTTGAAGTAATTTGCCAAATAGCAAACAAATACGCAAAAGGGGCAGAAAGCAGACCCTTTAGTGCAGAGTTAATAACAAAAGTTTCAGTCACAGAGAATTGTGTTTGGTGATAGAATGGAAACATCGATTCCAGTTGGTAATGTCTCCTGCCCTCCTCTGAAGGATGAGGAAGCAATCCGGTAGTCCTCCTCCACTCAACAACATCAACAGTCAGATCACACTCAACTTTTTCCTCCTCATGTTTTTCAGCCTGACTCTGTTATGGTTGTAATTAAAGACAAGTTTTTATGCAACAGCTGGACAGGGACCTTAGGGCTCCTATCTCCACTCCAACATTTGCTTTCCTTCAAGGTTCGAATTTTTACCCTTCATTATTTTGACACTGTGCCTGCCTAATTCAATTAATTACTGTCTATACAGATTGTTAACACTACAAGCATTGGTTGCTTCACCACCTAGTCTCTAACCATGTCTGCCTACTGCATTCTACATGTGCAAGGACCCCACCATCAATTAAAAGCATCTAATTGTTTAACTGTTATGATCCCTGTTCCAGCTCCTGCCTTTCGTTCTCCTTCCTCTTTTCTTCCTTCTCGCTTCTTCTTCCTGTCTTTGTCATCTGTCTCTTTTGTATTTCTGTCTCTCATCCTGTCATCTCTCTTCCTGTTGTCTCTCTCTCCTTGTCTTGTCCCTGTGGCTCCCTCTGTTTGTTGGTCTCTGCGTCTGTCTGTCTGCCTCTCTTGTCTTGTCTGCACTTTGCTGATTGCTGTAATGCACATCAGCTAGGGTGACCAGATCTCAATAAACCAATTCTGGGACAAAGAGCATATTTGTGTGGGACAATGTGTGACACCTTACCAAAGCTGAGAGGGGGGTCTCGCATGTACTGTGTCGCTTCACATCGTATTTCCCACCGTGTGAAACGGAAAACGAACTCTGGCAAACTTCACAGAAAACTCTCTGAGAATCACCTTGCACCGGCTTCACCCAGTGATAATGTAGTTTCCCAGTATTAGTTGAAGCTGCATCTCCTCTTCTTTGCTGTACTTTCCATGATCTCCACCAAAATCCATAGCTTAGTGTCTGTGTCTGCTTTGCGATGTGTCGCACCCGGTCGCGACTGGCACAATTTACGGCAATTGACAACAAGGTGTGGCAGCAAGACACTGACAGGTTAATCTGGTCGTGATTGCACATCTGCGCTGTTTGACTAACATAGAAAAAAGCCAGATAAAAAAACAAAACTCCTAGCATCTGTCCTTTAGAGTTTTAACTTTTGAAAATTATAGCTGCCAATCAAAATGCGGGACAGCGTCTCAATGGGTGGGATGTGGACAAAGGGATGAAAATGCTGTGCAGTTCCGCACAAAGCGGGGCACATGGTCACCCTAACATCAGCTGCAGTAATTAGTTCACTCCATTCACCTGTTCTCCACCTCACCTCCACCTATTTAAGCTCTGTGCTTTCATTCACTCCCTGCTGGATCACTGACTCATAAAGTGTCTTTACAGTTTCAAGAATTTATTACAAAGGCAGTTCATAAGATATCTTAACCAGATTTGTTTTATTGTAATCAGTGTTCATTAAAGTTTGTATCCACATTGAAATTGTGTGTTTCAGGTATGCTGTTATTGAAAGAGGTACTGTTAAATGAAACTCGAGGTTTTTCTCAGATGTTCATGGTCGCCCACTCCTCTCTTCATCCAACACTGTCCCTGTCTCCATAAATTTCTTGTGCCATGCACAAATTGAAGGACGTGATGGTGGATCTCTTCCATACTTAGTTCTGTAGTTTCGTTGAGTCTGATCATCCGATTTTGTCTCAAAAAACCATGATACACATCGTGCCTTCTCTTGAGGAGTAGCCATTTTTTAGGGTTTCATTTAACAGTGCCTCTTTTCACCAACAAGATACCTGAAACACACAATTTCAAAATGACGTCGATCCACCCTTTGCAGCTAGAACAGCTTCGGCTCTTCTGGGAAGGCTGTCCACAAGGTTTAGGAGTGTGTTTATGGGAATTTTTGACCATTCTTCCAGAAGCACATTTGTGAGGTCACACACTGATGTTGGATGAGAAGGCCTGGCTCTCAGTCTTCGCTCTAATTCATCCCAAAGGTGTTCTATCGGGTTGAGGTCAGGACTCTGTGCAGGCCAGTCAAGTTCATCCACACCAGACTCTGTCATCCATGTCTTTATGGACCTTGCTTTGTGCACTGGTGCACAGTCATGTTGGAAGAGGAAGAGGCCAGCTCCAAACTGTTTCCACAAAGTTGGGAGCATGGAATTGTCCAAAATGTCTTGGTATGCTGAAGCATTCTGAGTTCCTTTCACTGGAACTAAGGGGCCAAGCCCAGCTCCTGAAAAACAACCCCACACCATATCCCCCCTCCACCAAACATTACACTTGGCACAATGCAGTCCAACAAGTATGGTTCTCCTGGCAACCGCCAAACCGAGACTCGTCCATCAGATTGCCAGATGGAGAAGCACGATTCGTCACTCCAGAGAACGCGTCTCCACTACTCTAGAGTCCAGTGGCGGCGTGCTTTACACCACTGCATCCGACGCTTTGCATTGCACTTGGTGATGTATGGCTTGGATGCAGCTGCTCAGCCATGGAAACCCATTCCATGAAGTTCTCTGCGCACTGTTCTTGAGCTAATCTGAAGGCCACATCAAGTTTGAAGGTCTGTAGCGATTGACTCTGCAGAAAGTTGGCGACCTGTTCGCACTATGCGCCTCAGCATCTACTAACCCTGCTCCGTCAGTTTACGTGGCCTACCACTTCATCGGTGAGTTGCTGTCGTTCCCACACACTTCCACTTTCTTATAATACAGCTGAGAGTTGACTGTGGAATACTTAGGAGCGAGGAAATGTCATGACTAGATTTGTTGGACAGGTGGCATCCTATCACAGTTCCATGCTGGAATTCATTGAGCTCCTGTAAGCCACCCATTCTTTCACAAATGTTTGTAAAAGCAGTCTGCATGCCTAGGTGCTTGATTTTATACACCTGTGGCCATGGAAGTGAATGGAACACCTGATTCTGATTATTTGGTTGGGTGAGTGAATACTTTTGGCAATGTAGTGTATCTGTCTGTCTGTCTGTCTGTCTATCTGTCTATCTATCGATCTATCTATCTATCTATCTATCTATCTATCTATGACCATTTAATATCGTCCCTAGACATAGCTATTGTCTATAAAAGTTAACATCACCTTGATAATAGAACAGAATAGAGTAGAACAGAATAGAATAGATCTTTAGTGTCAGTATTACAGAAAACAATGAAAATCGGTTTAGTACTCTCCGAATAGCAGCATTAAAAATAAACGATATAACACACCCTAAAAAATTTATACAACATATGAGCAAATATACAGTATGGAAACTGTTTGTGGCTAGAGACCTGCTCTACACATGATTATTGCACATGATATGAATTGCACTGACATAAATATTACACTTGTAGGTATGTGATATTGTCATTCAGGGGGGAGGGAGCAGACATCTGACAGCTTGGGGATAAAAGCTGTTTTTGAGTCTGTTGGTTTTGACTCTAAGTGTCCTGTAACGTCTACCTGAGGGGAGGGGGGAGAAATTAGAGTGTCCCAGGTGTGAGGGGTCTCTGGTGATTCCCTTGGCTTTCCTCTGAAGTCTGCTGGTGTAAACGTCTCTGAGGGGAGGTAGTGTGGTCCCAGTCACCTGTTCTGCTGCTCTCACCACTGGTTGCAAGACCTTCCTGTCCTCTGCAGTGCAGCAGGTGAACCACACTGTACAGCAGTAATTCAGTAGGCTGTCAAGGGTGGAGTGATAGAAGTTTATGAGCAGCTTTTGGGGGAGATGAGCCTGATGCAGCTTCCTGAGGAAGTATAGTCTCTGTTGGGCCCTCCCCACCTGGTGTGTAATGTGGGTGGACCATGTGAAGTCAGCAGAGATGTGGACCGTGAGGAACCTGAAGCTCTCCACCCTCTCTACCGTCTCTCCATCAATGTGGAGGGCGGAGTGCTCAGTTCACTTTGATCGTCTAAAGTCCAAGACCATCTCCTTGGTCTTTCCAGTGTTGAGGTTCAGGTTGTGATGACACATTGTCGCATATGCCGGACCTCCTCCCTGTAGGCTGATTCATCGTTGTCTCTAATAATGTCACGGGGTTCAGTGGGAGCTCAGGCGCAGGAAATGAACAGTCAGTATTTGAATGCAACACAGATTTATTTGCAACGTTTTCTGGGACAACAAACGGAATTCAGGATTAACACAGGAAACGGAAATAGATCGCACAAGGCTCTGGAGCTAACAGCGGCACCTAGGGGCCGGGCAGAACTGTAACCAGAACAAAACTGTATCTCTACTCACGGTAGGTAACACCCAGGCGAGAAAAGGACAAATCTCACAAATACTCTAAACTAAACCCAAGGCTATCTTCACAAGGATAGCGAGAGGTAACTACAACTGAAGTCTTCTCCAAAATGCTGTGCTCTAAATGAGAGCTATAACTTTAATTGAACAACAAACTCACGAGTACACTGGGAATGCTCAGAACCGGCTCACAGCGGAGGCAGCCAGGGTTTGGAGCAGCGACAGGTGAGTGGGGAAGGATGCCAGATGGAGGGAATCGGCTCTGGTGAGTGTTCCCTTTGCTCGGAGGGTCCAGGGTCCAGTGCTGACAGCACAAACGGCAGGAACGGGTGGGTCCAGAAAGAACATGTCGTTCAGTCTCTTTCCTTTTACGATCCGGCACTGAGAGCTGGGTCATGTCTGGTTAAATAGTGGACTGGAGGAGGCTTGATTGGTTGCACTCCACTGAGTTGGCTGATTATGGGAGATAGGGAACACCTGTTGCTCCTTCTGCGCTGCTGGGCTGTCCTCACAGGGAAGAATGAGGAGAGGGGAGGGCACTAACTAGGCCTGGCAGCAGCCAGCCTGACAAATAAGTCCTATGATGGTGGTGTCATCAGCAAATTTGACGATGGTGTTGCTGGAGTGAACAGGAGAGCAGTTGTGTGTGAATAGAGAGTAGAGGAGGGGGCTGAGGACACACCCCTGAGGAGTACCGGTGTTCAGGATGAGAGTGGAGGAGATGTGGTCTCTGATCCTGACGTTCTGGGGTCTGTTGCTTAGGAAGTCCAATATCCAGGAGCACAGTCAGCTGCCGAGCCCAAGGTTGCTCAACTTCATAACCAGTTTGTGAGGGAGAACTGTATTGAAGGCGGAACTGAAATCTACAAACAGCATCCTCACATAGGTGTTACTCCCTTCCAGGTGTGTGAGGGCTGTGTGGAGAGATGCGATGATGGCGTATTCCATTGACCTGTTTGCCCTATATGCAAACTGATGTGGATCGAGGTCAGCAGGAATAGCAGCCTAAATATGGAGTGATGAGTCTTTCAAAGCCTTTGGTTATGATGGGGGTTAGAGCAACAGGGCGATAGTCGTTCTCACTGTGCTCTTCTTGGGCACAAGGACAATGGTGGCTGTCTTAAGGCAGATGGGGACTGCAGACTGTAGTAGCGAGAGGTTAAAGATGGTGGTGAAAACCTCTGCCAGCTGTTTTGCACATGACTTGAGCACTCTTCCTGTGACACCGTCTGGACCAGGTGCTTTTCTCATGTTGACTCTGCTCAGGGTGGCTCTGACCTGATGCTGCTGCAGCTGGATGGGGGTGTCGTCCCTCTCTGGAGGAGCAGTGAAGGTGTGGGCCTGTCCATTGTGTTGGTCAAAATGAGTGAAGAACTGGTTCAGAGTGTCCAGTAGGGTGCTGTCTGTGGAGTCTGACATTGTATGACCATCCTAATAGCCGGTGAGTCTCTTGACTCCCTGCCACATGTTCTGGGTGTTGTTGTTGTCAAAGTGTTCCTCAATGCGCTGTTTGGATTTGCGCTTGACCATTTTTATGCCTTTCTGCAGGGACCACTGTGCCTCTTTATAAGCCTGTTGATCTCCTGAGGGGCTGCACAGTGGCGTAGTGGTTAGCACTTTCGCCTTGCAGCGAGAAGATCCCTGGTTCGCGTCCCGGCTTTCCTGGGATCTTTCTGCATGGAGTTTGCATGTTCTCCCTGTGCATGCGTGGGTTTTCTCCGGGTACTCCGGCTTCCTCCCACAGTCCAAAAATATGCTGAGGTTAATTGATTATTCTAAATTGCCCGTAGGTGTGAATGTGAGAGTGATTGTTTGTCTGTATATGTGGCCCTGCGACAGACTGGCGACCTGTCTAGGGTGTCCCCTGCCTTTGCCCGAGTCACCTGGGATAGGCTCCAGCCCCCCCCCCGCGACCCTAGTGAGGATTAAGCGGTGTATAGATGATGGATGGATGGATGATCTCCTGAGTTGAAGGCAGCCTCCCGCTCTCTCAGCAGGGCACGCACCTCACTGTTAAACCACGGCTGTCAGTTTGGGAACACTTTGACAGTCTTTGTTGATGTTACACTCTCAGAGCAGAAGGTGATGTACAAAAGCACAGCAGATGAGTGACTCTCCAGGTCTGCCCCTTCTGCAAATATCCCCCAGTCTGTAGTCTCAAAACAATCCTGCAGGGCTCAGGTGGCTTCTTCAGTCCATACACAAATTGTTTTTGATGATGGTCTTTGACTGCAGATCTTAGGTTTATAAGCAGGAATCAGGGACAGAGAGAGATGATCTGAGAGATGTGGCAGGGGGGTGGCTTTGTAGGCATCTGGAATGTTTGTCTAGACCTGGTCCAGGATGTTACTTTCCCTTGTTGGAAAGCTCACATTTTTAAAGAATCTTGGCAGTACTGATTTCAGGTTGGCATGATTATAGTCTCCTGCCGCAACACAGTCTGGGTGCGCCGATAGCTGCTGGTTTATGGAATGTTGTAGCGTATCCATAGCAACCTTAGCATTAGCTTGCAGCGGCACATAAACTGCAGCTATGATGGTCGATGTGAGCTCTCTTGGTTAAAGGTCTAAACTGTACCATCAGATACTCTACGTCTGGACAGCAGTGAATGTCTTTAACTGTGGTGTTGGTGCACCAGTTGCTGTTCACATGAACACACAGTCCTCCACCACGTCTCTTACTGGATACACTTGTTCTGTCCGCTCTGAAGTTAGCGTGGCCCGCTAGCTCGACTGTGGCATGCGGGATGAGAGAGTCCAGCCAAGTCTCTGTTATTTTAATACACCTTGGTTTAGTGTGTTACCATGATAATACTTGCTATTTAGCACTAAATGCAAAGGACAGATGAGGCTGATGGGAATGTCAGTAAGTCTGCAAGAATGCCTCACTAACAGGGGCTGGAGGTTGAATGGTTCACAATTCAGAAACACAACAACCACGAGGCCCCTTTACTCTCTAAATCCTCTCCCTTTAGTACGAACCCGCAGTAGGATCCTATACCCCCCCTCCCCCCTTCAAAGTTCAAAGTTCACTTTATTTGTCTCCCATGGGAGAAATTTGTCTTAGACAAGGCAAGACATCGAGCTGCACTGCAGGACAATAAAACAGAACACATGATATTAAAAAATACATCATAAATAAATGACATATAATAAATAAGGTAAGATAAGTTTAAAAGAAATAAAATAAAATAAAATAAAATAAATAAGCAGACTAAAATACTCACATTCCCCCGTATATACATGTCGCTCCTCCCCAATTACCTCCCTTTGCTACCTGCACCTAGCCGCTCATTAATGCCCCTGACTGAGACGGGGATAAAAGAGTTTTTAAAATGGTTGAGCCTGCACAGTGGGACGCTGTACCTCCTGCCTGAATTCAACAACTCGTATTCTGTGAACAGGACATGGGATGGATCAGCACGAATGTTGTTTGCTTGCCTGATGGTGGCCTGTATAAATAAGTCCTGTGGCATTAGTGGAACGGGGGTACCCATGATTTTACTCGCCATCTTCACCACGTTATGAATCTGTGTTTTTGACTTGACTGTGAGAGCCCCAAACCAGCAGGTGATCCCATACGTAAGTATGGATTCAATGGTTGCACAATAGAAGATCAACATGATTTCTCTGCAGACACCAAAAAGCCTGAGTCGTCTGAGGAAATGGAGACGCTGATGGATTCTGGCACAAACACTTGCCACCTGTGTGTGCCAGCTGAGGTCGCTGTCAATGTGCACACCAAGGTACTTAAAAGAGGTGACCTGTTTAATGTTGTTGCCATGTATGGAAACCGGACTATGGTCACCTACTGATTTGGGGTCGATCAGCATCTCAACAGTTTTTTCCGTGTTAATCTGCAGTTTGTTGTTGTCACACCAATGAACAAATTTATCCACAGCAGTTTTATGACTGTCTGGATTGTGGGTAAGCAAACTGAGAATAACAGAATCGTCCGAGAACTTGATAATGAACTGATTTGGCTGAGTACTGACACAGTCGTTGGTGTACAGGTGAAGAGGAAGGGTGAACTGACGCACCCCTGGGGGACCCCCGTGCTACTTACCATTGTACTGGAGAGGACAGAGTTAAATTTTACCTGCTGTGAATGATTGGAAAGAAAGGCATAATACCACCTGATAAGAAATGGGTTTACCTTTAGCTCAACCATTTTTCTGAGAAGAATGTGTGATTGAATGGAGCTCCTGTTCTGCCCTCTCCTTATGCTGCAGCCGTGATGTTCTTAGCTGCTGACTGAGGTCCTTTTGTGCAGCCCTGACTCCTGCCTTATCTCCTAATTTGAAGGCTAATTTTTCCTCTTTATACACTCCTTTGCTTCCCTTGTGATGTACGGTTTATTGTTAGGGTATATCTTACCAGTTTTGTTCGGTATAATTGAGTCAACACAATAGGAGATATAAGCAGTGATTGAGTCAGTAGCAGCATTTATATCGCCGTCCTCGAAGAAAACGTACCAGTCCGTGCGCAGGAAGCAGCCCTTCAGCTCCTCTTTTTTCATGTCGGACCACACCTTTACAGTACGTCGTTTAGGTTTGTTTGACTTGAAAAGAAATCGATAAGTGGGGAGCAAATGAATTGTGTTGTGATCAGAGTTACTGAGAGGGGGTCTTACTCTTGCTGTGTAGACATCTTTGACATTACCATAGCATTTATCCAGAACGTTATTGTTCCTAGTACCGCATTTCACATACAGATAAAAGCCTGGTGAACATTTGTCCAAGATGCAATGGTTAAAATCACCTCATATAAAAACAGGAGCGTCAGGTTTGTTCTGGAGATGGTGGTGAACACAATCTGAGATCTGGCTGGCTGCTCTGGTAGCATTCCCACTTGGGGGGATATACACAACACATACAAAAATTTTGGTAAATTCCCTTGGAAGGTAGTGTGGCCGTAGGGTGACAAACAGAAGTTCAAGATCAGGGTTGCATATTTTGTCCCTGACAGCAAAGTTACGACACCAGCTGTCTTTGTCATCTATGCACAGACCTCCATCCCTAGTTTTACCAGAGTCTGCATTTCTGTCCCAGCGAATGTGTGTAAAACCATCAATATGTATGAAACTGTCCAGAATATCCTCGCTGAACCAAGTCTCTGTAAAGGCCATCAGACCGGACTCACGGTACTCGTAGCTTGCTCCCACTTGTGAGCGCAGGTCATCCATGAGGAACAATCCTCAGGGAGCGGGTGTTGCAGAGTAGCATGGGCGGCAATGGTAGCTTAGTGGCCGTCCGTACGCGATGCCTGATGCCGCCTCTCCTTCCCCTCTTCCTTGCCTTCCCATCCTGGCCAAAGTCCGGTCGGTGGTGTTGGATCAGCTCCCTCGGCACATCACCCAGCAGGTTGGGTAGCAGCGGTCCTCCGTAGCTCTGTAAACTCAGCAAAACAGACCTGCCGTACGCTAGCCGGTCCGAGCTAGCAGGCCCGTCGGCTAAGCACCTGGTGACCTGGCTGCATAGTATTAGCCCCACTAATACCAGCGTCAGCGGTCTCGTCATCTTCCAACTCAGTCCCCGTCCCTGGTATGCACAATCCCGGGCCAACGTTAGCCGCGTCGGCAAACAGTTCCATGCACGTATTAGCGGCGAAACTTCGCCTAGTTCCTCCCGGCATACATTCTGCATACAGTCTCTCACACACATGCCGCACATAGCAGCACAACCCACCTTCAGCAGGTGCGTTACACATGGAGCCCACAACTGGTGGTCGACAACCAGACAAAAAACAAACAAAACAAAGTGCAGCAAGAGCCCCTGTCCACGTCGCCAGCAGAGCAGCGCCATCTTAGATCCGCCTCACCCGCCTCACCTCTTCATCGTCCAGCCCAGAACACAGAGCCACTTCAAAAGCATTTCAGTGCTTAGTCCATACATGGCATTCCCTAGAGCTTAGTCCATGTTGTGATGGCTAGGTGAGCCTACAGGCCCCCAAGCTCACACATGAAGAGAGGCTGTCAGGTTCTGACAGCACTTGGTACTAATGTAGATTCATGCGGATTCATGGGAAACAATCAAACTAGCAATGAAAGGGGGTGGTTCATTGTCAGGATTCTCCAAAGGCATTTCTACAAATCTGTGCAGCACAAGCAGCTCAGTATTTGAAAGCATGGCGGTTACTGCAGGAAGAAGTCAAATACTTACAGTGCTTTGTCCAAAAGTTGTTGTTTCTCCTCAAGCTCTTTTTTCAGGCTCTCAACTTCAACCTTCAATTCGATGTTCTGGAAGATATTCATTAAGCAGAACAATAAAAGGTTATAGATAGGAAGTAAAGTGATTTTTCTGTCTTATAAATGAAATTTCATGTTTGTGGAAAATGACAAGATTACAGGTGTTGACTAGATTAGACACAGCCAATACTAGTTTCTAAGTGGCAGGTAGTAACTAAATTATCAGTATGGATGCTTCATGGTACATGGTAAATTAATTTGTGAAATTAAGCAAGCAACCTATAGGTTACTTTAACTTATGAAGAAGTGAGACTCTTACTGACACAAGTTAGTTCAGGTCACAGTTTTCACAAAAGAAATTTGACCTGAATACAATTTAATTAGTGATTTAAGCTTAGCTAACCAGTGACACAAGTACCCCAAATCTTTACAGTTCCACTTCATCCTTAAGCAGAGAAATGGCTCTATTTTTCATTTGAACTTCTGTTCAGTATACATAGCAGCAAGATGCTACCCAACACTAAATCAGCTTATAAGTCTCACATGCCAACCCATATCTCAGGGGGCTTAGTAGGTCTATAAATAGGCAGTGGGGACAGGACCACCTGTTGCATCTGTCTCCTCTCAAAACCCCGAGAGTCACATTTACCAACCCCCTATCACTGATTCACTTTGAGCTATTACTAAAAGCAGCAACAAACTGGACCAAACTGGCTATTACTCCACTCACGTGCAGGTATTGGACTTCACTGATGATTTATTTTTCTGTACATCAGTCTGGAATTACATATCAGTGCTCCTGGCTGAACCTTATGTTCATGTGCAGTGGGTTTGATTACTGACACACTGACACACAACACATTTCACAACTTTAGTGTTGTTACTTATACGTGAAAGACCACTCACGTGCAACATGTTAACATGCATATAGCTTGCACACATGAAATCAGACCAGTACTGTAAGTACACAGTGTGCATGCAAACATGCAAACTGAGTGGAGGTTCTTGAGCAAACATAATATGGGTAGTTGTAGATGATTGAAAACAGCTCACATTTTTAATATGGGGGCTAACAGCCATTCTTTTGGCAGTCGTGAATCTCTTTAAATACACTGCACAGTTTCCACAGTGAACTGAAATCTTATTTTTCATTATTAAACAAGTTCACCATTTTCAAATTATTGTGCTTCCTTTTGCAGGACCATAGTAGTGAGGACTAATTTCAGTAAACAGGGTCTGCTGGGTCAGTTCAGAAAATGCATTCATCTATGTAAACTAAAGAAGAGAATAAGGAAAGATTGCAAATGCAATTCAGATTACAAAATGCTTGTGCTACAGAATGTAGTCTTTTAAAGATTTACTTAAGTCTTTAAAAGGCTTTTTAAAGTTCTCATCATCACCAGAGCAATCACAATGACACCGCAACAGCTATGTACATACAAAACAAGCCTTCCCAAGTCAGATTCTTTTGTCTTTGATAAGGCACTTAGAAATCTAACTTAAATTTGTTAGTTCAGCACTTGAGTAATGTACTCATTTACAATTAACCACATTTTAATTTTTTTCTGCTTTTTTTTTCTGCTTTTGGTGTTTTTGTGACCATGCTGATCTGACAGCATTGAAACAACTGCAGTATCTAAATCAGTCTCATAGGCAGAAGTGTATGACTGCTTGTTTCAATAACTGTTGCAGAGTACAAACCTGCCGTCAACACGAGATACTGTGAAGCGCAAACCTGTGCAGCTCTGCAGCGCACATAACTCAAGAAAAACATCAAGTTCACGCAAACACTGATGTTTTTGAATAACTCCATAAACATGTCTCACAGTTAAATTTTCACAAAGACTGTGATTCTCTAACTAACCTTCTTGAGCACATCATCACCGCTCTCTTCAAAATTAAGCTGGAATGTTTCCTCCAGGAAGTAGATCCTGAGCTTCAGGCTGAAGTTCTCCTTCTTCAGGTCATTCAGATGCTGTGAGATAGTGCGGTAACCAGGGACACTAGAGTTAGACATGATAAAAGGTTGCTCTTTTGCAGGGGACACTGCAGCCCCCCATTTAGTACGGCATAATATGTGAAAATACAGGGCTGCAAAAGCTGTCTGAAAAATCTAACTATTGTGTTGATAATGCACAACACAAATCAGGTTCTCTGCTCTTTCGTGTTGTTACACATCAACAGGCAGAAACAAGAACAGAATACTAGTCAAAACATAAAGGGGGCATGAGCTCCTCTCAGGGTGGATTTGGTACTGGAGCCAAAGGAATGCTACACAGGCAAGCAGCAGGGGATTATGGGTGCTGGGTGGAAACGAAAGGATGTTTCCTTTTTTACCATGAAGAAGACATGCCAAGAATCTGAGACAGGAGCGTGTTCGTGTATCTGCGTGTGTGTGTGTGTGTGTGTGTGTGTGTGTGTGCACTTGTGTTCCACTGCAGCAGCAGCCATTGGCATCGTTGCACACTCACCAAGTGTGGCCCTCAATACCAACAAGGCACATTTTGGAAATTTGTACTTCCTAGTTTGATTAGGTGTTCATACTTGACTCCAAGAGAGCCCTGCACAAGAATTCCAATGTTCCAAGACTTTCTGTTTGCTCACAAATGGCAAATAAACTTCTTGAATTTTTTCCCGGTCCTCTCTTGGTCATGCTTTAAAATCATGGTAAAATCATGATTACAACCTTCTGATGAAGGTTTAGAATTTTTGCCAAGTGGGGGACTGGCAGGTGTGTGTGTGTGTGTGTGTGTGTGTAAATACAAACACACCACAGCAGGTATTTCAATGACCCATTCACATACTCCTGACACTCCTCTATTGTTTGAATGGCTTGCTGCAGGGAGCCTTTGGGGCTGTAGAGGGGCTTTTTTTAAACACATTACTTACTGAGGGAACCGGTCTCTTTTGACATGATTTAAGTCTTTTTGGTAAATGTTAATGTTAATCCATGTTCTAACTAGCTTCAAATTTCACATGACATTATAATCAAGGCTTACATTTAGATACATTTTCATAGTTAGTGCAGATATAAGTGTTTTCTTTCTTTTTTCTTTCTTTCTTTCTTTTTAAAAAAAAGATCAGCCCGAAAACACCCTGATCACTTCTCATTGGAACAGATTTTCAGTCAATCTGACTTGTTTCTACAGTTGGTGTATTATAGAATGTGTGTTGATACATATGATGAGAAACAAAGGTCCCTATTTCTACTTTGTGAAAAGAAAGAAGTCCCGTATTTGATGGGACATAAGGACATGGGGTCCCACTTAGATAACACTGAGTGATGTAAACAATCCACAATTACCGTAATTGGTATGAAAGTAGTGAACGAAAACTGTGGGTGAAAAATGAATATAAATAATGATCTAAAGTTAATAGAATTAAAAAATTATACTTTAATGATCATCAAACCATGACTGAGCTTGTAAATGAAAGTTGCCTGTTTGTTTCAAGATGTGTTTTGAGGTAGATGAACAATAAGTAGATTTGCAGTGTATTGCATTCCTCCACTGTCTAACTGGCAGCCCATAATTTTGGGACTGTAAGGTGGATATTTAACAGGCTATTTACTGAAAAAGTAAAGTCTCTGTCATGGCCACAGCCTGAGGCTGTGGTCAGTTGCAGTACTCTCTCCTCCTCTGACCCTGTTCTCTCCCTCTCTCGCTCTCTCTCGCAGGATTCTTTTTTGTGCACAAGAAGGATAAGACTCTCCACCCTTGCATTGACTACCGTGGCCTCAATGATATTACAATCAAGAATTCCTATCCTCTGCCCCTAATTAATTTGGCGTTTACTCCTTTACAAGGAGCCCAAATTTTCACTAAACTTGACCTTACAAATCCATACCATCTAATCCGGATTAAGCACGGAGATGAGTGGAAGACGGCTTTTAACACCGCATTAGGGCATTTTGAATATTTAGTTATGCCTTTCTGCCTCACCAACGCCCCAGCCGTTTTCCAAAATCTCATTAATGACGTGCTTCGAGACATGCTGGGCAGATTTGTTTTTGTATATCTTGATGATATCCTGATTTTTTTTCTAAAAATTTGGAAGAACATGTGGGCCATGTTCGACAAGTCCTCGAGCGGTTATTGAAGAACCAGCTTTTTGTTCAAGCAGAAAAATGCGAGTGTCATGCTTCCACTGTCTCCTTTTTGGGCTACATAATTTCACCTGGACAGATAAAGATGGATCCGGAAAAGCTCTTGGCGGTTCGGGATTGGCTCACCCCTGAAAATCGCAAGCAGCTACAAAGGTTCCTGGGTTTTGCCAACTTTTATCGTAGATTTATTCATAACTATAGTAAAGTGGCAGCCTCTTTAACTTCCACCCTAAAGAACGTCCAATGGTCCCCTGAAGCCGATGTAGCCTTTTTTGAGCTTAAGAATCGCTTTGTGTCTGCTCCTATTCTAATTCAGCCTGATAGTTCACTCCAATTCAATGTTGAAGTTGATGCTTCAGATACTGGAGTAGGAGCAGTGCTCTCTTAGTACTCCCCTATAGACCAAAAGCTCCATCCATGTGCTTTCTTTTCCAAACGTCTTTTACCAGCAGAGAGGAATTATGACGTTGGAAACCGTGAATTACTGGCTGTTAAGATGGCTCTGGAAGAGTGGAGAAGTAGGCTCGAGGGTTCTGAGATTCCCTTTGTGGTATGGACAGATCTTATGAACCCAGAATACATACGCTCAGCCAAGAGACTGAACTCGTGCCAAGCTAGATGGACCCTGACTATCGCCCCAGCTCTCGGAATGTGAAACCTGATGCCGTCTTTCTACAGTTTTCCTCTTTGGAGGAGTCCAAATCTCCTTAGCCCATTTTGCCAAAATCCTGTGTGGTGGCGTCACTTACCTGGCAGGTGGCAGCTCAGGTCGGTCGAGCTCAAAGGACATATCTGGATCCTGGTAATGGTCCTCCTAATTGCCTGTTTGTCCCTAATCTAGTTTGTTCTCAGGTTCTCCAATGGGGCCATGTGTCGAAGATTGCCTGCCACCCGGGAGTCAACTGAACTCTTGAGATTCTGCATCAAAAGTTTTGGTGGCCTACTATGGATGCAGATACAAGAGAGTTTGTGGGGGCTTGCACAGTATGTGCCATGAACAAGATTTCGGCTCAGCCCTCCTCTGGTTTATTGCAGCCTCTTCCTGTCCCTAAGCGGCCGTGGTCCCACATAGCAGTTGACTTTGTCACCGGGTTGCCTCCATCCCAAGGTAACACCACTATTATGACCACTGTTGACCGTTTCTACAAGTTGCCCTCGGCTAAAGAAACTGCAGATGTTATGGTTCAACAGGTGTTCCGGCTTCATGGGATTCCAGCAGATATTGTTTCAGACAGAGGCCCTCAGTTTACTTCTGAAGTCTGGAGAACATTTTGTGCAGCCCTTGGAGCTACGTTAGTTTGACTTCTGGCTATCATCCTCAATCTAATGGTCAGACTGAAAGAACTAATCTATCACTTGAAGTTTTCCTCCGTTGTCTAGCATCTGAGAATCCCTCTTCCTGGACTGAAAGATTACCATGGATCAAGTATGCACATAACTCGCTGTCTAATGCCTCTTCTGGCTTATCTCCATTTAAGTGTTCTCTGGGATATCAACCACCTTTGTTTCCGTCCCAAGAACAAGAGATTTCCATTCCATCAGTTCAGGCTATGGTCAGGAGGTTTCGCAGTACCTGGAGGAGGGCAAGGAGGGCGCTTCTTAAGGGGCTCGTAGTGGATGTCTGTGCAGGCCAATAAGCATCGGAAACCTGCACCGGAATATCTGCTTGGACAAAAGGTGTGGCTTCGGGCTAAAGATATTTCTCTAAGGGTGCAGTCCAGGAAGTTGGCTCCACAGTTCTCTGGGCCTTTCACCATGGATAAATTAATCAATCCTACTTCGGTACATCTTCACTTACCTTCGTACATGAATATCCACCCTACATTTCATGTATCTCAGCTTAAACCAGTTTTGAAGAGTTCTCTAGCCTGCCCTATCCGTCCCCCTCCACCCCGCCCAGGATGATCGATGATGCTCCCGCATATACCGTCCGACAGTTAGTGGATGTCTGTCGGGCGGGGGCGGGGGGTCCAGTTCTTAGTAAACTGGAAAGGTTATGGCCTGGAGGAGACAAGTTGGGTTCCCAGGAGACAGATTCTGGATGCCACACTCATCAGGGACTTCTATCGTAGGCATCCGGATTGATTTCGTCGGGCACCTGGAGGTGCCCGTAGAAGGGGGGGTACTGTCATGGCCACAGCCTGAGGCTGTGGTCAGTTGCAGTTCTCTCTCTCTTTCTCTCTCTCTCTGTCTCTCTGGCTCTTAGGTGTGTGCTAGTGCAGAGGTTGGCTGCAGGTGCTGGTAATTAGTGATTGGCAGAATGTGTGCAGGTGGGAGTCATGCAATCAGGCTGCTTAATCGGACGCCACTCTTCTTTTGACGTGGGACCATGAACAACAACTGGTCAGTGCTTTGCACAGTCTAAGTCTTCGCCACTGCTGTTTTATACTTTCAGTAATCCTGTTTTCTTTAGTTTTACTCCTGCCTGCTTCTGTTTCCAGATCTTCTGTCTGGTGCCTCTGCCATCGTTTCCTCTCCGGATCCGTTGTGAGAAACACCTGCTGCTCGCCAAACCTGTGGAGATCCTCACCTCGCCACCTAAGACGCCATGACCACCTAAGCAGATAGAGACATTGAGGGAGCCAGGATTCCCACACCTCCGCTTCAACCACTCCACTGCTGCCATTATATCTGTTTGGGAGGATTCACTATCTGGACTGGTTGAGCCTGGCCTTCCCCCGATTCTGAACTCTGTTCTTCTGAAGCCGTCAGTTAAGTCCCTGTTCCTAAGCATTACCAGACTTATTGTTAACCTGTGTTAGTATTTGCAGTCGTTCGTATAATTCGTATCCCGTAATATTTTCTGGTTAAGATTAGTCATGTAAATAGTTTTTCTGGCTCTGGGCTAGTCTTGTTCAGGATTACTGTAGTGTTTATTCTGGTTCTTCTTTGTTTAGTACTCTGTTGATTTCGGGGATTCCTGCCTTGGTGTTACCAATCGTGGGTTTTCATTTAGGTTTCTTTATTGAGTGTAAATATTCTGCCAGCCCACTAGAGGGGTTCATTCTGTACTGAGAATTCGGTTCAGTATTGCTTCATGTTCCATTTTCTAGTTTCTGGTAAAACTGTAGTTCTTGTTTTCCTGTGTTCGAAATAAAAGTATTCTAAAACTTGATCTGTGTCTGTAATCTCTTCCCTGCACCTGAGCCTCTGCACTCAGGGTAACAGTCTTAAAATGTTATTTAATACATTTTTTTTTGTAATATGAAAATGCTCAACCTAAGCAGGTATCCGAACTAGTTTCCAACTTGTAATAAAATTGAGGTCAAACCACAATCTGGGGGGAAAAGTATAGTTTCATCCAAGGAAAACACAATTAAAGCCAAAACACAATTAAAAATTGACTTTGTCATCCAAAATCTTTACTTGTTTTTGAATTAACGACTAAAATACTGATTTAAAAACCTTTACTGAACTGCTATAATTTTTTAGTCCCAAAAAACTCCTGATCAGTTTTCACAAACACAGGGTTTCAATCAGTTTTTTATTTAATTTGTTTTCTAGAGGATGGTATGGCCGTGTCCAGACGCCCATGTGACTGCTCTGCATAGACTGTAGGTTTATGTCTTCTTTTTTACTATGTTCACTTTTGTAATGTCATTTTTTCCCCAGTAGAATAATACATGACCGTAGCACACTTCTAGGCATAAGAAGGCTTGTTATAAACAAATTATTCTAGCTTTTTTTTTAATGAAGATGGGACGTGGCCATCTGAGATCCTGCTTGACACTGAGGATAATAACACAAACAGCGACACAGAAATGAAGAAGAAAAAAGCTCCAAGGGTGACAAGGTGGTGTTCGGAACACGCTAAAAACTCAGGTCCATCGCCCACCCCTGCCCAGTATCCTTCTTGCTAATGTCCAGTCATGGGAAAACAAGTTGGATGATATCAGCAAGATACGAAGGACTGCAACATTGTCTGCATGACTGAGACATGGCTCACATCTCTGGTACCAGATCAAGCCATCCGGTCATCTGAGTCTTTTTCTGTGTTCTATAAGGACAGGTTGGAGGAGTCTGGCAAGTCTAAAGGTTGTGGAGATCATTTCATGGTCAACAACCACTGGTATAACTCCCAAAGTAAGAGAACTCCCTCCCACAGTTGATTTTACAGATTTGGAACATCTAACCATCTTGTGTGTATTCCATCTACCCCAGGAATTCACCTCAGTCATTGTCACAGCGGTATACATCCCACCACAAGAGGACACCGACACATTGGAGTTACAGGATGTACTGTGTTGGCACCTAAACAAACACCCGGACACTGCCCTCATTGTGGCTCGGGATTTTAATAAGGTGAACGTTGGGAAAGTCATGCCAAATTGCCAAAGTGTTTCACCAGAGGGAGCAACACACTGGACCACTACTACACACCATTCAACGAAGGGCTATAAAGTGGTTTCTCTGCCTCCACTCAGTGAATTGGACTATGTCGCCATTCCCCTTATGCCCAGGTATAAACAAAGAATGGTACAGAACAAAGGTGTTGTGACAAGGCAGGTAAGGCACTGGAATAACCAATCTGAGGCTATGCTGCAGACTGCTCTGAGTGATGTTGACTGACAGGATTCTACAATTTCATTTAGCAGATGCTTTTATCCAAAGCGACGTATATCTGTTCCAATGCAGCTCTAGTGATATGGATGAGTTTATGCAAGTGTTTACAGGCTTCATAGTGAAGCTGGTAGATTATATTGTTTCCATGGTGATGGTTCATATTTTTCTGGAGCAAAAGTCATTGGCTAACAAATCTATCTGCACTGCCCTAAATGTTCATACCGGTCTGCACTTATTTGCACAGTGAGTGCAGACACTGCTCTGCCGAGTGACCCGAAGCTTTCTATGCACAGTTTGAAGCGATCACAGACTCTAACGCTAGCACAGAAGGCAGCCGGTCCAGAAGACATTCCAAGAAGCGTGCTGAATGCTGAAATCCTACGCCGACCTACTAGCTCCAGTGTTCACAATACTGTTCAGTCTCTTCCTGAGTCAGTGTGTGGTCCCCACATGCCTGAAGAGAAGAGCTACTGTCCATTCCTCATCATATATTTGATTTTTATTTTATATTTAATCATATATTTTATATCGGCCGATTAATCGGGTATCGGAATTTTTTTCAGTCAAATATTGGAATCGGCATCAGCCTCAAAAAAAACCATATCAGTCGGGCCCTACTAAACAGCATGTTGGCCCTCTTGGTGGGAAATTTGAATACAAAAATAATAAATAAAATAAGACGGAACAGTGGACCAACTTACAGTAATATGCACAAAATACAGGAAGGAGTTTTCTTGTCACTGAAGCACTTCCAGCTTAAAATACCACATTAACGCAAAGCATGTGTTCGTCAAGGATTCTAACATGAACCTTTAAAGGTGTTTAATAAACACCTTAAGTGCACATTATCTTTTTTTCTTGAGTCTGTTTGCGCATGCAAAATGAAACATGATTAATATGGATGAAGAATGAATGATATTTAATCGTGAGTAATCGATATTAATCCACAGCAACCATGTGATTAATCTGATTAAAAATTTTAGTCGTTTGACAGCGCTAATTAATTTATAAACACGTATATTTCTATTCATAGATTCATCTGTCTGCCAAAATGTATTTGAAATGAAAAACTTTACTTATTGTGTCAAATATTGCTATTTGACAAAAAATGCGATTAATCACAATTAAATAATTACAAAGCCTCTAATTAATTAGATACATTTTAAAAATTGCATCCCACCACTAGTTTTTAGTTTAGAGGCACCAGTATGGTTAGCACTGAAGTTATGAGAATAGAGAGAACCAATGATAACCTTCGTCTGTCAGTACAACAACAAAATACGTTCAGATCTACTTGAAATATTGACATCAAGGTGTTTGCTTTATCCTTTATAAATAATATATTTGTCACTTTATGGGAGAAAATTTGTGGTGAATCTGGATTTCCTGATCGAAGCTTCAGATGAACTGCAAAATCTCCTTTGACCAAAGTCACTAAAGGTTAGGCATTAAATGAAGGGCTGAAGCTACTGACCAAAACATACACACAGCGTCTAACATTTTTTATCTGTCTATCAAGTTTTGAACATTAGGAAACACTGTCTCTCTGCAAGTGAATGACTGACAACCAAGTGTGTATGTGTCCACCACTAAAATTGCATAGATTTGTTTTTGTCTAACTATTTTTCGTGTAAACTTAGTTGTACCAACATTCTTTACTATTTCAAACTATCTTTCCCAAGCCTGCAGAGTTTTGCATTAGCAAAGACATGCAATGCGTGGCACACGTTTAACCCTGGAAAGAGGAATGACCCATGTCTCAGTCATTCTAAATCCTTTAATGAAAGGTTCATGAATATCATGAACTAACTTGACTGTTAACTTCGGGGTAGACAAATAAGATTCAAACTATTCACCTTCTCAGACACAGCACAAATAAAATTGAAATAAAATTGAATTGAATTCAAAGCAAAAAAAAAAAAGTACTATCTAATTTTAATACAGTTCAATTTCTACTCAACCTAAAAATAAATAGAAATTATTTACTCCTTTGGATTCTGATCAACCTTCAATAAATTTTTTGTTTCATGTTTAAGTTTCTTTTTTTTTTTTTGGTTTTTAGTTCAGAGAGGGAGTCAGAGCAGTTGTTCAACTGTACCATTTACTCAGCATTTCCAGCACTGTAACCCAGAATGCTCTGATCAGAGAACATTCCTATATACAGTGTAAAAAAAGTTCCAACATAAGTTATTATTCACCACTTTTATTCTGCATTACCTTAATCCATCATCCATCATCTATACACCGCTTAATCCTCACTAGGGTAGCGGGGGGTGCTGGAGCCTATCCCAGCTGACTCGGGCGAAGGCAGGGGACACCCTAGACAGGTCGCCAGTCTGTCGCAGGGCTACATATATAGACAAACAAGCACTCTCACATTCACACCTACGGGCAATTTAGAATGATCAATTAACCTCAGCATATTTTTGGACTGTGGGAGGAAGCCGGAGTACCCGGAGAAAACCCACGCATGCACAGGGAGAACATGCAAACTCTATGCAGAAAGATCCCGGGAAAGCCGGGACGCGAACCAGGGATCTTCTCGCTGCAAGGCGAAAGTGCTAACCACTACGCCACTGTGCCTTAATGTTATGTGGTAATTTCTATGTAATATTTTATACTGATAAATTTCCTCTTGCTTCCTTTACTTTCTTTCCGCACTCGATCAGAATGTTCAACCATCTCTCCTGTTTAGTTTCCTCTCTGAAATATCATATCAGTATTCACAATAGTACTGATTAGAGAAAGAATAATTTAGAATCTTTAATATGACATTGTTTTTTCTAAAATGAATGTCGTAAAGGTACTCATCAGGCCATAACAAACTGTAGTCTTTAAATCAGAACCACAAATGAAAGGTATACACATAGACACACACACACACACACACATACACACACACACACACACACGTATATATATATATATATATATATATATATATATATATATATATATATATATATATATATATATATATAAAAATATATATATATGTATATATTAAAAAAAACCTAGATGCCTATATAGAAAAAAGTAGTTGTTACAGCAATGATAAATGCATGCAATGATTAGTGCATGTAACCAAGCAAAGTGAGTTAAGAACACCTAAATAAACAAGTAGATCAAAGGACTTTTACAACATTTGTATATAAGTGTGAGGTGCTTAAATGATTAGAATTTTAGAGTAGCACTTTTAAAGACTTTGCACAAATTCATTTGCATAAACACACACAGTTAATTTCTAGGCTATGATTTGCACAAAAAAGACTTCTACTGTAGAAATTGCATCTAATGGTTGTTGCAGCAGCATTTCAGTATTATGCTGCAAATGCACTAAAGAAGTTACCAAAACTAAACTAGCAGGAATTTTTTTTATGAGCTAAAGGTGAACAGAAAATAAGTCACTGAAGCTCAATTGTTTCATATTTCAAGCATTCATAATTCATGCATTTTAGAAAGCTCTTCCCATTCACTTTACTTAGTAAACATTGTTTTTGTAGAAAGAAGTCGCAAACTCCCCATCGGCAGGAAATAAAGCAGATAAGGTGCAACAGGATCACTCCAAACTCCCTAGTAGGATTACTAGCATTTGTAAACATATCACAAAACAAGAGAGTCTGACCACAGGGAGGCACCAGTGATCTACCAGAACTCCCAAAATCTCTGCAGAGCCCAGTATGGACTGCAAGGCTCCAGTAACTGTTTACAGAAGTTGCTCTATTTTATACACATCTGCTTATCCTAGGGTCAAAATCTGTCAATAAATGATGTCTTTAAAAATCATTTTCATGTATTATTGACAGATGTATTTTTCTTTACTGATATCCTAACATATAAACTTGACCTGTTAATAAAAAGCAAACTCTGTAAAAGTAGCTATTTAAATCTAAGAATAGAATATAGCTAATGCGACCGCTATAGTGAAAGGAACTAAGGAGACGTAAAGACTAAAAAATCTGCACAAAAGGGAGCAACTTACTAGCCCAAAATGAATTACTAGTATACTATATTTTGAAAAAAGCAAATTTAGTCTTAAATTTCTTTATAAATTATTATAGATTTTGCTTGACATAAAAGACAAGACAATTATATTGGCTACGAAGAAACAAAGATATGGACACAATAACCAGAGAAACTGCATCCAAAGTTGTTTAAATCAATCCAACTGGACTTTAAGAAAGTTCCTTGAAGACGTTTCACCTCTCATCCAGAGGCTTCTTCCATTCAGAACTTTGGATAACCATGTCCTGGATGAATGAGAAACTACACAGACAGAGAAACTGCACTTATCTAATTAATAAAAATCTGAAAAAACTTGGGTTGATTAAAACTGCAATTTAGGATAATATACATTATTTCTGTTTATCTATAATATGTCAGAAAATAGTAAGAAATATAGATTACAAGCTCTAAGGGCCTAGCACAGTCCAAATTTTCAGCAATATTCAATTCAATGCAAGAGCTCTTTAGGCAGCTTGACACCTACAGCAATAAATACAAACATAAGTGATAGCTGAAACCTCAAATCCTCTCATCAGACAGTGTAGAACCAGAAAACATGTGGGAAATTACCCTGTATTTCACTACCGTGATTGTTAGATTCTGTTACATGAAGGTAGTATTTTTTTTAGCTAAAGTTCAGGAGCAGGACCACAAATCAAACACTCCTCTTCCTGTCATACGTCTATAAATGCCCTGACTGCCCTGCACACCCATTTGATTGTGTTGCCATGCCCTGTCCTTCCTCCCTCTTCTATTGCCTCTCTTCTTCCTCTCTCCTCCTCTCAGATAGGGGGATGTGATCCTCAGTGATGCCTTCCCCACACCGCAAATGCTTACCTTACCTCAGCATCACATTTATTCTTACTTAATAAACAATCGTGCGCATGCCATTGATGGTGTGGTCCTTCCAAGTGAAATACATACATAAGACAGTAAAGAGACTCCTTACTGATTTTCATTTTCTACTTAATACATGTTTAACCCTTTGATGCACAGTGTGGGTCAGGAGATACCCATTTTCCATTGGATTTGGGTCACTTTTGACCCATGCTGTGTATCAAAGGGTTAAGAGCTCATCTGTACACTGAGCCCTAGTTACACAACCAAGTAGCCTAACATTGTGCTTGGAGTGTATACAAAGACATAGATCCTTGTGAGCATCTGAAATGCACTGTATGTACACCCTTGTCATCTGGTTTAGTCAAGGCACTTTGTTTCCAATGAAGCAAATCCTAATGCTACAGCATAAAGTGATAGTGTGTTTTGTCTTTGCATCAATGATTTGTGTTTGTCACTTTCCCACTGCAATGTAATCCAATGCTCCATCAATATATCAATATGATATTTTTACATTTTCTGTTATAGCAGCAGATTGATGTCCAAGGTGTCATAAATACTTATAATGTGCCTGTCTATAACCAGCAATGCACTATCCACAGCTACTTGTCAGATAGAAATGATAAAATAAATGTGACATCAATATGATGCTGAAGACAACATTTTATGGCAAACTCATTTTGACAGAATTTGAAAGCACAAAGTCACTAAGAAAAATAGATCATCAATCATAAATTATTCTGAAAAATCAACTTTGTAAGATTTCTGGGTTGCTATCACTGTGGGGTACGTGGTAAAGATGATCAGTGATTGAAGTGGACACAAGCACACGAACATTAGAGTAATCTTTTTTTTGACCAAGAGCATTTTTGAGAGGTGCAGTGCCTACGCTGAAAATCAAAGTGGAGTTGATGAGAGTTGGAGAAAAACCATCAACTGCAGCAGCTCATCCAGAGGTCATGCAGAGAGAAACGACTGAATTTATTGCAACACGTGTCCATGAAATGAAGTCATTCTGATTCACCAGGACTTTTCCAGCATCAGAGCATAATCCAGTACTAGACAACAAGGGGGAAAAGAAGCATGAGAACACATTTCCAAGCAGTTTTTGCTCTAACTTCTACACTACGGTGTCCTATTATTTAGATACAAACTCAAATCCCTGTTCTTAGAATGAAAAGGTATTAAGACTTTAAATATCATGAGACAAGGGAGGATCCACATTGAATATGTTCACTGTCCCTTTCCACATTTTCCACAAAGACTGTTCCTTTCTCAGGGATGGTAGGGTTCGACCATAACAGTTTATTAACCCCCATCCTCTGCTTGCTCTTTATGTCAAGAAAGATTTACAAACCAACTCTGTAGCAAAAGGAGCGTAATTGGAAGTTGGCATGTGGAGTGTGTGAGTTTGTCTGTGCTCTGAATTGGCAGAGCACTGCAAGTTTTCCCCCTTTACTGGTAACAGGAGCTCCTTGATGCCAGCCAACTTGACATTTTCCAGACCTGCTCTCTGGCAGTGTCAAGCCTCTAATGCAATTCTGCAGGGGTATGTCAGATTGTGTTTATTATGCTGCCATGGGCCATGGTAGGCATGATGGTTAAAAATTGTAATTTGTAAACCTGATTAAATCATCAAGAACGCCACTAAAATATCCCCAGGAGCTAATTAAAATCATGGACTGAAAGAAAAGAAGACTATTGCTGAAAACATTAGAAACCTGATAACACCTGCACTGGATGGATGCTGCATACAACATTTAGTTGTGAAACAGCTGGCTATAGTGAGTTTATGAAAGTGCATAAAGAAAAGTATAAGAAGTAGGAGTCTGTAGGAAAAAACGGACTCAGTCAGAGGAATGAGCTTGGTTAGGTCCAGTAAAGTATCATGTTTTGGGTTAAAAAGCACTCTTTGACAACATGTAATGTTGAAGCCTCTACTCCCTTTTCAGAGCTACCAGAGTGACAAGTCCCATCTGTTCTAATATATAATTTGGTGACTGAAAAAGAGCAGTAAAGCAAATAAATAAATAACAAAGACACTATAGTGAAACAAGGAGGCTGAGCCATGCGTCTTTCATTGTTCAAGTCAAAATTGATAAGCAAGTAGCTTTGTGATTATTGTTTTGCTTCTGTTATGTTTGGACTTGGATGTATGAGGTGGCCTCTGGTTTTGGTTGAAAACAGGCCAACACGACAGAGACTGCTTTAGCAATTATTTATTTCTGACTAGTATTTGTTTTTGACGATGCAAATGCTTAATTAAACAGTTTTCTAGTGCATCTTGACCAGCCAAGAAGTTTAACTGTGTGCAAGAATTGTGTTTTATTTAATCATGCTGAATCAACAGACATTTGCTCAAAGCTTGTGCAACATTTTTGGGGAAACTAATTAACCAAGTGGTTTCAGTGCAGTAACAGCTGAAATGGTGTTTGTAAGGGAGTCTGACATCAAGATTAATTTCAACATTACTACAGACATAATATGATGTGTCTAATACAGTAACAAGGACTGTGATGACTTGAAACAGCGTTAAATCACAGAGGTCACACTGTTATTAGTTATTAGTAAATATAGGACACTGTGAGTCAATCAATTCTGACTACATACACTGAACCCTTATAACTGAGGTCCGTAATAACATTACAGGAAACAAAAATCCGTGCTATAGATCATATGACACTTTATCCTTAAAACAGACTAGCAAGGGCTAACATGTTTCTGTCCTCACACTGTAAAGAAAAACTCAAGCTAAATCCAATAAGAAACCTTTAACAAGCATGTAAAAATAACAGAATTCATTTATCTATATACACACATAGATACACACACGGACACACACACACACACACACACACACACACACACACACACACACACACACACACACACACACACATATATATATAAAAGAATTAGTGGTGGGACGCGCTGAAAAAATTAATCTAATTAATTACAGGCTTTGTAATTAATTAATCACAATTAATTGCAGTTTTCTCAAATAGCAATATTTGACACAATAAGTGAAGTTTTTCTATTCAAATAAAATTGTGGTTGACAGTTGAATCAATGAATAGACATATGCATGTTTATAATTTAAAATTTATTTTAAAAAAAAGGAAAATAGGACATATAGAAAAAAGTGATTTTGATGATTTAAAGCCTGGATTTAGTTGTTTTTTTCCACTGTATGGCACATAAAATCAGCATAAGTAGTTCAAAGAGCTTCAGAAAGTTGAAAATCCAGAGATTCATTCTGTTTTCATCTTTTCTGGGTCTTATAAATGGTGTAATTTTGATGGTTCTTTTCATAGGAATATCAATTTTTATTTTTGTAATTTTTTTATAAACAAAAAGTTCATAATTAAGTTATTAAAAGACCGATATTTTTGTTGTTTAGGTTATTCCTCCTCCAAGGAGGCAGAGCTTCGACGGAGTAAAAACGTAAACCACAAAAATGTTTGTTTCATTTCTATTTATCTGTGTTTTTCATGTGTCTGCTACATTCAGAGAGCACTGCAAAATCTAAATGCAATTATAGCGATTTTATTCAACATTTTAAGACTTTCTGTAAACTCAAGCACTGTCTAGAAAAGTGGTCTATTATGGGATGGCTACACCGTTAGCCGTTATAGCATGACTGTCGCAGCTAACGTTAGCTCTGGTGCTAACAGCAACATGTTTTACATTGAGGTGATAACGTCGGCTTGAAGTGCTGCAGTGATCAGAAAACTCTTTGTTGTACAATTTGCACACAACCAGGCTTTTATCCAAGCTGCCATCAGGAAGATTTTTAAAAGAAAACTTTCTTCCCAACAAGCTCAATCTCATCTTACAGATACCTGGGTGTTCACTTAAACAACAAACTGGACTGGACTACAAACACCAACGCACTTTATAAGAAAGGTCAGAGCAGACTTCACCTGCTCAGAAAACTGAGGTCTTTCAGGGTGCAAGGAGCACTTCTGAGGACCTTCTATGATTCTGTGGTGGCATCAGCTATCACGTATGGAGTGGTCTGCTGGAGCAGCAGCATCGCAACTGCAGACAGGAAGAGACTAAACAAACTGGTAAAGAAAGCCAGCTCTGTCCTGGGCTGCCCTCTTGATCCTGTGGAGGTGGTGGGAGACAGGAGGATGATGACAAAGCTCTTGTCTGTCATGGAGGACACCTCTCACCCCCTGCAGGAAACAGTATCATCACTGGGCAGCTCCTTCAGTGACAGATTGCTTCACCCGCGGTGTCTAAAAGAGAGATACCGCAGGTCCTTCCTTCCTGCTGCAGTCAGACTTTACAATCAAGCTCCCAGTAGTTCAGTTCACCCACCTACAAACTGTACAATAAAAATGTACATAATGATGCTGTGTAATTTCATAGGAATGTTGCTGTAAATATTGTATTTTTTTCTTCTAGAAGGAGAAAATATTTATATCTGTGCACTGTGTGCATTGTGTGCTGCTCTCCTTTTTATTCTGTTCCATTTGCTGCTGTTACATTGTAAATATCCCTGCTGTGTTTAATCTATCTATCTATCTATCTATCTATCTATCTATCTATCTATCTATCTATCTATCTATCTATCTATCTATCTATCTATCTATCTATCTATCTATCTATCTATCTATCTATCTATCTATCTATCTATCTATCTATCTATCTATCTTCCTTCACTGTTCACCAGAGCCTGACTTCACTCAGTGCTTCTTCTTCATGGTTACAAACAGACTTTAGGTTCATTACCGCCACCTACTGGGCTGGAGTGTTTATCAGAGTTACCGGTGTGCCAGAAACGAGGGAACTGAGGAGGGTGCAATTAATTACGTTGTTATTTTTAATGCGTTATTTTCGTTGTAATTAATTAATTGAAACTAACGTGTTAAAGTCCCAGCCCTAATATATATATATATATATATACATATATATGTATGTATGTATATAATAGATGGCACACCTACCCTGGTTTGATTTCAGCCTAGCTGCATTTCAAAAACAAGCCAATATATTTTGAATTGCAATTATATATGGAAAGATAACATCCTTAAAATAGAAAAAACAAATGAATGGAGTTCCTTCGTTCATTTACTACAAATTGTTTTTATTGGAAATTGTGCATGTTAATGTCTCATTGTATTCTGAAATGAAAGCATAGAACAAATAAACAAATGTTTTTTTTTTTTAAAGAAAAAAAACAGCAATTCAGAAACCAAAATGTATTTTAAACTTTTGGCTCATCAAAGTAGCCACCTTTGGCAAATATAACAGCTGAACACACTCATGGCATTCTTCAAATCAAAATCTAAATCAAATATTCCTAAGAAAGTTCCTCTGAACTCTGTTGCCGAAGTTCCCCATAAATGTGTGGCACTTGTAGGCTGCTTTGCCTTCACTCTTCTGTCCAGTTCATCCCAAACCAACTCTATGGGGTTTAAGTCTGGAGACTGTGCTGGCCACTCCATGTTTTCAAGCTTACGATCTTGTTCTTTTTTCTAAAGGTAGTTCTGGCATAGCTTGGACTTCTGTTTTGGGTCATTATCTTAATGTAGGATGAACCCCTGATGAATGTTCCCTCTAATTTTTCATGGTTCTGAGCAAACACACAAACTCCCTAAGTGGTCCCTTGGACCACTATGGGCAACATCAGACATGTGCACTGTGGTCACACCAGCATCGCATCCCTCCAAGTTACATGGTTTATTAAAAGAATCAAATTACAGCATTTACATTTCTGTTAAAACACTTTGTCAACAGATTTTGGTGACACTACAATGTATCAGAGTAAAGTTATTGAATATTTGTGTCTCTCTTTGCTGTTGCAGTGGTTTTGCAATTTGCAGACGGTCCCTGTGCACTCCATAGACACCAATGCTTTTTCTGCAGCTTGAAAAACAGCTACTTTTGATAAAACTGGGCTTGTAGCACGCTGTCTGCCTTACAACGATTTGAAAGAGGCATCGTTTATGTTTTGACATCGTATATCTAACAAATTATTGATGCTGGAAGTCTGAATCTGTGAATATCTTTCCAACTTTATCGAACTTGGGGCCACTACCACCTAAGGAGTGGTATATTTAATTTTGAAAAAAGCATTTAGCCATACCTAAAGCTTTAAGTGCTTTATTAACACGGAACTAAAAATTTTGTATTGTTTTATGATCACAGGTTCTGTCTGAAAAGAAGTGGCCTCATTTTAAACAGTGAAATCATACCAATAAAATAAAATGTAATGACAAATCTGTGGATGTTCTCAGTCATCCAGGTCATGATAAGTCTCAAGCAAGCATAAGTTATGGCAACTGGACTAACCTCGTGTGAGTCGAAAACGTTTCACCTCTCATCCAAGAGGCTTCTTCAGTTCTGAAAGCCTGGTGGGGAGTACCAGATATTTATCCACCAGGAGGGTGGTGGCAAAAACAAGTGGACAAAGACCCGAAACCAATAGACTCGTTAGATGTTAATGTGAGTCGTTAGCCTTTGATGGGCGGTCGTTACCCCTCCCAGCCCTCTAGGAGGGTGGTTGGGGGTCACCTGACTGCAGGTGGGACAGATGGCTGCACCTCCTTGGGAGGGCTCTAAGAACGGCGTTGTAAGTGGGAGACAAGTGATGTCTGAGGCCCCCTCCTCTGTTCAAAGATGGCCGTTCTAGTTTGACATGAATGGCTTCTTTTACCCCTCTCTCAAACCATCTGTCCTCTCTGGCTAGAACGTGCACCTTGTGGTCATCAAAGGAGTGCCCCTTCTCCTTGAGGTGGAGGTGGACTGCTGAGTCCTGGCCTGTGGTCGTGGCCCTCCTGTGTTGTGCCATGCGCTTGTGTAATGGCTGCTTAGTCTCTCCAATGTACAGGTCAGAGCATTCCTCATTGCACTGCACTGCGTACACCACATTGCTCTGTTTCTCCCTTGGAATTTTGTCCTTGGGATGGACCAGCTTTTGCCTCAGAGTGTTGCTGGGCTTGAAGTGTACTGGGATCTGGTGGGTGTTAAAGATCCTCCTGAGTTTCTCTGAAATTCCTGCCACATAGGGGATGACAATGTTGTTTCTCTTTTTGTGGTCCTCGTCTTTCTTATCCTCCCTGCGCTTTTTTGCTGTTTTGATAAAAGCCCAGTTTGGATAGCCACAAGTTTGAAGAGCAGAGTGAATATGTTTGTGGTCCCTTCTTTTTCCATCCGCTTCTGATGGAATGTTCTGTGCTCTGTGCTTTAAGGTACGGATCACCCCCAACTTGTGTTCTAGTGGGTGGTGTGAATCAAACAGGAGGTACTGGTCTGTGTGAGTGGGTTTTCTGTAGATCCCAATGTTGAGTTCCCCATTGGTTTCAATGCGTACCACGCAATCTAGAAAGGCCAGACCGTTGTCTTGGACATCCTCTCTTGTGAACTTGATGTTTTTATCCACCGAGTTGAGGTGTTCTGTGAAAGGTTCGACCTCACCCTTCCTGATGGTGACCCATGTGTCATCCACATATCTGAACCAGTGCCTCGGGGAGTGGCCCCTGAATGTTCTCAGTGCCACAATCTCCATTTCTTCCATGTACAGGTTAGCTACAATGGGGGATACAGGGGATCCCATGGCACAGCCGTGTTTTTGCCTGTAGAAACCGTTGTTGTACTGGAAATAAGTGGTGCTGAGGCAAAGGTTAAGGAGGTCACACACCTGTTCGGGGGGGAGGTTGGTCCTCTCAGACAGAGAGTTGTCAAGCAGCAGTTTTCTCGTTACTGTCTGTATTGCATCTCCAGTGGGAATGCAAGTAAAAAGCGAAGTCACGTAATAGGAAACCATAGTTTCCTCAGGGTCTAAGCTGATTTTCCTGACCTTGTTTGTAAAGTCCATCGAGTTCCTTATGTGGTGGGGGGTGTCCCCCACCAATGGGGAAAGGATGGTGGCAAGATACTTAGCAATGTTGTATGTCACAGAGTTGATGCTGCTTACAATTGGTCTCAGAGGGGCGCCCTCTTTGTGAATTTTTGGCAGCCCGTATATGCAAGGGATAGCATTGCCTGGATAGAGTTTGTAGTACAGGGCCCGATCGATGCTCTGACCTTTCTCCAGTTTTTGCAGGCAGTTAACCACTTTGAGTTTGTAGGTGTTGGTGGGGTCTCGTTTTAGGGTCTCATAAGTTACTGAGTCACATAGGAGGCTGCTGACCTTTGAGTGATAGTCAGCTGTGTTAAGGACAACAGTACATCTCCCCTTATCTGCAGGTAGGATTGTGATGTTGGGATCCTTCTGCAGAGTTATCAGTGCCCGTTTCTCCTGTGCGGAGATGTTGGACGGGGGTAACTTGGCACTGGAGAGTGCTGCCGACACCTTAAGCCTGATCTGTTCCGCCTCTGTCTCTGACAACCTATTGTTCCTAATGGCCGATTCTGTGGTCGTCACCAAGTCCACCACCAGTAACTCATCTGGTGTGCAAAGTTCAGTCCTTTGGCAAGGACCCCCTGCTCGGCTGGAGTGAGCTCTCTGTCTGACAAATTCTTAACCCATTTGTCATAGGTGTCCAGTTCCGCTGTTTTGCTCTGTGTGGCCGCCTGGGAAGGACTGCCAAGGAGGTGCAGCAATCTGTCCCACCTGCAGTCAGGTGACCCCCAACCACCCTCCTAGAGGGCTGGGAGGGGTAACGACCGCCCATCAAAGGCTAACGACTCACATTAACATCTAACGAGTCTATTGGTTTCGGGTCTTTGTCCACTTGTTTTTGCCACCACCCTCCTGGTGGATAAATATCTGGTACTCCCCACCAGGCTTTCAGAACTGAAGAAGCCTCTTGGATGAGAGGTGAAACGTTTTCGACTCACACGAGGTTAGTCCAGTTGCCATAACTTATGCTTGCTTGAGAAAATGTAATGACCAACCAGTGTGCAGTACTGGATTCTGCAAAACCATAAACAACTGAATGCAGAATACTGTACAAAGAAATTCTCTACATACATTTTTTTCATCTAAATCTAAATGTTATCTTAACACAGTTAATGTATTTATTGATTTAATTCGTACTGTTAACATAGAGTTCTGAGTGAGTTTTTCTTTAGGTAGGCAAAGGCCATTTATTGATCACATATAGGCTATTAAATAAATGTTGATTAAAAACTAAAAAGCATTTTTTAAAAAAAACAACGTAGGCATTTATTGAGTCACTAAAATACTGTACAGTCTAGGACCACATCAGCACGATTATAAGCATCCTCTGGTAAATTAACAACCATGTACTGATGTCCCTTACCATATTGACTTCAGGAGATGATTGGGGGATGATAAAGTGTGACCTGCTGGTTGGGTCCCCTCTATTCTCATGTTTCTTACATGTTGGTCTCCTGATGCTGCCTTACATCAACCAGTCTGTGAGCAACAGAAAACACAGTTTGCCCTGAACCTATTGCCAGGGGTTCGAGTCTTCCCACTCACGTTGGTACATTTGCAAATGTTTTTGCTTCTGTGGATGTGGTGGAGTTTCGGGTGTGGACATTTTTAAATGCATGGGAGCAGCAGCGTCTGCAACCTGGCAGCCTGCAACTGGACCATAGGACTGGGCACAGAGTCTATCCGCTGGACCTTGCATCAGGTCCTCGCTACATAGGTCCTACGAAGATGAAATTGGCTGCCCTTAATATTTCCTGTGTTTTCTTTTATTCATTATACAGTTTTGATGAGTGTGTGACAGACGTGTATGGGACATTTATGAAAATACGGATCAGTTTGCGTCCCGTATTGAATAAATACGGGACAATTAATTGTCAAATAAAGGATGATTCTGTATTTTAAGGGATGGGTGGAAACCCTAACTCTGACAGCCATTCCATCTGAAAAGAATCGCATTTCTTTTTTTACTTTGGCTTGGTGAGGGGATGTGCCACTGCCTGTTCATTTTGCCATTATTATAAAGGGTCAACATAAGCAGCACTTGGCATCATTAGCGTGTCTTCACTCCACATCGGCCACACCACTCTGCCAGCTATAACAACGGTGGCTGCACATAATGACGCCTGTCAATGACGATTAGCTGCGTAAATACGTATGTGAATCACATCATTGGCTGGAGCATCCAGTCACTGGTCACTCACTGACTCACATTGAAAAATAGCACAGAATGAATTGTTATGCGTTTATTTTATTTTCAATTTAGGTTGGATTTTTTTTGCGCGCAGCACAGATTTTCTGTGTGTAGAGACCGTGTCAGCAGTGCGCAGCTTAGAGGGAACAGTGCCCCTGACCAACTAGGAAGGTACCAGAGGGTACTGCATGGTGCTGCAGAATGCTGTGGTAGCCGTTCAGGTTCAGGGTACCTCTCACTCAGTACAATTCACTGACCCTGGATCCAGCAAAACAGCCCCAGACCATCGAGCTTCCTCTTCCATGTTTGACAGTTGATGTCACACACTGAGGAACCATCCCGTCTCCTACTCGATGGCATACAAAAATCCTGCGTGATGAACCAAAGGTTTCAACTTTTGATTCATCAGTCCAGAATACCTTCTTCCAGTCTTCAGTAGTCCATTGGTGGTGTTTCATGGCCCAGGCAAGCCTCTTTTTCTTATTCTGACGGCTTAGCAAGGGCTTTCTTGCTGCAACTCGACCTGTCAAACTTGCAACTCCAAATCTTCTCTTCACAGTTGAAATTGAGACTTCTCACTGCGACTACTATTAAGCTGTGCTTGAAGCTGCTGTTCTGTGAGCGCCTATCACCAAGATGTTGACTCTCAGAAACTTGTCTTCTGATTGCGTTGTGGTCTTGGGTGTTCCAGACCTCTACCTGTCAGAGTTCCTTCCAGTTTCTGAGTGCCTTTTGATGGTGAAAAAAATTTTTGACTTTCTTCATAATTTCTCGTAGGAAAGGCCTACATTTTTAAGTGTTATGATGGTCTATCTCTCTTCTATTGTTAACTGCTTTTTCCTCGCCATTTTTATAGCAACACACTACTTTCTGCAGTACAATACTGTTTAAATAATGCTCTGGAGGGTATAGTGTCACAGTGTATTCCAACACTCTTTTATGCAGACAGAGGGGGTTGTAAGTAGTCAAGAAAAGTTGAGATACCTGTAGGATTTGGTAGCACCAACTTTCAAGGCTTGATCAACCTCCATTGCTGCAGAACAGCTTTAAGTTGTTTACCCATTTCTTGTTCCCTGAAAAAAGGCCTTTTTGTGAAATTCTGAAATGTACATTATTTTAAAGTTTCTGATAATTTAAACATAATGTACATTAATGTAACTGGCTAACCTTACTTTTTTAAAAAGCCTCTTAGCTTAAAAAACTAAAATTGTCCATCTGTAGATCACATCTTGTAAGTCCACTGGAAACCTTAATCTTAGCCCCATCAATGTGTCTTGTAAAACAATCAGTGAAAAAAGAGTTATAGCTGCAAATTCAGCAATGTTAAAGTAGTTCGCCAAAGGATGCCAAGCTTAAATGCATGAACTTCAAAAAAGTAAAAAAAAAAAAATAAAAAAAAAAAAACTGTCTCAGAAGCCTTTTAAACACTTACAGATTTCACTGTGTCACAACTGTTATAGATGGGAGACATTACAGAGGGTGGAGGACTGTAGGACCTCATCTCCTCATCTCATCTCACTTTCTCTCTCTCTCTTTGGTTTTGATAAAATCATTTCCAGATGTGGTGGCAGCAGCTGTATGTGAGTGAAAAATGGTCTAGTGTGAAGGTGGCAGCAGCAGAGGGTCTGCTACAGTGCAAACCTCCGATCGGGGTTTACTGGGGTGGAACAGCACGAGTGGATTTGGTAAGGAGACAATTCAATGACTTTTCCACACTATCTGTCAAAGGTAATGCAGTGAAAAAAAGCCAAAAAAAAAACTCTAACAAAAAACCCCAAAACAACGATATGTGACATGTTGATTTCAACACTGGAATAGACTGACACATTAAGTTCAAGTGCACACAGTAATATTTGTTTTACAACCTTCTTTAATGTCCAGAAACATGCTGTACATTATGTACACAGCAAGGACTAAACTGAGACTTGTACTTTAAGATGAGGTCAAGACAAGTGTGTTGCCTGCAGCCTATGGCAGCCGTTTTAGTGGAAAAGAGTGGCTCACACAACTGAAAACCCTGGCTGGCCTCTCTGTTTAGCTGCAGCCCTCTCTGTGTTTCCATGGCTATTTACTCTGAGCGCCATTGTTTTGCATTAATGATGCCAGAGAACATGAGGCATGAAGCAAAACAGGATCTGAATCTCTTTAAAAGCACACACTGAGTCCAGGCCCTTAGATACAAACTATGAATGCAGAACGAGGCCTGAGCTGGAAGAGGATTTTTAACCTCACCTCCACAATGGGGACAAGCAAGCGCCTGGGCCAACTCCACTCTGTAACACAAGATCAAAAACACTCGTCATCTGTATAAAACTGAAGCCTGAAAGCAAATCATTTCAGCTGACATGGAGCTCTGAATGAAAGCACATTAGATACTGTTTGGCAGAAAGACGTGGACATAAATAACAAGTAAAACCCTATATTGTCTCTATAAAGCTCTGTGGCAGAAATCATAGACAAGGGTTTAGGGTACATGTCCGTGCACTTTGCTGTTTCACTTTGTTGTTATGTTACCTAAGGAAACCAGAGAATTTCTGCTCTGAGCCTCATTTTTTACATCCACTGCCACAGCTAAAGAAGCACCTACATTTTGGGAACAGACCCATGACTCTGACACATCCTCTCCTTCTGTCTCAGTTTAAACCGTTCCTCCTTTCCTTTTTGAGTTCTTTTGTATTTTCATTCACACCTTAAATCCCTGCATTTCCACCTCCTGTAGATCTGTCCCATACTGGCCTACTTTGATATTGTCTTCATCCTGGCCTCCTTCTGCTTTGGGGGGATACCTTGTCTTAACAAATGAGCTTGCAGCTGACAGGTGTCAAAGTTGTTCACACACCTAGTCATTCCTCGTGTTATTATCATTTTGCTCTGACACATAAAGATACCGCTTCCCTTCTTACTTTCACTTTGTCAAAGCAACACCAATGAGTAAGAGGAGCGTGTGTGTCAGTTTCCAGGTTAGGATCTCTCTTCCAGGGCTATTGTGTTTCTTCTGTGCATATAGCATATCTGCATTTTGAATGTCCTGGTGGAGAGGTTTGCATGCACATTTCTTTGCCAGTTGAGGTCTTACCAGTATATATGTATTTGAGGATCAATTGTGCTGTGTTTTGTCACTGTGATGCACAAGGCAGAAAAATCTGTAATCTGAATGAAAAAGGAACTTTTTCTGGATGCAGATCTGGCACCAAATACTCTCATAAAATGCCCCCTCCATCTGTTGTTCATCCCTCTATTCTCCTTAATTCAGAGGTGTGAGCACTGTGAGTCAGCCAGAGAGGAAATTACCTCATACAGGGACTGAGGGAATAGGGGACTGACGCAAAGATAAAAGCAGAAGATCAGGGTGTAGTCAAATAGGGGGTGGCGTTGGGAGCTTGGGCTCTATTAGTCAAACAACATATTCATTTCTTGAACAAAAATGCCAGCATCTCAAGTTGCAAAAATAGCATCAATCCGTGGGTATGCATATTTCCTATGTCTTCACAACAAATCAGCTACCTAAACACGCTTTACATAAAGGTCATCTAAAATGTTGTTGAAACTGATCTTTCACCTGCATAGTAGCCCTAGGTTTGGACAGACAAACACTGTTGGATTCCATTAAGCATAGATTGGACACAACACTGAATTCACTGACAGGTTAAATTAATAATATTGATTTTCTCATTACAATTCACATTTTTTTTTAATGTTACATTGATACGTGCTGGCACAAAGCACAAGCTGCCACGGCAACGGCACTTCTCTCCAACCAATTAATAATTCATATTTGCCAAAGAAAGAGAACAACTTCACGCAGTCCCTCAGAGACTTGTTGAGGACCATTTTTTTTATCTACAAATTCTTCTCAGTCTCTCCTTATCCCTTTCCCTCCTCCTCTCTCTCCATTTATTGGTCAAACTTGGAAGACTCAAGGAGGATTTAGAATGTAGTTTGAGAAGAGCAGAAGAAATAGTGATTGGGACAGAAGAGACCATATAGCATGACCAAAACAATGTGAACACACCAATATTTAAGAGTACTTTTAGTCTGGGCCTGCTTTCCTAGATTGATCTCTTTTATTTTTCTAAATTTTCATTGGCACCAAAGCTTAACATTTACTCATTCAATTCTAAACCATTCAAAACGTTGACTCATGTTCACTCCACATATGTCATCAAATTTGAGTGGCCTATGTTGATGTTTTCTTCACTGATCCAAAATAGAAACAGTGTTTTGGCACTTATCTTGACTGTACCTCCACTGTTTATCTCAGACTCTGTCTACAAGCTGAATGTTGAAGGTAAAATTTCTTTTTAGCTGAAGTTCAGGAGCAGGACCACACCTTAAACACTCCCCTTCCTGTCATTTGTCTATCATTGCCTTACCCACCCTGCACACTCATTTGTTCTTGTTTGTCTTACATTCTCATCAGCACCTTGCATTCTCAGACTTTGGTCACTTCAGAATCCCTATTGAGTGCTTTTGCCTGTTCTGAAGAGACAACTCTACTCAGAATTTCTATCCCTCACCTAGCAGCTATAATCTGAGTGACTTCATTAAGCGATAACTAGCCACCTCCAGGAGAGCAAATGAAATGTAATTACTCCCTCCTCAATTTTCACTCAGCATAGATGACCAAGGCAGGCGTGCCTCCAGGGAAGCCGATTTATGCAGCATCCAGACCCGCATTCCCACCCTCCTGACAGATCTCCCAACAATATCCTTTGACATGAAATCTCTGACCTGGCCGTCATGGGTTTTTAGAAAGCTTTGAAGAGAAAGCGGTCATCTACAAACTGTTGATATAAACCACAACAATCCTCTCTCCAGGTGATGCAGCAGATGTGTGCCTCATCATGTCATCACCACACTCTCCTTAGCTCTGCCCAGGTGATCAGTATAGCTTTGTTCTATTCCCCATTTACCCCATCAACCAAGTCTCAGCTGCATCACATCAAACAACATCTCTATTACTTTAGTGGCGTTCCACCTTTCTACTGTCACATCTTCTCAACAACCTCCTCCCTCCTCTTCTGGCACTAGGTTGTCAGTTTGTCTGCTCCATATCTCCGTTGTCAGCAACCTCTTCCACTCTCTACTGACACTGCATTGCCAGCTCACCTTTCCTCCTTCCTCTCTCCAGCAACTTCTCTCTTTTTCTGCTGGCACTGGGCTGCAAGCTCATCTTTGCTATTTTTCCCTTTGCCAGCAAACTCCACATCTTTCAACTGACACCCGGTTTGCAGCTACATTCTGCAGCACTAATGACCTTTTATAATCAAGTTTTCTTCCTGCAGCCCATCAACGATCTTTTGGCCTACCATTTATTGTTCCTCTCCATGCAAATATCCTTCAGCCAAGCAGGTTACACTTTTCCCCGGCAAAAATGATGATGCCTCCACCAAACAAACCACCCTGTAAACCTCCACCAGTCTCAGCCTGGCTTCCCCAACAAAACCTTACTACTGAATATATCAACCTACCTGATCTGCTTATTCTTCTCCCTTGACTAACCTTCTCAAGGAAAAATGACTGACAGTCATGAAGGTGTTTTCATGATGCACACTAAAGTCCTAGCTGCTCTCTCTGGGGGGGTGGTTCTGGCTCATCTGGGCACAGGCCTTGGTAAGTACCAAGGCACTGTGTGCCGCCACTGGAGATCAGTTTCTGCTGGCTGGGGGCTTCTGTCCGTGCCCGGTGCTGTCCTGGGGTGTGGTGGGGCGGGTGGGGTCTCGGTGATGCTGCGGGGTGGGCGCCCTGCATCCTGGACGTGCCGGCTCCGGGGTGGGCATGGGGGCTCATGGCCCTTGCTTCCTGGTGGTGCAGCCTGGTCCCCCTTCTGGGGCAGGGTGGGATGGGGGGTTTGGTGGGGGCTGGGGTGGGCGGGGTTGGGGTTTGGGTGGCGGGTGGGTCCTCGTGCCCCGGGCCGCCTGGGTCGGTCTTGGCGCGCTGGGGGTGTCGGTAGCTGGTCCCTCTTGTTCTCCGGGTCCGTGCGGTTCACGGTGGCCCCGGTGGCTCTCTGGGGGCGCTGCCTTTATTGAATCTCTCTTTCTTTTGTGTTTTTTTTTTCTGTTTTATTGATGGGCAGTTAGTAGTTGGGAATAACACACCACCTCACACTCTTTAATTGTAATAGCACCGCCTGTTAGTTTCTATCCCTGTTTGTCCTGTCCAGTCTTTGTTTCCCCTGCACATCACTGAGGTGTAGCACTGCCCTCCCTGGGTCATAATAGGGAATTCTAATAAAGAATGTCTGCTTAGCTTTCAGGGCGGGCTGGTGATGGTCATACACATGCACTAAATATTAAAATATTTGGCTGCAAGACTGAAATATGCATCCATCTCATATAATGTTGGCACCTCTTTTGTGGAGTTAAACAATGAGAATAAATGCAGACAAAAAAAAAAGTCCTAGCTCAAGTCAAATACCTCATACCAGTAGAGTTTACCCATGCATTTTCTCCTTCCTTCTCATAGATTACCTGACAGGAAGACCACAGTTTGTCAGGCTGGGGAACTGTGTTTCTGGGACATTAAAGAGCAGTACTGGGGCTCCACAAGGAACAGTCCTGGCTCCATTCCTGTTCACACTGTATACATCTGACTTCAAATACAGCTCTGAGTTCTGCCACATTCAGAAATACTCTGATGACACTGCTATCGTGGCATGTATCAGAAATGGACATGAAGCTGAATACAGGGATCTGATAAGTGCTTTCAGTGACTGGAGTCACAAAAACTGCCTGCAACTCAACACCTCAAAGACAAAGGAAATGATCATAGATTTCTGCAGATCCAAACCTCCTTTTCAGCCAGTGAACACTTGTGGCGTGGACATCAAAGTGGTGACATCGTATAAATATTCAGGTGTCCACCTTGATAATAAGTTGGACTGGTCTAAAAACGTAGATTTCATCTACAAAAAGGGCCAGAGCCGACTTTTTTGCCTCAGAAGACTTTGATCATTAGACATCTGCAGTAAGATGCTGCAGATGTTTTATCAGTCTGTGGTAGCAAGTGTCCTGTTTTATGCTGCAGTCCGCTGGGGAGGCAGCATAAAAAACAAGGATGCAAGGCATTTGAACAAACTGATTAAAAAAGCTGGCTCTGTGGTTGGAATCAGATTGAACACATTGGAGAATGAGGTGGAGAGACAGGCACTTAGAAAGATCACATCTGCCTCAGTGAACAACAAAACATCAGTGGACGGCTCCTATCCCTGCACTGCAGGACAGGAAGATTCAGGAAATCTTTCTTACCATCAGCAATCAGACTATTTAATTCAAAAGTAAACAGATGAGACCAGACAATTGAATTTCCCTTCAGGGATTAATAAAGTCATTGTATTGTATTGTATTGTACAGAGGGGCTGCACAGTGGCGTAGTGGTTAGCACTTTCGCCTTGCAGCGAGAAGATCCCTGGTTCGCGTCCCGGCTTTCCCGGGATCTTTCTGCATGGAGTTTGCATGTTCTCCCTGTGCATGCGTGGGTTTTCTCCGGGTACTCCGGCTTCCTCCCACAGTCCAAAAATATGCTGAGGTTAATTGATTATTCTAAATTGCCCGCAGGTGTGAATGTGAGAGTGCTTGTTTGTCTATATATGTAGCCCTGCGACAGACTGGCGACCTGTCTAGGGTGTGCCCTGCCTTCGCCCGAGTCAGCTGGGATAGGCTCCAGCCCCCCCCCGCAACCCTAGTGAGGATTAAGCGGTGTATAGATAATGGATGGATGGATGGATGTATTGTACAGAGGTGTCATTTGCTCAGTTTTTCCTACTTAAGAGTTCAACAAATACCTGAACCATATTCTTGACCGAGCTCTCCATTTTGGAGGCACAGCCATACAGCCATTTATCATAGTTTTGTTCAGTTTGCTGCCAACACAGCAGCTCGCCTCCAGCAGCTCAGTCAAGACAAGACACAAGCTGTGAGAGCATCTCAATGGAGAGTTCTACCGTAGCACCTTTGTCACACGTTTAGCTTTAACATGTCACATAAATGGATCTTTAAATGACCCAGTCACCACACAATCCACCACACTGTTCTATCCCCTTTCCAAAAACCACTAATTTAAAGCAGATCTTTCTCCTACAATCATCTTCACTCTAACGCATGTAGTATCTGATGTGTTACTTATCATATGGAATCTGGGATGTGTGACTTATCACAATGGAATGTGTTCTCCTTTTAGAAGGTACCTTTATAAGGGTTCCTATGTCCAAGATATTGATTGACAGGGCTCTAAGGGGCCTCTGTGTCTAGGAGGATGGTTGACAGGGCCCTCTGTTTGCTATTTCGGTCTTTTAGCAGAAACCATTTGTTGTGACCTCATACTTGACCTTCTTGTCCAGAAGGTATATAAAATGACCACCGGCCCTTTGTTTGAGGGGAGATTCATATTGGCTGGGGAACTCTCCACAGGCAGACCATGGTGCCTGTTCAGATGCTGTCTAATTTATGTAATATATTATATCATAAAAGCAACCTTTCTCAACGGATGTTTTCTTCAACATCTGCACATCCTTGATGGCTAAGAGAAACTACGACACGCACCACTGCTAGCAGCTATTGCAGAAGCCACAAGGTTTCACATACGCATGCCCTTGTGCCAAGGCATTGACATGAAGGGAAGACAAGTGCATGTGTCCCATAGAGGAAACATCTGCAACAACCTTAACTTAACCAGTTGTAGCACATCTCAGTGCAGATCCCTTTACACTTTTTGAAATTACCAAGTGCCTTCAGATGGCTTCATCCCTTTAATCATCTTACTTCCCTCGGTATCTTTGAGTGCTGCAATCTTTACTCTGGAATTAAATATTCAATTGCAGCAGACCCTCTGCTGGCCAAGGAAGTAAAGAGGTTTTGTGACCTTGACATCAACAATCTCCTGCCCTCATTTATGGCTGTCAGGCTGGCTGCTGCCAGGCCGAGTTAGTGCCCTCCCCTCTCCTTCCTCCTGCCTGTTAGGACAGCCCAGCAGCACAGAAGGAGCAACAGGTATTCCCCATCAGCCATAATCAGCCAGCTCAGTGGGTGCAACCAATCAAGCCTCAGCCAGTCACTATAAAACCAGACACGACCCAGCTCTCACTGCCGGAGCGTAAAAGAAAACAAAAAAGGAAAAGGAAAAAGGAAAGGGGAAGTATGACTTGTTCCTTGTGGACCCACCCGTTCCTGCCGATGGAGCCGTCAGCACTGGACTCTGGACCCTCCGAGCTGAGGAGACACTCACCTGTTGCTGCTCCTAACCCTGGCTGCCTCAGCTGTGAGCCAGTTCTGAGTATCCCCCCGTGTACTTCGTGAGTTTGCTGTCCAGTTGTAATTATAGCTCTCGTTAAGAGCACCGTATTTTGTGAAGCCTTCTGTCTTAGTCACCTTGTTCATTACCCTCCTAAAGATAGCCTTGAGTTTAGTTGCTCGTAAAATTGACATTTCTCGCCTTGGTGTTACCTACCGCGAGTTGGTATTATTATTTTGTCCTGTTAAAGTTCCGCCCAGCCCTTAGGTGCCGCTGTGCCATTCAGAGCCTAGTGCGCTCTGTTTCAGTTCCCCGTGGGAATCCTGATTTCTGTTTTTTTTGTCATAAAAGACGTTGTCAATAAATCAGAGTTGCATTCGAACCCTGTCTGTTCATTTCCTGCGCCTGAGCTCCCATTGAACTCCTGTGACAATGGCACCAGAATGCCAGTTTTACTAGTCTTTACTACTCATAAATGGTTTGCTGCTTACATCTCCAGCACTAAGTAACCAATTTCTCAGAATGTCAAAAAGTCCATCTTAAATTTCTGACACTTTCACTAACCTCCTTCCCCCTCCAACAAGCACCACCACTGTCTTACCAAGCACCAGGGCATCACTTGTTCTCACCTCTACTACCCACATCAACAAGCTCTTGCTCTTATTTATGGCATTAGTGTGTTTGTTTCTTGAACCTTTGTCCCTCACTTTAGCAATCAGTGTCATGCAATTCTGGTGCCAAGACTGCCAGTTTCTCTCCCTTATCAATCTCCTCATCTCAACAACTTCCCACCACCATTTCCTCTATTCTCTCCCTTCAGCAATTCCACACTTCCAAGACATGCACTGGGATTCCAGACTCCCATAATTCTGTTATTCCACTCAACAACTACCTTTAGTTGATGCTGACTCACTATTTGAGAACCCACTAAGCTACCGCCCAGAATCTCTCCTTGCTCATCATTCAACAAAGTCACCATTGCATTTCTCACTTGTTCTCCCATCGTTTATACCCTTAGTACTGGACACAATCTGTCATGGACTCACGCCATCAGCGCCGACGTGTGCCTCTCTGCTGCCGAGCCCTCAGAGCCCCCCCCCCAACTCGAGTGACTTTACAGCCTTAGTGGCAGACCTTTGGTTTAATTATTAGAAATAAAGAAGTTTTTGATCTCATCTACCTGTATACCTGTCTGTGAGTTCTCACTTTGGGTTCCTAAATTCCACCATTCCGTGACACAATCGTTCTTGACATCTTCTCTAAAACAGATCCTACTCTAACACCACCCCTCGTCAATCAGAATGGGGTCACCTTCCTCAGCTATACACAAATGCTGTTTGTTGTACCATTTTCTTTTTGTTTGTTTGGTTGAACAGTTTGTCGCTTTCTCACAGTTAGTCCAAATCATTAATCATAATCTGTTGCAAATGATACAATCAGTATTTTGTTGTCTTCAGTAGCTCCCCTTAGTGCAGAGACCAATTTAACATTGACTAAATTTCTTTTTACTGTCAGCCTAGTGTATTTAACATGTATTGTATCTCCAAAGACTCCCTGGGTTACTTACTTAAATTTAAAAAAAACAACTGAGATGGCAATCCAACACTAGCATGCATTTCAAAGCAGATATACACTTAAACCACTACAAGCTTCTATCACATTGCATACAATCAAATAAAAAGTCTAAATGCTGAAGCACTGAAGCAGTTTCAACAGCATACAGCCAAAGTGGTCCAGATCCTGAGTAAAAGTAATGGGTCATTTGTCTCTGCAAGATAATTAACTTCATATCTGCTCCAACCCTCAAGATTTGCATATTGCTTAGTTTTCTCTCAGTTATAAGGGGGTTTCTTTGGCTGCATGGTGGCTTGGATGTTTGCACCATAGCCTCACAGCTCGAAGATCCCCAGCTTTCTGCATGGAGTTTGCATTTTCTCCCTGTGCAGTGTGGGTTTTCATCGAGTTCTCCCCCTGCATGTCTGTTGTCACCTTATCTTCTGGGCAACATTAAGGCATATATATATATATATATATATATATATATATATATATATATATATATATATATATATATATATAGCGCTTCTCTGCTTCTAGCCGGCGCAGCTCCCCATGTGACACTACCAGCCAATCAAATTTGCATTTCCGCTTGGAGCAGTTCTGCAACCCAGTTCTTACACTTGACTTTGTCCCTACGTTGAAATACTTTTCAGAGCCCGTTAAGGACTTGTCGCCTAGAGATAAAACTAGTGACTGTAAGTTGAAAAGTGTCGCTAGTGTTGGTCCATGAGTGTGAGGGTTTTCTCTCTTGGGCGGCCACAGGCTCCTCTCTGTCCTCCGTGGAGTGACAGGCAGGGGAAAGTTCTAGTGGGCGTGTCGGTTGCTGAGTTGGCTGCGCGCTGCGAGATGCAGCACATCTCTGATTTCAGGACAGCAGGAACTTAACAGGTAATCTTAATGGGCCACGTTTCACTCATTAGTTCACACTTGTTTTATTGTTTGACAAAAATAAGTGAATGAAAACAACATTAGGAATTCTGTTGTATTACTATGTGCACAGATAGATGGAGAGTAGAAATTAGGGAGATTAACGAATTTTCATGTCGACTTAATCTCGTTAATTTCCAATAAAAGTAATTGTCAACAGAGTGAGATGTGCACAGAGACCACAGGGAAGAGAGGCACCCTTACAATGAGAAGACTGTAACTATGATATGTTCATTTGAACCACTAGCATGGGTCAAGAAGCTAAAATAACAGCAACTTTTTTGAGGAGCATTTTTATTAGAATGACATTGCTTTGTTTTATATTGATCTTGCTGCACTACAGGATAAAGTTTTGTTTTGATATTTTAGTTATATTTATGACAATTTATGATTTCTTTGGGTATTTTGGCAGTGATTTTGATTTTAATTATATTTGAGAAATGCAGGTGCCAGATGAATCTGAGTTGTGCAGTAAACTGACATGAAACAAAGGAAATTGTTTTTCAGTGATTTATTGAAAATATACAAATATTTTTAAATGAATTGCACCAGAGAAAGTAAGAGAGAAGAGAAAGTTGAGTGGGAATTACCCAGTAGAACACTGTAACTCCAGTTTGTCATGAAGTGCTACAATGTAATCTGTGGGTGTGTTTGCATTATTCTATGATGCATTTGTCATAATTTTTTTTTTAGGTAAATTATAGCCATAGACTGCACATCAAATGTCTGAGTAATAAACATAGAAACAATCTGGGTAAATGAAAGCTACAACTGTAGTATAGAACACTTCCAAAGAATGAGGGAAACGGGAAATGTATTAGTTTATAACGTGACAACGTGTGTCTGCACCGGCTGAAAATGTCCTGGAAAAGTCCTGGAAAATAATTTCAGGGAAAGAGTGGGACCCCTGAGTAAGTATGGTTTTCAGCAAGAATATACTGGTTAGATGATATTTTCTGAAATGCACTTTGAAAGTCATAGTTTAATTTCCTTCTATTTTTAGTTCCGCAGGCCTGTATGTTTGATTTTCTTTCAAAGAACAAGAAATATTTTTTTTAAAGTTGTTTTTTTTATACTAACAATTCAACTGGGGAAGTCGTCTCTGTGGGAAAAGCCCAGGACTTTGCTCTGAACACTCTAGATAATTCCACTCCAAAAGCCTATATAGACACCTGTCCATCAAGAAAACAAGCAAAACATATTTCTTCAGCATCAACATCTCCGCGATTGTAATGTCATGTTTTGTTGCAACTTGCATCGAGTAGTTTTCAATGGCAATGCATTTGAATACATATCTGTACAGAATTCAGCTGCCGGACTTGGTTTTGGATGTTTGAGAAAGCCAAGTATTTTGTTCTACAAACCTGGCATAGAAGTTACATCCACAATATCAATCATAATTCAGGTTCTGCATGTGTTTGCTGGCTGCTGGTCCTTAGACTGGAAACATTTTTTGGAGGTGCCAGAACTAATCACAAGACATGAACACACTTACACATTCGATAATGAGCATAAGCAGAAACACTGCATATAAAAGCGCACACTCTCCACTGCACAACCGAACAGACAAAAACAATGATTATGATTATTAATTTATCTTCAGATCAGCACACACACAACCCCAGATATAACAAGGAAACCAGATAGAGTCAACATCATCTGCACATCAAAACACCAAAGCGTCTCGGATATGTTGTCTTTGCTCCCGAGCCTCTGCTCTGTACCCATTGCAGGCGCAAGGGCAAAGCCAAGCAAATACTTTTCATCAGTTTGTGTAAGCAATGATAAACACATTACATCTATGCAAGAGAACATGTTTTTATATTACAGTTCATGCACAGCTTTCGCAGTTAAAATGCCCTGTTTCCCATGGTTGTATATCAGAGTTATAGTAGGTCTGTGTCTCATTTCTGTGTGTTTAGGCAGTCTTGGAGCTCTAAATTACAGTATCAAGTTCCCTGCAAACTGAACCAACTGTTAGCTGTCATGGCCGATTCTCCCATATAGGCCACTTTTGTCTCTGGGAAGTAGTGCAACCCAATCTATCCCTGAATTTTGGGCTCCCCACTTGGTTTCATTTTAACTGTACAGAGAGAGAGAGAGCAGACATATCTGAAAAAACAAACACATACCCATAGAACAAAGTTAGCATTTCTTTTTTTTAGCTTCCTCTTCTCTAAATAGAAAGCAGAAAAAGGGCTGCTGGCAGAACAACGCTTTGTGAACAAACATTGGAAGGCTTAAATGTTAAGGACATCAGAATGTGTGTGTGTGTGCGTGTGTGCGTTTGTGTGTGTGTGTGTGTGTGTGTGTGCGTGCGTGTTTGTGTGTGTGCGTGCGTGCATGCATGCGTGCGTGTGTGTGCACGCGTGTGTGTGTGTATAATCCTGAATATATACAGTTTTGTAAAGTCAAAATGTACACCTTCATGTATATACAAACATACACTTTCACTCCGATAACAGCAATGGAGCCCAATCATATATCTGAATGGTTCTATAATGTGTAATTGATCCTGATTACAAGGATGTCTCCAGATTTTTTTATTTATAGGGGTAGCAAGATGGAGCCACAGAAAGTCTTTGGGTGTCACACAAAATCCAAAAACCATTACTTGATGTAAGAAATTTTACTGTGCTTTAATATTTATGTTGTAGGGGCTATTAACAAACTCTGTCAATCAGATACTGATGTGTCTTATTTCACATACTGAAGGTAACTGCTTGTTTGTTAATCACAGACTCATGTAGGTACAGTAACATTTTTGGTATTAGACTTACAGTGGTAAGTGTTGCAGTGTATTTGACTGGCAATGTTCACCCATAGGCAAACACGTGGAGTTTGTTTATGATTTCAATATTGATAATTCTGTCTTTTATCAAGCACACTTGCATTTGTAGAAAAGTGTACACCTAAATGTACACTGTTATTTTCAGTGGTGCAAGTGGACAATTTGACCACTGAGTAACAGATGGCTCCCCACTGACTGTCACGAAAGTGCACGAATGGATGAATGGATCTTGCACTGTATAAACTATGGTGCACATGCAAGTCCTGGTTTGTGTGTCTGCGAGTACTGTATACATGTACTCCTTTGTGTTGTCTATGGATGGAAATCAAAGGGACAAGGAGAATAACCTGAGGGCCTTGCTGCACTGAACCATCAGGATGATGAGAAACAACTGCATAATGAGACAAAGAGGTGAGGGGTAGGGGGATGGGGTTAGAGCGAGGGATGAATGACCTGATGGAAGGAGGAGGATGAGGAGAATGGAGCAAGCAAGATTTGAGGGCAAAAATGTGGCAGAGAAATGAAAGTTTGGATATCGGGGCAACGTCAACGTGAGTCAATTAAACGTGACCCAGTCTCTTCTGGGTTATTTTAATACATAACACAAAAATATGTACACTTGTGTAGGGTGTGGAGGCCAGGTGTTGGACTGGCATTTGCCTTGTATATAATTTGACTCTGACTAATTATGTCATTAAATACAGTCGGCAGTATTGACAACCAAAATTTCTCCCTAACCTTTAAAGAATATAAAAATGTGCTGAATTTTGAAGCATTCCATCACTTAAGCGCCTGCCTGTAGCTATGCATAATCATACTTTACAGAAGGCATGAAATTGTTTGTAGGAACATATATTATTATAAACCAGATAGTAGATATTAAACATACAAACATATTAGTGCATCTTCAACAGCCTTTAAAAGTTTGTAGTTCCATTACTTTCATCATGTAAGTTAATACGGCATAATCTTTTGTCTGTTTATCAGTACTAGAGAGACCTTTTCTGATTTATTCCATTGTTTACATAGTTAGCATCGATTAGTGCAGTAAATGTGTTTCACTGTGTATTTACAATATGAAAATGTTATGTATTAAAGAATATTAAGTACTATTCCATTACTAAAGAATGCAATTTCCCTCGGGATTAATAAAGTACCTTGATCTTGATCTTGATCTATTAAATATTATCAGTAAAACAAACAAATATACTACTATAGTATCAACAGTAAAGCACTTGTTGAATAGAATGATCCCTTTTACAGTATTATTACAGTATATTTATCATATTACTGGAATATTATTACTGCTGTTTCAGCTGCATCCTACTTTTGTCTGAGAAATTTAAATTCAACTATAGCAGACGGATTAAGAGTCCAATAGTTCCCCTCTGATGTGTAGGAAAGTGGAAGTGTAAAGCAGCATAATAATACACTACTCAAAACACAAACTACACTTCAGTACAGTATTTGAATGTATTCAGTAACTTTCCACTGCAGGTCCACAGCTATACAGTTGTGAACACATGCTTTCCTGCACTTGTAAAGCATTGTGTATCATGGCAGTCTTGAGTTTCCAATGACTCTTACAGCCCTTAATTATATTTGATGGAATCATTGAAACCCATGAGTCTTCATCACACCTTAAGCCTCAATGGAAGTTTGCTGTTGATAGCATTTGTTATGATCCTGCTCTTGCCCCTGTCCTTCTTTCTCCTTCTTCTTTTCTTCCTTTTCCCTTCTTCTTGTCTTTGTCATCTGTCTCTTTTGTATTTTTCTCACTGATCCTGTCATCTCTCTCCCTGTTGTCTCTGTCTCCTTGTCTTGTCCCTCTGGCTCCCTCTGTTTGTGTCTGTTGGTCTCTGCATCTGTCTGTCAGCCTTCCTTGTCTCACTCACCTGTCTGCACTTTGCTGATTGCTGTAATGCACATCAGCTGCAGTAATCAGTTCACTCCATTCACCTGTTCTCCACCTCACCTCCACCTATTTAAGCTCTGTCCTTTATTCACTCCCTGCTGGATCATCATCTCACATTCCGTCACAGACTCTGTTTCCCCCCTTGGATTTAGTTCTCCATACCAAGCCCTGTGAACCCCTCTTTGCTTCAGCTCCTTGGACTCTCCTGCTTCCCCCCCATCCTGAATTTTCTCCACTTGGACTCTGTTTTGCTCTGACCTGCCTTCTGTCTGCTAGTTTTGTTCCCCCACTAACTTCTGGATTCCCTGAGCCTGCCTGCTTTGCCCCCTTAGTTCTCTTTCCCCTGGTTTTGTAAGTATATTGTTTTGTTGTCTGGTTTAGTTTATCTCAGTTTGGTGTTTGTAGTTGAGCTGTGGGTTTTTTGTAAGTCTAGTTTGTAGTTCATTCTAGTCTTAGTTTTAGTTTAGTTTATCTCCTGATTTGTTTTCCCCTTTCTGTATTGGTTTAGTTAGTTTTGTTTAAATAAAGACCTGTTTCTGTTGCCACCTGTCTGTCATATCTGTGCCTGCGCCTGGGTTCTCCAACCACCCTTAAACCTTTAGCTTAAATACAATTTTGTACCGAGTTGTCAAATAAGAGACTTTTCTCCCTCTAACTTGCTACTTTGTGTGAAAATGTCTCTGTAGCATTAAATGAGTATAACATCACAAACATGGGAAAACACTGTGGCACTGCCAGGTAAATGGTTTCCCAGCTCCTGGCTGCCTGGCCGCACACTACGGCTGCACTTCATTATCTATCTCCCCTCTACCTTTCTCTGACAAATTCAATAAATGTCCATGTGGTTCCAATTAGGCCCTAATTAGCAATAATTGGCCTGCTATTTACTAACAACATTACTCAGCAGTGGCTGGTGCGGGCTAGGCTGGTCTGATCTGAGCCAGCGTTCTGGGCTTGTTAGTTACCTGCCAACAGTCTATGCCCTGCAGAAACCTGCTATCCCAAAAGGTCAATTTACCACAGCTTGACACCCCCTCAGATGATTTTCCACACTGCATTTGTTTTTCACATCCATCAGTTTTATCACAATAGTTTTGCTTTGACCCAGGACCCTCAAACTGCATTAGTTCTATTGCTGCTTTCACCATTTAGCAGCTGGTTACAACTGCATCTGTACGAACGAGCATTATTCAAATCTGAAAAACTTTACTTTTAATTGTAATAAGGAACAAACTAGAATGAGATATGAAAAACATAATTAATTTAAAGTGAAGTACTAGATAATAAGAATATTTTAAGGGTAAAGAAAGGTGAAGCTGTACATGTTTTTTGGGTTACCCACGAAGTTACACTCACTGGAAGAAGAGTCATGGATTAGACAAAGCTGTGTGCAACATTTGACTAATTTGGTGTTTTCATCAGCATCCCCCTAAACAGGTCTATGGCTACGACTACATGAGCATCACATACCATTCAGTCTTCTGTGTCTGCCTCTTATACACAAACTGCACTCATTCCATTCCATTGACCCAACAGTTTTCCTTACTGTACCAAACCTTTCTTCCAAAGCAAGATATTTATTAAAATGTGGGTTTTTGTATAGTTATATACCTAGAATAATTTGGGTGATGTAATAGTGCAACCATAAAAAAATAATTATGGGTTTGCATTTGAAGTATCATATATTTGTTATAACTGTTGTTCTGCCCGCAGATAACAGTTCATTTATGATTCAATAATATACAGTTTAAAAAGCAAGTTAAAACGATTTCATCAGTGTTTTATTGTGAAATGTTAAAAAGGATGTGCTTTGCATTATGGGAGAGAGACGCTCACTTGTAAACACGCAGAGAGAAGCAGACACATGGTGATAGCGTTCCTCCTGTTACGTTTTTTCCTACACCCGCGAAAGCAATGGCTGTAAGTTTTTCTTATTGTTTAGTGTTGAGGATTACTATGAAATACTTAATTTGGCTGTTGTTTATTTGTAGAGAAGCATTTATTGTGGTTTAGTCCGTTTTGATCTCAGAAATGTGTTAAGCTAATGTCCGACCATGTTAGCATGTGAATGAGCACATCAGCGTGTCAATGGCGTTACGTGATAAGTTACGTAGCATGTTAGCATAGCATTCATTCATTAGTCTGATGTTTAATGGTTGTTGGTAGCACTTTGCTAGCAGTTTATATCAACGTGACAGCTTTATAACCAAGCTAAAAGTACCCTTTCCTCTTCTGTGTTTGTACATTTCAGAGATGAAAGTTTTCCGGGTTTTCCCGGAAATCCGGGATTTCAAATTTTGTGAGCTCATTTCCGGGAATCTGGGAAAATTGATCGAAGTTTTCAGTGAAAATCAGAATTTGATTGATAGTATTCTTTTTGAAAATCGTATTCTTATCGCTAATGCGTTGTTTGTTGTTTATATTCCTGTACGGAGGCAGCCATTTTGAATCTCGTTCATTGACGCGATTCCAATCTAATGCTGAATACATTGCTGCGAGAATTTGCGAGAGCGGATGCACTGAATAGCGCCAGTTTTGAGTACAAAGGAGAGATTAATCATTGAATAGCGCTCATTGAATAGACGACCTTTGCTTTTGTGTAAATGTAATGACCCGTACCTGTCAGGACAATGTTTAAACAGGTAGACAGGCACGCTGACGTGCGTGCTATAGACGCGACAGTCAAGGACGCGTTCCGGTGATCGTGGTTAGAAGAGAAAGATACGAACGGCGATTTCTTGTCTGAATATATCAGGAAATTAGACAAACCAGGTACGTTTTTTTTAAAATTTTACAAAATAGATATCAATATATTGATAGTTTACTGTGTCTTAAGGTTCCTGTCTTAATGATATTATAATATAATCCTTATAATAGATTAGTGACACATCTAGACTAGAGTATGAAATGATTAATATATGAAATATGGGGTACTAAACCACTGAATAGTTTACATTACTGAACACGTTAACAGGAATGTTTCCGCATTTTTATTAACATTTTCACAGTTTTGTGCTATTCTTTTAATGAGGGAAGGGGGTTATGAAATTCTGGGCTTGGACCTTAGGGGAAGTTCTGCCGAAGTTTTTTTCAGGTCAGGACTTAGAATATTTTTTTAAATTTTTTTTTTGAATGAATATTATTTGTGCATGTTTTAGAAAAGAAAGATACGAACGACGATTTCTTGTCTGAATATATCAGGAAATTAGGCAAACTAGGAACTTTTTTTTTTTAATTTTACAAAAATAGATAGACCTCAATTTTTTCATTTTTTTTGAGTGAATAGATATCATTTGTGCATGCTTTTGATAAGATAGACTCCATTGAAGATCTATATTGTTTGGTCATTTTTTAATTTTTATCTTCATTGAATATTGCGTGGTCATTTTAATTTTTTATATATATTCTTATTGTTAATAAAGACTATAATGCTATGTTAATTTAATTGTAACAATGACACTATTATAATTTATTATTCGGCACTCGCATAAGGCTGCCTTCGGCAGCCTCTTGGAGCACCTTCGGCGCTCACTTGGCAAAGTTGCTAAGAAAAAAAAAAAAAAAATTTTTCAGGGTTTTTTGCCAACAGCCACTTTCATCTCTATACATTTGCAGTTTCACTCACAAGTTTTCACCTGTCGTCCATGACACGTTAATAAAGGAGCAAGGCGCTCGCTTCCTGGCTCATGAAAACCGAGTTTGGCTGGCTGTTTAACTGCGTTGACATACAAGCTGTATATAGCACGTAGAGAGAACTGTGCTGGAAGAAGCAGATGCGAAATGCACGAAAAGCAGATGCAGTGTAGAAAAAGCATGAAAAGTAAATTGATGATGATTTTAAAAGAATTACTACACACACACTTGCACACAGTTTTTCAAGGTATTCTACAGGTAGATTGAACATCTTGGAAAAGTTCCCTCTGTGTCCTCTGCCTCTTTATGAACCTGGCTATGTGTATTGGATTATTACCATGCTTGTAAATGAAATTAGTGCCAGACACCTCAACATGTAAAATACCGTAACCTTTTGCATAGTGTTGCATATGTGGTACAGAAGAATGCTTTTGTAAACTACCTGGAGTCGATAGTGTTAAGATGTTTTGTAGAGGTTCGTTCAGTCTTATCCAGCATGGGCAAAAGTGTTTGCTATGTGCAGCATTTGATGGTTCAGTTCTATGTTTGTTTCATAGGCTATTAAAACTATATTTACAGAGTAGAAAGGGTGCTTGAGCATTAGCTGTTGAAGACAAAAGAAAAGAGAAAAACTCCTGATATGTTTTCAAACAGGCTCTGAAAAAGCAAAAAAGTTGAGCTGGTCCTAGACAATTGATTCCTACTGAAGCACCTACTACACAAAACATACACTGCTATTGCTACAAATTCTAACAGGGTTCACTGATTTCAAATAAAGTACCTCCTCCTTGAAGTTTTGAACAAACATTACTACAACAGGAGAAATAGTGTATTTATCTGTACAGTCCACATTTGGTGGCCGTGGTGAGTATTTGTGGCAACAGGATGACATATGTGGGATTCAGTCAAAATAAACCACAGTGTGTGTGCTCATAATGGAGGCACGGTGTGATAAATATGTTTAGTAATTTCAACAGTAGAGCGCTCTGGCACAGAGGAATTTAACACTAGGCTCCACATGTGATACTAGTCAGCAGGACACGGTTAGTTGTATCTTTTAAACAACATATACCTGAGTCAAGCTGCTGGGAAAACAAGGCCTTTCAAAACTAAATTGAGTTTGAAAACATCTAGACATGCTCAGCAGAATCATTAAAATCAAAATAAGTTGCTGAGTAGTGCTTGAACTCATAAAATAGTAATAAGAATGTCAGTGACGGATAGCATTAAGGAGACACCGTGGCAGACTGACAGAGGAGTATGGGGACCAAAAGAGACGAGCAGGATGATTTCAAATAGAAAAGCAAGTGACTGATGAAAATCAGGAGTTTCCCATGCTGCTGCTGGTCTTTTTTCTTCTGCTTGTAAATACTGCTAGCAATTATTTCATTTACAGGCTCTCTCAGTCACAAATGAATAAGAAGGTTTCATCAAAAAGTACTTGTGCCCAAAATACAGCAGAAAAACTTTCAATTTCAACACCCAATTTTAATGCGCTGATTCCAGGAACCCAGGTCTGGAAATAAATGATGACACGTGCATAGACCAGCTCTAAGTTAGGAATTTTTTTCAAACATGAATTTTTCCTCTGCAGTGGGTGATTTTCTCTGGTATGTGAGGAAGTGAAGGAGTAAAGGAAAAAGAAGTTTCTCTGTTCTGAGGTCTGCTCTCCACATGTTGCTCACTACCTTTTATAAGATATCCCTGCCAACAAAGAAAAGTTTAAAGGAGGTGTAGAAGGAAAAGAGACAAAGCGAGAATCTGGAGAATGCATCTGGGAGAAAAAGAGAAATAAGGGAGGAGGAGAATAGACAAAGGAATGGCTTTAATTACACACAGATCTGGCCATTACTAGCCCATAGAGACTCTATAAATTAATAACAAATGGAGACCATCCATCAGTCCATCAGTAATAAATTACAGCATGCTGGCTGATGGGAAACACGCCTACTAACAGTTGGAGCAGTGACACTGACAAGATACAAACAAAGCAAAACTTTGCAAATATTTGAAATGTTCTGTACTGCAATGTTTGTCCAAAGCTTGAAAAGTCGGTTCTTGGTGTAACTTTTAGGCCCACATACCTGATTGGTGCTGGATGGTGATAGTTATAAAAAGCACTGTGTACAGGACTTCTTTTTTTTTTGTCAAAATTGTGACTGGCAGGCAGCAAAAACCTTAGTACCAATTAGCTGGGCATTAAATGCTTAAATGTAGTTTTTTTTTTTGTTTGTTTTTTTTAAAAGTCATGTAAAGCATAATTTCTCAAATTTCATTTGGTCAGGCCTTTGTTACCCTAACTGTAACTAAAGTATGGCTTTTTTTAGTGGTTTTTATCTGTTTTATTGTTGTTCTTGACACATTGGGTGTCAAGAAAGGTGCTTACAAATAGAATATATTATTATTATTATTATTATTATTATTATTATTATTATAAAGAAAAGTGGACATTTCTTTCAAATTATGTGGATTTTAGCACTCTCAGGCACATGCCTGTTTTGTGATTTGATTAAAACAACAGTTTCTCCATGCTTACCTGATGTCTTGATAAATTTTGTATACACTCCCCTCCAAAAATATAGAAACAGTGAAGCCAATTCCTTTATATTTACTGTAGAATGAAACATTTGGATTTGACATCAAATGCTGAATATGAGACAAGAGATCAACATTTCAGCTTTTACTTCCAGGTGTTTACATCTGGATCTCATACACAACTTAGAAGATAGCATTAATTGTAACGGAACACCAAATTTTTAGGTGAGCAGAAATATTGGAACAGATAACAGACTTAAAATAGATTAAATGAATAAGACTTAATATTTAGTTGCAAATCCTTTGCTTGCAATAACTGCATCAAGCCTGTGACTCACTGAGGAACAAAATAAATACCGTCTTTTCAGATATAAAACACATATTCTGTCTTACCACTGGGAGTATGGTGAGAGCAAATTACTGTACACTTTGGCTTATCAGTTATCATTCATGGCCGAAACTGCTGTCAAGTCAGTATGTCTTCTCTGACTTCTCTGGAGAGAACAAATTTATTGCGCATGGCTGGGATCAGTTTACATTTTAAGTTGAGCTTGGACTACAAGTGCACCACTCAATCCCTTAGTTTTTCCAGACGGTGGTGCAGAAGCAGTACACTGAAGGATATCTGGAGTCATAGTCCCTAGACAAATCCTCTGAGGGTTCACAGATGCTACAAGATACTGATGACAACTTAAGGTGGATTTTTTATGAAAGTAAACCTGACTGCACTGGAAATCCGCCATTATAGTTTTTCATCAGTGATTCATCTGTGAAATATGATCTTTAAAACTTTTTAAAGAAACTTAGGTTTATGACTGGATTACTAACTGGTCCCTGATAAGCCCCGTGACCATCTGAAGGTTGTTTTTTTTTATTTTTATTATTATTATTTTTTTTACATGTGACTCCTAGATACAACAGGGCTTGAAAATTATCCAATAATCACATTCCAAAAAACAGCTGGGGCTTTTAGGGCTTTCAGGGATACAGAGCAGTGGCCAACTTTGCTTTGCTAAGCCTCCAGCCTTGTTTGGGTAACTATCAGTTAACAGTTTGAAATCTTTTTTCCCAGTCTATCCATTGAAAAAGTAACTGGCAATACAGGCAGATATATGGTACACAGGCTCATGAATGTCAACAAAATCAACCACAATTGCTGACAAAATATGTCAGAATGTATCTATACCATAAGGCAAATTAATACCAAAATAGTGTTTAATCATTTCTTATTTGATCACACAGTTATATCTCTGACTTGCTATGCAGTCATTATGAATGCAAAATGGTACCAAAATGGCAACAATGCAAAAGTACTGTTATCTTATAATTTTAATGAGACACTGAAATTTCAGCATTTTCAAGGATGTGAAGTGAAATGGAAGGCTCAAATAAAGGAATGAAACTTCCTCGAAAAATCATATCTCATACTATACATATAATTGATTTTGTCCAGACTGTACTGCAGGTTATTGCTGGTGTCCCTTTTTGGATAAATGACAGAAGAGGCATATACCAATGCTCATGCTAAAGATTTTAAAGTAAATTTAAAAGAGCAATTGTCATGCCCTTGCTAAAACAATGTAATTCCACTGAGAACATTTTTACTCAGTGTGTATGTAGGAAAAGATGGTTTGAGCACAAGTAGATCTGCTGGTTAGCTGAGCTGAAAGCTGAGCTGCTGTGTATCGATCTTCAGCCTACCTGAGTGCTGCTGTGTTGAAAGCTGACTCCTCTAATGTCAGCACATCCATTAAAGCTCATCAGCTCACCTACCGGGTACACTGCACACCATACACTCTCCATCTTAGTGCTGTGATCATACCAAAATTACCATGCATTTATGGTAATGAACATTTACTTTATTTATTCTCAACTTGTTATATAATACTGTAATTAGATAATTTTCAAATGTTTTTAAAGAAATAGGATTGTTTCCCCCCTCCCTGGGCTGCGACCTTATCGTGGTGGAGGGGTTTGCGTGCCCCAATGATCCCAGGAGCTATGTTGTCCGGGGCTTTATGCCCCTGGTAGGGTCTCCCAAGACAAACAGGTCCTGGGTGAGGGACCAGACAAACAGCAGCCCAGAAGACCCCAATGATGAGCGACAACTTGTCCCTTGCCCGGACGCGGGTCACCGGGGTCCCCCCCTGGAGCCAGGCCCGGGGGTGGGGCTCGGTGGCGAGCGTCTGGTGGCCGGGCACAGCCCGAAAAAGAGACTTGGGACCCCCCCTCCAGCAGGCTCACCACCCGCAGGAGGGGCCATAGGGGTCCGGTGCTATGTGTGTTGGGCAGCGGCCAGGGGCGGGGAGCCCGGCGTACCGACCCCCAGCTACACAAGCTGGCTCTAAGGAGCTAGATGATGTGGCCGGGGAGAGGGAGGCCTGGGCTTCCCTCCTAAAGCTGCTACCCCCGCGACCCGACTCGGACCAGCGGTAGAAGATGGATGGATGGATGGATGGATGGATGGATTGTTTCCTTATGTATGTTGGTCAAATGTTTTTTTTCACCTGTTCTATGAAGTAATTATTTTATTAAAATGGGCACTTAAAGCATGCATCCATTGTCAACTGAATAAATCCTTGCATCATATCAATATATTCTAATGTGGGAGATCTGAGAAAACTAAATTGGGGAAGTTTATATCATACTTGGATATTTGATGTCATACTTGTATCTTTAATGTGGATATGGATGGCATTTTCTGTAATAAGGGGACCAGTATACATTTATTCTTCAAAAAAGCTGCAGTGTGTCTGTTTCCTATTTGATAACATAAGTTTATATTTATGAAAAAAATTCCCTATATATTTATTCAGTACAGTATATTTAGAGGCTTTGGCTTTGACATTTTCATTTAAATTTTTATTTGGCTTTCTTTCAATATTAGAATACTGAAAGATGCCAAAATTTATTGTACCTTTTGTTTCCTAATAATGCCCTCACTTTTAAAGCCTAAATGATATCACACAATTTGGCAATGCCTTTGTATTGTAATGCAGTGCATTTACTGTGCACTATTTTATTTGAGTGTATGAATGATTTAAGTGTGAAAATGTATCCACAGCATGGTTCACTCACTGGAATGTTATGGCATATGGTATGACTTTCTGCTAATAATCCTACAGTGCAATTCATTGCATTATATTATATTGCATTTTCTGTACATTAAACCTCATATAATAGTAGCATGCGATAGCAGAAAACCTTTCAGTTTTAACTAGGTCATTTAATTATTATTCATCACTGTAACTGAATATGTACAACAGAAATAGGAGTAATGACGTCAGATCTCACATGTTCCCATGTTAACTGTGAGATCGACTCAAGATTATTGCTGTGTTCTTCTTGTTCATTTTTTGCAGGTTGTGTCTCTGCTGTCAGTTACAGCAGAATGTTAAAGATATTCTGACTTTAGACAGAAGTTATGGTGCTCCAGAGAGTGTTCGCTGCAACTTAAGAGACACAACAAGCCTCGTAGTGATAGCCTTAACCTAGTGCCATCAGCAAAACGAGCTCCAGCAGCCTGACACTAACTAGTGAATTATTGGGGCATTTTCTGTTTAACAGTGCACTAGAAATGCTTGTGGAAAACTGTGGTCTTTATTATAACTTCAACAGACTCTGCCTTCCCAATTCACCACAGCCACTCTGTGAATGTTCCCTCTGTCCCTATATATAAACAATAGCTTTCAGTGATTAGGTGTTACTCGTGACATGCAACCAATCAGAGGCTCTGGGCGGGACATTGGTTTAGACCACAGAGTGAGAGAGAAAGAGATGACTGCATCAGAACCAAAGTAGCGAATTAAATTACTTTAGCAATAATCGGTGAATAAAAATGACAGTACTGTCCCAATAATTAGACAAATGCCAAATATCGGCCTCAATAATCTACCAGGGCAATAATCCATCAATCCCTATTGTAAACCCCACTATAACCACTTTGCAACACACTTGCACCTACTTTGAAAGGTCTATTTCTCATATACAGTGCTCCAGACTAACTATTTCACTGGACGTGCTGGTGCGACTAAACGTCCAGGTGGTTTAGTGAAAGACTAATGGCTCTGGCAACTCCTTAGCAACTGACAACCACTTGGGGAACGTTTTAAGAACTATTACTAGTACCTAGACAGTTATTAAGGTGTCAGCCACACATTAGCTATCTAATTGAAACTGTTAACTTTGAGTTAGTGTGTTTGGTCTTTGATAGCAATATAATAAACATAACTGTCATCCATCAATTATTATCTATACACAACTTTATCCCAGCTGGCCTGCCCTGGAGCCCAGGCTATGGCCAGTCCATCACAGAGAGACAGACAACCATGCACACTCACACTGTCAATTTAGGATCACTTAATGAAACCCTGTAACACTCCACAGTGAAAATACCATTTAATAACATTTCCCTTCATTTTAACTGTACATCACTGAGCTTTTTGTCAGCACAGTGCTGTAATGTTGTCGTGATGGTAAGCATCATGCTCGTTTTCTGCTATTGCTGAATGGGCTGTACATTTGTCTGCTTTCTTTGTCTTTTATGCACTGTCACTACTTCTGCATTTTATGACATACCCTATAGAGCTGAAGTTGGCAGGCACAAAAATCAGTGAATCATACCCACACACACACATATTAATCTGACCTGAAGCCTGGTCAAGAAGAATGACTCTGGAGCTAAAGTGAATCAAAAGAAATATGCTATTTTATTCACATGCAGTTTTGCTGTCAGCTGCAACATTGACATAATTTGGATATTCTGCCTTTGTTTTGGTCTCTGTACAGTGCAAATACAGTCCTTTTCTACCACGCTATCTCTGACAGACCTTTCACAGCATATGGGTGTTTTTACAACTGAACATTGAGGCCAAGAAAAAAAAATAGATTATCAGCCTTAATTTGTCCTGAGGTTTTAATGGCCAAGATTATACATAATCCTCCCCCTTCTATCATTCTAAGAGTGTACATGGTCTGTTTGAATTTACATTTATAGGTAGCCATGTGCTTTCAATTTATCCTGTGTACTAATGAAGGCCATTTGAGACGGGGGCCTTTTGGTTGGGTGATTTTCCTTTTTTCTTTGTTAAAAACCTCAGGACTGCAAAGCATGGATGTTTGGCAGGTGCAAATACTGCTTTGGCAGGTTTACATTTCTTCCAACCAGCTAGCAGGAGGATTGATTCTTTAAACTGACACAAATGTGGAGAGAGGACAAACTGTACAGAGACACAGTCAGCCATAGCCTGGGTTCACTAATCAAGACTGCTCTATTATCATGAGAGGACCAGCCACACTATTACTGTCAGAGACTTAATGTAAAACTTCAGAGGCAAAGAAAGGTCAACCACTTTAATGTGTTCCATCAGAATGTGGAAATTTTTCAAGCGAGACCCTGACTTATGTCTCTGCTCAACATTGAAAATCAGTTGTTTCCAGTTGTTATACTTTGAGAGTCTGAACTGTAAATACTCCAGCCTGCCGATGAAAATCAAATAAATCATATTCTTGCCTGAGAGTCTTACACAGTAAAGATATTTTTTGCAGTTTTTTGTCACATTTCTCAGTTTCTCAATAGAAACTGAATAGATGGATACAAGTAATAATGTCACAGCCCTGATGAGAGAAGATGAGGACCTGTGCAGCTGCAGCTAATCTCTCATCCTCCCCTGCTATAAAGACCGGCGCCGTGTGCAGTGCAGCGCCGGATCATTGCCTGTCGTTCCTGTGTCCATTCACGGAGACGCGGTTTGGGAATGAGCCGACGGAGCAGCTTGCTGTCCGCCAGATAGTGGACGTGGACCCCTGCTGTTCTCCAGAAAGAGGACGTTGACGTGTGTGTGTGTGTGTGTGTGTGTGTGTGTGTGTGTGTGTGTGTGTGTGTGTGTGTGTGTGTGTGTGTGTGTGTGTGTATATATATATATATATATATATATATATATATATAGGGCTGCACAGTGGCGTAGTGGTTAGGACTTTCGCCTTGCAGCGAGAAGATCCCTGGTTCGCGTCACGGCTTTCCCGGGATCTTTGTGCATGGAGTTTGCATGTTCTCCCTGTGCATGCGTGGGTTTTCTCCGGGTACTCCGGCTTCCTCCCACAGTCCAAAAATATGCTGAGGTTAATTGATTATTCTAAATTGTCTATAGGTGTGAATGTGAGAGTGATTGTTTGTCTATATATGTAGCCCTGCGACAGACTGGCGACCTGTCTAGGGTGTCCCCTGCCTTCACCCAAGTCAGCTGGGATCGGCTCCAGGCCCCCCTCCCCCGCGACCCTAGTGAGGATTAAGCGGTGTATAGATAATGGATGGATGGATGGATATATATACATACATACATGCATACATACATAAGGGCTGGGACTTTAACGCGTTAATTTCAATTAATTACGGCAAAAAACGCGTTAAAAATAACGCAATTAATTGCACCCTCCTCAGTTCCCTCATTTCTGGCACACCAGTGATGAACACCAGCCCAGTAGGTGGTGGTAATGAACCTAAAGTCTGTCTGTAGCCATGAAGAAGAAGCACAGGAAGCACTGAGTGAAGTCAGGCACTGGTGAAAAGTGAAGGAAGATGAGATTGAGCTTGTTGGGCAGAAAGTTTCCTTTTAAAAATCTTCCTGATGGCAGCTTGGATAAAAGGCTGGTTGTGTGCAAATTGTACAACAAAGAGTTTTCTGATCACTGCGTCACTTCAAGCCGACGGTATCACCTCAATGTAAAACATGTTGCTCCAGGTACTCCAGCTTCCTCCCACAGTCCAAAAACATGCGGTTAATCAGTGATTCTAAATTGTCTGTAGGTGTGAATATAAGTGTGACTGTTTGTCTCTATTTGTAGCCCTGTGACAGACTGGTGATCTGTACAGGGTCTCCCCTGCCTTCACCCTAAGTCAGCTGGGATAGACTCCAGCCCCCTCGCAACCTGAATGAGGAGTAAGTGGTGTGTGGATAATGGATGGATATTATTGTCATTTTTCTTCTTTTAATTTTTCTCAGCTAAAAATGTTTGTATAGCAAAAGACCTGGATACCAAAAGTGAGAAGTGGGTTTCAACCAATGCAATGATGATGTGATGCATATCATTTCAATGGAAGTTTAAATTAAGTTTAAATTGAATTATTAATTAGCAATGTGCACTGTGCAACTGTATTATACAGGACATCAGCAAAGGATTTCATATTGGCAAACAAAAAGTTTTTATTCCAGATCTGGATAAGGACCAGGGCAAAGAAAACAAACAAAAAATAGAAAAAGTTGCATCCTTAATATTAATGTGTACATAATAAGGAAACAGTATCACAGTATGTATTAGAGTGTGTGACAGGGACTGTGAAGAGCCAGAAGGAAAGAAAGGAACTCTCTGAATCATTCAGAATCTCAGTTGCGACATCATCACCACAAACACACCTAAATCGTCATTAACAGTGAGCAGAGGTAAGCCTATGACACAGAAGATATTAGCACGAGAAAATCAGTTTTTGCTGTTGCCTTATTTTGCCAGCTCTTCTTCCCATCGCAGTTGCAGCATCACACACTCACCAAATAGCATGCATGATCTGACCCCAGTCCGGGTAATAAAGTGACAACACAGCTTGTATTAGAACACACACTCTTACCTGTTCAAACTCTCTGAGGCTGTGCATCTGTGCCGGCGGGCCTTTGTCTGTTTCATCACATGAAAAATCTGCACAAACAGAAAAACGGTGGCAAATTGATCAAATAAAATATTAGGCTATCATTCTCAACATACCCTGTCTTACCTGTAACTTGGGGCTTCCTATCTGGTTCTTGTTTGCATTTCCACTGTTCATTTCAAATGCTTTTGATATAGTATACATGCCATTGAAAAGACTCCAACATTGGTACATGCTGATTGTAAATGTGGGACAGAACAATGGAAGAACCTGCACTGATGTTGTTCATGAGTTTCTTTGAGCCAGTCCTGTGTCCTAAAATTGTTTCTTAACATCGAAATTGCTTTCCCAGTGGCTGAATTCCATTCAGATCTAACTTTTGTTACATGAATTTTGAAACTGAGTCCACATGGGGTGGGTAGGATGGATGGTGGGCAGATAAAGCCCTTAACTTTACACTAAAGACTGGGCTTTGCATCCAGGCTTCTGCCTTGGATTCAGATAACAAAAGCACTTTGGTTAGGGAAAGGTTCTGGCTTTAAATAAATGTTTGATTTTGTCTTGAACCAGACCATGCTCTTTCCCTTATTTTATCTAAGAGCTGGACTAAATGTGGCAAATAAGATGAATATTACTGTAATCTCTAAAAGTGCGCATTTTATTTCAGGTAAAAATATTTAAGTAGAACATTAACTGATACGCTTTATATACACATAATTGCAACTTTTTAAATGAAATAATATTTCTTCCTTAGAAAATACAGTCAGGTTGCAATTCTGTTTTCTTTAAAACTTATTTGCTTGAACAATCTAGTTGCATTGAAATGTAATTCTTAGGAGACAAGACAGATGTTTGTACATTAATCCATTAGCTATATCCACTCAAGCTTTTAGAGAGTCACAGCTTTGTGCATATCGATGATTGAGGCTCGAGAAGGCTGCTGGAGGGCTGTGAGTGAGGATGCACAGCTGTATCCTCACTGTGTCCTCTATGGTTTTACTGAACAGACTGAAGAATCTTATTGCAAAGGTGCTTGTTGTGGAAGGAGCTGTTTCCTAATGACAGATCGAGCACATTCAATGTGGATGTTTTTTTCTAAATATGATACAATTGTTTATGTCTTTGAAGCACTGTATTGAGAGTGGATTAGGGTTACTTGTGCTCATTTTCTTCTTTTTCGCACATAAAATAAAACAATGTACAGGTGATCGACTGTGTCACACTTCATATTTACATGACGTGGCTTTAAACTGATGCTGTAAGGTGAAGATGTCTCATTTTGTTAAAAACCTGCTGCCTTGACTGTTCTCTCCTTGCATCAACTCCTCACCTCTCCTGCTTACATCTCTGGTGGGAGGGATTATTATGTGAGGAGGGGAGTCAAGAAAGGGAATTTAGGATGGGATATTAGTAAAATGAGATTAATGGTCAGAGTCAGTATATTGTGTAGTTAATGCAGCTAACGATACCATTAGCATTAACTGTGTCCCTCAAAGCTCTGTGGAAATTGTGAAGAGAATTGACATTTGTCTTTCCTACCATTTGCACATGTGTACTGCATTTTAATACAGTTACTAAACCTCATTTAGACATGTTTCTACTTCTACTGTAAGACAACAGAATGACTATTAAATAGTGACTGAAATGCAGCCTCTTAATACTACATGTTAACCAGCAGTTATTTCATACTTATTTCCAAGCTGCTCCAAGCTCTGCTTTAATGAAATATTGATTCCGTAGCCAAGCCATTGTACGACAAACTCGTCATACAAAAAACAGCAGCGCTTTGAATTCAGTAGTATGGTCATGTAAAACAATTGCTCGGAGAGAAAGTTAAAACCAAGAGAAGGTCCCGCTTTCAGGTGCCAGCTGCTGAACCATCAGCTGTTTCTCTATGTCAGTCACAGAAGCATGTGGCGAATGTTCTCTCTGACATGTGTAGACAGTAGCATATCAATGGTTTGCAGAGCTTCAGACACTGCAACAGCCTGTTCAGAACAGCCCTAAAACCAGATGTTACATAGTCATGGTGAAATATTTTCATTAAATTTTTAGCATTTTAAACTGAAAATGTGTCTTTCATTAATTTGCTGAAAAGGGGACAATACAGAGTACATATACAATAAGGTCTAACAACAAGGACTCAAGACTTGCATTGTCTGAACAGTGTAGAAAGTAGTTACAAGAACTAAAGCATATATATATATATATATATATATATATATATATATATATATATATATATATATATACACACACATATATATATGGGCTGTATGTTCATATACACACACATACACTCAGAACTAACACAGTAGACTATAGCCCAGCTGAAAGGCTTCCAGAAGTCTTAAGACATCTCGAAGCCAAAAATGCCAGGAGTGTTCCCAGATAACTTCTACACAGGAGGGATTTGTACAATGGTTTGAGTTTTATTCCTTTGAAAGTAAGGCCAGTTATACTGCAGGAGAGAAGGGGTGCGGGTGGATCAGATCCCATGGGATATAATCAAGACAGCTTTGGCAGAGTTTTTATTTTTGACAGATCTTTAAAATTCCAGCACATTAAACATTATTACAAAGCAGTTCTATAACATAAAGGTCAGAGGTATTCTCAATAAACTTTTTAGATGTTAACTGATGCAGCGACTGCAGCAGGCCATATTACAAAATACAGCCCAACGCTGATATGACTGATGCACTGCTATAAGCATGCAAACACTCATATTTAGTTTTACTGTATTTGTAAGGACCCTCACCCATGCAATATAATGCCTTTCCTTTGTCCAAATTGTTACTGAAATCCTTACTGTTTAAGCTTATATTTGGAGTTTTCTAACCTCGTCTTTATTAGGGTGATACCAGAAACTGTTTAGATTTCCTTTTGATAGATTTACACTAATTTGTCATGTGACAAACATATACAAAAAATCAGAATGAATCACTTCTTCCAAATTCCCACATTAAATTTAAAAACATTTTTAAGAAATAAGAAACAGTAATCATCAGCAATCAAAAATTCTGTCTCCTAAAAATCATTGCAAACCATCAATCAATGTTACATTTTTATTTTTTTTGGCCCAAAGTACTCTTTCCACAATTCTATTATTCAACTTTTCTCAATAATCCCAAACAAATTAGATTTTTTTTCAATACACTGAAGCACATTCTGTCAACCATTAATAATATCACCTAAAAAATATTTCAGTGAGCAATTGTAACCTTTTTTCAGCCAAATTTACTATCAAGACTGGAAGCAGATTGAAACAAAGTAGTTTAAATATAAATAGGTCAACAGCTGCACCATAGGGAATGATTAGAAAACTATGGGAGCAGAAAAATAAACGTCACCAAAAAACATTTGATCAGCATCAATTTTACTTGCAGTGACTGTAGCCAAAACTCTCAAGCATCAAAGATGTTAAAAATCTCTCAGACTTTGCAAATCTATTCTCAGACTGAAGTAGAGAGGAAGGAACACAGATGTATAAAAAGGGTGGTGGCTAACAGTTAACATAATCATTCATAGAGCATCATTGTGGCATCAATAAATAGCTGATTTATCAACACAGGAGCTTGTATGAAAGGGTGAGAAAACTCTAATGTGGCTTATATTATAGAGGCATGGACACAAATTGTTTAAACATTTCATGATATTTGAAGAGGCGCTTACCCATCATAGGTCCAATGGTCTTCGGCCTGACCTCTTTTTCTGCACCGCAATGCCTGGAAGAGAGACAGCTTTCAGGCAAATTCCTTCAGATAATGGACTGTCCCGTGTGCCTTCCTGAGCAGCCACAAGCTAATTGTTATCTTTACATTAAACCCCACTCTCTACCTATGCCCTGTCTACATGATGCGTCATTGAAAATGTGGTAAACTCTCCACAGCACAGAGGGTCAAAAAGTGCCTTCCCATTGATTTGTCAGAGACAGCAGGCACACTCACACACTGGTAGTGGAAACTGAGTCAGCGCATGCTTCAAGTCACCCAGTCATCACTCACCACGGAGAGACAATACAAAGACAGATAGCAAAGAATCCATGAAATCCTTCCACCAACTGCTCAAGAAACTCTCAGGGGCTTCCTGCCTATTTATGATTTATACAGTCATATATACTGTATTGAACAAAGATTGTTTGTTCACCGATTAAGAGACTTATAAGAGACTTCATTAGTTGATGAAGAGTGGACATTTGTGTTTTCTTACCTCAAACAACAGAGAAAAACAAGCGTTTTAACCTCTGCGGTTCACTTCTAAAAACTGGCATGAAGTTGGTAAATAAGGAAGGTTTTAAAGCGAATGTTAGATTTTCCTTCTTACTAGCACATCGTCTAAAGCTTTATGAATAATTAGTAAAAGAAATTAAGTTAGAGTTGATCATGTCAGGCTATTAAGACCTCACATAGTAACTAAAGGGAAAATAAAGTTGACAAGGTAGCTTCACAACAGGGTGAGAATGGAATAAGTTCAGACAGGAATCAAAAGCTTTCAGACAAAACAGTGTATTCTTTTTTTTTTTTTTTTTAATGACATCTTGGCCATTTAAGTGTGTGTGCCAGTCAGAACTCCATACTGGCCGAAAGAAAATGACACTTTATGATGACAAGCTAAGGGAACAGAGGCTGCAGGAGATGTAAGTAAATGTGTCCAATATGACAACAGTAGCTGAGTAGATGACAGCTCTCCTCATCAGCTGCGTGGCAGCAGACCACCAGAGCACTAACCAACAGGCTGAAGTTGTTTTGCGTGAACAACATTTGTTCTCACATATGCTGGTGTTCTTAAACCACAAAGCAGCTCTGCGTTAACTATGTTTCAGCAAATTGAAGCAACTAGCACTTGCAACACACCCCTAACCTGGCCATCCTACAGAAGGAAGCTGACATGCTTACTCCATAAACTGGCAAACATATACTCTACAGTGTTGGAAAAAAAGTTTTGGGACACCCTTAAAAGCTTACACAGTCTCAAATATTGCCATGAAATTTTTGTGGAAAAGTCTTTTTTTCTCTCTTCCTCACATCGAGGAGTCCCTTGATGCCTTAACAGGCGCTCGCTGGTTCTCCACCATGGACCTTGTCAGTGGTTACAACCAGGTTCCAGTCGCAGAGGTAGATAGACCTAAAACAGCCTTCTGTACTCCGTTTGGCCTCTTTGAATGGAATCGCATGCCTTTTGGCCTCTGCAATGCCCCAAGCACCTTCCAGAGGTTGATGCAACGGATCTTTGGTGATCAGCAACGCCAGTCGTTGTTATTGTATCTTGATGACATTGTGGTTTTCTCTTCCACCGTGGCTCAACACTTGCAAAGATCGGAGGTGGTGCTCAGGCGGCTGCAGCAGGAGGGCTTCAAGGCTAAGCTCACCAAGTGTGCCTTTTTCCAGCGGGAGGTGCATTATTTGGGCCATGTGATCTCTGACCAATGTGTTGCTACCAACCCCAGCAAGGTGGAGGTGGTGGCAAACTGGCCACCTCCAACTACCATCTCTGAACTGCGTCGTTTCTCGGTTTTGCGAATTATTACCGCCGGTTTGTGGAAGGTTTTGCTAAGTTGGCTGCTCCTCTACACAGGCTGGTGGCAGAGATGGGGGGCACCAAGTCTGGGAAGAGATCAAAGCATGTAATTGACTGAGAAGTGGTCTGCTGACTGTCACCAGAACTTCGAGGCACTTAAGACCAAACTTACCACCGGACTGCTGGCTTATGCCAACTTCTCCCTCCCCTTCATCCTTGAGGTCGACGCAAGTCATGGTGGTTTAGGAGCAGTGCTGTCACAGGAGCAGGGTGTCAAGATAAGGCCAATTGTTGATGCAAGCGGAGGTCTGCGGCCCACTGAGCGCAATATGGACAACTATAGCTCCATGAAGCTGGAGTTTTTGGCACTCAAGTGGGCTATGACTGAAAAATTCAGGGAATATTTGCTTGGTCATAAGTGTGTGGTCTATACTGACAACAATCCGCTTAGCCACCTGTCATCTGCCAAGCTTGGCGCCACGGAACAACGCTGGGCAGCCCAGCTTGCACTCTTTGATTTTGACATCCGATACCGCTCGGGGAGGGTTAACAAGAACGCTGATGCGTTGTCCCGCCAGCATCTTTCTGGTGCACAGGACATGAAAGCTATGCTCCCTGGCACATCACTTCCTGCACCCTTGCAACAAGCCCTGCAGTTGGAAGAGTCCAAAGCGACCCAAGTTGGTATCGCAGCTTTGCCTCATTATGCCCCTTCTAATCTACTTCAACTTCAGCAGGCTGATCCTGTTATCCAGGAAGTTTTGGAGTTCTGGATACAGAAGCGGCATCCGAACCAGACAGAACGCCGACATCTTTCTCCGCCTGCCTTGGCTCTCCCGCACCAATGGGACCGCCTGGTGGAGAGGGGTGGGATCTTGTATCGGCAAGTCTATCATCCTGATTGTGCCGTGGCAATTTTGCAGCTTCTGTTGCCGGCTGCCTTGAAAGAGGAGGTGCTAACTTAAGTTCATCAGCGGCAGGGCCACCAAGGTGTGGAGAGGACCTTGGAGCTGCTACGGCAGCGGTGCTATTGGCCAGGCATGTCCTCTGATGTGGCGCAGTGGTGCCAGTCTTGCTTGAAGCTTCATGGGGCACCTGCTGGCCTCTCGGCCAAATGAAATCCTCCCACTGTGGCTCAGGTTTTGGGCACGGAATGGTTTTGTAAGTTTGGTGTCCTGGCCCATATACATTCTGATCAGGGTCGCAATTTTGAAAGCTGTCTGATTCAGCAGCTTTGTAGCCTTTATGGCATTGAAAAATCTCACACCACTCCGTACCATCTGGCTGGCAATGGGCAGTGTGAATGGTTCATTTGAACACTCCACAACTTGCTGCGCACTCTGCCTGTCTCTCGGAAGCAGGACTGGCACTCCTGTCTGCCCCAGCTCCTGTTCTCCTGTAATACCACCCCCCACCAGTCGACTGGTGAATCTCCATCCTTGTTAATGTTTGGCCGGGAGCCCCAGCTCCCAGTTGATTTTCTGTTGGGTCGTGTTCAGGATCCTGTTGGTGGTGACGTTACCGAGTGGATTCAGGAGCACCAGACCCGCTTACAGATTGCCTTTGAGGGTGCCCAAGAGATTTTGAGAGTCGCAGCAGAGCGTCGCAAGAACAATCATGATTGGCGTGTTCACACTGCTCCACTGCAGGAGGGTCAGTGGGTGTTGTTATGGGACTTCAGTGTGAACGGGCATAAAAAGATTCAGGATCTGTGGGGCTCTACGGTGTATAGGGTCCTAAAAGCACCAATAGATACTGGCTTTGTGTACACCATTGCCCCTATGGGCAACCAGTCCAAAATTAAACATGTCCATCGTACACTCTTGAAGGTTGGTACTGGCACTTCCGATGATGCTGCAGCCTCTTCTTCTCCCTGTCCTGACCAAGAACAGGTGGAGGATGAACTTCCATGTGATGGTGACTTGCTGGTTGTGAGGCATGACATCCCCCATGCAGCTCCCAGGCGGATAGCTGCAGTGACCCAAACAACCCCTCGGTTGCTGCTCCCACGGGCTGACCCAGTTCTCCCTGGGCAGAGTCTTTTAGCGACACCCTCCTCTGTGGCAACAGACTTGCCTTCTGCCCTCTGCTAGGACCATCAGCCATGCACTCTGATAGCAGGGCAGGGCCAGTAAGACGGCCCACACGGTCAACTGCTGGTCAGCATTCCAATGTTCATTGTCTTCCTAGGTCGGCGGGGCAATCAACAGGTGGGGCTGCATCCGCTTCTGGCCCCGTGTCTCATCCAGTCACCGCCATTTTCTGCCCCTGGGACTAGCTTGGTATGAAAGAGGCTGTCTAGTTCATCATCAGGGCGACGATGCAAGAAATGGGGGTAGACCGTAGACCGTGGATGACTGAACGTGTTTTTATTGTTTGTGAGTAGTTTAAACAACGTGGTCTCAGTTTGTTCCGATGTATTTTAGCAAATCAAGCTAATGTTGTGCTGCGTGTTGTTATGATGGGAGGCTGCTGAGGGTCGGAGTGTTTCTGAGAACAAACCCGAGTTAAGCTCGAAGTTCTGCTCTGGATCTGTTCCATTGAACACACAAACTAATACACAACACAGCAGTGGACGTGCTTCTGTGTTGTGAGTTTTCTTGGTGAGACAATAAATAGTTTTCTGACTCGTTCTTAACCAGGCAGCCTGTGTTATGTTTTGACTATCCCCAGTTGACATTGGCGTGATTCCTGAACAATCACCAGGTGTTAAACACCTGACAGAATGACAGTGGTCCATATGGATGAAGCGGAATGCTTGTCAAGCTGATCGGTATAGCACAATGAGTAGAACAGTGGGCTCGTAGTTTTATCGCTGGATAATGCGGTTTCAAATCCTCTCGTCGTACTTAAAAAATTTGTGTTTTTTACTTCAGCCCGCACATTTCTTTTTATTGTCTGTAGATGATATTTACACGGATATAGACTTTATTAATTAGTGATGCCAACATTTTTCGGTGAGGTGTTCTTTATCTGGTATCTTTATTTCACGTAAAGCCAGGTCTGATTGTAACGAATCTGCGGACGAAACATCTGGAGATGGCAACTATCGCCAGGTAACCTGATCACCAGTTAAACTGTAGCACCGGCAGCAACTGTCCACATTTACAGTTCATCCAGCGTACACTGGCTTCTCACACTTGCCCTCTATGACTGGCTATATCATCAAGGTGCATCTCACTATGCCTCCGCTTCCACACTCGCCTCTGCAGCAACACACACCGCTGCAGTGCTCCTCCTTACGTCACCCTCACTCACACACATGCACACACACCGCAACCTGCCTAGGTTAATATAAAGGAAAGCAGGCTTGGCCTGCAACACAGGTAACTGACACAGTGTTAACTTGTTGTCATGGTTACGGCGACAGCCGCTATATCTCGCAATGGAAAATCCTCAACAAATCCGTGGATCCAGACTACAGACCTGATCAAAATCTTAAGACCAGTTGAAAAATAGCTAGAATTTACCTTTTGCACATTTGGATCTTAATGAGGTTTTAAGTAGAGCTACAATATGCAAAAGCAAGAAGGGGGAGTGAGACAAAAAGCACTTTGAAAAAAGTAATTTATTGAAAACAAGTAAACTGAAATAGGCTGTTTATCAGCTGATCAAAAGTTTAAGACCATCGCTCAAAAAATTACAAAAAACTCTCCAAACCAGAACAAAAAACTTTCTCAGTAGGACTCAGTAATGAGTAGCTCCATCATTCTTGTTAATCACTTCAAAAATTCGTTTGGGCATGCTTGATGCGAGTGTTTCCAGGAGGCTGGTGGGGACATTGCTCCAAGTGGTGAGGATGGCTTCACAAAGGGCATCAACTGTCTGGAACTGATGGCCATTTTTATAAACTTCCCTTGCCATCCATCCCCAAATGTTCTCTATAGCCCCTTTTCGACCAAAGAGCACCAGGTGCTAGGTTGGTTCAAAGTTGAGAGCCAGTGCTTTTTTGGTTCAAATCTCGTGCCGCCCCAGATCGGGTTTGTGTTTCCATTCAGAAGGAGCCAAGTTTGAGCTGCGTCGTTGCGCCACCACAAAACGTGTGTACGTCACTGCGTACGTAGCCTTTCAACAGCGTTCGCACCGCACGGAAACCCACACAACAACAACGGAGGACTTCATTGGAGTGGTGTTCATGGCTTTGCTAGTGTACCTTGCCATCGTCGAACAGCAAAACCTTCTGTTAGGGGTTACCCATCGGCGTCGCCGTTCCAATGCCCGGCGATCACGTTTGAGAAGCAAGGTAATTATCAAAGACGTTTGGATACTTAACAGTAAACGTGTTAGCGTTAGCTTAGCTACTTAGCTTCGACTACGTTTGCATTGATTACTTAGCGGTTAAACAAGCGCAATAAGTTGATGATCATATCTATGTTTATCTTTTTAGATGTTGTGCACGATCGGTGGTAGAAATGGCTTTTGGGAGATTGAAAGGACGATGGAGGTGCCTCCTGAAAAGAAATGACTGCAAGCTGGAACTGAGCAAAAGAATGGTACTGACCTGCTGTGTACTTCACAATATTTGTGAGGAACATGGAGATAACATTGTTGAGGAGCTCCCACACAGACATGTTCACGTTCAGCCTTCTGTCCAAGCATTGCCTGACCACGGTAATCAAGAAGGGACTGACATTAGGGCAGCATTAATGGAGTATTTCAACCCTGTTGAATAGTGATGTTTTTCATGTGACTGAATGCATGTTTTGTATTGATAGGTTGTTGTGAAATACCCACCACTGTTGTTACCGTTGTTGGAATAAAGCTTGAGATGAAGAAATCACTATTGCATGCTTCTACTTAAAAGCCCAAATGCCATGCCATCTCACAGGGTTTCAGCAGACCTTTAAAAAGCAATATTAGTCATGTGCAGATGTACATATCTGACTAATCGCAGTCTACAATTATATATTATCAGATATTGATTTTTGAAAATGGCAGATTTGCTAGTGCCAATGACAATCAAATGTAAGGATCTGAAATGCCATTCAAGGCCTTAATTTTTACAAAGTCAACTTAATGACTATTAGTGCTTGTTAACATAAACTGGACTCTTACCATCTTAAGCCTTGGTAAATTCTGCTGGCATGTTCTGCACTTTTACAGTTACATTTATTCCAGAAGCCACTTTATGGTGATGGCACTTACAGTGTAGTAACACTGTTTTTATTCACTTTTCATTCTTCATTATTGTATATATTAGTATAATTATTGTCTTTACTGTACATATGGTCAGTGCTGTGCAGAAAGATTTTTTGCAGCTATAACACTGGAAATTTCCAGACCTGGAGAATAATAAAGGACTATCTTATCTTATTGCCCTGCTGAAACCCTGCTACAGTAGCGCGGTTCATCTTACAAGTTTGTTGTGACAGTATAAAACATATGACACAAAACAAGCATCTCTTATCAAAGTCTTTATTCACACACTTAAAAATAACAATTTCAAAAACACCACACAAAAACAAATCCAAAAGTATTTACAAAAAAAAAATGTCCATGTGCTCATTTGTTTGCCATGCGCTCCACTGCTGCCACCATCCTCTCCATCAGCCCCTTCGCGTCTCTCATATTATCTAGCACAGCAGTGCTCACGGCATTGTCCCAATCCGCCTGCTCAAAGTATTTTTGATTGGCGCGGTCCATATATTCAATGAGTTCTGCATAGGGACTCCGCTTCCTTTTTCCTGCGTGAAAGCACACAAAAAAGTATTCCTTGTTAGTAATTATGTTCTATATTCACAAATGTAGTAAAAAAAAAATCATTAGGGAATTTAGGATGGGTCGAAAAACTACATATTGATCATGAGTTGGTGTTTGCATAGTCTGAACAAATCTTACCGGTTCTGGACTGGGTGGACGCCGAGGAGCTGAGGGATGGGACTGATGAGCTGCAGGATGGTACTGGTGAGCTGCACCTTGTCATCTGGCCCTCCTCATCCAAGAGCGACAATTCTATTAGAAGTGAACAAGAAACATTGTTGGTAGCATCTGTATTACAAATCATTTTATCCAGTAACAGATTAATTAATCCTTCATCCATACAATGTCTGACAGTGTTACCAGAGATACCTGTAACACTTTATACCTGTAATTATTTCCAACAGTGCTAAAGGCCTAGTTTTATTTGAGGCACAACTAAAAACCCACAAAAGACGTGTATAAGACATGAATACATTACAAGTTCACATCTGCAAAGCTGAAAAACCACACAACAATCAGCATTTTATCCTGAAATTATTAAAATGGCAGCGCAGCGTGTTCTTCACTTAACTGTGTTAATTTGGTCATTTGAATCAGTTTTTTAGACTTGTATTAATGATAGAAAACATAATCAACACATAAATTGGAATTGTAAAGAATGACTACAATATAGCACAGTAATATAAGTAAATGGGACATTATGTAACAACGTGGGAGGTTTTGAATACAGGTCGTGTAATGAAATACTGCTGCTGCTTTTCTCAGGTTCCACTTGGGCCTTGTTTCATTGTTTGTTAGCTTTCACGCAGCTAACTGGCTAGCAAACAATAGCCAACCTCCGATCACTGAGCCTGTGTCCACACTACTTTCTCCGGCGTAACGTTCATAATATTCACGTGGGACTATTGTAGCTAGCATATTCTTGGCGAGTTTACAGCCGATGTTTGAGAAATAAGACTTACCAGTTTCAGGAGCGGGTGTCGGCAAGTCCTGCGGCCAGTCCAGCGCGGCTGTGGCTGAGTTGAGGGCCCCTGTGGCTTGGTTAGCGGGCCGGTCTCCAAGCACAGAGTCCAGTAACTCAAAATGCGGACATCTCTTTTGCCTTCCGCTGCCGCTTCGTCCCAGCTCCCTCCTCTGGGCTCTGTACTCTTTTTTTTTTTTTTTTTAACTTTTTTGGTTTGTTTAGCAGCTGGTCAAGGCTTCGCTGGTAGCCCTGTGCCTCCATCTCCCGCTGGATTCCCTGGAAGATGGGCTTCATCCTTGTGGCTCCATCCAGCTTTCCCTGAACCTCAGCTGATGACCACAGTGCCAGGAAGCACTGGGTCTCCTCCTCCGTCCACTGCTTGCTCTTGTTTTCCATTTTCCGTTTCCAAAACGTTGTCTTCTCAGGACGAGAGCTGCTTCACCACTGTTGTTTTTTTAAAAATGGCGGTTCTGTGTTTCCGCTGTTGATCGTAGGTCACCGTAACCCCGCCCCCTGCCCGTGACGTGCTCGGCTCTCAACTCTGGCCACCTCTGGCCCAGCAACGACTTGGTGCCCGAAACGGCCCCAGTTTTTGGAGTCCGGAGCCGCAGCTCCGGTGGTCGAAAAACAAAAAACCGGCGCCAAGTCGGGCGCCGGCTCCAACTCCGAACGGGCTCCACCTCGGTCGAAAAGGGGGTTATGGGATTTAAATCAGGGGAACATGCGGGATGGTCCAAAAGAGTGATGTTATTCTCCCTGAACAAGTCCTTCTTCAAGCGAGCATTGTGAACTGTAGCGTCCTGTTGAAAAACCCAGCTGTTACCACACAGATGAGGGCCCTCAGTCATGAGGGATGCCTGCTGCAACATCTGCACGTAACCAGCCACCGTTTGACGACCTGCACCACCTGAAGCTCCAGTGTTCCACTGAATGAAAAAGCACCCCAGATCATGATGGACCCCCCTCCACTGTGCCGGGTAGAAAACATCTCAGGTGGGATCTCCTTGTGATGCCAGTAACGTTGGAAGCCATCTGGACCGTCAAGGTAAAATTTTTTCTCATCAGAGAAAAAAAACTTTTTTCCACTTTTCAACGTCCCATGTTTGATGCTCCCTGGCAAAGTCTAAACGGGCAGTTTTGTGGCATTGTAGGAGACGAGGTCTTTGAATTCGTTTTTTGTTTTTGAAACCCTTTTCCCGCAGATGCCGTCGGATGGGTAAGGGCCTTAATTTGGGTTGAGGACCGCCCTGTGTCTTGACGGACAGCCAATCGGATCCTCCGGCTCAGCGCAGGTGTAATTTTTTTGGGTCTACCACTTGAATTTTTTGTTCCATAATGCTCAGGATCTTTCAAAAAATTTAGAATGACTGTCTTACTGCGTCCAACCTCAGCAGCAATGGCACACTGCGAGAGGCCTTGCTTATGCAGCTCGACGATCCGACCACGTTCAAGAAGAGAAAGCTTCTTAGCTTTAGCCATCAGTAGGGCATGACCGTGTGAATGCCTGACAGAAGATGAGAATTTTGAGCAGATTTGGGCTTTTATAGCCTGTGGTCTTAGACTTTTGATCAGCTGATAAACAGCCTATTTCAGTTTACTTGTTGTTTTCAATAAATTACTTTTTCAAAGTGCTTTTTGTCTCACTCCCCCTTCTTGCTTTTGCATATTGTAGCTCTACTTAAAACCTCATTAAGATCCAAATGTGCAAAAGGTAAATTCTAGCTATTTTTCAACTAGTCTTAAGATTTTGATCAGGTCTGTATAAACTGCATCACTGCCAAAATCTAATGAAGTGTCCTTTTGCCGTTTCTGACCTTCCCAGAGAAATTCACCCAAATCCGTTAGTCTGTTTTAAACTAATGTTGCAGACGGACAGACAGATTCACAGACAAACGTATGCCGATCATCACATAACTCTGCTGCATTCCGTGGCGAGTAATTAACAAATCGACATCGAGAAGAAAGTCGCCCTGCACATGTTGACTATGTTAGGCTTACCATACAGCTGTAAGCCAGCTTCTCAACTATGAATATAATCCAAACTAAATATGGTTCCAGACTCATCAATGAGCTCTAAATGTGTTTGAGAATGACTCTGACACCATTCAGACCACGATTCAGAATACTGGCAGCTCAGTTCTCCCATTAAGCAGCAGGGGTATAAAGGGAGTGATATAAGACAGAAAAAAATGTGAAAGTGTTCCACTGTTTAAATTTTTTGAGATTTAGGTATTGTTAAAGATTTTTCACTTTATTTTCAGATGTACAGTTATATTGAAAGTTATTTATTAATAAATGTTGTCAAAATGTTACCGAACCGTACTGAATTTATTTGATTTGATTGATTACATGCAGACACTAATAAAACTACTGGGTTACATCAACATATATCACACTAATTCAAGTTAGGCATTAACATTTTCTGGATCTTTGCTTTCATACATTTCCTGTGACTGGACCTCTTTGAATTTTAGTTGAATACTCCTGCGCTAAACAGCATATTGGCCCTCTTTTTGAATACAAAAAACACCCAAACATGGAACAGTCGACCAACTTACAGTAATGGCAGGCACACTCTGCAGGAAGAGTTTTTTTCACTGAAGCACAGGTGTTTAATAAACATGTTAAGTGCATATATATTCCTGTCTTTCTTGAATCTGTTTCCTCGTGCAAAATGAAATGCGATTAATATAGATGAAAAATGAATGATATTTAATCGCGATTAATCTAAATTACTCCACAGCAACCCTGTGATTAATCTGATTAAAAATGTTAATCGTTTGACAGTAGTTTTTATATATATATATATATATATATATATATATATATATATATATATATATATATATATATATATATATATATATATATATATATATATACATATGTTAGGGCTGGGACTTTAACGCGATAATTTTGATTAATTAATTACAGTGTGAAAATAACACTTTAAAAATAATAACGCAAGTAATTGCACCCTCTTCAGTTCCCTCATTTCTGGCACACCAGTAACACTGATGAACACCAGCCCAGTGCTGGTATTGACCCTAAAGTCTGTTTGTAGCCATGAAGAAGAAGCACAGGAAGCACTGAGTGAAGTCAGGCACTGGTGAACAGTGAAGGAAGACGAGATTGAGCTTGTTGGGCAGAAGGTTTCCTTTTAAAAAATCTTCCTGATGGCAGCTTGGATAAAAGCCTGATTGTGTGCAAATTGTACAACAAAGAGTTTTCTGATCAATGCGTCACTTCAAACCGATGGTATCACCTCAATGTAAAACATGTTGCTGTTAGCACCAGAGCTAACGTTAGCTACGAGTCATGCTAACGGCTAACGGTGTAGCCATCCCATAATAGACCACTTTTCTAGACAGTGCTTGAGTTTACAGACAGTCTTAAAATGTTGAATAAAATCGCTATAATTGCACTTAGATTTGCAGTAATCTGTGAATGTAGCAGACAGATGAAAAATGCAGATAAATAGAAATGAAACATTTTTGTGGTTTAAGTTTTTACTCCATCGAGGCTCTGCCTCCTTGGAGAAGGAATAACCTAAACAACAAAAAATATCTCTTTTAATAACTTAATTATTAACTTCTTGTTTATAAAAAAAAATTACATAAATAAAAATTGATATTCCAATAAAAAGAACCATTAAAATTACACCATTTATCGGACCCAGAAAAGATGAAAACAGAATGAATCTCTGGATTTTCAACTTTCTGAAGCTCCTTGAACTACTTATGCTGATTTTTTGTGCCATACAGTGGAAAAAAGAAATAAATTCAGGCTTTAAGTCATCAAAATCACTTTTTTCTGTATGTCCCATTTTCCTTTTTTAAAATAAATTTTGAATTATAAACACATATGTGTCTATTCATTGATTCAACTGTCAACCACAATTTTATTTGAATTGAAAAACTTCACTTATTGTGTCAAATATTGCTATTTGACAAAACTGGAATTAATTGTGATTAATTAATTACAAAGCCTGTCATTAATTAGATTAATTTTTTCATCACGTCCCACCACTAATTCTTTTTTTAATGTATATATTTATATATATATATATATATATATATATATATATATATATATATATATATATATATATATATATATATATATATATATATATATATATACACTTAAGTATTCCGTGCATGGTAGCTGTGTTGTAAATGTGATTTAACGGCTGTCACATTCATTTTCCTTTAAAACTGTGTGGACAACATTTGTCTGTCAAGTTACTCAAAACTGGAAATGCTTGTAAGGGCTAAGGAAAAATGAACCTTAGGACATGAAAATGTCTCAACAAGTCAATGTGTAAAAATGACAACAAAAAAAACAGGTCTGCTGCATATATGATGACATGCAAAGCAAGTGCAGCACTGCCCCATGCAGCCTTTCTGGTCGAATCAGTTGCTGCCCTTCGCATTTACCTCTGGGTGCAAAATGCAAAGTGTTTCTTAACATGACGATCTGAACTATTTGCACCAACTGCCTCATCGTTAAAGTAATTCTTGACATATATATATATATATATATATATATATATATATATATATATATATATAAAAACTGGGAAAATGTGTGTTAATAACATTGAGCATATTTAGTGTATTTTCATTTGATTAAATGGTACAACTATGACTAGAATTATTGCTTCAAATGAGTGATACAACTGGATGATATGCAATATATGACACTGTTAGTGTGAAGTAAAATACAATACAATACAATAATACAATAACTTTATTATGAATGAACCCTTAAGCTGCTTTAAGGGGAAAAAGGAAATGTGGGGATTATTAGATCCAATGTCGTAATTAACAGACTTGAACAGATGTCAGGAATAAACAAAGAAAGTTAAGGCAACTTCTCTGAAATGACTGAAATTAGCTCAGCCAATAGCTGCCGAGGATCCAGGAACCACTTGTGGGAGTTGAGACCTCATTATGTATTATTGGCAAAAAGGCTCTCCTTTTTACTGAAAAGTAAAGAAAACTTTTTTTTATTGTATTTTTTCTGCTTTCAGTGCAGAGGATAGCATTTTCTATTCACATTGAATTCATGAATGCACTTATGCATACACAAACACATATAACACAGCCACTGGTTATAAACCTCACACTCTCACCAAAAGAAAAGCTGAATAACCTTACCTTCCTCTATAAAGAAATCCACTCATTTTCAGCTGAATAACTTAAAGAAATACACAAATGCTCTTCAGATTCCCATAGCTCTGACAGACCCTCTTTATATATTTCCTAAGCCATCGGGTAAGGATGAGTCTTCAATCTGACAGTTTCCACAGACCACATCTGTTTATCTCCCAGGTGTCAGCAGAGTTCCAGTAAACGGACAAAGGAAAAATATCAGTGGCAAAAAGTAGAGATATGAATAGACAGGAGTCTTCCAGCCAGCTGTATCTGACTCTTCAGACCCGGAGTCGAGTGACCGCAGTCAAGTTGTCTGGCCACGAGGCTACCGGAGGAGCAAACCAAGCACCCATGCAGTCATTTGACGTGGCAGAGAGAGCAGGAAGGAGAAGAGGTAAACACCACTGGGGAGCAAAGGTACACAGAGGCTGCCTGGTTCAGCATGAAAGAGTGATCTGTTTCAACTTGTTGTTCCAACAGCCTCTTCGCTAGGTGTGTGCATGTGTGTGTGTGTGTGTGCGTGTGTGTGTGTGTGTGTGTGTGTGTGTGTGTGTGTGTGTGTGTGTGTGTGTGTGTGTGTGTGTATCAGCATATGTACAAACCCACTAATGACTCCCTGCCACTGCTTGTAAAACAGTCACTAAACTGTCAGTTGACTATTTGCCTGTGGTACTTTTTTAAGGCAGGGTGGAGCACAAGGAGTATTGTGTGTGTGTGTGTGTGTGTGTGTGTGTGTGTGTGTGTGTGTGTGTGTGTGTGTGTGTGTCTGTTTATGCATCACCTCTTCCCCTGCAGGTGTGTATGACATGTTGGAGCAGGTAAAACAAGGTATGATTCCACACACTCCAATGTAAAGCAAACACAAAGTTGCTTTACCTTTTTGTCTGTGGGCCATACACAGATACATACAGAAGACACATTTTAAATTAAAAAAAAACATAGATATATAAGAGAGGCTATTAGCAGTTTCTTGAGAAAGCAGCTCAAATAAGCTGTACTAACTCTATCCAGAGCAGCACACTGAGTCTGGTTGAGCAAGGTCGACATCAAAGACAGGCAATGGCAGGCCCAGAGTCAGCAGCAGAAATCTGATCAGTGTTTGTGGAAATTCATCTTCAGTGCTTTTCTTAGCAAGAGGTTGTGGTCTGCTGAAATGTGGGTCTGCATGTGAAAAAAAAAGTAATTTGATAGTTTCATGAATAATCAAATAGTGTATGAATTTACCTGAGAAGCAAACCTTTATTTGATCATAGTATAGTAAAAATAAAATAAAATAAAATGAAATAAAAATAAATCAGATTTCTGACCTTTTATCATTTGCCGTTTTTATTTACTGTTGCTTTTTGCTGTCATTTCCTTTAATTCTCTGCTTGATTTTTATTCTGAAACATCTACAATAAAGTACAATTTAACAGAAACAGTGTGCCAGTATGTAAGACTTGTATTTGCTCTTTACAATATCAAGTCACAAAATCATATTTATCCTGATTTATTGCTTACTTTGCTACAAAACAGCTTTAAAAATACTTTATCATAATTAGATATAAATGAATTAATTACAAGATTCATTTTGTAAATGTCCAGAGGTGTCCATACTGATTCCCATCAGGCAGAAAGTCATATCAGACATTTGTGATTTTTCATTGTTTGGCTTCAGAGATTTCTAGTTGTACTTTATAAATGCAATATTTCTTAGCTCAGAAGTATTAGACTTCTAAGAAATCTTTAAGGGGAAGATTTTTAACGTGGTCTCTGGATTGTCTCTGGATGGTTAGTAGTCACGTAAAATTTACAGAACTCTGACATATGCACAAAAACTGGAGTGTCACGACTGCGATGAACTGAACCTCTACACATACTGATAGCAGCCATGAACCAAGAATCAATGAAAAGGCACCCACACCGGAGTGATGTCGGACAAGGGGAAAGTTGAAGAAGTTCATCATGAAGCAGAGATTCTCTGACAGTGGAGAGCAACAACGAATAGTCTCTTTTTGATTTTCATGTGAAGAAGACAACAAAATAGAGAAAAAATAGCACAGTGATCATAACTGACTAAAATTTAACATTCGAGAAAAATATGAAATGGAAAGAGACCCACTGAGAAATGAACTACAGCATTCTATGCCAGCATAAAATCAATAACGACCCACTAGCAAAAAATGTAGTATGGCCCTATAAACAGACCTCAGTGTTCCTGAAATCAAACGCATGCAGCATGGGGAGGCTTTTACAACAGACATTCCAAATTCAGGGCTTTGTGAAATATGCCACCTACACATACCTGCCCTGTTGGCTTTTGGTAAATTCGTGGAATTTCTCTTTCCCCTCTCTTTTGCTCTCTCGACCAGAGCAGAGATATCCACACATACCAGCCCCACATTCCACACATGCAGCTGGTTCACTCAACAGTGCTGTGGAGCTGTGGGACCAAATGCTGCAGTTCTGGAGGAGACAGAACATCAGGGGCTGGACTGAGAAGTTTCCTTTTGCTGAGCCGAACATGCTGCAATTATCCAAAACAACAACCCTTCACTCAGTGTGACTTACTGCTCGGGGCCTTTTGGAGTCTTAAATGTTTTTGCATTTTTTTTGTTTCTGTATGTCATGATTATAGTGTAAGACAAGAGTTCCCAGTCTGGGACCTGGGATCCCAAGGCAATGGCAAAGACAACGATCATTTAAAGAAAGAAAAACAACTCATTTCTACTACATAAAATCTATTAAGTCTATTTTTTTTCACATATCTCTGAAATTTAGCTTTTTTTGTTATATTAAAAAACAAAGTAGATTTACCTCATTCAGTCTTCTAAACAGTATTTGATCGAAGATCTTCCTCTTGTGACACCTTAAAGGTCAACTGACGTTTGCTGCCGATCACATGGACAAAGGAAAGGCTTTATGGAGGAAAGTTCTGTGGTCAGATGGAACACAAAATTAAGCTTTTTGCCCACAAACACCAGAATTATGTTTGGAGGAGAGAAAGTGAGGCAACCCTGCCATCAAGCATGGTGGTGGCAGTATAATGCTCAGGGATTGTCTTGCTGCCAATGGAACTGGTGCTTTACACATATATAATGAAATAATTACAGAGGAGGATTACCTCCATATTCTTCAGGAAAAAACAACTGATTCAAGCTGGAATTAAGGTTTAAGACTGTCCTTCCCAAAGTCCTGACTTAAACCCCAACAAAAACCTATGGACTGTGATAAGGAAACAAGTCTGTTTTCAGAAAACCATCAAATTACAATGAAGCAAATAAACTAAATTTAGTTGAACTGCTCCAATACTACCAAGAGGAGTGATCAGAGATACAACTAGAAGCTTGTAGACGGCTACCAAAATCCCCTAATTGAAGGGCAAATAATCAAAGAATGTTTACCAAAAATTTACACTGCTGTATGTAAATGTAGAGTTCTTTTTTCTTTTTTAAAAGTTTTTATTGTAATAGACAGAGAGAGAGACATGAAACGTGGGGAGAAGAGTCGAGGAAGGACATGCAGCAAATGACCGTGAACCGGAATCAAATCCTGGTCACTGCGTCAGGGACTATAGCCCCTGTTTATGAGTCGCCTGCTCAACCTGTAGGGCTATCTGGGTGCCCGTATATGCAGACTTTTTTTTACATATTTCCAGAAGACTATAAACCAAAATGCATGATTGTTTTTGTTTGTTTGTGTTTGTGAGACTCGTGTGTTTCAATTATTCCAGCATAGAAAATTAGGAGTTATAGAAGTCATTGATAACTGAAGACTGCTTGGATATATTTTCATCACTTTCTTGCCTTCAACAAGTTCATAGTGCAACAGCTCAACACAAAGATAAGAAGAAGGCTGCTGTGCATCATAGACTGTATACATGTTCTGTAAATAATTTTATGCAGTCTGTGATGCGCATGGTCTGAATGTGAATGTGATTGTTTGTGTACTGAATGTGTAGCTCTGTGATAGACTGGTGACCTGTCCAGGTGTCCCCTGCCTTCAGCCTAAGTCACCTGGGATAGATTCCAGCCCCCCGTGACCCTAATGAGGGTTAAGTAGTGTATAGATAATGGATGACGGATGGATGGATGGATGATATGCAGGCTTTGTGGTTCCAAACTTACAGAAGTGTGTCAGATTCAGGTACCTCATGGTATCAACTTCTTTGTAATAGAATCATGGCACAAGCCCATTAGGAGAAGAGTTACCCACAATTATTTAGGCCTAATGTCCGACATATTATAGTAGTAAAGGTATGTCTGAACCTGTTACACGCCATTTATTTTTTCAAAGCACAATGTTTCATATGCAGAAATATGCTTTTCCCGCTATGTCCGGGCCTCTATTTATTAGAACAACAACAAAACACCGACTGTAAACTTGATCAAAAGAGCTACTCTATTAAAAACACGAGCATATGCCTTTTCATGGAAACCTACAGTACAGATAGAACCCCATATTGGGCCAGCTGGATGTCATACAACTAAGAAATCAATAAATCTTTACCCCCAGGGAGTAATTGATTCTCATCAATCAGACACTTCCTGTAGACCCAGCAGACTGCTGTTATGCACTGAACACAGTGGATCCTAATAACACAGCAGTGTGCCTGCTGCCAGTAAATAACAGAACTATAAACACAGTGCAAAGGCATTAAATTGTCCACTTGTAGATACATTTAAACTTAGATTAAGCAATGCTCAAAGTCTGCACTAAAATTGTTGATGTAGTTCACCTCAAACGTTTCTACATGGCAGCACAGATGACATCCCTGATTACCTCTCTGCCCCTGACTAGGATGGTGTGTCACGGGGACAGCAGCAGTCTCCTCTCCATCTTCTTCAATTCACCTCCAATGGATCTGCCGCTCGCATCCATGCACCACCAGTATCCCTTAATGAGCATTCTGTTCTCACACCCCAATTAGAGTGGACTGGATCCTTCTGCCAGCCACCTTAATTCTTCCATGCAGCTGGAGTCAGAGAGGTGCTGCTGCTCAGACACCACTGCCGATGCTCCTGTTGCAGCTCATTGGTCGGTAGCATAGAGGACACACTCCCACCCACCCACACTCTCTCGCTACCCAATAAAGGACCAGACTGGATGTGGTGATGCTTTTTGTCCTTCCCAGCAATGCTGTCTTTCCAAACATCAAAGGCATGACCCTCGTGATCTACTTTTGGCATGTGGGAGGCGCATCAGTCCATGGAAGAAGGTGCTGAATGGATGATAGGACAGGAGATCAGGGCTGTGCTCTGACAGATGTCATACACAGCACTAGATCGCCATCTTTAGTATTATTTGTTGAAATTTGTAGGTTTAAAAAACTTAAATTTTTATCTTACAATGAAATTGAATGCGAGTGTAATGGGGGAACAGAAAGGCTACAATAGATGTAGGCCTAAAAGATGTCTACTAATGTTATGTCACTGTAAAGGAATAACCGAGTGACTCGTTTTTTAAATCTCTAAAATTCTTGGAATAATTTTAAGCAAAGCTTAGCTTTCTTGTAAATTGTGAAAATATTTAGCACCTGAAATGTTGAAACCATAGCTATAAATTACCTTTTAGCTCATCATGATTGAAAAGATAACATTTTCAAATCATATATATTTAGCAGCATAGCCATAAACTCTACATCCACAAAAATAATAATGCTCAGTTGGGGTGGTAATTTAAATGCAACAATGTTGATGAGTTTGCAGTTTACAGTGGTGTTGAACTAGACCACGGGGGGTGGGGAGAAGAACCTTTTTCTGTATGTTGCCCTCTGTATGTTCATTTGTAAGGCCCTTATCCCATGTAAATCTATGTTGCAACTTAAGTCTTTACACTTCACTGTAAGGCAACACATTATTTTTTTTCATCCATTTATTACAGAATTATAGAATTATAAAATAAAGTAGTTTTTAAATGTGCAGTAAAGGTAATAATGAAGCTCTTTGCCTGAATATTTTGATGTTTGAATTCAGCATATCTGCTATAAATGACAGCAACATGTACTCTGTATTGTAATTATGTTATAACAGCTGAGATTAAGTTAAGGTTGATAAATGAAACCTGTGAATGCAAAGAACAGAGAATAATAAACTGCTGAAAGAGTTGGTCTGTGCTTCTCTAAGTGAAACCTAAACCGGAAGTGGTTCACTGAGGATGTCGTCCAGTCAGTCCCCTTCTTCACAACCAGATGAACAGCACCACATGAGGTTTTCCTTCTGTTAGCTTCACGCAGAAGTTACTCACAGTAAATATGAGACACCTGAGATGAAGAGAGACATCTCAGTATCAGCATTAGAGCAGAGGTTCATTTTACAGTGACCCTGGAAAGATTTCAAATCAAATCAAATCAATCACTTTGCTATACATAGAACAGTAGTACAGGCAAGATGAGATACCATTCCTCCAGGATCCGATAAGGGGCAGATGTGTGTGCAAATCCAGATCGGCAGTTCAGTATTCCAAAAGCTTGAGGAACAAACCTGTTGATCAGTCTGGTGGTTCTGCGTTTGATACTCCAGAAATGTTTGCCTGACGACAGCAGTTCAAAAAGTTTATGGAGAGGGTGGAAGGAGTCCCTGACAATGTTCAATGCCCTTCTCCTGCAGTGGCTCTGGAAAAGTTCTTTAACAGAGGGGAAGGAAACTCTGATGACCCTCTCAGCTCCCCTGACTATCCTCCAAAGGGTTTTTCTGTCTGACATACTGCAGCTGGAGTACCATCCATCCATCCATTATCTATACACCGCTTAATCCTCACTAGGGTCGCGGGGGAGGGGGGGCTGGAGCCTATCCCAGCTGACTCGGGCGAAGGCAGGGGACACCCTAGACAGGTCGCCAGTCTGTCGCAGGGCTACATATATAGACAAACAATCACTCTCACATTCACACCTACGGGCAATTTAGAGTGACCAATTAACCTCAGCATGTTTTTGGACTGTGGGAGGAAGCCGGAGTACCCGGAGAAAACCCACGCATGCACAGGGAGAACATGCAAACTCCATGCAGAAAGATCCTGGGAAAGCCGGGACGCAAACCAGGGATCTTCTTGCTGCAAGGCGAAAGTGCTAACCACTACACCACTGTGCAGCCGCTGGAGTACCATGTTGCCTTAAAGCTAGTCAAAAATTTTGTGGAGCTCCTCCATCAGACATACATGCTGTCACCACACTGATGCATGTGCCAGTGTGGCAATCATTCTCTTCCTCACCGAATGTGTGTTTTGGATGTATTGCTGCAATGCTATTGCTGCAGTATTAGTGTCTTGTAAACTCACGAGTCTTGGGCCCACTTGTGTGTATGACACAAAAATCAAGAATTCAATCAATCAATTAATCAATCAATCAATCAATAGCTAATCAGCCAATCACATGGCCATAACTCAATGCATTTTGGCATGTAGACGTGATCAAGACAACCTGCTGAAGTTCAAACCGAGCATCAGAATGGGGAAGAAAGGGGATTTTAGTGACTTTCAACATGGCATGGTTGTTTTTGCCAAATGGGCTGGTCTGACTATTTCAGAAATTGTTGGTCTACTGTGATTTTCATGCACAACCATCGCTAGGGTTGACAGAAATGGTCCAAAAAGGAGAAAATATCCAGTGAGCAGCAGTTCTGTGGACTAAAATGTGTTGATGTGAGAGGTCAGAGGAGAATGGGCAGACTGGTTGATGATGATAGAAAGGCAACAGTAACTCAAATAACCAATGGTTACAATCAAGGAATGCAGAATATCATCCTGAATGCACAACACGTCCAACCTTGAAGAAGATGGGCTACAGCAGCAGAAGACCACACCACTCCTGTCAGCTAAGAACAGGAAACTGAGGCTCCAATTTGAACAGACTCACCAAAATTGGCCAATAGAAAACTGGAAAAAAGTTGCCTGGTCTGAGGAGTCTCAACTTCAGCTGCGATATTCAGATGGTCAGAATTTGGCAACATGAAAGGACGGCTCCATCTTGCCTTGTATCAATGGCTCAGGCTGGTGGTGGTGTAATTGTGTGGAGGATATTTTCTTGGCATACTTTGGGCCGCTTAGTACCAATTGAGCATCATTTAAACTCTACAGCCCACCTGAGTGTTGTTGCTAACCATGTCCATCCCTTTATGACCACAGTGGACTCATCTTCTGATGGCTACTTCCAGCAGGATAATGCACCATGTCACAAAGTTCAAATCATCTCAAACTGATTTCTTCAACATGACGATTAGTTCACTGTACTCCAATGGTCTCCACAGTCACCAGATCTCAATCCAAAAGAGAACCTTTGGGATGTGGTGGAATGGAAGATTGGCATCATGAATGTGCAAACAATAATCAGCAGCAACTGTTTGATGCTATCATGTCAATGTGGACCAAAATGTCTGAAAAATGTTTCCAACACCTTGTTGAAAGTATGCTGTGAAGAATTAAGACAGTTCTGAAGGCAAAAGGGGTCCAACCTTTCACTAGCAAGGTGTACCTAATAAAGTGGCCAGTGAGTGTATAAGGAACATACTGACACCTATCTACTGTGCATCTATACAGAGGTCCAGGAAACAGAGACATCCAAGCAACTAGAAAACGGTATAATAACAACAATATGCAACCATAGATGTCTCTGTGTTAGTATGCAATGAGTGAAATCAAGGCATAAGACTCTTCTCGTGCACTATTTGGTCAGCTATGAAGGGGCAGCTCTAATGCTCTATTCTCAGCCCACTTGAGTGCACCTGGGAATGTATCGACCAATGAGGAGAATGTAACCTTCCATCAATTCATTACCATTTATTAAGAAATTTGGTTAAAATTTCTCCAAAATTTGCAAAACGTTGCCAGCAGTTCTTTGAAAATGCATTCACATTTGGAAATAAAATAAGTGAAGGAGTATAATGGTAACATTAAATAATTGCATATAATAAGTCCATTGAAGTGACTAATGGCCTCTCTGTCCCTCTCTGCTGCCTGTCTTGACCGGGACACTCTTGAGACCTTCTTGATTTCAGTGAAACTTTTCCTGGTTACATAAAGGTTAAATAATTAAATAAACTAACTAACAAAATCTGTGATGGTAAAATAGTTTTTGTATGTGAGTCAGAAATATTATTCTCACCTGGTCCTCAGTCTATTACATAAATATTTCGAGCTGGTTCTAATCAAATTAACCAAGAGTACAGATCCAGGAGTTGTGTCTCTAGGAATGCACTCCAATAGCTAATAATAATAATAATGCCTTGCATTTCAAGAGGGTACTACGCACCGTTGGTGCTTGTACCCTAATTAAAGTGAAAATGGTCTGCGTGTGTATGTGCCTAAAGAAGTTGTGATGATAAGAGGTGATTACTGGAACTAGAAAAACAAAGAAACAGAGCAGTGTCAGAGCCAGCTGTCTCAAAGATCTATTTTCCAGTGGTGACTCACTCTCGATAATCAGGTATTAGTTTAAATAGCATTGTTAAATAAGAACAATACAAACATTTCCTCTCGGCATGGAGCCCATCAGGCGCCTGCCACTTACACTAAATGGATAATTGAGAAAAAAATAAACTGTGGGGTCCACTTGCTGCAGGCCAACTAGATCTCCAAGTTAGTGTGTGTATGAGGGAGCGAGCTCGGCCTTTGGTTGTGTGAATGAGAGAAAGAGCTGGAAGGGCGAATGCGTGCACATTCACCAGTGGGGGAAAATTGAAGGCAGATTTTCCACGGCAGGCGTCAGCTCTAAATTGCTCGTTTTGTATGGGGAATTTACTCTGGCACAAGATGTGACAATGGTATTCATTTCATAGCTCGCCCCCATTTCTACATTAGTGACAACACATGCTTACACACAAACACACTCACAAGTTCCAGCTGAACCCAAACTATTGCAGAAAGTTACAAGTGCCTTCAAATGAAAAAAGAAACATTCCTCACTGGCTCAAGTTTCGGCACTGATCAAAAAGCTCACAAATAAACTGTAACCCTCTTTAATACTTTCCTTTGTAAACACACATGCTCAACACACAAGCATATCTCTCCTTTTTGGACATCCACATACATACCCAGACCTGTAACATGTACCCACAACTGGCAAATGTGATTTAATAACCTTATGTTTCTCCAAATAATCATGTCCAACTGGCCAGTATACAGTGCATCAAAAAAAACTCTGCTACGGATGACTGGGTGGTTTTCCTCCTCTGCCTCAACAGCACAGAGGAACATGAACAGTGTGAGGATGAAAAAAATGTCAAAAATAAATTAAAATACATTTATGTGTATATATATGTGTGTGTGTGTGTGTGTGTGTGTGTGTGTGTGTGTGTGTGTGTGTGTGTGTGTGTGTGTGTGTGTGCATGTGTATTCTATTCATGTGCTAACATAATTGCACAAGGGTTTCCTAATCATCAATTAGCTTTTCAAAATTATTAGCTAACACAATGTAGCATTAGAACACAGGAGTGATGGTTGCTGGAAATGTTCCTCTGTACCTCTATGGAGATATTCCATTAAAAATCAGCCGTTTCCAGCTAGAATAGTCATTTACCACATTAACAATGTCTCGACTGGATTTGTCATTCATTTATTGTTATCTTCATTGAAAAAGCTGCTTTTCTTTCAAAAATAAGGACATTTCTGAGCCCAAACTGTGTTTTATTTTTCATAATAAATAATAGCCTTTCTTATGAGGTCAGTTTTTGTCTGCTAACAAGTATTATTTTCCTCAAAATAGCAGGAGAAATTAGTTTCACTTCTCATCAAATTGTAAATCTCATCACTCATCACAAATCTCCAGAAAACCTGGTGAGTGCATCTTAAATATTTTCAAAGATCTAATTTAGAATTTAAAAAAAAATGTTTTTGCACTTGCTGAATGTATTACTTCATAAGAATACGATCTTGCAGACATGTTAAAGGGCAAGACTGGCTTCGGAAGAGGCAATGAACGTTTTTGACAGTCCTTTTTCTGACCTGCAGCTCTATGCCTATCAGTGTCCACCAGAGGGAGTTAGACGTCTGATAATGTGAGGACCAGTTCCTGTAAAGATGACACATGAGGCCCATCACATTTCACTTATTTCAGCCTCCTCTGGTTGATCTCTGGTGGGAGGGAATATCCCCTGATCTCACTTCAGTGATTACACATCCTCCCACCAGAGATTCAAGCAGAGGAGATGAAAAGTTGTTGCGAGGAGAGAGGAGTCAAGACAGCAAGTAAATGTGAAGTGTGGCACAGCCAATCACCTGTCCATTGTTTTGTTATATATTTTATCATATATTTTATCCTAATTTGTCTGTGTATTTCAGCTGCGTGTAATACATCTTGTATGTCACGGGTGCATAAAAGACAGTGAGGATACACCTGGGCGTCCTTGCTCTTAGCTCCTCCAACAGCCTCCTCAATCTTCAATTCTTTGCATTATTGGAAATGAGATGCACAAAGATCAATTTCTGGGTCAAGGGCTGGAGGGTGGAAGATCGAGGAGTCGAGGAGTTGAGCAGGCGGAAATGAGTGAAATGAGATACAGGAATAAACGTCACAACAGTCAAAGTAGTCAAAATCATACCTCTTATGATGAAACAGATTCTAATGACATTTTTTAGACATAATTTTTCTGGTTTAAGCTTCTTTCAGATATGTGTTGGAGCCGTTGTAGAGCAGGGATTTGCAGTTTTCAAAGCGGAGAGTCAGAAGTTTGAACAATGTGTCAGGCATCCATCATCAGCTGACGAATGCATCTGATAGTGAGTGCTCAGCAGGCTCTGCTTGGAATCTCACAATCTGATAACACTGTCATTTAAAACCATTTACCTGCTTTTCTTTGGTCATGAAAGTCTGTTATAAAGGCAGAAAGAATTCAAAACACTAGTGGTATAGCATAAGGCCTTCATGACAAATAATGTAATATTTCATCTAGTCATTCAAAGTCTGTGCTCTTGAGACTTCTTACATATTTCCCAGGTCATACGCAGAATCCCCAAAATAGTTTATGTGCCATTCAGGAATATGAGCACTAGCAACGATTATATAGTGATGGTGTCTCAGAGCAAATGTCATATCACTCACCATAATTGTTGTTGTGGTTGTTTCCCTGTTGGACCTCAGCAGGACTAATAAAATTAAAATGCTAATTGATCCAAGACCCAATGGTCATAACAGCCATTTAAGTCGAGCCAGAAACATTTATTACACCATAATTAAGTTAGTTCCAGGACAAGACAGAAACTATCTTTGTCACTATGTTACATACAGCATGGGAAATGTGACATTTAGGTTTAGGTGGGCTAAAGCTGTCAGAGCAAAAGCCCATTTGCTTGAGCTGCTCTTCTTGAGGAAATAATAATATCATTGTTATTTAAAAAAGGATGATCTTATCTTATCCTTTACTGTTGTGACAACATAAATAGGAGTATCCCAGTAGTGCGACAGTTAGATTAAATGCCCCCCAGTACCATCACACTGTAGCAGACTTTGTGTTGCTGACATAGTGTGGGGACTCTGGGTGAATCTTTTGTGGAAATGATCAGTAGTAACTTTGTTTTTAATCTGGCTCCTTGGATGTAAATTGTGGGTATAAGGCTGACATTGACCACACAGTTCATGCAGCTTTCTCCTCCACCTCTACTATTTACATATTACTGTTTTCAAAATCCCCATCATAACAGCAGACAATAACAACAATTTCTAGGCTAGTAAGCTAGCAAGAAATTTTGCAGAGGATTTGGATCATATACCGTAGCAAAGGTGCTGCTAGTTTCTTTTGTAAATTTGCTATTTTGACGTAGGTGCTACAAGAAACAGTTTAAGTACTTGGACACTATAAGTGACAACAAACTACCCATTGAATCTAACACTGACATTGTTAGTAGAAACACTCAGCAGTGCATCTACTGCATCTACTGTGTGGTCTTACAGTCTGGTGTAATTGCGTATCACTGCGGTGTACTGCTGGCTGCTGAACAAACTGGCTTTCAGAGATAATCAAGATTATCTTGACCTTGACCTTTAATCAACTTATTTTTTATTGCAAAATACTTGCAATATTCAAATTGGCTCAAATGTAATGAATGTTTTGTAATATAATTTTAATCTTGGGTAATGCCTTGCAACAGTAGAAGAAGACCTCTGGAGCCTTCAGATTGGGTCATATTTAAGCCTATTTGAATTCCCCTCTCCTGTGATATTCACAACCTTCCAAGTGGAAATCCTTAAAAACCTCAGAGTTTATGAATTGTGACTTGTTTGTTGACATGATCAGAAATGGTAGAGGAAAGGAAGTTAACTTTACAGTGGATGGTAAGTAATATATTATAGTTTTCGAAATACAGAGTTTTTGGTCATGATCTTATCATGTCTGCCTCACCTTTTCTTTATACCTTTGTATTTTTGTTACCTTTTATTACGTTACCTACATTCTAACTTGGTTACAGTGGCATCAAGTATATCAGTATGGCCATGTTTTGTTGTCTTGCTGCAATGGTTTCACAATTTGCTGCTGATGTTACCACTTGAAGGCCAAGTCATTGTTGTACTCAGATTCCCATGTGGCAATCATGAAGGCAACATATAACAGAGAGACAACAGGTCAAGGGATGTCGCTAAAGTGGGCAGAACTTTGCAGAGCTGATTCAGACAACAAGCAGCCCTACAAGTAAAGCATTATCAACAAAATATCATGGAATTTTGTAAATAAGTGAATAATTGTGAAGGAGGCCTGTTTTCTTGGGAGTATTTTTGATGGCTAATGACTACCCAAAAACAATCATCAAATTATACATTTACCATATAGCAATATATCAATAAATACTGTCTTAATATTACTATTCCTAGGAAATTTCATTTACAGTAACCCAAACATTTTGAAGTGTTCATTCATGGAGATATGAAAAGCGGTAAGATCTAATTCTGCCTTTGGATGATACAGTGAAGTACCATCCACAACAAGGTTGTCTTTTTTCTGACTGAGTTGGTTCTACAACTCAAACTGTCTGTGCATGTCCCTGATTTCAAGTATGCTCGCTATTAGTTTAACTTCCACATAAAATGGTTTTGATGATCTATTTACAACCTTTCAGATCACTGGACTGCTAATATTTGTTGACTATCAGACTTTATTTCATAATTCTCTTGGAGTCAGTGTCCCTTGGCACATTCAGTGTCATGATTTGAACAATTAACTATTACAAAATCTGCATATATTTTTACAATTAAGGGTGTTGAATAGCAACACAGAGCCCTCTACATGATGAAGTGGCAGGCCAAATTAACCAACAATTCATTGTCTTGTTGGGGTGACCTATGGAGACCTCTGCAATCAGTATCATACACACTGCTTTGGATGCTGTCGTTTGTTTACATCTTTAATTTTTGTGGTCAGTCCCTGGCACCACCTTCCTCACATGACATCACATGGGTTGTGAGAGATGGCACGCTATGATTGTTCGGACCAACAGGTCAAGCATATAGACCAGAGAGATTTGATGACTGTATTCACCCAGTGTGATCCAGTAACCATCTTATTGCACAAAAATATTGTGTAGTGTAATATTGTGTAGTCTGAATGCAGCTGTAAGGTTTAGCAAGTTTATCAAAAATAAGTTCATAGTACATATTATCCATCCGCATATAAAGGGTTTGTATCTGCTCAGAATCTCAATACTGGCATCATCCTACCAGCTCCCTGATCACTCCCCAGCAACTCTTTGTCTTTTGTGTGTCAAGGTTTGTGACAGGAGATTTTAGCCAGTCAGAGTGCTTTACCCAGATCAGGTGAGGTGGTGGCATATTGGGTTAGATGGAGGAATTTCACTTGGGAGAGTGAGGTTTGAAACCTGGTGATGTCACAAATGGTTGCTGGCTTTTGACCTGACTATCCTCGTAGGTTAAAAGCGCATGTTCATCGGTTGGGTGGGAGGTGCTTAGAACAAAGCGGGAGAAGGGGAGAAGGTAGAGCTGTAGGCGGAGGGCTGTATATTATATTTTCAAATTCTTATCTTTTTTAAAAAATTTTTTGCCTTTCCCAGATCAATGCTCCTTGCATTGAGTGAATGCAAACAGCAAAAGTTATCCAGACAGAACTTTGAAGAATACTGGGCTTGTTTCCTACCCTGCTGCACTTGATTTGTTGCAATGTCACTGTATTTACAGATGTCAGCATTTAATTGGTTAGTGATGGTACAAGCACGGACCTACTCGTACCATCAAGCTGTAATAAACCAAACTTACCCTAAGGGTTAAAAGAGAATCACATGACTTAGGGCTTCAACAGAAAAATCGCCCATGTTCAGAGACAAGTATCTTTTTAATGGGAAAAAACAGCCACATTTTCTTTGTTTCTGAGGACCAGAAAAACAACCACGTGTTGGCAATGGAAGTGCTTTACATATGGTCATCAACTTTAACCTTGAGATTTGAAGTTAATTTTGTTGCTTTTACAATCCAACAGAGGGTGTATTCGAGTCTGCATCTGTGTTTATGAAAAGTGTGCAATAAAAGTGACTTAATCACACAAACAGTGCAACCTCTCAGTCAACTTGACTTTGCGTGGAAACTCCACATCTCAGGACATTCTTTTGGTTGTTCACCCAAACCACACACTGTTAGCAGCTGTGCTGTATTTCACTCAGACTGCTTTCAGACTTTCTATTTTTTTGTGCCGAGCTCCTTTCCAAAACCACTCATTAATAAAGTATTTGTTATCATGTGGCACTGACAGTGGGACAAAGATCACTGCAGGCGGTATGTGTGTGTGCGTGTGTGTGCGTGTGTGTGCGTGTGTGTGCGTGTGTGTGCGCGTGTGTGTGTATTGGGGGAATAAAGTAAAAGTTAATTAGAAATAAACAAGGGGATAAAGAAAGAAAAAGATCGATGTTTTAAAGGAGAAGGGTTAAGAAATGCTCTCGTTCCCGCTCTCTTGCACACACACACTCTGCACACAGACTCCCTGCCCCTCCCTCGCTCTCACTGTCTCCTTTATAATGAGCTCCAGATGTACTGCTGAAGACGGGGGTGAATGGGTGAGGGTGAGGGTGAGGAGAAGTGGTAGTGGGGGAGCTGCCTTGTCATGTGCTCAGGCAAGGAGAGACGCTTTCCGAGGGGACGCTGTCAGTTCTGATCGAGTGGCTGACCAGGCCCTAGGGGCGAAAGAGGGAGGGGGGATGTCCACATCTGGAATCGCTTCAGGTTAGCCCAGACCCTGGCCGTGAAAGGTGAGACCGGGCGCCTGGCAGGGGAGAGGGGGACAGAGGTCTGACACTGGACATACCACAGTCAGGGATCAGTGATCAGAAACCAACAGCAGAAAATGAAACTGCTCAAAAGAAAACAGAAATAGCCCTTTTTAAATCTAGCCTTCAAGTCAGGAAAAACCCTGAAGTTACATAAAGGAACTGTTGCTTTCTTATGACTAACTCTCGCTCAGCACAAAGGCACAACTGTTGAAAAAGATTCCTTATGTCCTTTATTTAACTAAAAACGACATGGAGCAGCCCTAACTGAAATCCTTTTTTAAAAATAAAACAAATCAGAGACCTTTAAATTTCTCCCTTTTAAACAGATGAAGGCTTTCGTGATGTTATTATACCTCAATCCTTTTCTAAAACTTAACAAAAAGTCCTTTCCTCAAACAGCAACGAGGCTGCTTTTAAGAGTTTTTCAAAGATGATATCGTCGCATATTTAAAGTGTAAATTTACAAATATGAAACATGCAAAGTCTTAAAAATTTGATATCCCCACGCCCCTCACCGAAACAACCAGTAATGGATGTGTTAATTTTATGCTGAATTATGTGCAAGACAATAAGAATTATTAAAGCACTCAAAACTTTATAACATAAAAAAACTTTATAACAACTTTATACAGACAGTGACTACACTGTCTGTATAAACTAAAATGACAGACTTTTTGAAAGGAGTTCAATAGTAAAGATGCAAATAAGGGTTAATCCTTTCTGAGGTATTTATGACTTGTACATAACAGGCCTTTGCAAATAGCATTTCCAAGGAACGTGTCACACGATGGCACATGTGTAGCTTAAAGTCTTGCAAAAATTGAAACACTGCTTCACTGGCTTCAACTGCTTTTACGGTCTGTGTGTGTCGTACGAGGACGAGTGTTGACATGTGTTTGTTGACAGTGAAGGTTATGAGGGGCCACAGAGAAGAAACACCTTGCATGACAACCGCAGAGTTAAACGAGGCCCAGGGGCCCTCCATATTAAAGAGAGGATTTCCCTGCTCATAAATATTCTGTTTTTAAGATGGAAATTTCAGGTTGTGGTAATCAGGAAATAAATGCACACAAAGGAGGAACAGCTTGAGATTTCTCTGAAGGAGAATCTGTTCTCGGGTTGTAAATCTCTCTTTTATGAGGCATGTTCGAGGTCCAGGATCATTTTGCTTTCCAAATGGTCTCAACACTAAATGTAATTATTCCTTATATTTTCTGAGGCGTGATTTAAGCCAGACAGTATTGTAGTATTCATATTTCTTTGATAATAACTTATAAATCTTCCTACCATAAGGATTCACTCAGAGGTTGTTTGAGAAAACTGGCAAAATAGTTCAAAAAGAGGAAAATGTCCGTTATTCCTTCTTTTCTAAGATTGGTCAAGTTGGACACTGTGCCGTGGCTTTGCTTGAAATGTATTTTTATTAATATACAAGTTCTTCTTATTACAAATAAAGGATATCATAGGATGTTATCTACTATTTTTTGGATTCAGAAATACATTAGCCTTTTCCCTTATATTGGACTATTACATAAAAATCAAAATGCATTGAAAATGTTTGCTTGTCATTGGCATAACATGGAAAGATGTGAAAAAAACAAAACTATCTTTAAAAAAATTAAAAATGTCAAAGGAGGTCCATGGTGGTTTGTTGTTGACATAAAAAGAAGAAAAATATTATTCCAATTTTGGTGTGTAATTCTATCCAACACCACAAAAAAGTGGGACAAAGGGGTTCCACATAGTCCATATATGAGTCTCCAGACAAACAAGTTGTTTGGACCTCGCCTTCCTTTTCAGTCACAAACACAAATGAAAAATATGCAGATATGTGGTTACAGCATCCAGTCTAGATGTCTTTTTGTATGAACAAGAGTTCAGTGATGCTCAGGCTTGATGAAAATCCTGCCATCACTTGGTGTCCAACATTTGACATGTAGGTGGTAGCAGTATGCCACCATGGCTGCTCCAGAAAGGAAAGAAGACTTCATGATCCAGGCTATGTGAGTTGATGTTCATCTCAGAAACGGCATCCGTCTGCAGGCATACAGCAGAGGGGACAGTGTCTCCCCTCCTGCCCAGGCTGTGCCTCTCCTTCTCTCAGTTGACTGTGGGCACCTGGTTCAAGCTGTATTCCTTGGCTTTGAGCCGAAGGTTGGCGATGCTGTTGGCCATGTTCATTCCCTGGGACGTATTGGGGTTGGAGCAGGTGGGTGGGTAGGTGGCCATAGTGCTGAGAGGCAAGTGGAGAGGGGAAGAGTGGGAAAGGTTACATCACCTGTGTGTAATGGCAAGCTAATGCTCAGCATGAGGCACAGATGTGGAAATACATAACCTAACAAACAAAAAATATCATTGATCATGTGAAAAGCTTTGACACACTCAGAAAACAAAAAATCCCAAAGGAACACAACCAGTGTTTTTGCACATTTTAAATCAGCTCATGTTAACTGTGCTTCATGTTGCATTACCATTTTTCAGGGCATGAAAATATTTAGGCTGAGTTTTGCTTTCAGCCTCTTATATTATAATTATATTCATGTGAAACTGAGATATTCATTCGTTGAATTAGTGACCCTAGGTCTTTGCAGAATCCCAAACAGTCTTTCTTTTCTCCTTGCAAACTACATTGCAAACTACAGGGGTCTGATTATCATGAGATTGCAGTTTGGGGATAAAAAGCCTATAAAAACAAACAAACAATAACAAAAAACCCCCCACAAATGTATATTTAGCAGTAATCAATCAATGGATTGCAGATTACAGACCTGCCATTTTTGAAATTTTCTGTTTTGTATTTGGAATCTTCTGCTACCATAATGCATAGAGCTCAGGGTTCTTATGTGACTTAGTACATCATCTGAAATAAATGTCAGCTTGAAAAACATTCTTTGCACAAGGTACACTAGTTTCATCAGAGGATGGTTTGATTAGGGCAATGAAATGCATGCCCAGTGCTCCACAGTCTATGTTTATCAGACAGCCATTTTAGTCATTTATCTTCAACAGCTCAGTTACCAAAATGTGGATTTTTATCCTAATGTGTTGCTTATGTTCTGTTTGGGTGTGTTGATTTAGGTAATTTTTTTTTTCCTTTGTCCTTTATAAGAGTTTTTTTTCTGTCTTCTATATTTTAAAGTGATCTATCTGTGCTATGTACTGCAAACATTTGCTTTGCTGTGTGTTCTTGACCTGTTTTTGTCTTTTTACCAATATATCATAAATAAATGTTCTCAAATTAGTTTTTGGTTTTGATGCATAACAGTAGTTAATCTACAGAGGGGCAAACTGTACTTTATTTGATCAATCATCTTGTTTTCTTCTGCAGGTTTGCTGTACTGATGTTATCAAGATTCAGTTTAATTACCAGGGGTCCAACACACATTTATAAACTAAATCTGAAAAATAATCTATATCTAAATGATGTCTGATATTTGTTTATCAAGCATCATTCTTGTTCCCATATTTGCATGAGCCTGTATTTCATATGCGTATTTTGGCTGCTTTCTCCTGTCTTCTGCTGTTTTAAAGAACTTTGGATGAACTATTTTGAGTTTAAAGTTTGTGTGCTATAAACACCAATGACTGTTGTGTGATAAAGCAGTGTGCGGTGCACCAGACTACTATTACCAGATAAGCTTTATGTGCAAAAACAGTGGTATACTTCTTCAAAGATAGCAAGAAAAGATGTAGGTGTAGTAAAGTGAAAGCATACTTGTTCTCTGAGGGCAGCATTTTCTGTGGCACTCGCACTGGCCCCCCCTCCGGCATTGGATACCAGCTTAAGGATAATGTACAGTGATGTGTTAGCAGTACATAGCATTATTTCTGCTTCAAAAAAGATTTCCCCCACTGTTCTGCCTCTGGCCAAAAAGCTCTCAGTGAGTTTAAGGCTCGGCCATAGGGTCTGACATTTTATACAGAGTTTCATAATGAAGGATTACTGTAAATCATGACCAATGTAACCAGAGTCACAAAAAATGTTGCCCAGTAGAGCTGTCTCTCTGTTTAAAGTTCATTATCTGGTGTAGTGTAGCAGAGAGGGGTCACAGGGGTCAACAGTGGATTTAATATGGTTTGTTTTCACATTATCACCTCATCAGTAGGGTCACAGGATCTAGACCTGTCTGCTGACAGAGGGGAACGATGGAGGAGAGGGGAAGGAAAGGGGTGTTTGGATTCATCATGGTTAGTTTGGAGTAAGATATGAGCAAGGCAAGATGGTTACAAATACAGTGTAAGAAAGATAGAGAAGTAAAAATGTGGAGATTTTAGATACAGAAAAGAAAAGTCAGGGAGCAACAAAAGGAAGAATGATGGAGGTAGAATGTCAGTGTTTAACTAAAGTATTTACATATTTCATTTTTACAACAGACTATTACTGCATGAAAAAGGAAATACTATATTCCCAATTATTGTGAGTAAAACTTCATAGGTCACACAAAATAACAAATGGATCAAATCAGTATCATTTTGTGTCAATTATCACCATGATTGTTGAATTTTAAAATGAAAAATATTTAGAAAATGTTTTTGTGGAACAGTAACCAAAATGTATAAAAATGCAGCATACTACTGTTATTTCTACAAAGATCTGTGTGTGTGTGTGTGTATATATATATATATATATATATATATATATATATATATATATATATATATATATATATATATATATAAAAAGTATTTTATATATATATATATTTATTATATATTTATTTTATATATATATATATATATATATATATATATATATATATATATATATATATATATATATATATATATATATATATATATACACACACATATATATAATTTCACATTTGGTGCTCCAGCTGCATTGAGGCACAATAAACCACAGTGCAGTGTATGTGGACATTGTAATGATGAAACAGTTTGGCTTGGTTTTAATTCAATATTTAGACAACAATAGAGTCCTACATCAGTGAAGGATAAGATCTCTCAGGCTTTGGATACACACAATACTGACTACTGACAGTGCACATTTAATTTGTTGACAAGTCAAATAATAACACCATTTTATTGTCCTATGTCCACAAGGCAGTGCTGACCGTGTATAAAGAAAATCTAAATGAATGAAGTATCATATATGAGAGGTTTTAGTCAGTTTGAGTTCCGGTGGATCAGAGAAGATGAAGACTTTCAAGAGAAGTATGAGGAGTATGTTCAGGTCGAAGAGGAGTAGGAAATGAAACAATAACAGACAAGCAGTGCGCGCGTATGTGTTTGTGTGTGTGTGAGAGAGAGATGTTAAGGTGGTGTTAACATGTGGTTATTGTGGTATCATCTTGTGCTTTTTCAGCTGGATAGTACAATGTGAGGAACCACAGTACTGCAAAAGTATCACAGCACTGAGTATTTTGGGAGACCTTCGACTCCACTATGCATATTTGACTGTGGTAGTTCATTCAGAGCTTCTGAATTAATCAAGTAAGTTTTAAAAAAATGACATCAATCAAGTTTATCTCTTTGTCTGCCTTATTTGCTGCCTCATTATTTTCCTTTGCCTTTCTGCTTTCCTTTCTTCTGTCAGTCCTTTGTTTCTTGACATGTCTTGTATTTTTTCTTTCCTTTCTTTGTGCCATTTTATTTCTCATTTTGTCTTCGCTCATTGTTTCAGTTGTTTCTTGTGTCATTGTTATTTTTTCTGTTTTTTGCTGTTTATTTTTTGTTCTGTATTGTTTACATGTTTAAAACTTAATCATGTTTATATGGACATACAAACACTGAAAACAGAAAGTTTGTTTCCAATATATTTTCTATATATGTAAATAAAGGATTTTAGTTCTTCTCCCACTGCAGACCATCAGTGTAAACACACTTGGCTTGTTGGTACAGAAACAGTGCAGAGTGTGGATGTAAGGTGAATGTCACGTTATTACGTGATGTTAGCTAAGCTAATCAGAGGTGACACTACCTGTAGGGGGCAGCACTTCCCCAAGACAGGTAATCATTCGGGCGTGGTGCAGGCCGAGGAACAATTGGCTGCTCCACCGCTGTCACATCTCCTGAGTAAGATTTGAGGAGTGAGGCATTTTTGCTGGCCAGCATCGCTCTCTCATTCCTGCGGAACTTAGCTCTTCTGTTCTGAAACCAAACCTGGAATGACAAAGAACAAAAAGAGTGAATTGTTAGCTTGTTTGTTCATTTTTCAACCTCTTCAGTATTGTGGGAGGCACCACCTTTACTGTCCTGTGCTGTGTATTCAAACCCGGCTTAAAGCCCCTTAAAATTTCCAAAAGTATCAACATGTAGGGCTGAACTCTGGAGATAAACTTGTTTACATTTCTAAGGTCTGTATCTTACTATTCTAAGCGCAGTGAGATGACATACGTTGTGAATCTGCACTATATAACTAAAACTGAATTGAATTTATCTGAAAAAGCGCATAACACATCTAAATACATTTGATGAAATGACGCTGCCATAAAAAAACATGGATCCTAGTTTGACTAATTCACTTAATTTACAGGTAGAATTTATTATTGGAACGTATGAATCTATTTGGAAAGTTATAAAAACTGTATAGAGTAAAACAACTAACACTGACAGGTGAAAGAAAAGCTCTGAATGTTTGCTCCCCTCCCTGGGCTGCGACCTTATCGTGGTGGAGGGGTTTGCGTGTCCCAATGATCCCAGGAGCTATGTTGTCGGGGGCTTTATGCCCCTGGTAGGGTCTCCCATGACAAACAGGTCCTGGGTGAGGGACCAGACAAACAGCAGCCCAGAAGACCCCAATGATGAGAAACAACTTTGGGACCACGGAAGAAGAGACGTGGGACCCCCCTCCAGCAGGCTCACCACCCGCAGGAGGGGCCATAGGGGTCCGGTGCTATGTGTGTTGGGCGGCGGCCAAGCTGCTGCCCCCGCGACCCGACCCGCACCAGCGGTAGAAGATGGATGGATGGATGGATGGATGTTTGCTCCAACACTGTGACACAATTTGAAGTAAGTCCTGGATTTTGTTGTGTTATCTGTTTTTTTTCTCCTTGCATCCATTTTCTACATACGGCTGAATCCTCTGTAGGGTCATGGGGGGCTGGAGTCTATTCCTGGGTGACTTAGGGTGAAGGCAGGGGACACCCTGGACATGCCACTAGTCTGTCCATGGCCACCCAAACACATCTCAGTCTTCAAGTCATTAGCAGATGAAACTATCAAGTGATATCACACAGCAAGAGTAACAATAAGTGACCATAGCCAGTCTTCCACACACAGGTCACCAGACACCAGCAGTTACTGTCTATTAAGTAAGAGACAATATAAAAAATCCTGCACCAGCAGCCTGTCAATGACACATTAACTTCTCAAAGTATGACACATGATGGAACATATGGTAATAATGTCTGTACGAAAATTAGTAATGTAGCCTAGTTTTGTTGGCTGGGATTCCAAAACCTTTTGTGATTTCATCCGTTTCTGACATTTAACTGTTTCTACTTGATGTAAAGGCTCAAATAGAGCGTAACTTGGCAGCCAAATGTTATACAATGTGCCGCAATTTCTGGGTTTATTTTGACTTGGACATGAGGCTTTTGTCCTATGTTGTAACCAGGTTTCTTTATACAGTTTAAAGTCAAATGTAGGAGTAGGATCCATAAAATTCGATGTAAACAGCTGTCTCAACACTTCTATCTCGTGCCATAAAATTGCCATGCCTGCATCCTCACACAAATGTATACACCCGCATTCCCTTCATCTACAATTAACCTCATCCAGCACCAAGGACTAACACAGCCCCCCCACCACCACCACACACACACACACACACACACACACATACACCTCTACTTTCCTTTACAGATGATGATGACTGGAGCGGTGCTAATGTTGTTCCTTGCTGTGAAATCAAATCCATTATTAGAAGCTGTGTGCCTTCACAGGGGCTCGCTGTTCGCTGACGCACAGCCTCAGGAATGAGCCCAAACTCTTTTTTATCAAAGGATTTTTGCATCGCTCTTTGCTACACATTAATGACAGATGTGCTGCTTCTCTTGCTCCAACATCACTATTTCCTTTTAACTCTCAGTCTACCCACAGAGCAAATACTTACTTGTTGTTGAAAGAGAATACATTTAAAAATATTATGCATACATTAACATTTTCAAGAAATACGCTGGAAATGTTTAACTATTTCTTCTACCATAGGTTCTATATGATTATTAGGTGCAAGTGAGGCCTGTGTGCATCTAAGCTTCTTGAATTGTTTTGATGACAGTTAGCTTTATCCAGTATCTCCCTCACATTTTGCTCCACGCACTTACAATTTCGCAGTTGCAGCAATAGTACCATGTAAAAGCTCCTTAATTGTCTCCTCTATATTAGGCAGTTACAATCCAGATGACAGAAATTCTGTTGCATACATGCTGGTTCAGGAGTCACCTTCAGTTATTATGTTGTACTCATAGCCGCACAAACAGCAGCAACCACTATTTTTGCCATGACTTTTGAGTCTCTAGCTACATACAGGTTGCCTCTACGGTCTAGAAGGGTGAATTTAGAAGAGACTGTTCTTGCCTAAACAGTGCTGGCTGCAAGCTTTGCTGACAGTACTTTACAGGTTTACACTTAAATTCTATCTTTATCAGTGAACACATTATTATCATTCCTCCCTTAAAGATGGGCAATTGTTGATAACCTACTGGAACCTATAGTATCTATTTTCAAATATCTGATTGAGGTTTTAGGGTTGTGGGTTATGAAGCTACCTGTTGGTTTGGCTCAGGATAGTGTGTCATTTATTTTTATATTTTCATGAAGACAACTATTCCTTTAGACAGTGCCTGTGTGCATTGAATTTTATTTTAAGTCAAAGGAGGAAACACCCGTTTCTTTTAAAATTTCCGTCTATTTGTGAACTACGGTGACAGGGGAATATCACACTCACAAGAGTTATGGTTCACTAGGTGTATTTCTAATTCCCTAGACAAGTGCTTTGCAGCTTAAAAGACAATTATAGTAAGGTACTCACCCACTTATGCATGTTTCTGTTTGTTTTATTGTTATGTGCTATATATTAGAGGAGTTTTTTTTTCTGTGTGAAGACAGGGAATACATTGGGGGGATTAGAGAAATGGGAAAAAAAGGAATCAAGTGGCCCAGTGTTTTCACTGATATTAATTTGCATACTAAAATGTCCCATTGTTAGGATATCCACTGACCCATAGGTTAAGGCACATATCGTATCGTATCGTATCGTATCGTATCGTATCGTATCGTATCGTATCGTATCATATATCATATGTGTGTGTGTGTATATATATATATATAAACATCATTCATGTCAAAAGGACTGTTTTTTTAGAATTTTATTTAATATTAATATTTCTACTGTAGTATTTGCATGCCATTTTTATTACTGTATTTATTTGTTTATTTATTTTGTTTTTATGCTGAAAGATATAAATACTTTGTCACTATATCCAGAGTGAGCTTAAAATCAATTTTTAGTGAAGTTAGTGCAGTAATAATTTAAAAATTAACACAGTCTCTCTAATTCTTTTGTTCGACTTGGACTTAATCGCCTTCGTATTTATACTGTTTGGAATGCACTCTGTGTTCGGATAGTTGCGTAAACATAACTGTATTTATATACTGAAAGACTGAAATCAGCCATGTACACACGTGTGTATGCGTGTGTGTGTGTGCATGTGTATGTGTGTGCGTGTGTGTGTGTGTGTGTGAGAAGCCATGACTTCATTGTGTCCCATATCGCTTACTTCTAAAACCAAACCTTCACCTGTAATTACAGCTGTCAATCTGACAGAGACTCATTACAGAAAAAATATTCATTGCTTGAAAAAAAAAAAGTTAATCCATTATGTGTGTCGATTGGCAGATTTGGTCTTGGTGTGTGACATCACTCATTTACCAATTACATGCCGTTCTGCTGCTGACCTCGTGTTGCAGAAACTTGCAGTTTGTCACTTATCTGTAAACATCTGAGGCAATTAGACATCATTACATCCACTTTTCTCATCACATCCAGTCCACTGGGGAGTTCTTGCAAACTGTTCACAGACCCTGAAATATCAGTCATTATTGACAAGATCATGCATGCTGAGAAATTATCAGTCTATTGCAGTTGCTTAATATTAAATCAAAATATGTTAACGACTTTCAATCACCAATTAGAATTTTTAATACATCTAAGATTATTTGAAGCTGTAGAGCTGGGCACCCCGCTGTTTGTATGACTGCATTGACTTTGGATTCTTTTAAAAAAAAAAAAAAAAAACTCCGTCCTCTCGCTTGATTTTTAAAATAATCATTTCAACTTTAAGATATGAGATGTGAGTATACTACAGTGTTGCCAGAACTTCAAGAATAGCTTTTTCTGCAACAAATAATATAGCAAATTTCTGTATTGTGTGTGTTTATAGCAATCTCTTTTGTGTGTCTCTATATGGTAAAAATATGACTGTGCCAGCCTTGCAATCTAGGGACATTTTTTGGTTAATCCCCTGTAATTCATGGCTAAATATGTCTGATAAACTACTGCTACTGAAAAACCTTCATAGGTCAAGTAATCACAAAAAAGTGCTATTTTAAGGGAGAAAACTGTGACAAAAAAGCTTTCTGAATGTGGTGTTTGAATCATTAAAGAGACTGAGAATGTAAGTGCAGATTTGCTACTTGAGGGGAACAAGGAAACATGACATTGAAAGAATAAGGGATGTTTTTTTCTGTCATGTAGATAGCGTCCCTGTTTCCTACCTGGACTCTGGCTTCGGTGAGATTGACCCGGCGAGCCAGGTCCTCTCTGACGAAGGCATCAGGGTAATGTGTCCTCTCAAACACTCTCTCCAGAGCCTGAAGCTGGCTGCTGTTGAATGTGGTCCTGTTCCTGCGCTGCTTCCTCTTTTTCTTTTCCTCTGTGTTCATCTGTTCATCTGCCGGCAAACAAAAGTGAAGGAACCTTTATTAGACAAAGCAGAGTGTAAGTTTTCACATACTAAACACTTCTTTCTTTTTAGGAGGACAAAGGAAATATCAAGTTTAAAGAAAGTGTCAGAACACATCAAATCTTAATATTATAGACCTCTACATTTGAAAATGACTGCTTCTACTGATACTGCTGCAGCTTAATAGAAAGTTTCAACCAGAAATTTAAAAAATAAAAAGATGCAACAATGATCCAACTAACATTTTAAGTCTAATGTCTAATCACAGGTTAAAAATCTGAAGGCCTGGCATCAAAGTAATAAATAATATTGATTGTTTAGACTGCATTACAAAAATACTGATGGGTTTATATGCACCTGAAAGGTGCAGTATAACATTATATTCATTTGGCAGATGCTTTCATCCAAAGCAACATTTTTTTCCCATGCATGCAGACAGACTGGGAGCAGCTTGAGATTCTTGCTCAACAAATTAACCATACAATTTACAGCCAACCTGCTCTCCCTCTTAGGCTACAACTGCACTGAGTAAAATTTAGATTTGAATTTGTGTCAAAATGCACACAGTGATGGATGTCCCATAAAACCGTAATGCTTTAGTTTATACTACAGCATTATGGTTTTCCATCTCATACACCGACATACCAAATTCAAAGTGACACAAAAATTTGTCAATCAATGAATCCTTAATTTAAAAAAAAATCAATCTATCCATTTGTATTGTTCATGTCAGGCTAAATAGTACAACAGTGAGACTAATTTTCCAAGGTTTTCTTCTTTGTGCACATAAAGCAAAAATTCTAAATGAATTGATGTAATGATCACCAGACACCTAATCTGACTTGTTAGTTTCTTTTCCTCCGCTTAGTATTATGCCTTAACTATCAGAAGTATTTAAAGTATAGTAACATAGTTGTCAATTATTTTATTTTTTGTAATGCAACAAAAAAATGAATGAAGTTCAGCCTGATCACAAAAATGATGTTTGTGCTCTAATTTACTGAGCAGTCCCGCATTTAGTTTCTGCCCTTGGTTCCTGCCTTTCTTCCTCTATCCTCTCTCTTTCTTCTTTAGAGCCATGTTCACCTGTTTGTTAGGATTTTACAAGTCATTTTTATTACTGAGCTGGCTAAGAAATATGATATGTCTTGTAGGTTGTAATGTTAAAAAACGAACTGACACTAGACCATTAGAATATATATATATATATATATATATATATATATATATATATATATACACACACACACACACACACACACACACACACACACACACACACACACACACACACACATATATATATATACATATTCATGGTCACCGTTTACAACAATTTTTAAAAACACTTAAGGTAAATTTAGCACAAACTTCTCTAAAGTCAGAGTAAAACCTTGGAAGTGGTTAAAGCTGCAGCGGGACTCAGTGAAACATGGACTTAGTTCATTGAGCTGCTCCACAGCACAGAGGTCCTCTCTGACCTTCCTGCCTCTTCATCACCTGCACACTACTTCTAGACATCAGTTTGAACCTTTTCTTTGTGTGCACCTTCTCTGGACGCCACTTGTAGCTTTTCTCTTTTGGTCCATTTTCATTTCACCTACAGTTAATCAGTGGCGGATACCTGTGGGTATAATGACAGCTGCTACCTGCCATCACTGATGTGACTAGCCCTGTCAGTAGAAACCTTCTATCAGTAGAAGCCTTCTATCCGTAGAAACCTTCTGTCAGTAGGCTGTGCAGGAATGTAGGTTGGTAACGATGGGATTAGGATGAAAAGACGAGACAAGACACGGACTACACAATGAAGTCTGTCCCCGATTCATGCGGAACCTCAGTTGTCTTTATCCCTGCATTCTGTCAACTGCTGATTAAAGACTGAAGAACCGGTGAAGGTCGAGCTGTAGCTGCAGGAGATAGATCCTTCACACGAGGATCAAGGTGTTCACACATCTACCGTCCTAAAGAGGTTCCAGCATTCACACTAACCTGTCTTCCAAAATCATATTCTTGTTCAACTAAACTGCATTCTCGGTTAGGTTTTCAGAGGAACGTATTTCCTGCCTGATTCTGAGAGTTTGTTTTTGATCCACCCGGTGCCCGGTAGCCGGACCGGACACCGACGCAATCGTCGGCTCCTTCTCAGCCGCGCAGTCCGGCCTCAGCAGCAGTAGAGCGGAGAGGTGTGGTCCTGTAGTGAAGGAGTGTTCTGTCTGAACCCAAACACACATTCTGCTCAACATTACCAACCTTCATCAAGCTTGTAGTTATCGTTGTGAAAATGTCAACCGAACCCTGACATTTTCCGAAAGTGGTTTTAGTGCCTATTTTGGTGTCTGTCATAACCCAGCAGCGGCTGAAAACGAAACTTCAATCGAAAAGTACTGCTTCCAAACGGGACGCAGAGCCGCCCGGGCCTCCGTCCGTCCGGTCACCGACCGGAGGCTCGTTTCATACAAAACGTGAATGTAGTTTCTTTTAAGCTGAAGGGGAGTATTTCTGGAGACAGAGTAGTTTATGTCGTCTCTCTCCACACACACTGATGTTCACTCCATCAGTGCCACCAACACAACATATTTACCCTACGTGAAAACTTGAATTTGAATTTCAGTCAGCTGGTCTCTGAAGATCCTTCAAATAAGCCCCGAATTAGCCAGAAATAATTCCTTAACCCTTTTCTTAACCGAACAAACATCTAAAAAAAAGCAGAAAACAAATGGAAGTTCTTTGCCAAAGTGTATGTATTTATTGTGCAGTACCTTCAGCTCTGTGCTCAGCTCAGTATTCCTGCAGGGTGCAATTAGTGGAGTTGCCTTGTGGCTCAACAAGACCACAAAATCACACTTTGACAAAAAGGTTCCCGCCTAATTATCTGCACACACGGTGTAGCTGCTCTGACATGCACATCCATGTGTTCTTACACTCACTCCAGAATGCAATAGACTATTAGGATTAGTTCTCAGCTACAGTTTCTCTGATTATCTTTGACCAAATATATCATTTGATGCTTTAAAGTCTTTCATCTCCTTCTGTGTTTTTCAGAAACTGTTGTTGGTAGCTGATGACAGTGACTTTTAGACATTTTAGACACACATAAGTATATCAACACCGTTGCTCATTAAATGCAGCACAAGTACTGACACTTGTGTAAACAGTCAAAAATTATTTATTTATTCAAGTGTTTTTTAAATTTGTTTTTTCCACTGTGCGTCATAATTTTTTATTTTTTTTTTTTTGCATTTAATTAAGATGGCAATGGATCAATATAAATACTTATTAGAGGCCTGATCAAGTATCACTGTGGGGTGTTGCTGATTCAGGTGTGTGTGTGTGTGTGTGTGTGCGCGCGCGCGCGTGTGTGCGCGTGCGTGTGTGTGTGCGTGTGTGTGTGTGTGTGTGTGTGTGAATGTTTTGCCGATATGTTAAGTGTGAACATCTCAACGTGGAAATTAAAAATTGATCAGAATGAGTGAAAAATTGGAATATTAAGAACCATAAAAACAATCAGAAAGAGTTGACTTATGTGGTCAAAAACTATTTCAGTCGTTGATTTAAATTTCCACTTGAGTATATTTTTGAGTATATATATATATATTTTATTTAACTGCAGTGAGAATTGATAGGTTTCATAATCCAGTAGGTCACATTTAACTACTCTATTTGTAGAGGGTTTTAGAGTATGTTTTGCCTTTAGTAGAATTCGAGGCTTGACATGGAATGAATGGTGTAAAAGTTTTTCTGGGCTGCTTTTACTATAAATATACTTTCTCCACACACAAACACGTTTGATTATTCAATACTCCATTTTGTTTGTTTGTTTGTTTGAATTTTGTTTGGTGTCAGACACTGCCATATGTATATCACATATATCACATATATGAAAAAGTAGAAACATTTCACAACAAAATGCAGCATTTCTCCATTCATTTCTCTTTATTTGTATTCAGATTGATTTTTTTCCCACTTATTTTACATATTTTTGAAAATCAATAAATAAGTCTGGGCTAAAAGAAAACTTTCTGTTTTCCCCTCATACTTCTTTTAATCATCATTTGACCTCTCAGGTTTATCTTAGAAGTCCTTAGAGGGGGCCCTGGGTTCACAACCAACTCTAAAAATGCACAATCATTTCTATAATATGTTGATTCAAAATGTTTTTGTTTGTTTATTGTGTGTTTTTAATGCTCAATCTAAGCTGATTGTTTGATATAAATTACTGAAGTTTATTCTTCTTTCTGCTCCCTTTCTTTCAGAAGTTTGGAAACTTTAATTTTTGTATTGAATTGAATTATTTTGTTTGTTTGTTTTTTGTTTTGTCGGTGAATGAAATAAAAGTAACTATAACCATCACATGTTTCACAAGTAAAATGCTAATCTGCAGAGCAAAGGACTAACTGTGTTGCTTCCTTTGAGTTTGACTCTGAGTTTGTAGATCAGTGGCTCAAGGTAGGCACATGGTGGATTCACAAGGAAAACAGCGCAAACAACAGTAAAGTGTGGCTGTAAACGGTCAGCAGCCGTTTAACGGGTCATCAGTCCACAGACTTGTCTACTCTGGTGACAACCTGAGAGAAGCTAGGTCTGGTTGGAGAAGAGACTTCTGGGTAGGCCACTGTCACTGACAATACATTCATTATGGGTCTGTATGTCGACAGCTGACAAAAAAGCTCTGCAGACGGTGATAAGAGCTGCACAGCAATAACAAACTCACTCTCCCTGCTCTTCTTGCCTCCAGAAGGCAACAAACATCATCAGGGACTGGTCCCATCCTGTTCACCAGGCTGCTCAGACAGACGCTAAATAAAAACTACAACCTCTCGTTCACTGAATAGTTTTCACTCATGAAAACTATCATCTGAACAGTCTCTCTGTAAAATACTCACGAATACACTTGCCTTTTTTAAAGTGGAATTTTACTCAGGGAATCTCACAAAAATTATTTTATGTGTACAAAATGCATACGTGTATTCTGTGTGTGTGTGTGTATATATATATATATACACACACACATATATATGTATATATATATATGTGTGTGTAAATATATATATATATATATATATATATATATATATATATATATATATATATATATATATATATATATATATATATACATGTATATATATATATACACACACACATATATTGACCTCAATATATATGTATATATATTGTGTATATATTGAGGTCAGTTTTACTAGTGTTTGAATTTAGTTGTTCTGTGCTATGACAACAAATCTGAATGTGAAGGTGTTCAGCTGGAGGTTGAGGCGTAAACTGGCCAACAAAAGGGGTTAGATAATTAGTTAGGTTAATTAAATCACCAGAGAAAGTAAAAATAGCTCACTGAATGAATTGTACAGGCTGTTTTAACATTTCACTTAATTTTATTTTTGCTATTTTCACGAAACATTTATGGAAGGTGTGGGAAGAAAAACCTGCACACAAAATATCCAAATGTATTTTATTAAAGCTATATTTCGAATAATTTAAAAATACCTTGGAAAAGAACAAATGCAAGGTCCTGTAATAACACCAGACCGACTTCAAATGAGCTTCATGTCTTTTCTGGATAATGACCCCATACATGTTCATTCTGAATTTTATTTAAAGTGGACTCAAACATTTAAATAATATTCAAATAAATTGATCGTTTTCCACAAAACACTGTTCTATTAATATCTATCCAGCCTGTCTCTTCAGGCTGATGTTGAAATGAAACCATTTGCTCATTTGCAGGAATTAACCCACTCAGTTCCATGCCATCAGCAATTTCTTATAATAAAAGAGTAGGAAAACATATCAACTTTGTTGTTTTAGAATGAAATGCTATTTTATGTATTATGGACTCAATAAAAAATAGAGATGTGCGTAACAGGGTGGAGATTTGTAAAATACACTACCGTTCAAAAGTTTGGGCTCACCTGGAAATGTCTTTATTTTTGAAAGAAACGCAATATTTTTTTTCCAATGATGGTAACATTAAATGAATGATAAATCCAGTATAGACATTACAAATGTGGTAAATGACTATTCTAGCTGGAAACAGCTGATTTTTAATGGAATATTTCCATAGGGGTACAGAGGAACATTTCCAGCAACCATCACTCCTGTGTTCTAATGCTACATTGTGTTAGCTAATGGTGTTGAAAGGCTCATTGATGATTAGAAAACCCTTGTGCAATTATTAGTTTTCATGGAAATCATGAATTTGTCTGGGTGACCCCAAACTTATTTTGTGAAAATGACCCAAAATATGTAGAGCAGCTGTGGCTTTCACGTCTCTGTCAGTAAATTGAAAGAAAAAAAAAATCGTATAATGACATCCTAAACATGTCGCCGTGAATCTGGCGTAAATCTGAGCCAGAATACTGGGCGAAACCCCGAATGACAAGAGACACGTTTCTACTGATCAGAGCAGAATGCGTTTTCTGAACATGACCGATTAATTTCCTCTGCCATGTGTTAGTCACATTTGCACAAAATCAGATCCGATCAGATGCTGTTATCTGACTCTTTCATTGTCGGAACGAGGACACGCGCGGTAATTATGACAAACGATTGGGTTCCGATGGTTGCTAAAGTGTTTTGACAAGCCGAAAATAAGCGTGAATTAACCCGGCCACTTCCTCACGTATATTTCTCACAGTCGCCACTTCGATTTTTAGTCTTAGCAATAACAATAACAGTAATTAAACTGTGTAACCTTTCAGGTGAGCTCGGTGAACGGCCCTCTGTAGATCACCGTTTATTTACTCTCTCAATGGAGCGCCGGAGAGCGACCGGTTTCTTCGCTGTTACGAGGATTTATCCAACTTGTAGTCGACCTCCATGCACGCAACGGCACAGTTAAGTACAGGACAATGATAAATAAAAAGTAGGATTATCGGGATGCGATGAGCAAAGGGACTGCTTCCTATCTGCACTCAGGAATTAACGAGTAATAGTTCAAAAAGATTATTTTTACTACAGGGAAAAAAACTCCAAACAATCACAAACTTGGAGCAGTTATCATGACACTCACTGTTAGTATGTTTTTTAAAAGATCCATTTTAAGTAATTGTTTTCGCCAGACTAAAAAGATCAAAACCTGGACGATAAATAATGTGACATTCTTTCGGTCAGCAGTTATGAGAAGGAGATTTATGAGCCCTGAGTTCGAGCAGTGAGATTCCTTCTCTGACCATGTCCACCAACATCACCATACCTCAGCAGCTTCAAAGTGTTAATGGTAAATTGATGGGGGTTTGGAGCGGGAGGCCGTCAGGGATGATGCACTGCCAAAACTCACTAAAGGATTCCTTCCATACATGCTCTGATCCATCCACACTCCGCAACACTAAAAACAAGTCAGTTTAGCTTTCAGCTTGTCACTGGCATTAAAACTAGATTTGTGTGAAATGCGATGTTCCCTGTGCCTGATTACGCGTGGTTTATCCACAGAGGTTCTACAAAAACATCAGTTTTTTTTAAATTAAAAAAAACTTTAAAGGTTGTTTATGATCTCCCGTGCTTAGTCCCATTCTGTGTTCAGCCTCTCTCCGATCTGCCTTTCACTTACTCTCCTGCTGGGTCGTGTCGCTCCCGCTGGTAAGCCCCGGAGACTCCAGCATATTCCTCCCCGCCTCCGCGACGCTCTCGTCTGCGTGGGTGCCAACCATTTCCCCTGCCTCTTCTAGATCCAACAGGTGGCTGACCGAGAAGTTTTTTTTGGCTTGCAGGTTGTCCAGGTTAGACGTGATGGGACTCTCCAGGCGGTTTGATATCGTAGCTTGCCTGTCCATTACATGTGCATAGCTAGAAGTCATGACGCAACTGGGGTACGGCGGAAAAAAACGGAGGAGTAATTTAAAAAAAGCAAAGGATCACAAGCGAGCCAAGTAGATCCGTGCGTGCAGAACGCACAAGCTGCGTCTCCAGAAAACAGCCAGATAGAAAGTCGGGTTTCCCGAGCGAGAGACAGATTTGTTCACATCTAGATCAGCCTCCGACGGCTCAAACAAACTTCAACAAAGTTTTCTTTTCGCCTGCGTTTCTCCAATCGAACCCGTTACAGCCAATCCATCCAGCGGTGCGCGTCAAACAGGAGAAACATCGGCCTCTGCTTTGTCCTGTGGCCAAAGAGCGAGTTTCAAATGAGTATTTCTAAGAAGTCATATAAGAAGAAGAAGAAGCTCTGTTCTCACTCCGACTGAGACACATCTGAGCATGAAAGCTGCTGCTGCTGTTGCTGCTGCTGATGACGACCAGATGCGCAAATCTCCGAGTGTGCACACAGCTTGCTCTGGCGCAGGGAGGCAGAACGTTACCGCCGCGCCTCCAGGCTACATACTATCTCTATCTCTCTCTCTCTCTCTCTCTCTCTTACACTCTCTCTCTCTCTCTTAAATGAAACTTTGCGGCCCCTGCGAGGGTACACACACACTCTAACACACCCTTAATAGGAGCCGTATAATTACATGCCTTTATGCTGTGTCTGACGCTTCACAGGCCCCCACCACGAGCTGCCACCCCTCTAAACCCTCTCTCACCTCCTTCCTCTTCCTCTCCCTTCAGCAGAAACATCAGCAGCACCATCAACAACCCTGGCTTGGTCCGCTGTTGTGCTCCTGGCTGGCAAACATCAGAACGACTAACGCGAGTAGGAGTGTGTGCGAGGGGAGCATCAGTCAGCAGTTTGTAGGGAGACACACTGTTGTTATCACTGTTTGTGTGTTGATAAACCCACTCTAAATGTCTTGCGGTCTGCCACCAACTAAATCAAGCATAACCAGCGGCAGGGTATCCACAGAGCTGTCTGCCTGGGTACAGGCTGATGTCAGAAACTCTAAAAAACACAATCAGAGCAGAAAATGATACTGAATTCATTCTTTTAAATATAAACTTAAAATGAAGCTAAAGCGGTTTCTCACATTTTAAACTATTCAGGGTGAAGCAATTTTTCTGCTCTGGACTAATTTGGATAAAGTGAAACACTGCTGGTAAATCTAGGAGTGAGTTTAGGCTCCTGTTTGGTATTTGACTATAACATCTATTCAGGTGCTTACCACTGAATTACCTTGTTTTAAATTTAAGGTACTTACCAAAAGACCCTTTAGAATAGGCATCAGAACTTCCACATTCCCTTTATCAGTCCACCAGTCATCAACAGTCATTTGCTGATTCTATGGTCTTATAATGTGTCAGTAGTTTGTTAACAGAATCACACAGCTGCTACTAGACATGTCTGTGATTCTCCTATATTTTAATCAGAGCAGGAGGAGCATCATGATGTACACTCCATCAACTGAATTCTGAACTGATGGCCTAAAACACACCCAACTTTGTTGGCAGGTAGTGGAAGGAAAACTGAAAGAGTATGAGCATTATTCTTTTTCAATTCAGTTAAATTCAATTTTATTTATATAGCGTCAATTACAGTCAAATTGTCTCAAGACGCTTTACGGAACCCATATGCCTGACCCCCAGAGCAGCCCTAAGGCGACAGTGGCAAGAAAACACCCTTTTAACAGGGAAAAAAACCTCGAGCAGAACCCGGCTCTTTATGTGGGGGGACCCATCTGCCTGCTGGCTGGGCGGGTTGAGAGGGACAGAAGAGGTAGAGAGGTAGAGAGGTGGAGATAGAGGTAGAGGGTTAGAGGTAGGGGGGGGGCACCATAAAACACACAATTTGATACATGCATGATAAGACAGATGATACATGCAAAGTACAACTGACATGGAAACTAATTCTAGTTTACTGCTATGGTGTACGGCTCTGGCATTTACATATATAGCTGGTGGTAAATTCAAAGATATGTAGAAGAGCAAATCAAGTATAGTAAGGGCAATGCAGAGTAGATTGGTGGAAATGGGCAGCTGGAAGCAGTGGACTGGAGGAAGGTCAGCAGCAGCATCCCACAGATGGAGATTAGGCCAGTTGGTGGGAGAACAACCACAGATCTGAAGCATCCAGCTCTGGGACCAGGGACACTCGGAGAAAAGACACAGGGAGAAACAGAGTTAGTGTAATGCAATAATGGTATATATATTAAATACATAGGTAGGGCTCAGTGCATCCAGAGAGGTCCCCCAGCAGCCTAGGCCTATAGCAGCATAACTAGAGACAAACTAAAGGGACGTCAAGCGGGGAAGTCAGTTGTGCAAATGAAAACACCAGCTCACCCCGTCAGGGTCTCCCAGTGAGCCTTAACTATAAGCTTTGTCAAAAAGGAAGGTTTTAAGCCTGGTCTTAAAAATAGAGAGGGTGTCCGTCTCCCGAACCCAAACTGGGAGCTGGTTCCACAGGAGAGGAGCTGATAACTGAAGGCTCTGCCTCCCATTCTACTTTTAGAGATTCTAGGAACAACAAGTAAGCCTGCATTCTGAGAGCGAAGAGTTCTGCTAGGATAATATGGTACTATCAGGTCTTTAAGATATGATGGAGATTGGTTGTTAAGAGCTTTATATGTCAGAAGAAGGATTTTGAATTCTATTCTAGATTTAACAGGAAGCCAATGAAGAGAAACCAGTATAGGAGAAATATGATCTCTCTTTTTCAGTGTTTTGACATTAGAAATCCCTAATGTTGTGTATATATATATAAAGGAAATACCATGAAGTCCACCAAACATTTGGGAAGATTTTCATGTTCAAATCAATTAAAGATCAGAGAAAAGGAGAAAGACTTTTCCTGAAAGAGTAACCTTTCTAAGACTGTGGTCCTCCAGGAGTCCAAAGAAGAATCTGACAGGACATCATCACGGTAAAGTATATTTGCCTGATTTTTAAAATAAAGTTTTGGTTACATTTATAACTTAAAAATGCTTTAAAAATGCTTCAGAGGAGACAAACCTAAACAGGAAAATAGCTCTGTAGTTAGACTGTGATGTGGGGGTCACAGTTGTATTCAACACAAGCCAAAAGCGTTGGGAGCCTCTGCTTAAGGTCATTTTAAAACACTTTATGTCATATTTTAAGACCTTTTTCTGAACGTGTAAAGTACAACAACCCCAGCCATCAGAAAAATGTGGTGGAGTAAAAAAGTCCAATATTTCCATCTGGAAGAATAGTCTCCTCAAATGTCAGTAGGCTATCGCAAAACTGAAATGTATAGACTCCCTTCTCAGAGCTGGTACTGAACTGTAGGTTATTTGGATTAGAGATCTCCATGATGAAGGGATGAAAGAAGGCTGAAGCTGGATGCGGGTGGGTGGGGGGTTAAGTTTTGGGAGGGTCATGTGTTCATATGGCAAGAGTCAACTCTCTGCGCTGAGCTGCCATAGACATCCCATAGCTTCCAGCCCCCTGATCTGGGAAAAGAACACTTGATGCCATCAAAGGGACGGGGATTGAATCCAGATGTGCCTCTCTCGTTCTTTCCATGTATTTAATGAAGACACAGGGATAGAGTAGACTTTTTCATCATTAGTTTTCCCCCCAGATTCTCTTTTCCTGGCTACAAGTCCAATCCAATGCCAGCTAGGGCCAAAAAAAAAAAAAGGGGGGGGGGGGGGGGGGGGGGGGGGGGGGGTATGTCTCAGACTCAGTCTTCTCCTACAGGGCCCCTATTCTTTGTTCAGAGCTCAATGTGAAAGTGCCCTGTTTGTTCTAGCCACTACAGTCTGCAAATGGAAACTTCCAAACATCTCTGTGAGGAAAAAGTCTTCCAAAGCTGATGTTAGCAGAGACAGTTTGTGCAAAACACAGAAGTTAGCTAAGCATTTTATGCTTGTGTTCATTCATAAAAAATCAATAATGGCCTAATAGTGACAGCAGAGCATATTAAACACAGCATCGTTCATTTGAATAAATTTGGGGCTAAGCATTTAATGGCTGTTAGCAGAAGCGTCAAGTCACTTAAGGTAAGTACATTTGGTTTATGCATCCCACAATCGCAGATATGTCCTGAAAGAATGTAGGGAACCCTAAATGTGGATACACTGCAAAATCTTTGCAGGGATATTCTGAGATGCAAACCACATAAACAAACATATAGGTTGAATCTGTCTGCCTCTACACTATACAAAATGCCCAAAAGGTAGTCTGTACAAGTATTTCATTGAAAATACTAAAAATTTCAATAAAAAATCAAGAAGAGCAACAGAGGAGTGATTTTTCTTTGAGAAGGAGCATGCAAAGCATGCAACTATTTACAATCACCTCTCACATCTTTTACAAAGTCCTGAGTGTCTATTTGGCCTGATAATAAATGTAATAATCAAATTAATTAATCCGTTGCACTCATTGCCTCCTACTGATTTGCAGAATATTTTAGTCACTGTTTCCAAAACAAAACTTAATGAAAGAAAAATTTGTCAACAAAATTTGTAAATCAGTACTCTTTTATTTGTGTTTATATGTGGAAAAAAAGACATCCAACAGAATTAAAAGTATCCATTTGAATGCAATGTCCGTGGACATATTATATGCCAACCATTTGAGTGTCATTTTCCATAATATGATTTGGAGGAACCCGAGTTGCATTTCTGATCTGCAACATGAAATAGTTGACTTTATTTTATTCCTATGCTGAAACCAACAGTTCAATAAATGTTTCAAGAATTTTATCAGCATTAAAAATGTCTCTGTCTGTCTGTCTGTCTGTCTGTCTGTCTGTCTGTCTGTCTGTCTGTCTGTCTGTCTGTCTGTCTGTCTGTCTGTCTGTCTGTTGTCTGTCTGACCAACAATTTCTGGGCTCAGATTTAACTTCAATAAAATGCATTACCTAAATCATAAAGCCTGAACTTTTTCTGCCTGATACAGTTTTAAACTGTGCAAGTCAAAAACACAAATGATCATAAATTAATGCTGAATTTCATAAAATTAGTTTTGAGTTTAAGGTGGAACCTCAACACAGAGTCATGAATCTCCACACTGAACTTCATGTCAAGACCAAACGCCTGCACAAGAATAATTAGGGTCAGGACAGGTTTGCAGTTGGTCCAGCTTGATGAACGGTGGGTGGTGGCTGAACAGTAAATGCACAAAATCCTACTCACCCATCAAGATGAATTTTAAATGTTAATGGTTAAAATTCAATGGTCAGATAAAATATGTATATTACATTGTATTTATACAGCCGTTAATTTTTTCCCCCATTGTTTAAACTTTGACCTACATTTTTGTTTGACACAACTCATAAGGCCTCTCCACAATCGCCAGAAAACATCACACTGATTATTACTTTGATTCATTTGCGAATACTGAAAGAGATACAATAAATAAGGATATAAAACAACAACAAGTCTACAAACCACAGCTACAAAATCAGGAATTAATTGCAAAAAGAAATGATGACTGAATTGACGTAGGCTGCATCTTGGATTAAAATCATTTCAATATCAAATGTCTCTGAAATGTATCTCAACATCACAAGGTAAACACAAAGACATGCAAGAAATGGCTTCACTTATCACAACACAAAAATGACTGTAAACAATCCTTATAAACATTAATTATGCATGGATGTAGTCATGTTTACTGTATGCCCATGTGCACATTATACACATATACACTACCATTCAAACGTTTGGGGTCACCCAGGCAATTTCATGTTTTCCATGAAAACTTACACTTTTATTCATGTGCTAACATCATTGCACAAGAGTTTTCTAATCATAAATTAGCCTTTCAACACCATTAGCTAACACAATGTAGCATTAGAACACAGGAGTGATGGTTGCTGGAAATGTTCCTCTGTACCCCTATGGAGATATTCCATTAAAAATCAGCCGTTTCCAGCTAGAATAGTCATTTACCACATTAACAATGTCTGGACTGGATTTCTGATTCATTTAATGTTATCTTCAGTGAAAAAAAAGCGTCATTCTTTCAAAAATAAGGACATTTCTAAGTGACCCCAAACTTTTAAACGATAGTATATCTACATTCAATTAAATTCGTTTCAATTCAATTTTATTTATATAGCGGCTATTACAGTTCAGATCGTCTCAAGACGCTTTACTGAACCTATATGCCTGAACCTCCATGCACATGTGTATGAATATGCATATAGGCAAATATTCAGACAGAAACAAATTTACATAGATTTCATGAACATATCATATATTTGTCTGACAGCTGGACTTCCTCTCCAGATTGTGACTTCCTATTTATCCATTATGCCCTGTGCTGCAGACGTCAGCTTTGAGGTGCTAGTATTTATATCTTCTCCTTCGATCTCCTTATTAAAGAAAAACGGTACTTTTTCCTCCTCTATATTTATGTGGTTGGTACCAGCTGAAGGTAAAGTTTTAAAGGTAATCTTTGTCCAGACAGTAATTAAAATGAGTTCCCCTCCTACTGGCTACAGACTGGTAGAACTGTTAACGCGCTGATTCCTGACAGCCTGGTGACATCCCGTTAAGAATCTTTTCAAATACCGGAGTTTTTCTTATTGACTGCATTTTTTATTTATTTATTTTTACTTCGACGGGACCAAAAAATTACCAAAATAAACGCTTCAAAATCAAAGCTCAGTCTTGGTCTTCATGTCTTCTCTGTCTCTGCTCGTCTTGCAGGAGGCCGGCCCCGGGCTGCAGGGGACGGGGAGGACAATCCGGGCCGCCGCCGCTGTCCACTGAACCCTGGTGCTGATTGGAACAGCGCTGCGGCCCGTGTCCGGTTTTATTTCCCTTACCAGGAGTAAATGGTCTCTGTGTTGACTCTTTGTGTAGGAAACCATATGTTGCAGACACGCTCCTCCTGCCTGATTGCAGCGGCCGCACCGGGACGTGCTCACCGCGGAGCCTCGGAGGAGGCTGTCAGGACCTGCTGCTCCCGCACAGCAGCGGGAAAACCGGAGGAATCATCTGGCCTGTCCAGCCTCGTGTTAGCCTAAACATAGAGAAAATATGCTAGAAGCCTACTCACATCATTTAATAATCTCACATCTGTTATCCATGGAAATAAATATAGAAGCGTATCAACTGTGCAGTGGTGAGACATTAAGTAGCTCACATTTAGAGGTACTTCACTTGAATAGTGTTTCTATTGCTACTTTATAGTTGCATTTCTACACATTTCAGAGGCAAATATTGTGTTAATATACAATCCATATCATAAATCTAGCTGCTTTGGGCATCAGTATTTTAAATAGAGAACACAGTCAGTTCAAATGTTGTTCAATGACTCAGTACCCTCCATAAATGTCACACCTCTATGACTACAGGTCATTACACGAGGGGAACAATTCAATACTCACTACTGTATCTCAATAGTAAAAATCCTATTATGTGAGAGTTACAGTCCAACTTTGGCTAAAGAGAGTCTTTCTTTGGCCATCCATCCATTTAGTGTGAGGCGCATGCAGAAAGGCTTTCTAATTTATATTTATTTGTACTATAGATTTAAAAAAAAATCTATATTTTGTTTCCATATATATATTGTGCAATTCTGATCCTAAATATCCCTCCATGTGATCAAATAGTCATCGTAAATATAGATCTCATGAAATGTCCTGCCGAATATGCATTTTAATAAAAACACAACATTAACATGAACTTAGTAAAGAAAAGATTTTCAAATCCCAACTCTGTGCCTAATAAAATACCGAAACCAGCTTCTCCAAAATTAGGGTTGTCCTCTTCAAAAAAGCTGACTTCTCGATGGAGATACAAGATTTTCACATAGAAACTTTATGATTGTAATCTGGCAAGTAGCTGCAGCTGTCGGATAAATGTGGTGTAGAAGGTAAATAGCTGTGCACACTGTGTCCACCATCTATCTGAGCTTTGGGAGTGGATCTGGGTTTGTTCTGTTGTTGCTCACATGGCTGCTCTGTTGAAACTGTGAACGGTCTGCGGTGTTCCGACATCAAAAAGCAAATCTGCTCCTGATTAAAACAACACGGAGAGTTTACAGAGCCAGTGGGCGCTGAGATGAATTCAGCCGCACTAATTCTCATCATTTCAAAGCTCTGAACGTGACTGAGAAGATCCTGGTCTTCAGACAGAGCACAGCTTTCAACAAAAATCTGAAAGAATTTCGTTGAAAGAGAAACATCTTTTGTCTATTGTCCAGATACTGGGTTCCTATAGGAAATAAAGTATAGGAATTTGCCTACAAGAATGAAGCTTCAAACAGAAGAGAGATTTAGCTCTAGAGCCAATCAGCCTCCACACAGTAACGCAGTTGCAGCTGAAGTGGAGTTCAGAGTCCAGAGCTGGGGGTGCTGGGAGGGGGTGTGGGTGGGGGTCTCTGTGGCTCTCGGACTTCTCGGGTTTCGGGGTCTTTTTCGGCCTGTCGAGCGACGCCAGCGCCACATAAATCACGCTTTACTTTATAAACCCACTGCTCTCTGAAGTCAGGCCCGACACGCACGCACGCACTCTCTCTCTCTCTCTCTCTCTCTCACACACACACACACACACACACACACACACACACACACACACACACACACACACACACACACACACACACACGACGCATGCATACAGCATGTATTATGTATTCTCATGTAGAAGTGATTTCTGCCCGGCTGGACGCTGTAATCTCTGCTGTCTAGATCGTCTCATTTTTCTTAGTCATAATCCAGAGCACATTTCTTTTCCTCCCAGAGGACTTATCTGAAAAGATCGTGACAATTCTTATCATTCCCATTTAAAACTGAAGCAGTGAAGGGCATAAACACCTTTATCCTTTTGTGCAAGCCTTCATTTAGCAGAAACCTGAAGTAAACGATGTAAAATAAAACACATAGACAATCCCTATTCACTGATGAAGGGCTCACAAGCGTCAAAATGACACATGGACTTTTTTACCTGACACAAATACACTTGTGAGCTTGACATATTTTTTATGTAGGTAAAGTGGATATGTGAGTTAACTGTACTAAGATTTATAAAGCATATACAGCCTAATTTAATCAAAGAATTTTAAATTGAGTAGAAAAATATTTTGTGTTTGGTGGTCAGTTACATATGCAATAAAGAAAAAATTATATAGAAAGAAATATGACAAGATTTGCAGTTTTATGGTGAACACAAAAATATTCTGCTGTCTAACAAAACCACCACAATTTTCTGTCTTTTAAAAAAACAAACTTTAGTGAAGCTACATTGAATTCTAGACTAAAAACTCATCTGATTTCATTTGGTGGTTCAGAAATTCTGTTGCTTTGAGTCCAGCATATCTCTGTCTGTGTGTCAGATGTACTCAACACTTGGTCCAATAAACGTTTAAGTACAATGAGCAAGCAAGATTTATGGTGCATTCCAAAACAATATTTTAAAAAAGTGTTTAAATTATGTGTAAGTGGACAGAAATGTACTTCAAGTTTCACAAGTAAATGCTCTCAGTGTAGTAAATGGTCCTTTGCATCTTAGTTTATGGTTATTTCACAGATTTGTAGAGTTGATGAATTCAAATATAAGCTGTAGTTTATGATTGAAGCCAGTCAAGGTGCAGTTAAACAATACATTTTGACATTTGACATTTCTTGAAAGGGTCTAAATATAAGATGTAGCTTGAAATGAATAACAAACATGAAAATGTTTAAAGAATGCTGGAGAAGTAAAAAATATAAATAAAACTTTCAGTGCTCAAATACAGGCTAAAGCGTGTTGATATATATTAGGTCAGTACACAAATGCTAAATATTTTAGAATTTGCAGTGTACCTGCAGATACTGAATAAATGCAGTTGTCTAAAAATGACAATATTGACCTCTTAAAAGTAATGGAGAAAAAAAATACAGTAACATGAAATGCAAATACTCAAGAAAATATACTTTAGCAAAAGCACTTGGACATATATCTAGTTACATTCCACCACTGGATTATTTTCATATAGATGTTCACAAATGAATGGAAATGGCCAAATCCTATCAGTTTTAATTAATTTGCATAGTTCAGTCAATTGAAGAAATGAAATTTACAGCTTAGAACATCAAACATTGATCTTGGAGGTTCTGTAAATACCGGGGGTCACTTTCCCTCTCTGAGCTTGTAGCTCCCAACTAATTAAAAAAGCTGCTTTTACAGCCTCTCATTCAGATTGCCAGATGTGACTGGAGCACTGCACAACTCAAAGCAGTTAGGCAACAACTTGTAAATGTATTGAAAAAGCAATGAGAGAAGGACTCTTACACTTAATGTGTATCAGTCCTGCAGACAGCTCAGTGTCTTTGTGTTAAAATGATAAATGGGAGGACAACATATGTATGAAAATATGTTTCTTTATTTCAACCAAGTATCACCCTGGGGTAGAAATCTAAATACAACCTTTTTTAAATATTCATCACATTTAAACACATTTTTTTGTGCTTAAGAAAATACAAATTAATGAATCAGACTTTGGTCAGGTGAACAGAGTTTCTACATTTTCATTAGACCATTGTAAATTATTTCTGACATGTTTTTTCATGTGCAGCAAGAGAAAGTAAAACCTGTAAATCTGCACAAACACATGTAGCAGAAAGCATCTGTACATACATTAACATATCATCTTACCATTCAGAGGGCCACTACTCCTCAGCTGCACTTACAAGATGAGAATTAGCTTTGTGAAAGACGAGCCCAGCGCAGCCCAACAAGTTCATCGACATGGAATATGTCAGGAAGGTTTATGTTTAGAACAGAAATGGATTCATGCTTTGCGAGTCTGCATGAAACAGAGTTTTCCAGGAAACAAATGGAACCAATCTTTCACAACAGCCATCTTTCGAATTCAACCTTTGCTCTGTGATTTAATTCACATGATGTAAAGCCACAACTTTGGAAGACGGTCCATTTTTAAGAAGGCACACATAAAAAATGGCCAATTGAGGGTAATGGCTACAAGATACTTTTGTGATTTACTCTGCCGCTGAACATGATTCTGATTGATCCTGCAGGTACAGATGAAGGACTGGGTATCATTTGAAATTTTGGCAATACACAAGTTTCTACCAATACCATAACAATCCTTTGCCTCTGACATCTTGACTTTACAGTTTTAAAAGACACCAGTTCTCCGTGCAACATGTCCTAATTAAAGCAGTCTCACAAGAAATACCTGAATTAAATGGACACAATCTAGATTTAAATCTCAAAATATCTGATCGAAAAAATTCAGAAGATTGCAAATCTGGTCACATGTTCCTTAGCAGCTTTTGTCACTTTTTGTCACCAACCCTGTCTGCTAAAAACTACTGTAACCTACTACTTCTTTGCAATAGTGATTACATTTTGGAAGAAACGTGTAGCCATCCAGACTGTTTTTTTTTTTTTTTTTTTAACAAAACATGATAATACATAAATGAACTGATATTAGAAGCAAAATTTCAACATTACACAAACAAGGAAAATGCAGTATTGTGGGTCTGTCACATCTGCTACCTGTCCCTGTTGCTAACGTCAGTATTCTTCACTGCCAACACACTTCCTTTCCTTGCTTTCCATAGCTGCTCATGAAAGGCATTAATGTAACGCTATATTTAGGGAAGTGCAGGACCTTGACCGAGGCTAGGTGTAGGTTGTCATGTGGTCAAAAATTAAATGGTCAAAGGTGGCATGTTACTACCATGACATTAGTCAAACCATAATGAAAGTATTGCTATAGGCTAAAGTTACGTCTCTAATTGATTTGCCGATTTAAAATGTTTGTGTTTCTATGAAGATATAAATGCTTTATCAGGTTACTGAGATACATGATTTGAGCTTTACCAGCCAAAAACAAATGTTGCTGTAGACAAGGATAAATTACAACCGGAAAGGTGTAAATGGTTTCCTAAAGCCAGACCACTGTTTGTAAAAACTAACAACTAAAGAACCCGCTTACTATTATTATTATTATTATTATTATTATTGTTGTTGTTGTTGTTATTGTTATTATTATTATTATTATTATTATTATTATTATTATTATTATTATTATTATTAACAGTCTTGCTAGTGGTGCTTTGTTATTGAACTTGCACATACAGCCCTTGTTACTAGGTAAGGTCTCAAGTTTCACTGAATAAAAATATTTTTGAATCATGTTTAATCTTGAGTTTATGTATACAATCAATTCAATTTTGAAATTTTCCAGAAGATTGTGAGTTGATCAAAACATTTTAAATATCTGATCTCCAGTTAACTTTAACACATGGGCTACTGCTACAAATATAATCCAGGTAAGCAACTATGCTTCCTCTTAGGCAAAAACATTTAGTAGTATAAGAATGTATTTTTTGGGGACAGGGTTATGCAGACTCCTTTTCATCATTATCAAAATAGTATTACGTTGCATTAGATAAACAGTCTCCCCCAGAACTAAACACATTTCATCAATCTGACAGTACTAGTGGGAAAACATTAGTATTAGAGTTATAGAGTGGACAATATAAGATAATATCCTCATATGAGTGCCTTTCCTCTCTGCTGATCAGGAGGCTCACTTTGTAGACAGTTTTCTGATGTTATACAGTCTTGTTCAGTATGATGGAAGCATCTTCTATCATAGGTTTGTAGTCTAGCTGGATGGCACTCTCTCTCTTCACAATCTCTTCAGCTGTGGGTTTACAGTCTCTGGTTGATAGCACCATTTCCCCCTGATTCTCCACTGAACCCCTTTCTTCTTTCTCCTCTCTCTGTGTCTCCATACAGTTTCTCCTCTTCTCTTCTTTTTCCTTCTGCTTCTCCAACTCCTCCTCAGTGGCCTGAAGCTGCAGCTGCTGCATCAGTTCCTCCAGCTTGAGGGCTTTTCGCAGCTCGTTCTGCTGGATGATAGCACAGAGGTGCTCTGTCAGCTGCTCCTTCACCTCTGTTTTCTTGTGCAGGTCCAGCTTGGCCATCACATACTCAGCCTCCGCCTTCTCATAACGCTTTCTGTGACAAAATGTGAGGAAAAAATGACATGAAAAAGAGTGAGAAATAAAACAGTGAATTTGCAACAATTCTATAAATAACAATAAATCTAATTGAAATCTTGATTTCCTCGATGAATCACTGAAACTCTGTGACAGAGTGTTTCACTTCATTTAGAACATTTGCTGTAACAGATTCAAGTCAACAGTTCAAAACAACTATAGCCAATGTGCTGGGGGAATATTATGGAATATCAAGCAAAACTGGTCAACATTCTCAGGCTCCAACTTCTACAATCTAAGGATTTATTAGATTTGTTCTTTACCTTATATCCATTTTCAACTGAGTATCTTTGAGCTGTGAGACTGTGGGTCAGACAAAGAGCAATATGAAAGACTGCTTCTACTGGGAACCTCATGGTGCCAGACTAATTCATTTACATTCTGTACCAATGGCTGCTATGACAGTTTGAAAGTACTGTGGTTTATAAAGAACAGTGGAAAATGACTTTTCATCATAAGTGAAAATACAAGACGTTAAACATATATTTAATTTTGTATTTAGTGAGCTACATAGGATTTTAGTTTATATTCAAGCCTCACTGATATCTGCATGTTGTAGCAGAGTCGCAGATGCTCCAGAACATCTAAGTAGAACACCGTTGTGTATAAAACCCATGAGCTCGGTAAGTGTTGTGGAAAAAGTCTCTGTGAGTACAGAAATACAGCTGCAGAGGGCAGTGTTTCTAGGGTTTAAAAATAAAGCATTAATAGTTAATGTACAGTACATTATGACTGAAACGGCCTATTTTTTAAAAAATTACTAGCTCACAGTGATTTTTTAAGCACGACTCTGTGATTGAATGTAAAACAGCACAGTGCCTGAGGAATTGCATGTACAGGCGGCAGAATGAAAGCAAAAATTTAACAAAACATTAAGCCAATTTGAGGACAAAACTGTTTTTAAATTGGCTTAATGAGGAGGATATTTGAAGAAAACATCAGTGTTTTAAATAATTAATTATTATTATTCGCCTCCAGTGAAAACAAGAGTCCCAGCAAACTGAAGACCTGGCATTACTATTGCTTCAACTGTAAATGTAACCATCCCAGGAGTGTTGTGATTTGAATGACACCCTGTGAAAGGTCTCCATTAGGGAAAGTTAGTAATTGTGTTTTTATTTATAGCTTACATATTGACAGTTACTCAATCAAACCTTTGCCTACTTGACATGGTAACGTTACGAGAGGCATCTCTCACACTCCCTGATATTTGAATGAAGATGACTTTAAATTGTCATGTCAGAACAAAAGGGACCTTTTTCACTGCAGACAATTGGGCTTGTGACAACAGGAACAGCTGTTAACGTTGTGTTAATAGAGCATCAGTTCCATCAAGGCTTCTAATAAGCAATGACAGTGAAATAGCATGCTCTAGAACAGGCCTTCTTCTAAGTGAAATGAACCCGCCAATAAGTAAAGCTTTGACTTCCCAAGTGTGACAAGTCATCGTATCTCGTCTCTGATGAAGACAAAGACAGTATTGTTGAAACGTTTGTTTGCAGAATAAAAAGCAGTCATTTAAGCAGTGTGCTCCAGCCCCCTATTTTTTGTACTCTGAAAATTTGCTGTCCTCGAGCTGAGAAGCACCAGTTAAAGGTGCACTTCACTAGAAGATGTGCAGAGAACCCTGCATCTATGTGAAAAATATGTATACATGTGTAGTATTCGAAGTAGTACTCCTGTATGTGTAGTACTCTAGTACTTTACTCCTCTCTGCATGCAGTTTACACAGCTTCTCACTAATACTGTGTATCCATCAGAAATCATCCAATTGTTCTTTATGAACTCATCTTTCTCTAACAGTTTTGTATTGTTACTGTAGCATCTCTCTACCTTGCAGCAGTGTAGTCCCAGCTGGCTTGCTCTATCTTTCCTCTAAGGATGCCAATATCATTAGACACCATATCATCAAGGGCCTGCAGCTCTTTCTGGATTCTTTTCAGTTTCACAGTCTCTGCCTGAGTCTGTCTGGATCTGTGGAGATAAACTTTTAGGGTTATTTCTTGATTTTCACAGTATCTGGGATCATTTCCATCTGTCATAATTACATGTTACTACACATCATCAAAATAACTTGTACTTACTTCTCCGCGATAGTCTTTGTCAGTAGAGCCTTCTTACGTTTATTATTCTCTTCGATTAATTTACGCTCTTGCTGCAGTTGCTCAAGGCGCGTCTTTTCCCGTCTGTGATCACACACAAAGAAATGTAACACATTAAATGCATTTTAAATTCAAAGTCAGAAAAAAGAGAGAGAATTGACACCACAAACGTAGCTATAGATATGACACAATCCTTCAGGTTAACTTGTGAACAAAAAATATGAATACATATCTCTGAAAAGCTGCTTAATCATAAATGGAGATTGTAAGATTTTCCCCACATTGTGGAAGCATATATTGGATTTGGCAAATGATATAAAATAACTTTGATCCAAACCAGCCTCTGCTTTAAGCTATCCCTGTCTTGCCTTCATGGCTGTGGCTCAGGTGGAAGAGCAGGTTGTCCACTAATTGCAAGGTTGATGGTTCAGTCCCCTGCCTGTCCATGTTATCATCTTCTGTGTATATAACGTTCTCTGTGTTTCTAATTTATTCTTGTACTGCCTTTACACTTTTATTTCTCCTTTGGAGATGATGTAACAGTGAACTTTCCCCACTGTGGGATCAATAAAGTTTATCTTATGTCAAAGTATCCTTGGGCAAGACACTGAACGCAAAGTTACTCCCAATGCAGGCAGCCACCCTGTATGGCAGCTCTGTCGCCATTGGTCTGTGAATGAGAAACATTGTGTGGTGCTAGATAAGTTAAACATATCTTAATGCTCAGTTTACATTTTTTTAAATTAAATCTGGTCTTTTGTGCGACATGTACATGTGACGTGAGGTGGAACTAAAGCTGTAAACTGCCATGTATGTATAGATTCAACTGAAATGTGAACTCAACTTGAGCAAGACTGATTATGTTCTCATTTGTGCAACAGTCAAATCAAATGTGCAAAAATGTCAGACGTCAAAACACATGAATTGTGACCTAACCATTCTGAAAGAGTAGAGCCAAACAGGTGAATATGACTCACCTGGCAGATTACAGCTGGAAAGTTATGTTCACAATACATTGTCAAGTGACACAAATCTGATTTGTAAACAAACAAAATCAGATTTATTTTTTCATTAGATCTGGACCACTTGTATAGAACAGACAAATACCTGATTTCTGGCATGTTTACATATATATTATCCCACATATGATTCTTGTCCTGATTTTGATCACATTTGGGATATAATATTTTATAGAGCATAAGAAACTAAATAGTTGTCACTGTGCACATAATTACTACAGTTACCACGTTTCCCATTACCTGTTAAATTGTGTCTTAATTTGTCATACTCTCACCAACTGTTTTGTACACACAAACAATGTTCAATAACCAGGATACAATATGTCACAGTATTCTGGTTCTGTAAGACTTTAACCGGTTTCTAAAACCAAGACAAGATGTTTAAATGCTCAGTGCATAATCAGGATAATCTAGATTCAAGATGACAGCGAGAGCAACATCTCCCAAAGCAGTCAACAACAGTTGTCATGGACAAGCGCAATAAACAGTCTACATGTTTTACAGCAAAACTAACCCTTTATCGTGTGTATGATAAGAAAACCATACTAACAGTTCCACCTCTTGTTTCTCCAGCTCTTGGACAGGCGGGTAACCCTCATCTGCAGCTGGCTCATGGTTTTCGTGTGGTTTTGTCTCAGCGGGCTTCTGCTGCACTTTCTCCTCGTCAGTCGGAGCTCCTGACTCGGTCGTTGGCTCAGGCTCTTCCTTCTGCGGCGGTTTGGTGAGTTGCTGCTCTGGTGGAAGGACCGGGGATCCTGCTCCAGCGCTCTTCTGAGCGGCTAACTGCAGCGCCTTCTCTCGCTGTAACTGCTGCCGACTCCGGTTAGCTGGAACCGGTTTCCGACCGCGAGCAGCCCCAGCAGGTACCGCAGAGTCTAAAAACACACGTGGCCCTTGTTACTGTTAATGATATAATTAATAACTGAGACAAAATAGGAAAATAAGAATCATGTGATAGCATTAGCATGGAAATGTTACCCTTTTGCTGCATCCTCCGTAACTCCTCTTCAGAAAAACCTGCCCAGCTGCTCATTTTACAACCTGACAACTAAAGCGACCAAAACGGGACTGACAAAAAATGATGCATGTTGTAAATGTTCTGATTATTGCAGGAAGACATTCATTGTAACGTCTCAAATTCACAGTCAAAGTCTAGGAAGCAATAAAACTACACACCGCCATCTTTGTTTATTACTGCCACGTCAAGGACCCGAAAAAGACCGGCGAAATTGAAGTGACAGATATCGCCTGAATTAAAAATAAGTAAATAAATAAAAGAAGAAGAAGAATTAGCAATTCATCGAGTTAACAAAATTGAATAATTGTTTTATCGAGATTAAAAATATACTTTTATGTATTTTACTTGTCTTAACAATTAATTATGACTTTATAAGTGATAAGATAGAACACATAAATAGTTTACTACATAGCGGCGCCAGAACATTTTCAAAGATTTGAAAATTAAATAGTTGTGACTAAATAGTTTTAGTTTAGAATATACTTTTATGGCATTTACTCAGATAAAGTCAAATACCACTTTCAAAATAAATTGACCATTAGCATGAATTAATTTATTAACGGTGCACATTTTGCATTGTTGTTTATAGGCCTATAAAATTTCTTTTATCAAAACACATTAGTTAAAGCCGACAAAAAAGTCAGTGGGTTCACTTCATTTTGTACTCATTGTTCTCGTATTCATTTCTCATCTGCTGCCACCTTCAGATCTTTAAGGGACTGCCCTGCACTGGGTCAGAGGTTAATTAAAGAACCACTTCATGTGAAAGCTGCATGAAATTTGGTGGTTGTACTGCAAAGTGGAAGCAACCTTGTTGTGTGGGTGCTGAGTGTGTCTAATTAAATTTTCTTCTTATTTGTAAACAGGCTAGATAATATAAACAAAATATTTTAAGAAACTAGGACTTCAATTATCCAATCTTTTGTTTTATATCAACCATCAAAGTTTTTTTTTTTTTTTTTAACAAGACCACAAAATCAAAGCATAAATATTGTTTGTATTACTCTGGTTTACCAAAGTACACCTGACACTAAATTGCCTTACTTTGACTTGTAAATGCTTGGCACACAGCTTTGATTCTTTTCCTTGAGTTTAATGTAGTTGCTTCCTGTCTTACTCAGCAGAGAGATGTGTGCAACTTTCCTGAAATAATCTCAATCTGCATTTCTTTACTGTTATATTAATTTACTAAATATGCAGAGAAGAATGCGACATAAAAGGAAGGGGGGGAGGAAAACATAACTTACTACAGGGTGCTTGGTTTTGAAATGTTTTGCTATAAAGAGAGGAACACCTTGATCATTGACCATCAGGTATTTTCTTCAATGTTGTTTTTTCAAATAAAGAAGAGAATGTAAAATACAAATGCAGAAAGCTGGTTTGTGGAATAAACTCATGAGCTTTAACAAGGTTAAACACAGTACAAAGGTCTATATTACTGTAAGATAGGATTTTACAGTACAACATAATATATGACAATAACAAACACCATTTAGATCATTGCAAAAATACCTGGCGTGTTTTTGCTACAAGCTGTGCACCCTGCTTAACTAACACAGCGGTCTCTTGGTTAGGGGAATGCATTTTTGACATACTTTAATTCTAAGTTCTTTTCACGGCCAGGTTCCACCATTTATAACCTGCTGGGGTGACACTTTGTATTGGGTCTGAACTGTGATCAGAATTTTCAAACAACCAAGAAAGCTATAAATGTAAACTTCTTCATCCCCGTCATGTCATGCACTTTTTTGTAAATATGGGCTGTTAACGCATACAAAGTGATGCTACGCATATCATGTCCAATAAGTCATAGTGAAGGTGGGATCTGTGCACAGGACCAGAAAACTATTTCAGGACTTTGCTACAAGGCACTAAGTCCCATTATTTTATTTTTTTTTTTTTTAAATATACAGAATATATCCCCTTTGCGCCCCGCAAGTCGTGTCCTTTTCCACAGTGTAAGCTGATCCGTTGGAATAGCATCCCCATCTTCCAAGCATGATATCCTGATTTTCCTAACTGGAATTCTGAATGGATGGCTGGTTTTATTCCTTTGGGTATCAAGAGAAAGAAAGACCTGATTGGCTCTACACTTTCATTTGATATTAAAATAATATTTGGATAATCACAATACATACAGCTTTCATGTTCAGAGTCAAACAGATCTAAATAACTGCAACTGTGAGCATCACATGTTGTCACACAAATCACATACTGCTTACATTCAGCTCCATTATAACTTATGCCGTCATTACTGTCTATGTCTGACTTTGCACAGTAATTGGTCAAGGTATAAACATAAAGCGTGTCTTTTCCTTGGCAGTGCTGAGGACTCAAAGTGATGTAAAAAGAATGACCTCTGCTTGGAAACTAATAAAAACTTGCCTCCACATCTTCTTTGCATCTGGGAGCCAATTATGTGCGAGTTAAAAGGCGAAACACCTCAGGAGGGCATAAATTGCCAGCAGAGTGCAGACAGAACCAGGCATGGAGGCCAGATGGCAGAGAGAGAACTACTTTGGGTTCAGAATGTATTTTGCTGCTGTAATGCTGGGCAAAGGATAGCACAGCCTTGGATCCCTGATTAGAGAGAGCCAGAGGGTGCACATGGCTCATTACTGAGATGACCTGTGGAGGAAGATCAGGGTTAGAGGTTGGGGGGAAGTGAATAAATCCCCTGTGGGAATAGGTGGTACGGGCTGAAGACGAAGTACAATGATGAGTCCACTCAGTTCAGGAGTTTAGCATTTCATATCTGTCACCCACGTGTGTTGAGTAGCATTTACCAAGAACTAGAGAGAGTTAGTCCTCTCTGTAACACAGCAAGTAGATATGAATCCAGACTTAGTTCAGATGTGCCAAATTAAACAAAATGCATTTTGTAGATGAGAATGAGGACAATCAATTGTGTGAAATCTTTAAACATAAAGTTAGCCATTTGCTAGGCAACTATATTACTCAAATTTTTCTTCTAATCAATCTCGTCATCAATGTCAAGGTCCTTCATTGATGATTTTGCACATTGCATTACATTTATAAAGAAATCATAAAGACACACTTTTTTCCCCTTTCAGCACACCAGTTTCAATGCTTTTTTCCTCACAACTATTTAGGTTCAATCATCATTGAATATCTGTGGAAAACCATGCTGTGAAAACATATTTATTATGAGTTTATTATAAGACCTCTAACAGAGGTCCTGATGTCAGCTTTTTTTGTGTGTATGTCCACAATATGCAGTGAAGGTCATGGCCAAATGTTCAGATGTAGACTTACAGTGCATGCAGCAGACACAGAAAGATATCTGGATTTTGAGTATGTATGGTATGTGTCACAAACATACAAAATCAACATCATATCTCTGAAATGTGTGATATTTGTGTGGGAAATTTTATAATACGACAAGAGGAACATGGTCTAATTCTGTGGTATTGATAATAACCATTGCTGATGACTATTACGCTGACAGAGGTAACGAAGTACACATTTGACTTTATTCCATATAACAATAGATCATTTGTTTTGTATTGAACATTGACTTGTGATGTGTACGATTTACATGTGCAGTAATAGTGCACATTACCTTTGGCCTCCCTGCTACACCTAAAGACACATAGCCTATGGAGCTCATTCAATCAAACAGGAAGCACTGTGAAACATAAACAGCCAGTTTGAAGTATCAGGGAGTAGAAGCCTGGAAGGAATTGAGGATGATTAGGGGTCAGGCCATGCTTATGACTCTGTGCTGGAAGCTGAAAGAACTTCTAATTGCTGTTTAAAAATATATGTATGTAGAATCAATGCTGATCCCTCAGCCTTCTTTCCTGCTCTCTTGCCTCCTGTCCTCCCTCAGCTGCAGTTGTGAATTTGCGCTTTAATTTCTATACCTGACATGTCCTTCCACCATTTGCAGCCAGTTTATAGTGCCAGACAGTGGCCTGACATCATGCAAACTTTTCCCTTTACCATTCTCTTCACCTTTGGTGTGTTCCCCACCCATCTGTTTTCTGTAGAAACGTGCTACTTTGATTCAGTGATGTGGTTTTGTGAACTGTTACTCACCAGTCCCCTTTCTGCTTTTTGCTTAAGCCTGAAATTATTTTAAGGCGAGAAGAAGATAATCCTATTATGTTTGACATTGTTTTAACCATCTGTTCAGTGGTATTTCAGATCTGTGATCATCATAGGTAATTAATAACTGGATTTGTACATTTAAGAAATCAACTCAAATTAAGTCCTAAAGATATTTGAAGACATCACACAGGCAGTTCATAGAGAAGCTGAAGAGAAAATAAAAGATAGAAATAGATTACAGTTTTTCTCAATTGATAAGACACTGTTCCTGAAAAATAGCACACATTTCCCAACATACTGCACACAATTTTTTTTATTTGAACACAATTAACAAAGCACTGCACACTTGTGTCAAAAGCGCACTTTATTGTCAAAATCTGAACTTTGTTTTCAAAATTAAGACACACGAAGCAAAACTAGGACACTGCACTGCTAAATACAAAACACTCTTCTCTCACTGTGTTTTCACATGAAGTGTAAAAAAATGATACAGCCTTCAAAAATGACAACTTAAACACAAATGCAGCCAATAAATAAATCAGATGGGGCCATTGCAGTGCCTGACTGTACATTATAAAATAAAAATGTTAGACAAAAAATATAGCACTGTATTGTACACAGTACAGTATGCAGATATTTACACCACGTCTGCATCAATTCTTTCAGCCTGGTCAGGCCACAGGACCTCATCAAAATCACAAGTTATGTTTTCTCTGGAAAGAAGGACCTAGTGTGTCTGATCCAGCCCTGGCATGCATCAACAGAAACATCACCACATGCCAAGACCATTGATTGCAAGAGATTTTCCCAAAGTATGGCTGCTGCTCATATACCTTCCACCACCATGTAGAGAAGAATTCTTCTATAGGATTCTGAAAGGGAGAATGTGGCAGCAGAAAAACACAATAACTTGAGAGTTCATATTGAACCATTACCGAATCAATAGCCCTCTATGAAAACTAACATTGTCCAAGATATATTCATGTGTATCATCAGAATCCAACTGAAAAACTCTCTGGAACAAACACACACAAAACACAGAAAAATCAGTCATGTACACTTTCTGTAATTTTACTAGCACTTGTGAAGCAGAATTATACATTAGACTTTTTACAGTATTCTCAGAACATTTCTGACTGCTTGTATTGTTCCAGTATAGACATGTCACTGAAGTGACATTTACATATCATGTAACGTAAACCACAGTAAACCTGAAACCATTTACTTTATGCACCATCCTTACCATCTGCTGACCTTAACAACAGATTGCATTCTGAACAGCTAATACTGTTTCCCAGCAGATTTTATAGAGTGCAGTTCATTGGCAAAAGAGTTTTCAGTTTTGACCTGTTGTGTCTTAATTGTGACAGCAGTGTTGGAACAGTGTCCCAATTCTGCTTTCTAGTGTTCACTTTTTGAAAAATGTGTGCTATGAGTGAAAAACTGTGTTCAAATGAGCAAAAAACGTGTTCCGTGCAAGAGTTTTAGAAACTGTGTGCAAACCATGAATAGTGTCCAAAATTTGGACAGCAGTATCCTGTTTTTGAGAAATGTGTGCAGTCAGTTGATGGCTGTGTGCAGTGAATGGAATTTAGTGTCTTATCAATTGAGAAAAACTGTAAGAACAAGAGGTTAGAAAGAGAGACTACAAGCAGTGAAAATTTTAAAAGGGATAAAAAGGCAGAGAATGATAAAAGAGAAATAAAAGAGAACTTTACTTGAAGGCAAGTCTATAAAAGTGGATTTTAAGAAGTGATTTAAAAGAAGTTACTGATTCGGTGAGTCTTATCTCCTCAGGCAGGTCGTTCCAAAGCTGAGGGGCCCTGACAGAGAAGGCCCAGTCACCCTTGGATTTAAGGCAAGGCTGGTAATCAGCGCTTATCTGGGGCAGCTGTGGGAGCAGCTCACCTGCAGCGCATCTCCACTGATCTACGCTACTATAAAGCCTGGCTGCGGATTCCATTCGGGGATGGGGGGATCCTAAAACTTCAGGTTCTGTTGTCAGTAGAGCTGGCCTTAGTACGTATTTGCAAGTTCTGAAGAATCTGTTTTACCACTGGTTTGTTCTGCCGACAGTTCTGCTAACTGGACTGCCAGATTCTGTCCTCGTTTTCTGGATCCAGCCATTTGCTGGAATTATGTTTCCGCCTCTATAAGAAGTCCTGGACCGCCTTGACGGCACTGTGCAACCCGGCCGTTTACTGGGCATCAGGACCCCCACTCCGTGAGGAGGACCTGGCTGCATTCCAGGCCACTGCTGCTTTCCGCCGTTTGCTGTGATCGCCAACGTATGCGTCCAGACTGCCGGTCCTCAGGAGCCTGCCTGCCCCCATTCCCTCCCTTAGTAAATTGAGCCTCAATTTATTTTTAGTTTTTAATTCATTCCCCAGCCTGGCACAAGTTCACCTGATAATTGTTAAGACTCCTAGAATTATTTTAGTTCCACTCCCTCCTCCGCCTTATTTGTGTTTGTGTTGGTTGTAATCAAGCCTGTTAAATTGTGACCTGCCTCCGCCTACTCTGTGTGTTCTCACTTTGGGCCACTTTGAAGTTGTTTAATTGTTTGAAGTTTTGGGCCATCCAACAGTTTATACCGTTAAAACAGTTAAAAATAGCAGCTAGGCTTTCAGCAGGTCGCAACGGGAGGTATATCTGTGTGTTGTCTGCATAGCAGTGAAATTCTTTTCACTGCTATGCAGACAACACGTTTCTACGTGTGATAATTTGACCGTGCGGGAGCATATAAATAGAGAAAAAAAAATTGTACCTAAAATTGAACCTTGCGGTAAACCACAGGCAATAGAAGTAAGGAGGAAGAGTTGTTACCTATGGTGACCGAGTAGGTTCTGTTTAAAAGATAAGAATAAAACCAGTCAAGTGCAGTGTCTCTGACACCAACCCAGGATCTAAGTCAGTTGATTAAATTGGTGTGGTCTACTGTGTCAAAGGCTGCACTTAAGTCTGAAAGAATTAAAATTGCATTCTCTACTCTGTCAGTAGCTAGAAGTAGGTCATTTGTAACCTTGAGGAGGGCAGTTTCAGTGCTATGAAGAGCTCTAACACCTGACTGAAGTTTTTCAACAACGTCATTAAGACAAATGAATGATAAAAGCTCACCCCAGCCCCCACCAGAACCCCTCCCACCCCCCACCCAACTACTCCCACACCCACTCCCCCACCCCCAAGGGGGCCGACGGCCCCACGCAGCCAGGAGACCCGACACAGGGGCCGAGCGGCCCACTGAAGGGATGGCAACCAGCCCAGCACAAAGCAGGCCGCCACCGGGAGCCGGCCAGAGGAATTTGGAGCCGGGACCCTGCCATCTGCCCCACCACAGAGCCCATCGTTCCCGCCCCCACCTGCTCTCAAGTCCCTAACTGTTGTGTCCCTATATGTGCCTAAGAGTAGCTATATACAGTGAGGTGTGAAGTATGTGAAGTGCACAGTAAGAGGCAGTCTGGTGTGGATCCAGCCCATGAAGACAGAGCAGCAGGGGAGACAGGTAGTAAGACCACTGGTACTGATGCAGAGGGCCCCAGAGCCAGGAGGCAAGAGGCCAAGGTGGGCCCACACGAACCCAACCGGCCCAGCCAGCACACAACCCCCGGAGGTCGCAGCGCCAGAGCAGCGCCCCGGCAGACACCATAGCCCCAACACGGGCCAGCCACACGCAGCACCCTGCCCCGGGAGGGGGGACCAGGCCGCACCACCAGGAAGCAAGGACCACGAGCCCCCACGCCCACCCCGGAGCAGACACATCCAGGATGCAGGGCGCCCACCCCGCAGTGCCACTGAGACCCCACCCACCCCACCCACACCCCAGGACAGCACCAGGCCCAGACAGAAGCCCCCAGCCAGCAGAAACTGATCTCCAGTGGCGGCACATAGGCAAAGGACCAAGGCCTGTGCCCAGATGAGCCAGAGCCACCCCCCCAGAGAGACCACCTGGCCCCCATGCCAGACCCCCAAGCAGTGGAGGGCCCCAGCCCTCCACTGCTATTTATTGATTTAATAAATGGAGACCATTTTTCTTTACAGGAGTCCAATTGTTTTTTTCTGATAGCAGATATTTTCTCAAGTGAAGTATGTTCTGTGAGGAGGTTCAGCCAATGGATGATGTTGAGGGCTTTCTTATCTTTCCAGTTAACTAAAATAGTTTTTTTGGCGATGGCGATAGCTGCAAGCGTGGGTTGGATATGAATATCTGGAAGGGCTGTTTGCATTAGATCACCAATTAGGCAGACGTTCGGGGAATGTGGAATCCTGCAGTCCAAAATATTGGAGAGTTATTGTGTGATTGTTACCCAGAATTGATAGATGGATGTACATAGCCAAAGACCGTGAAAGTAAGTGTCAGTCATGTTTTGGGTGCATTGCGTACATGTGTCTGAGCGCGAGAAGCCCATTTTATACAGATTATATTGCATTATATGCATTCTGGGAAGCACCTTAAATTGGATACATTGTAAGTTGGTGTTTTTTGTCATTTTAATTGTGTTTTCACAGATCTGGGTCCAAAAATCTGAGTCAAAAGATTTGGATACGTCTTTTTCCCATTTTTGAGTTGGTAGGTGTATAGAGGCGGTCTTTGAAAGTAAACTATAAATTTTTGAGAGATTCTTCTTATTTCTTGGAGACAGTTTCACAATGTATTTGACAAATTCAGGTGGCTGTAAATCCGTTGGCTGTAAAGTAGTCTGTAGCGATGGAATTCAACTTGTAATCGTCTTCTTTACCTGTAGGTACTGAAGAAAATTTCCATTTCTTATTTCAAATGTTTGGAATAAGTTTATATATGTCCTAAATATGTTATTATCAAGAAGGTGATGGAGGTGGGTGACTACTCTCTGCCCATGTGCTGAGATAAAGAGCTATTTTGTTCTTTGCAAAATCAGGGTTGTGCCAGATTGGGAGAGTATACTGGGTTTTAATTGGGACCCTGTGACTTCCAGTGTTTTCCACCAAACAGACAAGGTGGAAGCGATCATAAGGTTCTTGAAGCAGGAGTGATGTTTAAGGGCAGAGGTGATAAAGGGAAGGTCAGAGATTTTGATCTGGTTACAATCTAACTGTTCTAGTTCCAGCCAGAAGTTATATGCTTCATGTGGATGTATCCATTTGGTGAGATATTGTAGTTGGTTGGCTAAATAATAATACATGAAGTTGGGAGCCTCCAGTCCCCCTTCGGGTTTATTCTTCTGGAGGGTAGTCAAACTGATTTTAGCCTTTTTATTCTTTGAGTAGAATTTACCAATAGCAAAGTCTAACGATTGGAACCACTTTGATGTGGGTTCAAATGGAATCATGGAGAAGAGATAGTTGAGTTTTGGTAATATTTTCATTTTGACTGTAGCTATTCGTCCCAAAAGGGAGATGGGGAGGTTGTTCCAATGCCTCTGATCATCACCGACTTTATCCAAAAGTGGGGTGAAGTTCAGGTGAACTAGTTCCGAGAGTTTGGAGGAAATATTTATGCCCAGAAATCTGATGTTGCCAGTAGGAAAAGAATAATGCTAGTTTTGGACTGCGGGATTCCACGACTTTTCTGTTAAAGGTAATATAATTGATTTTGACCAGTTGACAGAGTAGTCTGAAAGACGTGAGAAGGTTGTGATGAGGTTAAATACTTCCTTTACCGAAGTTTTGGGTTCTTGTAAAGTAAAATGTCATCTGCGTATAGGTTAATTTTGTGTTCAGACTCCAGAGCGCAGATACCTTTGATATTGGTGTTCTGACATACAGCTGTTGCTAAGGGCTTGATAAAGATCGCAAACAATAAGGGAGAGAGTGGGCATCCCTGTCTTGTTCCCCTTTGCAGACTGAAGCTTTGTGAAGTGATCCCATTAGTGGTGACTGTAGCCTTGGGTGAGTTGTACAGAGCTGATACCCACTGGATAAACGGATCTCCGAAGCCAAATTTGTGGAGCACTGTGAAGAGAAAGGACCAACTAACTTTGTCAAAGGCTTTTTCTGCATCCAGTGACATAACAATAGCTTCTTTGTTGTGGCGTTGCGTCAAAGAGATTAGATTTAGAAGTCTTCTGATATTGTTGGTGGAGTGTCGGCCATTTATAAATCCTGTTTGATCGCAGAGAATTATTGAGGGGATGATTTTCTCAAGCCTGGAGGCGAGAGCTTTTTAGATAATTTTGATGTCGGTGTTGATTAGTGACAGAGGTCGATAGCTAGAGGGAAGTATAGGATCTTTGTCTGGTTTCAATAATAAATTAATTGCAGCTGTATTCATGTGCGAACTTATATAACCATTATTTTTAATCTCTGTCACTGTCCTAAAGAAAAGGGGTGCTAATATTGACCAGAAATGTTTAAGAAATTCAGCAGGGAAACCATCAGGACCAGGTGCCTTGCCGGCTGGCATACTGTCTAATGCACATTGTAATTGTTTGATAGTCAATGGAGCATCTAATATGTCGTTGTAATTTGACGTTAGTTCGAGCATGTTTAGATTGTCAAGAAAATTATGAATATCTTCTATGTTTGGGTTAACTGTTGAGTTGAGCTGAGTATAAACTCCACTAATAATTATAGAAGGTCTGGTTAATTTCCTGAGGTGACTGAGTATATTTTCCTGAGGGATCCTGAATTGCTGTTATGAAGGATTTTTCTTTATTGAACTGGAGTTGGTTCACCAGAGATTTTCCTGATTTATTGTTGTGTTCAAAATCATTATATCTTAGTTGTTGTAATAAAAACTCTGTTTTCTAGGATAGGATAGTTTAGAGGTGTAGTTTTCCTTTTTATAGTTCGGACCATAATTGATCACTTGGATTTATTGCATAATTCTCTGCAAGTTGTTTAATTTTTTCTTCAATTTCTTTCTCTGTTTGTAGATCTTTTTTTTTCTTGTACGAGGAGTACGATGTTATTTTACCTCTGATTACGGCCTTTCCAGTTTCCCAAAGTAAAGATGGAGATAAATCATTAGATTCATTGTTTTTTAGAAAGTCTGCCCACTCCCTCCTTATTACTCGATCAAATTCTGGGTCTTTGAGTAGAGAGATGTTGAGGCGCCAAGCCTGAGGAGATTTAGGGATGGAATCTGTTTGCAAGCTGAGAGATATTGGTGCGTGGCCGCTGATAATGATTGGGTAAATTTTAGTGGAAACTTTATGTGCGATAGAGTTATTTAAGAGGAAAAAAATCAATTCTTGAAAATGTTTGGGGCACTGGAGCGAAAAACGTATAGTCCCTCTTTGTAGGGTTTTTGAGTCTCCAGACGTCGTCTAGTCCAAAATCTTTCATATAATCATTTATGACTTTAACTGATTGTGACTATTTTACATGTATTGGACTATTGGATCGATCTACTGAAGGGTTTAAAACTATGTTGTAGTCACCACCGATAATACTTGAGTTAGCAGATAAGTCTGCTAAGTGAGACAAAACTGTGTGAAAGAAGGCTGGGTCGTCATTATTCGGAGCATAGAGGTTTGCAATAGAATATAATTTATTAAAGACTGTTGCCTGGATAAAAATATATCTGCCCTCTGAATCCGTTACTGTACTGTTTAAAGTGAATGGTACTCTCTTGTAGACTAGAATGGAGACCCCTCTTTGTCTGCTGTTATAAATATGAAAAGAATACTATAATTCGAGTCTGATAAAGATTTTTCTTCCGATTGTATTAAATGTGTTTCTTGGAGAAGAAAAATATCTGCTTTTAATTTAGAGACATAATCCATGATTTTAACTCTTTTTGTTTGTGAGCATATGCCATGAACATTCCAGGCTACGATATTAAACTTGAACATAGAGAGAGAAGATGTTCTGTCACTGAGTATGTAGCAATGTAATATAATGTCTGTGTGTGTCCTTGTGAGCTGTCTGTTGCTGTCTGTGAGCTGTGAGTGTTGGAGCGAGATGTATACAGCAAGTCGTGATCTATATATACATTATATAATAGCACATCATTGCCTGGAAAACTATCAACAAACAAATTATAAAACGTACAAGCACAATAAACATGGGGGGTACATAGAGTGTGAGTGAGAGTGTGGGGGGTGAGAGGGGGAGAGGGCTAAAGGGAGACATATAGAGAGGGAGAGAGAGAAAAGTAGAAGGAGGAGGGGATTCTCCAGTGGGGAGTGTAGATTAGAAGAGTGAGACATTTACACGTGAGATTAATTTTTTATTTTTTTTTGATTACATCGCCACCTTAACGTGGTGGAGGGGTTTGAGTGTCCCTGTGATCTTGGGACTATGTTGTCCAGGGCATTAGCCCCTGGTAGGGTCTCCCAAGGCAAATTGGTCCTGGGGGAGGGACCAGACAAAGAGCGATTGAGAAAACCCTGATGACAGCAAAGAAAAGGAACGCCCTGAGATGCTGAAGGCTCTGGTCATTGTTGGACTGTCTTGGCTGAGGCGTATCTACAATGTCGCATGGGCATCGGGTACGGTACCTGTGGAGTGGCAGACTGAGGTGGCAGTCCCCATTTTTAAAAAGGGGGACCTGGAGAGTGTGTTCCAACTACTTGTTACGGGGGGTTTAGTGAGAGCTCAGGCGCAGGGAATGAACAATCAGGAGGGTTGTGTATTATGTTGTCTTTTATTCACAGGTTCTATCTTTTCATATGCATTCAAGCACCAATATGCGTTGCCCAATAACGAGGATGCAAAACAAGGATTCTTAAAAACTAAAACAGAAACTCAGAATGCTAAAACACAACTTGAATAAACTAAACACCGAGAGACTCAGAAGTCCTCCTCCAACAATCACTGTATTTTAACTCTAACTTAGGCAACAATACTCAGCTCGGCTCTGTGTGTCAAAACGCCCTCCTCTATGCGGAAGGGAAAATCTTAACCACAGCGTAACTTAAACTCACATAAAACTCTGTAGAAACGAAGGCTAGGAACAGGCTTCTCTTTGAGCCCTCCGTGGCTCGAGCTAAAACTATGAACGAAACTAATATTACATTAGGGATGCTCTGGACTGGTTCACAGCGGGGCAGCCTGGTTAAGCAGCGGCAGGTGGACGCCGGGGGACGCCGACAGCCGGGGATCGATCCTGGTGTTGATCTCCGTCTCTTCTGGGAAAGCGACCAAGGTCCCAAGCTGCTGGCTCTCCGGCAGGGAACAGGTGGCTCCAACACTCTCCACACGATGTGTGACGATCCGGCGCTGAGGGCTGGGTGGCGTCCGGTTAAGAAGCGACCGGGGCGCCACCTGATTGGCCGACCTCCACCCGTTCCTGCTGCTGGAGGATTGTGCCTGATGGAACACACCTGAGGCTCCTTAACCGCTGCTGGGCTGTGTGAACTGGGAAGGCAGGAAGGGGGAGGGGAGAAGGGCACTAACTGGGGCTGGCAGCTGCCAGCCTGACAGTACCCCCCCCTCTACGGGCACCTCCAGGTGCCCGAACTGGATGCTGCGGATGCCGTCGGAAGAAGTCCGTAATCAGGGTGCTGTCCAGGATCTGTGCGCGGGGAACCCAACTTCTTTCCTCAGGGCCATACCCCTCCCAGTCGACCAGAAACTGCAGGCCCCTGCCCCGGCGGCGGGCGTCCAGCAGCCGCCGCACAGTGTAGGCCGGCGCTCCATCGACGACCCTGGGAGGAGGAGGGGGACAGACAGGGGGGGCCAGAGTACTCTCCAGCGCGGGTTTCAATAGGGAAACATGGAAGGTGGGGTTAATCTTCATGGATGCTGGTAGGTGAAGACGTACCGTGCTGGGGTTGACCACCCGATCGACCTCAAATGGTCCGATGAAGCGGGGGGCCAGCTTCCTCAACTCGACCCGTAGGGGAATGTCCTTGGCCCGGAGCCAGACCTTCTGGCCGGGCCTATACTCTGGTGCCGGTCTCCTGTGGCGGTTGGCCTGTACCTCCATCCTCCGCGCCGAACGCACCAGAGCCCGTCGAGCCCGCCTCCAGGTACCTTGCATCCGCCGGATGAGTGCCTGGACAGAGGGAATATTTATTTCCTGCTCCTGAGCAGGAAATAATGGCGGCTGATAACCCAGGGAACACTGGAAGGGGGAGAGCCCCGAGGAAGAGTTAGACATGGAATTGTGTGCGTACTCGATCCAGGGGGGCCTCTCACACCACGAAGTGGGGTTATCCGAGACCAAGCACCGGAGGAATACCTCCAGGGACTGATTAGTCCGTTCAGCCTGGCCGTTAGACTGGGGGTGAAACCCCGAGGTAAGACTAACCTTAGCTCCCAGCGCGTCGCAAAATGTTCTCCATACCTCGGAGGTGAATTGCGCTCCTCGATCGGAGACAATGTCCTTCGGGATTCCATGGATGCGGAAAACATGCTGGATCATCGCCTCGGCTGTTTCCTTGGCTGTGGGAAGCTTGGGCATGGGGACAAAATGAGCAGTCTTAGAAAAACGGTCAACAATGGTAAGTATAACCGTGTTACCTTGAGAGGCCGGGAGTCCGACCACGAAGTCCACCGCTATATGGGACCATGGACGCTTGGGAATAGGAAGGGGTTGGAGCAGACCTGGGCTGGGTTGGTGTGAGGTCTTGTTCTGCGCGCAGGTGACACAGGCGGAGACATACTCCCTAGTATCAGCCTCCATGGTGGGCCACCAGAACCGCTGGCGCAGAACCTCCAAAGTCCGGCCTACTCCGGGGTGACACGCAATCCGGGACGCGTGGCCCCATTGGAGAACCTGAGGGCGGACGGAGTCGGGAACAAACAGCTTTCCCCTCGGGCCATTTCCTGGGTCCGGGCTGCGTCTCTGGGCCCGACGAACGTCCTCCTCAATCTGCCAGGTGAGGGACGCCACTAGGCAGGACTTGGGCAGTATGGGTTCTGGCTCCTCAGTCTCCTCCTCCCCCGTGAACTGACGGGAGAGAGCGTCGGGCTTAACATTCCTTGAGCCGGGGCGATAGGAGAGAGAGAAGTTAAAACGTCCGAAAAACAAAGCCCACCGTGCCTGGCGGGAGTTCAGTCTCTTCGCTGACTTCACATACTCAAGATTCTTATGATCAGTCCACACTATGAATGGCTGCTCGGCTCCCTCGAGCCAGTGCCGCCATTCCTCTAATGCTAGTTTCACGGCTAATAGTTCACGGTTACCAACATCATAGTTCCGTTCGGCGGCAGAGAGACGTCGGGAGAAGAAAGCGCAGGGATGGAGCTTCTGGTCCACCTGGGAGCGCTGCGACAGCACCGCTCCTACTCCCGTGTCGGATGCATCAACCTCCACAATGAACTGGAGGGAGGAATCCGGCTGGGAGAGGATGGGTGCCGTCGTGAACCTGCGCTTCAGCTCCCGAAAGGCTCGATCTGCCTCCGAAGTCCACTGAAAGGGTCTAAGAGGAGATGTTAGTGCCGTGAGTGAAGCAGCGATTTTACTATAGTCTCTAATAAACCTTCTATAAAAGTTAGCGAATCCTAAAAACCATTGGAGCTGTTTCCGGGTCACCAGAATCGGCCATTCCTGTACTGCAGTCAGTTTCCCTGGGTCCATCCGGATCTGTCCGGGGGAAATAACATAACCTAGAAAAGTTACTGTTGTAGCATGGAACTCGCATTTCTCCGCCTTAACGTAGAGCCGGTTCCTTAGTAACCTCTCTAGGACGCGGCGTACGTGGCCGACATGCTCCTCCAGGCTCTGCGAATAAATCAGAATATCGTCAAGGTAAACAAAAACAAACTGGTTGATCATGTCACGAAGCACATCATTGATCAAGCTCTGAAATACTGCAGGGGCATTAGTAAGTCCAAAAGGCATAACTAAATACTCAAAATGTCCAAGCGGTGTGTTAAATGCAGTCTTCCACTCGTCCCCCTCTCTTATCCGAACCAGATGGTAAGCATTCCTCAAGTCCAGTTTGGTAAAAACCCTTGCTCCTTGAAGCGGTGTAAAAGCGGAGTCCATAAGGGGCAGCGGATAGGAATTCCTCTTGGTGATCTTATTCAGGCCCCTGAAGTCGATACAGGGCCTAGGAGTTCCATCCTTCTTCTCCACGAAGAAAAATCCAGCGCCCACCGGTGAGGAAGAGGGTCGGATAATCCCAGCTGCGAGTGAGTCCCGAATATAGCTCTCCATGGCGGCCTGCTCCGGTCTGGACAAGCTATACAGCCGACTGGACGGCAAGGTCGCGCCGTCTAAAAGTTCTATAGCGCAGTCGTAGGGTCTGTGGGGCGGAAGAGTCAGGGCTTCTGACTTACTAAACACAGAAGCTAAATCATGGTATTGAGGGGGAATAGTCTCTAAACTGATCGGTTCTGGCCCACGTGGGGTTCCGGAGCTAGGTGGTGTAAGCGCCGAGACCAGGCAACTCTGGTGACAGGCTGGGCTCCACGACAAAACCTCCCCTCGTTGCCAATCCAATCGTAGGTTGTGCTGAACCAGCCACGGGTAGCCCAGCACCATGGGGGGGTTCGAATGTTCCATAATATAAAAAACCATCCGCTCACGATGGTTACCTGCAATAACCAAGTCAATAGGTACCGTTTTACGGGATACCTTCGTTAGACGTAAACCATTCAAAGAACAAGCAGTCATTGGTTCAGTCAGAGGAATTGTTGTAATACCCAGCTGTCTTACCAGATTGCCGTCCAAAAAGCTCTCCTCAGCTCCGGAATCCACTAAAGCGGCCACTGGCAGGGATACCGATCTCCAGCAGAGCGTGGTCTTGACCTGCAGTCGTTGTGGGGGAGATGGAGTCACTCGGCCCACCAGAAACTCCCCGTTTACTGGTGAGCCCCCCCTTTTACTGGACAGCGGGGACAGGCCGCGATGAAGTGGCCTGACTCTCCACAATAGAGACAGAGTCTGGCCTCCCTGCGCCGCTTCTTCTCCTCGATGGTAAGTTTGGCCTGGCCCAGCTGCATCGGTTCCGGCTCCTCTGACCGGGTTTCAGGAGTCCTGGGTCTCCGGGATGGTTCGGAGGGACCAGGATTCCCCGATGAACGAGCTTTTCTTTCGCGCCGTCTCTCCCGCATTCGGGTATCCAACTTAATCGCCAGCGCTATCCACTGGTCGAGGGTGGAGGACTCGTCCCGGAGGGTCAGTTCATCCTTCAGGACCTCACTTAGTCCCATGTAGAAGGCATGCTGTAGCGCCGAGTCGTTCCAGTCTACCTCCGCGGCCAGGGTCCAGAACTCTCGTGCATACTCCGTGGCACTCCGGGCCCCTTGCTGGATGGTTCCAAGGCGGGTGGCCGCGTCTCTCCCACTCACAGGGTGATCGAAGTTCTTACGCATCTCCTTTACGAATGCTGAGTAGGAGGTGCAGAGGGACCCTTGGCGCCTCCATACCGCTGTTCCCCAGTCCCAAGCATCCCCCGTTAGCAGCCCTATTAAGTATGCTACACGGGCCCTATCTGTCGGGTAGGACTGGGGCTGTAACTCGAACACTAACGAAACCTGAGTTAAAAAGGCTTGACAAACTCCAAAGTCCCCACTGTATCGCTCGGGAGTGGGCGCGCGGGGCTCTCGGGCCGGCGCAGCCACCGGTGCCGGGGCGGCGGAAACACCCTGACCAGCGATCCGGTTGATAATCTCAGTAAGGGAAGCTAACTGTTTAAACATAGCGGCGTTGCTAGTGGACTGTGAACGGAGCGTCTCGTCATGACGACTTAAAACTGCGTCGATGTTTGTGAACGCCTCCTGCAGCGTCATGACGGAAGCGTCATTCGTGACTGTTGTATTCCCTGCTGAGCTCATTTTTGGCCGGATCGTAATGTTACGGGGGGTTTAGTGAGAGCTCAGGCGCAGGGAATGAACAGTCAGGAGGGTTGTGTATTATGTTGTCTTTTATTCACAGGTTCTATCTTTTCATATGCATTCAAGCACCAATATGCGTTGCCCAATAACAAGGATGCAAAACAAGGATTCTTAAAAACTAAAACAGAAACTCAGAATGCTAAAACACAACTTGAATAAACTAAACACCGAGAGACTCAGAAGTCCTCCTCCAACAATCACTGTATTTTAACTCTAACTTAGGCAACAATACTCAGCTCGGCTCTGTGTGTCAAAACGCCCTCCTCTATGCGGAAGGGAAAATCTTAACCACAGCGTAACTTAAACTCACATAAAACTCTGTAGAAACGAAGGCTAGGAACAGGCTTCTCTTTGAGCCCTCCGTGGCTCGAGCTAAAACTATGAACGAAACTAATATTACATTAGGGATGCTCTGGACTGGTTCACAGCGGGGCAGCCTGGTTAAGCAGCGGCAGGTGGACGCCGGGGGACGCCGACAGCCGGGGATCGATCCTGGTGTTGATCTCCGTCTCTTCTGGGAAAGCGACCAAGGTCCCAAGCTGCTGGCTCTCCGGCAGGGAACAGGTGGCTCCAACACTCTCCACACGATGTGTGACGATCCGGCGCTGAGGGCTGGGTGGCGTCCGGTTAAGAAGCGACCGGGGCGCCACCTGATTGGCCGACCTCCACCCGTTCCTGCTGCTGGAGGATTGTGCCTGATGGAACACACCTGAGGCTCCTTAACCGCTGCTGGGCTGTGTGAACTGGGAAGGCAGGAAGGGGGAGGGGAGAAGGGCACTAACTGGGGCTGGCAGCTGCCAGCCTGACACTACTGGGGTATCACACTTCTCAGCCTCCCCGGGAAAGCTTACTCTCAGGTGCTGGAAGGGAGGCTCCGACCGATTGTCGAACCTCAGATTCAGGAGGAGCAATGCGGATTCCTTCCTGGTCGTGAAATGGTGGATCAGCTCTTTACTCTTGCGGAGCTGCTGAATGGGGTCATGGGGAGTTTGACCTGCCAGTCCACACGTGTTTTGTTTGTGGATCTGGAGGAGGCCTACGACTGTGTCCCCCGAGGGGCTCTGTGTGGGAGGCACTGCAGGAGTATGGGGCATCAGGCTCACTGGTATGAGCCATTTGGTCCCTGTACAACCAAAGTGAGAGAGAAAGTCAGACACGTTTCCAGTGGGTGTTGGACTCCGCCAGGGCTGCTCCTTGTCTCCAATCCTGTTCGTGGTGTTCATGGATGGGATTTCAAGGCATAGCCGGGGTGAGAAGGGTGTCTGCTTTGGGGACCTCAGGATTACAACTCTGCTTTTTGCAGATGATGTGGTTCTGTTGGCTTCCTCACATCATGACCGTCAGCACACACTGGAGTGGTTTGCAGCCGAGTGTGAAGCAGCGAGGATGCGGATCAGCACCTCCGATTCCGAGGCCATGGTTCTCTGCCAGAAACCGGTGGATTGCTCCCTCTGGGTTGGGGGGTGGGAGTTGCTTCCGAAAGCGAGGGAGTTCAAGTATCTTGGGATCTTGTTCATGAGTGATGGGAAAATCAAGTGTGAATTGGTACAGCCTCAGCATTAATGCGGACATTGTATCGAACTGTCGTGGGGAAGAGGGAGCTGAGCCGCAAGGTGAAGCTCTCAATTTACCAGTCCATCTACGCTCTGGGTAGTGGTCAAAAGAACAAGATCGCAGATACAAGCGGCTGAAATGAGCTTCCTCTGCAGGGTGGCTGGGCTCAGTCTTAGAGATAGGGTGAGAAGCTCAGACATTCGGAGGGAGCTCCGAGTTGAGCCGCTGCTCCTTTGCATCGAAAGGGGCCAGTTGAGGTGGTTTGGTCATCTGATTTGCACATGAAATATGGATTGCACTGATATAAATATTGCACTTGTGATATGTGATATTATCATTCGGGGGCAGGGAGCAGATATTTGACAGCTTGGGGATAAAAGCTGTTTTTGAGTCTGTTGGTTTTGACTCTCAGTGTCCTGTAGCGTCTACCTGAGGGGGGAGAAAAGAGCGTGTCCTGGGTGTGAGGGGTCTCTGGTGATTCCCCTGGCTTTCCTCTGAAGTCTGCGTGTATAAACATCTCTAAGGGGAGGTAGTGTGGTCCCAATCACCCGCTCTGGTGCTCTCACCACCCGTTGCAGGTCCTTCCTGTCCTCTGCAGTGCAGCAGGTGAACCACACTGCACAGCAGTAGGTCAGTAGGCTCTCAATGGTGGAGTGATAGAAGTTTATGAGCAGCTTTTGGGAGAGCTGAGCCTGACGCAGCTTCCTGAGGAAGTACAGTCTCTGTTGGACCCTCCCCACCTGGTGTGAGGTGTGGGTGGACCATGTGAAGTCTGCAGAGATGTGGACCCCTAGGAACCTGAAACTCTCCACCCTCTCTACCTCCTCTCCATCAATGTAGAGGGCAGAGTGCTCGGTTCGCTTTGATCTTCTAAAGTCCAAAACCATCTTCTTGGCCTTTCCAGTGTTGAGGTTCAGGTTGTTATGATGACACCATTGTCGCAAATGTTCAGAGGAGACTGACCAATCAAGTCTTGTTGGTCAAATAGCTGCTAAGAAACCCTACTAAAGAAAAGCAACAAACAGAAGAGATTTGTTTGGGCCAAGAAACATAAGGAATGGCCTTTAGACCAGTGGAAATCTGTGCTTTGGTCTGAGTCCAAATTTGAGATCTTTGGTTCCACCTGCTGCATCTTTGTGCAACGCAGAAAAGGTGAATGGATGGTCTCTACATGCGTGGTTCCCACCATGAAGCATGGAGGAGGAGGTGTGATGGTGTGGGGGTGCTTTGCTCGTAACACTGTTGGGGATTTATTCCAAACTGAAGGCACACTGAACCAGCATGGCTACCACACCATCCTGCAGTGACAGCCACCCCATCCGGTTTGCGTTTAGTTGTACCATCATTTATTTTTCAACAGGAGAATGACCCAAAACACACCTCCAGGCTGTGTAAGGGCTGTTTGACCAAGAAGGAGAGTGATGGAGTGCTGCATCAGATGACCTGGCCTCCACAGTCACGTGACCTAAACCCAATCCAGATGGTTTGGGACGAGATGGACTGCAGAGTGAAGGCAAAGGGGCCAACAAGTGCTCAGCATCACTTCAAGACTGTTGGTAAACCATTTCAGGTGACTACCTCATGAAGCTCATGGAGAGAATGCCCAGAGTGTGCAAAGCAGTAATCAAAGCAAAAAGTGACTATTTTGAAAAATCTAAAACAGGTTTTCACTTATTTCACTCTATTTTGTTTACTACATAATTCCATATGTGTTCATTCATAGTTTTGATGCCTTCAGTAAGAATCTATAATGTAAATAGTCATGAAAATAAAGAAAAACCATTAAATGAGAAAGTGTGTCCAGACTTTTGACTGGTAGTGTAAGTGCAGACAATTTGCTTTAACAGAGTGTGATTTATATACTGTGATAGTTTTTTTTTTTTTTTACGGTGCACATTTACAGATTTAGATGTGGGGTAAGCAGTTGAGGAGGTTATGAAGTCTTGAATAGGGACCCAAAAAGGTCTGTGCCTTCCTTGAAATATATGAATAATGAAACTGACAGGGGGCTGGAAACGCTTGCAGACACAGGCAGGTAACTGGCTAAGCAGGGGTGTGTTTTGACTTTGGACTGACCCTGGCTGAACCTGACTAAACAGAATCAGAAAGTTTGAGTATTTTTTAAACAACAATCACATGTGATGACAACTGATTCATCAGGCCTCACGCTCTGCCCAGAAACCCCCATAAAAAGACTTTGATTGAAGTCTCATAGAAGCTCATTAGGAGGGAAAATGTGGTCTCATACACCAAAGCTCAAATAAAGATTCAGCTGTCTCCAGCATTGCCTCGAACGATTTGGCTGCTGAACCAGATTCTTAATCAAATTATTTTTAGCTATGGCACATTTTATCCACTGTTGTTTTATTCATTAGCCATTCCACAAATTTATTGTGACTCTGGAGGCCGCACTGTCTCTCATCTCAGCCATTTCTCAGAATGTAGCAGATACACACATCTGGTCTGAATCAAGCTGAACGAGAAGGAGAGAATGCCTATTAGCAGTCTTTGGCATAGGTACACTCTGTGAACAGCAGTGCCCCATCTCCCCTGGAGTTTCTGGTAGTCCTGTGCTGCATAAAAGCTTTAGCTCAGCTCATTTGGTATGCCCTTATTAGTTGATTTCATTACAAGGGGTATAAAATGAACAGAACTCATGGATTGGACTTTTTCTGGCAGTGCTGGTAAGGAACCCCTGTTGAGAGCAGAGTATATAGATTTATGACCCAGAAATATCAAGCCTCAGCTGAGTTAATCATAATAAATCCAAGTATGTGTTGTGTTTATGGATATGCAAAGTAATACTGAGTCATTGTTACAAACAAACAAACAAACTGTAAACATTACACAAATTTTGTGACCCCCTCTATGTTCTTCATAACCAGTTACATGACATTGATTTGATTATTTTGCATATCATGTTGTATTTGGGGGCTGCACGGTGGCTCGGTGGTTAGCAATGTTGCCTCACAGCCAGAAAATGACCGTTTTGCATCCTGGCCTGGGCATGGAATCTTTCTTGCATGTCCTCCCTGTGCATGCGTGGGTTTTCTCCGGGAACTCTGGCTTCCTCCCACAGTCCAAAAACATGCTGAGGTTAATTGATAACTCTAAATTGTCCGTAGGTGTGACTGCGACTGTTTTTCTTTATATGTAGGCCTGTGATAGACTGGTGACCTGTCCTGGGTGTTCCCTGCCTTCACCCTAAGTCAGGTGGGATAGACTCCAGCCCCCCCGACGACCCTAATGAGGATTAAGCGGTGTATAGATAATGGATGGATATTTAAAAATCTCTGTGTTATGTGTTTTAATGTCTTCACACCTAGCATAAAACCACCATGCGTGTCCGTTATTAAATACAAAACATGCACTTCAACTTTTATCTGAAAAGTCTTAGAAATTATTCTGCAAGCCCTAGGTTAATGGAATCTCTTCTCTGTGGGTGTTTACCTAGTTTCATCACAAGACGGTTTCAACATTCTTCCCTGCTGGGGGCAGGCTTCTTCTTTATATGATTCACTGAACAGGTCACATAAAAGTGACAGGAACTTTTCTAAAAAAGTTTACACATTTCTACAAGCAAATCATCTAATCCTGTGACCTTTCTACTGTTCATTCTGTACAGATTCCTGCAACTCTGGCAGCTCCCTGTCCAAGCTGAACTTTGCTTCCTCTAGTAATGCAGCAGAGTCAAGACCTGTCCAAAAACAAATTTTATTTGTCTGCCATGTCAGTTACAACTTCTGTGAGGCTCAGGCGCAGGAAAGAGATGGAGACAAGTAGGTACAGAATAAACAGTTTATTTACAAGGAAATAGTTACAGGAACTGAACCGGGTGACACTACCGGAAGTAAATTGACTACGGATGTAAACAAGTATGAATAACAATATTGCCTCTAGAGGCTGGCGGACTATACAAGAGATATTATGAAACAAGGAACTAATCCACAGCAGGTGTCACCTGGGCAAGAAAGCGAAACTAACTCAGAGTAATTCGAAGTACAAAACACGGATACAGTAACAAGAACAAACAAGACTAAGAATCAGATACATTACAACGAAGGAGTGACTACACTCACCGAGATATACAGAAAACCAACCAGAGAAGTACTAGGAATATTATATTATACTAACCTCAGCTAGAAAATGAAACTATAAATGAGGCTGGCATACCAAGCAAAAATACTAAAGAGTGACTACACTCACCAAGAAGCAGAAAAACAACTAGTGAACTACTGGGATAACTATACTAACCTGAACCGGAAAATGAACTATAAGCGTAGCTGGCGTACCAGGCAAATTGCACAGGAGTGACTACACTAGACAGAGAAGCTCGAACTATATTTACAGAAAATATAATACTAGATTAGCACTAGTCTGAACATGCACAGACTGAGACTTAGCTGATCGATTTTAAGGTTCTTTTATTAGTTTTTAAATGTCTTAATGGCCTTGCGCCTTCTTATTTATTTGATCTCCTTTTAACATATCGACCCTCGCGGATCCTGAGGTCCTCTGGCAGTGGCCTTTTATCCATACCACAAGCCAGGACAAAAATCCACGGTGAGGCGGCATTTAGCCACTATGGCCCCCGCCTGTGGAACAGCCTGCCGGAGAACCTCAGGACTGCAGAGACCGTCGATATTTTTAAAAGAAGGTTAAAGACTCACCTTTTTAATCAGGCTTTTAACTAGCCTCTTAAATCTTTATGTTCTTATCATTTTGTATTTATTTTCGTATGTATTTGTACTTTTTTTTAACCTTTCACCTTTTTACTTATGTTATAGGTCTTTTATTCTATCTTGTAGTTTTAAATTTTTAGTTATTTAACTCCAGTGTTTTCCTCAGGGGGGTCCTCCACACTGGGGGCTGTATGCGGTCTGCTGCTGGGGGTGCTGTCCATGAGTCCCTTCGGTCCGGCTGGTTGGGGGGGCTCCCCACCTCAGTGTGGGGGTCCCCCTGTCTGTTGGGGTTGGGGGGTCTGTGGGTCTGGGTGCCGGCGCCCCCAGTGGTCATGGCCTGCGACTCCTCCCAGTGTGGACGACCCCAATGGAGGCATTTTCCACAATCGTCGGTGCCATGCCATGTCTCCCTACTGTCAGTGGTGGGAGTGTGTGTCTGTGGGTGTGTGTGTGTGTCTGTGTATGTGTACGTGTGCGTGCTTCTGCAGTTGTGTCCATATATGTATATATGGAGGGAGGGAGGGACGGGTTTTCTTGCTTTTAATGTTTTTAATGTTGTAAAGCACTTTGCGTTGCATTTTTAACTGTATGAAAAAGTGCTCTATTAATAAAGTTTGATTGATTGATTGATTGATTGAAGGCACTAGGCATGGGAAGGCTGGTGGGAAAGGGGAATGTCCACGAAGGAGGAATGGTTTGGAGAAGGCTGGGGCTTGTGGCTGATGGTTGGAGGCTGCGACGGCAGGCGTGCAACAGGGGGAAGTTGTCAGAGGTGGTGGAGGAGAGAGGTAGATGAACCAGGTCATCGTCCAGAAGGGAAACTTGGTTTGGGAGTTGAGGATGGCGGCTTGGCAAATTATTAGGTCCAGGAAAACAGGAACGGATTGTGCTCGAGCAGGTGGCAGTCCAGACTAGAAGAAACAGAAACACGGGTTACAAAGGTTCTTTAAGCAACAGAGGCTGGACAGAATGAATCAAAGACTGACTAGTATCATTCAATGATCCGGCATCGAGTGATGAGTGGCATCTGGTTACATTGTAGAGGAGTAGAATGTTGATTGGCTCCGCTCCACCTGCTCGCGCTTCTGCTGATTGCGGATTGACGCCACCTGCCGCCACAGCCTCTATGCCAAAGCAGGAGGAGCCCTGTCCAGAACCTGCAGCAACAGGCCTGACAGTCAGAGCATTCGGATTAGTATAAATCTTCACAGTATTACCTAAAGGTACTGCAACTCTCTTTTAATGTTCCAAGATAGCTGTGTGCATGTGTGCTGCAGCTCATTCATAGTTTAGAGCTTTCTTTGTCTATTTTTGTTGTTGTCTGTACTGTTTTGTCAAGCATGTTATGTTGAAACCCACCAGATGCCATTGCCATAGCTCTTTCTGGTGCAAAGAGCCATTTAGAAGACCTATAGAGTTATGTAAGGAAACTCTTTATAGACGATAGTTAATCATTTTACACCATTATTCCGGACATACAAGTTGATAAACTGTTTAACTTAGCCCTTCTATGTCCATTTGCACCTTTCTCCCTCACTGTTCACAAACGTCGAACTTGACCCCTACATATCCTACGTGCTGAGCCTATAGGGTTTCACATTCTAGCCTTCCCCATGCCATGCAGGGAAGTGTGAGCAGCAATTCATGGAGTCCATCTGCACCCTCCACATCAATTCAACACTTGTGAAGGGGCCAGTGGTTTGGACCAAGTTCATGGGGCCACTGAGTAACTTCACCAACAGCATCTCTGCTTAGCCATAACAGGAGAGTGCACTTGTTTTCTTGGTGTCCATCTTTCATCATGCTTACAAGGAGGCTTGGCTAGTATGCCCACCTGGTAGCATTCCCTAACCTGTCATGCTTGGTGGTAGCACTGGGATGCTAAATGGCACCTGACAGTTATGGCACCAACAGAGAGTTGCTCTCATCCATCTGCTCAGGGTTTCACCCTTCACCTGCAGCAGTAGCATCAGCTACAAAGAGGGTCACTAGGAGCATCCCTTTGACAGACACTTACAACCACAGGTCACTCCATGATGGCCCTGCCACCACTTCTCTCCTAATGCAAGAATAGGCAGAAGGAGAGAGTATGTTGTGCAATACTCACTTCTTCTCAGCTGCTACCTAAATTCCTTACCCAACAATGTCACGTCTAACATGACACATCCTATGTGAGAAGGAACAAGATCTTTATTTCTTCACAGCTTGCACGATTAGACAGGTGTGTTCCAAAGTTCATTCCATAAGTGTCCCCAGCAGGGTCGCCCTCTATCCTGAGTCTAGGTGAAGCTCATGAAGAGAGGACAGTGTGGCATGCCTGCTCTTCCTCAATGTCCTCCCTCTCCTCACACGACAATATTACAAGCCCTAATACAGATTGTGTATGCTGCTGATGTGACGAGGTATAGGGCATGCTCAAAGAAGGGCAGCTTTCTCTCCCCCCTGTCACAATACAGAGTAAACTGTTCAGGAATCTTACAAAGCCTGTTTCTGCCACCAGCTCCACACAGTGGGTTAGCCAACTTAAGTCAGGTAAATGGGGGATGGAGCAATCCAGAGCCTTCTTTCATTCACCTGCGTTGCAAGGTGGCTAAGGCTGTGTATGCAGCCTGCACAGCAGAAAAGCTTCTGTTTTTTTTGTAGCCCTCCCTCTGGCACAGTAGAGCGGAGGTAGCAGCAGTGCCTGGCGCCCACCATTCATCAGCCCCTGTATTAGTTGCATTACAACTCCTTACCTTTACCCACAGTAAATAGGGCCTGCACCCATGTCCGTACTTTGACGTAGTGTCCAGGTTCTGTTCATGTTCCCAGTTGATTCTATGAGAAAGTTGCAAGGAGAACAAGCCATTTTCCACTAGTACAGTCACTGCTCTTGCTTCAGGGCTGCTTCCATGTTTACCGGTGACATCAAGCATGCCATAACAAAAAAGCACGTGACTATGCTTCACTGTAGTCACAGTGAAAATACACTTTTTTTCTATGCTACGATTTAGCTGCTTCCTTGCACGGGGTGTCCCTAAAGTGTGGACACAGGAAATCTCATGAACTATATTTTTTTACTGGCTTTGTCGAAAGAAAAAGAGTTGAACTGGTGTTTCTCAGTGGACGTGAAGGATGGACATATTGAAAGATAGCAGATGAATTTAATCTTTCAGCAAAACCATATTTAATCTGTGGAGGCAAAACATATAGTTAATGAGATTTCCTGTGTCCACACTTTAGGGACACTGTAGAAAGAGCCAAAGAACTAGGTGAATTTTCACATTGGCAGCATCTGACAGGGCCTGAAAGAAAGGGACATGCATGAGTCTCCTATTCTCTCAATGCATTCAGACATCTGTATCATTGTCATTTATAAGGAGACTGTACACATATCATTTTATGATAAATTGTATGAATTACCATTATCAGGACTGTGGTACTTCCAGTTTAGGAAAATAAAATAACCAGCCGAAGAGACCTAATCTGTGCTTCACTTCATCACTTTATTTTTTCTTCTTCTCGCTTACTACAACCACCTGTACATCACCTTAATGTACTCAGTAGCGCCCTCAGGTGACAACTTATTGTAACTACAGAACACAACATTTCCCCTTTTCTTGAAGGCATCTCATCCCTTAAACAGACCAGTAAAATGAAGCATTTTGTTGGACACAGCATCCTGTAACAATAACAAATGTCAAATAATTGTTTCAGTAGGAAATAAGATTATGTAGCAAAATGTGTACCAAATAACTATTTTGGCTTAACTGAATCCTATATCAGGTAGCAACTATTTGAAATCCAAGCCTGAAAACTGTTTGGCATAAATCACTTAACATGATGTATACATTACACTGTGGATTGAATCATGAAGTCACACATTCAAATTTGGCAAGCACATTGAATGAGTTTTTTTCTTTTTGTATAAACTAACTGTATAAACACTTTCAATATACAGAATCAGAACATTTTCATTTAAATCATTATTCCAGTCCATAGTCCCTGTATCTTTTGTTTTTTGTCTCACATAACCTGTCAATCACTGTGGTGGGTTTCTCACTCTTGGGGTCCTTCTTGGGCATTGGGCATTTTTGACCATCACTGAGCAAGTAAGTGCTTGGTCCTATTTTCTTAACAAAAGTCCGAGGTTCTGTAAATCTGGATGGTCCCTTAGGAACATGTTCAGGTCTCCAAATTCGTACAGTGTCATTTACTTGGAACATGGGACTTTTGCCCTAGTCTTAATGGTTGTATACGCCTTGATCTTCTGTTTTTGTCTCACGGTTTCTTTTACTCGTTTGTGTGTTTTGGTTTTGTCTGAGACAGGAAGGATATGTAGCTTTGTGTGCATCTTCCTGTTTCTCAGTAACTCAAATGGAGTAGCTCCTGTTGTAGCATGGGGTGTGGCACGATAGTTCAGCAAGAACTCTCTAACTGCTTGTTTCCATGGTTTGTGCATTCTTTCAGCAGTCTGTATACACTCTTTAAGCACCCTATTAAATCTTTCAATGGCTCCATTGGCTCTTGGATAGTAGACACTGGAGGGAAGGTGCTTTATCTCTCTCTCCCTGAGAAAGTTAACAAATGCATGGGAGGTGAACTGAGGGCTGCACAGTGGCGTAGTGGTTAGCACTTTCGCCTTGCAGCGAGAAGATCCCTGGTTCGCGTCCCGGCTTTCCCGGGATCTTTCTGCATGGAGTTTGCATGTTCTCCCTGTGCATGCGTGGGTTTTCTCCGGGTACTCCGGCTTCCTCCCACAGTCCAAAAATATGCTGAGGTTAATTGATTATTCTAAATTGCCCGTAGGTGTGAATGTGAGCCTAGTGAGGATTAAGCGGTGTATAGATAATGGATGGATGGATGGATGGGAGGTGAACTGGCATCCGTTGTCAGAAACCAGGAAGGAAGGGTTTCTCTTCTGACTAAACACAGAAGTTAAAAACTGAATGATGACCTCTGTAGTTAGAGCTGAGACAATGCTACTATTACTGTAATAGTCTGTGAGAGTAATGGCATAAAGACAGTCCCACGTGGCATGCTGAAAAAGGACCTGTAATGTCCATGGCCACCTTTTCCCATGGACCATCTGGGAGTTCCACTAGTGTGAGTGCAGTTTTTGCTGTTTTGTCATTGTACTGACATGACACATGAAGACATCAAAGTCTGTACACAACTGTCCATTTTTGGCCACCAGTATAGTATTTTTGATGCCTATAGTATTGCATATAGAGTATAGTATATAGTATAGTATAGTGTATCACGTAGTCTCTGCTTAGTTTGTACTATTCCCTGGTGCCTTTCATGTGCTAATTCTACCACTCTGGACCGGAGTAAAGTAAGAACAAGCACGCCATCAGAGCACCTCATAATAAGTGTGTCATCAACAGCCAATTCATCTCGCACATTAAAGTAAGGAGCAAGTTCAAGTGGCACATTCTTTTTGCATTTTGGCCAACCTTTCTGTATCTGATGTCTCAGCTGCGTCAGTTCAGGACATGTCACGCAGGCAACACTGAACTCTGATATAGACATGGCAGGGGAAGACTCCATGAAGACAGCAGGCACCATGTCTGGTCTCTCAGCAGTGTCTCCTGTAGCTGGAAGGGGAAGTCCGGATAGACAGTCAGCGTTCACATTTTGTTTTCCTGGACGGTAAGTAACATCATATGTAAAGCAAAGCAGTCGAGCAGACCGTCGGGAAACTCTCAATCCAGCACAACTAGTACCTTTGGATGTAAGGAGACTTGTGAGTCCTTCGTGAAATCTATGCAGTACAAAGTGACATCCCCACAGATAGGTTCTCCACCTTTCTACTGCCCAAACACAGGCAAGTGCTTCACGTTCAACAGAAGGGTACTTTCTTTCAGCAAGAGAAAGCGTCCTGGAAGTAAAAGCTACTATCCTCTCTACATTGTCTGGGTAAAGTTGAGTAAGCATAGCCCCGAGTCCATAGTCAGAAGCATCAGTAGTCACTTGTGCAGGCAAAGCACGGTCATAGAGTGCTAAAGCTGGACTGTTTAGAATCAGTCTCTAAATTTCTGCAAAACTAAAATCAGCATCAGCAGTCCATTTGAATTGTAGGTCTGTAGAATCACAAAGTTTCACTCGTAGTGACTGAACAATAGTGGCAAAATTGGGAATGAATTTACTGTACCACAAATGCGAGACCAAGAATTGAGCGCCAGGAGGGTGTGTCATGTGGGGCAGGTGCATCAGCCACTACTCTGACAATGTCTTGGTCAGGATGAAAACCATCTTTTGATATTGTGTGGCCTAGAAAACACAAAGATGACTCATTAAGGTTACACTTATGCATGTTCAGTTTGAGTCCCACCTCATTCAAGGCATTTAGCACCCTCTCCATCCCCCTCCCTCTCCTCCTCTACCTCTATACCTCTACTGTCCCTTTCAATCCGCCGGCCAGCAGGCAGATGGGTCCCCCCATATAAAGAGCCGGGTTCCGCTCAAGGTTTATTCCTGTTAAAAGGGAGTTTTTTCTTGCCACTGTCGCCTTAGGGCTTGTTCTGGGGGTTCAGGCATATGGGCTCTGTAAAGCATCTTGAGACAATTTGACCTGGAATTGGCACTATATAAATAAAATTGAAATAAATTGACGCACATACGAGGTTTTCCTCCCTCTTTTCTTTGGGTCACGACTATGGGAAAGACCCACGGAGATGCCTCAATGCGTTCTATTATGCCTTTTTCTTCTAGATCTTTGAGCTCATCAGTAACAGCCTGTCTCACATTAAATGGAAGCCTCCTCAGCTTCTGCTGTACTGGCACTGTATCTGGTTTCAGTTATATTTTGTGTATGAATCATTTGGCACATCCAACTTCATGTACTTGTATCTCTGGTGCAGTCAGTGGTGTTGCATTTGGTACCATAGGTGCATTCTGTGGAACAGGGGGTCATTGGGGTCAATCTGAGAACCCAGGCGCAGACACAGAAGTGGGGAGACAGGAGGAATATTGGGAAGGGCTTTATTTAAACTAAACAAAAGTCACAACACAAAAAGGGAAACTGGATTGAGAGGGAAACCACAATCAACTCTCTACAAAAAGTCACAATAAACAAAAGGGAGGAAATCTACAAAAACTAACATAGAACCAACTAAACTAACCAGAAGGGGTACTCACAAGATTGGGGAGACAGGCTTGGGGAAAAAGAGCGTCCAAATATGATTGAGGCAGACATGAAGCAAAAACAAGAATTGGGAGAAGTCCAGGCGACAAACAGAGTCCAAGTGGGGAAGTCCAGGAGGGGGAAAGCGGAGTCCATTTAGGGAACAGAGTCTAAGTGGAGATGTGAGTCTTTGTGGGAATCCGAGTGTGGAGGCAAGCAGGTATCCAGTAGTTCATGGTCTGACAGGGAATGAGTGACTGAGCAGAGTTTAATAGTGAGCAGGTGATATTGAGGGCAGGTGAGCTGATTATTGCAATGTGAGTCACCTGCAGTAATCAGCCGAGTGCAGGCAGGTGAGCAGGGAGAGCAAGACACAGGGATGAGAGAGACAAGAGGAAGAGAGATGACAGACAGAGGAAGCCAAAGGGACAGGTCAAAAAAGAAACAGATCAGGAACCAAGGGAGAAAGGAGGAAAAAGAGGAAGAAGGGGGAAGAGGGGCAGGGGCAAGAGCAGGATCATAACAGTATAATGTCATGAAAATGTCCATTTCCATTCACATGCACAGTACAAAGGATTTTATCATGCACAGCATCATTCATGTAAAGCACAGTCAGTTCATTTATCCATACCTTACGTACCTCCCTTTGGCTGGATTGCAAAATTTTAGAAAAATGTCCAACTTTTCCACACAAACTGCACGTAGCTTCAGCTGCAGAGCATTGAAGGCTTATTGGCCTGATGGCTGGTGGATCTGCATCGGTAGCAGGAGCAGCATTTTGCAGCAGTGTGAGCTGGCAGCTGGCTTGCTTTTTTCATGCCAGTGGTTGTTCTGTGGCTGGGTGTGTATGGCTCTTACCGGTGTAGCTGCAGTAGTGTCAGAAAGGACATCAGCATTTTGTAATCCGGTTTCAATCTGTAAAGCCCATGTAGTAGCCTTCGCTAAAGTCAAATCCTGTTCTAGCAACAGTCAGGCCCCGTATGCATATTAGCAGCACGCTCTATCAATTAATCATGAAGCATTTGCTCCTCCATATCTCAAAACTGTAAGAGTCCACAATCTCAATGTCCGTTCCCTGGGTGTTCACTGGTGTAGGAGAAGTGTGTCTGTTTCTGCTAAAGTCCACCACCAGTTCCTTGGTTTTCACCGCATTGATCTGGAGGAAGTTCAGCAGGCAGCAGTCCACAAAGTCCCGGTTAAGCTCTGTACTCCTCCTCATCTCTGTCCGTGATGAGGCCGACGATGGCGGAGTCGTCAGAGAACTTCTGAAGATGGCAGTTTGTGGTGTGATGGGAGAAGTCTGCTGTGTAGAGAGTGAAAAGAAAGGGGGCAAGAACAGTCCGCCGTGGGGCTCCCGTACTGCAGACCACAGTGTCGGACACACAGTCCCCTGCCCTCACAAACTGTGGCCGGTTGGTCAGGTAATCCAGCAGCCACATTGTGAGGTGGGAGTCTACTCCTATCTGCTCCAGCTTGTCCCCCAGAAGCACAGGCTTAATGGTGTTGAAGGCACTGGATAAATCATAAAACATGTTTCTCACAGTGCTCTTTGTCTTCTCCAGGTGAGAGAGACATCTCTGCAGGAAGTAGATCACTGCATCATCAACCCTGATGCCGGGCTGGTAGGCGAACTGCTGCGGGTCCAATGATGAGCTCACCAGGGGCTGCAGATGACAAAGGACCAGCCTCTCCAGGGTCTTCATAAGGTGGGATGTTAGTGCCACCGGCCTGTAGTGATTGAGGTCCTTGGGGTGCGATATCTTTGGCACCGGTACCATGCAGGACATCTTCCACAGCTGTGGTACTCTCCCCAGCTTCAGGCTCAAGGTGAAGACATGCTCCACAATCCTGCTCAGCTGAGGACTTGAGGAGCCTGGAGCTGATGCCGTCTGGACCCGTAGCCTTCCTGATCTTCAGCCTGCTCAGTTCTCTCTTCACCTGGGATGTAGATAGGGACAAGTTGGGGCAGGGGGGCCATGTTCTGGTTGTGAATGTGGGGCCCTGTGGGGGGGAGGGGAGGTGTGATGGTAGGAGAACTGTGGTGGAGCCCTAAGGAGGGGGAATGCAGTGGGGGTGGTGCAGTCAGCAGGAGGTGCAGACAGATGCAGTGGTGGCTGCCGCAGGGTGGACTGGGCCGGGGGAGGGGTGGCTGGCTGTTCAAACCTGTTAAAGAAGGTATTCAGGTCATTCACCCACTCCTGGTCCCGTCTCAGTTCAGTCCTGGGATCTTTGTTGCCAGAGATGGTTTTCAGGCCCCTCCAGACCCCACTGACATTGTTATGAAGCAGCTGATCCTCCATCCTCTTCCTGTAGCTGCTTTTCCCCTCTCTGATCTTCCTCCTCAGTTCTCTCTGTGCAGACCTCCTCTCCTCCTTGTCTCCTGACCTAAAAGCCCTACGTTTTTCCTTTAAGAGAGCCTTTATATCAGGACTAATCCAGGGTTTGCTGTTGGCAAAACAGCGTACAGTCCTGGTGGGCATGGTGTAATCCACACAGAAATTAATGTAGTCCATGATGCAGTGAGTGAGGTTGTCGATGTCCTCCCCATGATCCTCACAGAACACTTCCCACATGGTCGTGTCGAAACAGTCCTTGAAAGCCTCCTCAGCTTCCTCGGACCATCTCTTGACCATGCGGGTGACAGCTGGCTGTCTGTGTACCAGAGGTTTGTACACAGGAAGGAGGAAGGAAATAACCAGCCGAAGAAACTTTGTCTGTGCTTCACTTCATCACTTTGTTTTTTTCTGCTTCTCACTTACTGCAACCACTTGTACGTGAGAAAGGGGGAGGCAGCAGAGGCTCTCCTGCCTATTGTGGTTGGTATGCAACCTCTGGACCCTGAGGCATGGTGCCTATGGACTTCAGCTCATTTTCTGATATTTTTTTTTCCTGTTCAGTATATTTCTGGCCTTTATGGGTCAGGACTGAGGTCCAACTGGGATTACATTTATCCCTACCAGCCTTCAGTGCTAACCAGTAGTGAAGCCTGTTAGAGGGGGGCGCACATACAGAATAGCAATAATAGTTACTGGATGTAGCTTCAGTTCCTTTAGTACATGTGTATCCTTCTAAGTGGGCAGTCTCTTCCTCCGATTCAGTGGCAAGGGCAAATATTTGTCTCAGGGTGTCAAGGAATAGTCTCAGTAGGGCTGACCAAAAACAGAGGGCTGTGCACGTAAAACTGGAGCTATGTCCAGTTGCTATTTTTTTCTTTGAATAATTGGACGCATTGTGACAATTTATGACACCAAATGTCAGTGATTGGTGAACATTTTACCAGTCTTACAGTACGGAAAATAAAGCCAGTATCTTGTGTGACTTTAGGTCACAGCTAGCGAAATAGATGGAATTCTTTATTACAGTGTACACTGTATATGCTGGATATTTTTACAGCGTATAGTAATGTGATGTAAACAAATGTAAAACAAAACAAATACAAAAAACGTTTAAAATAAAAAAATAAAAGGGACACTTGAAAATGTCTATTTTGGAGTAATCCGGCAAACGAAATGCCAAAAAGTATCATTCCCTGATGCATTTAAAAAAAATCAATTATTCCCACATTGTTCATTAATTTTTAATTTTACCCACATAGCCAATGGTAGCCATAGTTATGGCAGCAGAAGCCTAATGGTAGCCATAGTTATGGCTACCATTAGGCTTCTGCTGCTACTTGTCAAACTAGTTGTCAGCAGATGTTTTAGATATCAACATCTAATCAAAGTTAGTATGTATATATATATATATATATATATATATATATATATATATATATATATATATATATATATATATATTAATGGCAGGACGCAATTAAAAAATGTAATCTAATTAATTACAGGCTTTGTAATTAATCAATCGCAGTTAGTTGCAGTTTTGTCAAATAGCAATGTGTATATATATATATATATATATATATATATATATATATATATATATATATATATATATATATATATATATATATATATATATATATATATATATATATATGTATTAGGGCCGGGACTTTAACGCGTTAATTTCGATTAATTAATTACAGTGAAAATAACACATTAAAAATAATAACGCAATTAATTGCACCCTCCTCAGTTCCCTCATTTCTGGCACCACCAGTAACGCTGATGAACACTCCAGCCCAGTAGGTGGCGGTAATGAACTTAAAGTCTGTTTGCAGCCATGAAGAAGAAGCACAAGAAGCACTGAGTGAAGTCAGGCACTGGTGAACAGTGAAGGAAGATGAGATTGAGCTTGTTGGGCAGAAGGTTTTCTTTTAAAAATCTTCCCGATGGCAGCTTGGATAAAAGCCTGGTTGTGTGCAAATTGTACAACAAAGAGTTTTCTGATCACTGAGTCACTTCAAGCCGACAGTATCACCTCAATGTAAAACATGTTGCTGTTAGCACCAGAGCTAACGTTAGCTACGAGTCATGCTAACGGCTAACGGTGTAGCCATCCCATAATAGACCACTTTTCTAGGCAGTGCTTGAGTTTACAGAAAGTTTTAAAATATTGAATAAAATCGCTATAATTGCACTTAGATTTGCAGTAATCTGTGAATGTAGCAGACAGATGAAAAATGCAGATAAATAGAAATGAAACATTTTTGTGGTTTAAGTTTTTACTCCGTCCAGGCTCTGCCTCCTTGGAGGAGGAATAACCTAAACAACAAAAAATATCTCTTTTAATAACTTAATTACTTTTTGTTTATAAAAAAATTACATAAATAAAAATTGATATTCTTATAAAAAGAACCATCAAAATTCCACCATTTATCAGACCCAGAAAAGATGAAAACAGAATGAATCTCTGGATTTTCAACTTTCTGAAGCTCCTTGAACTACTTATGCTGATTTTTTGTGCCATACAGTGGAAAAAACAACTAAATTCACGCTTTAAGTCATCAAAATCACATTTTTCTATATGTCCCATTTTCCTTTTTTTAAATAAATTTTAAATTATAAACACGTATGTGTATTCATTGATTCAACTGTCAACCACAATTTTATTTGAATTGAAAAACTTCACTTATTGTGTCAAATATTGCTATTTGACAAAACTGCAATTAATTGCGATTAATTAATTACAAAGCCTGTAAAGTAGGAGGGACTCAGTTTTAGTGTCATGTCATTCTAAAATGCCTATTTATGCGTTACTGATTCATCTGTGCCACAATTTGGCTTTATGGTTTTTATGGTTTTATGGTTTTGTAGTAACCAAATTGTATTGTTTTGTTTTATCATGCTGATGGAAAGCACTTTGATCTTGTTTTATGTTGTTGTAAAGTGCTCTATAAATAAATCTGATTGATTGATTGGTTGGTTGATTGATTGATTGATTGAACAAACTGCTTATGTGCATTTCCTTGTATTTCCCTCCATAATTGTCATGAGTAGAACTAAGCAAAGCATTGGGCTTTAGTGTCTCTCAAAATAGTTACACGTGGAATTGTTTCTATGAAACATTTGCCTACAGAGATAAGCACTGTCAAAAAAAAATTATTAAAATGGATAATACACAGAAAAATAAATACATAAATAAAGGTTTACAGCCCCTGTGCATGATCCAGATCTTCTGAAAAACCCAAAATGCAGTTGTTGCCACCGCTGCAGTTTTTCTCAAGGCCAGTCTAAACGAGGTGTCTGAATCTGCAGTTGAGCTCTTTCATCAATGTGTTTGTTGGTGTTGATCATTTCTCAGAGAGCTTCCCTGCCTGTCTCTTGGTGACATGATTACCGCTGCACCACATCAGAGCCCTAGCACTGATGTGGTGTCACATTTAATAGAAACACAAGGGGTTGCCATGGTGAGGCCTTCTTTCCCTCCTTTGTCTGCTCTTCTTCTTCTAATTGTTGCACTGCTTCCTAAATCACCTTACCAGAGTCCTGTCCATTCAGCAGTCCTTTCCATGTGAAATACTCTTATGGCAAGCAATCTGTAGGTGTCCACAGGATGTATCACTTTAATATTTCCAGTGTTGGGAAGTGGCACGATGCCTTGCATGTAAAAATGCCTCTGTGGACATGTACCATAATTAGCAAAACATGTAATAAATAAAGCATTGTAATGCATACAACTACTGTCACCAGGATATAAAATGCTGTAAGACCACTCCACACAAAAGTGTAAAATATTAAAGCACTGCCCATACAGATAAAAGATTAAACAGATTATAAACCATCCTTCACCTGTGTGACACGTCTATGATGTGTCCATTTTGCCATACTTTTTAGATGCATTTTGAAAGTGTTTACTTGAAGTCTCAAACAACCCATAAACAACAAAGTCTCCCCAACTTTCAACTTGTGGTACCAAACATGACCCAACCTGTGTACATCTATCATCTGCATTATGTTGTAGGTTGATTGATAAATAATTGTACAGCAGACAGTACTGGATTGTCAGTGCATTAGATAAATTAACTTAGTCATCCTCTTGTTTTATGGGTGAACTTCCTTTGCAACAAATGGATTCAGGTGGCAAATATAGTTAGAATTGATCATGGCTAAAGCTAAATATCATGGTAAAGTATACTTTCCCAGTTTGACTTTAAAAAAAAACAAAAACAAATAAAATGATGCTAAATGCACCTGGTTGGGCAGCTGAAAGAGGTAGCGGTGACTGTGTGGTCTGACACGTGAGTGCTGATGCTAGATAGGTGGATATTGTCTGAAACAGACATGGGTAAGAGCTGTGGCTTGACCTGGAATAAATTCAGTCAGCATCAAAATAATTTATTGCCAAGTAGATGCCAATTTTTGCATTATTTTTGCACCAAAAATGGTGCAAAATGGTAAAGCAGTAATGTGTAGATTAAAAATGTTGACAGTTATAGGCATCAAGTGTACAAGATAAATAAGAAACAGTGTTATAAGTCAAATAAAATAAAAAAGTATACAAGGACCTGAAATGTGCAAAAGGATAATAATAATCTCATTTAAAAGCTGTGCATTAATGTAACAGAGTTAATGTCTACCGTGGGAGTAGAGGGGCAGTGTCACTTGGGGAGTCTCTGGCCTTGTTGAAGAAGGTCATTGTTGTAGCAAAGAAGCTTTTTCTTTGACATGAAGTTCTGGTCATGATGGACCACAACCTCCTGCCAGAAGGGAAGGGCTCAGTTTCTGTTCAGGGTGGGATGAGTCGGCCACAATCTTCCCAGCATGCTTTGAGGTCCTAGAGGTGTATAGGTCCTGGAGGGAATGATCAAGTTTCTGGTCCAGTCTCGTCTTGGCAGTGGCAGCAGCGACCCAGACGGTGATGGAGGAGGTGAGGATGGACTCAGTGTTGGAGGTAGAAGTGAACCATCATGGTCTTTGGCAGTTTGAACTTCTTCAGTTGCTGCAGGAAGTATATCCTCTGCTGAGTCTTCCTGATGAGAGAGCTGATGTTCAAGTCCCACTTGGGGTCCTGGGTGATGATGGTGACCAGGAAGCGGCTGTGCTTGATAATTTTCAAGAAGACTTAAAGAAGTCAGTGCAAGCCACTTATGTGCCATCTGTACAGAATTGTTTTGTTGGAAGAGTTTCACTCAGGATTTAGAATACATCATAATACAAAAACAGCACTGGTGAAAGTCACCAATGATCTTCTTATTGCCTCAGACAGTGGACTAGTTTCTATATGTAGCAGGATAGTCCTGCCCAAGGTCTGTGTCTGTGTTCTTCTAGGCTGCACGGGGCGTAAGCCAATCGGGGAACGCCCACCAGCTATAAAAGCTGGGGAGCGGCCCCCTATACGTTCTCTCTCTCTCTCTCTCTCTCTCTCTCTCTCTCTCTCTCTGTCTCTCTCTCTCTCTCTCTCTCTCTCTCTCTCTCGCTCGCTGAGGCTGAAGCCACGCCCCCTTCCAGTTGCTCGCCCTGGTTTGTTACCGGTGTTTAGAACCTTCGGCGTGTTATCTTGATTGGCGTCGGGTAGCTACGTTTAGTGTTACAAACAGTAGGTTGTATTGCTCCTTTTGTCTGGTTTATTCCAGCCAGCAGCCTGCCTGTTGAGTAAAATGTTCACTGCAGTTGTAGGAAGCTACAGCGGCTGGAGCGGCTCCTGACGTGCTCTCCCTTGTGTGTATGTGTGTGTGTGCCACGCAGCTGCTCAGAGGTATGCTCGTTTTCTTGATGTTGAACATAATGAATTGCCACATTCTTTTAACACAGCCTTTCTGTTGTGTCCCCATGCTGTTTAGTGGCCGTGCCAAGGACCCGCTGCTGTTTTGCCTTGCTGTTGTTTTGCTTCACCTTGGCCATGTATCTGTGATGGGCTTGCTCTACGGCTAACTGCAGCTAGCCTCCGCTAATTCTCTGCCTCACCGGCCTCGTCTGCTCCCCCTCGGTGTCAGCTGGGTTAGACCAGGCAGCTTGGGAGTTGGGTTTCTTTTAGAATTGAATATTTATCTTCTTGTTTTTAACATTCGTACTCTTTGTGCTTGTATTTGTGTCCACGTGGGGACACAGCTTTATGGGTGGCTATTATTCGGGGTTTAGTTTCTTTTTGTTTGGCCTTATGGCCTATATTGGTTTGATTAATTAAGATCAATTTTCTTTTTATTTGTTATTTGGTTAGCTGTGTCTGAAGGATTGGTTTAGTCTCTTTTGTTTACTTTTGAACTTTAAATGTCCGTGATTCTTGTTGTTTTTTTGGTATTTTGTATACTGGGTTTAAATGTTTATTTTGTGATGTTTAGTTTATAGGACTTTTGTTCTTGTTTAGAGTTTAATTTCTTATTTTGTTTATTGTTTATTTTGCGTTCCCACTAATCCCCCTTTTTGTTTGGTTTCAGAGGCTGAGCACCTGTGGCAGGGAACGTGATGCTGTCGGTGGTGGTATCCCTCCCCGTGTGATGTGTGAACCCTGGGTATTTTTCGTTTAATCCATCGCGTGTGTGTGTGTGTGTGTGTGTGTGTGTGTTTGTGTATTTTGTGTGTGTGTGTGTGTGTGTGTGTGTGTGTGTGTGTGTGTGTGTGTGTGTGTGATTTTATTCACCTGGTGACCTCTCCCTGGGCCCTGTTCCTCCCCTCCGGTGACACATCCTGCCACATGGTAATCAACAGCCTCTGTCCCTTTGCACCTCCCTCCCTTTGTTTTATCTAGTTGTTTTAATTGATTTTAACTTGATTGTCAATAAAATTTGATGACTTAATTGAGCGACCACGTCTCTTGCCTGGTGGTATACGGACCTGTGTGCCTCAGACAAATTATTAAGAAGCAGAACTGTCCTTGGGGGTGTCTGAGTTGGGAGAGATGAGAGAAATGCTGAGGCTCCAGCAGGAGCAGTTAAATATCCTCACCCAGAGTTTAGCCCGTTTACACAACTCTCAGGAGCGTAGTCGTCCCTCACGCAACGGTCCTGTAATATGTAGACGCTGCCAGCAGCCGGGTCACTTTGCTAGGGAGTGTGATGGCGCACCAGACCCGCCTGCAGATAGCCTTTGTGGGTGCCAGAGAGCGGCTGAAGGTTGCAGCTGAGGGCCGAAAGAATAATTTTGATCAGCACGTGCGAGATATACCACTGAAAGAGGGCCAGTTAGTGTGGCTACGTGATTGTACTACCCGGGGGCGCACAAGATTAAGGATCTCTATAGCTCAGTGGTGTATAAATTCCTAAAGGCTCCAAGAGAAGGAGGAGCCGTTTACACCATTGCACTGGTACATGATCAGGTGAAGGCCCGGCAAGTAAATCGGGCACTGTTGAAGCCCGTGGTTGGAGTAGACTCCTCTGGGGATGCCTCTCCTTCTCGCCCACCTCTCCCTGATGAACAGATTTTGGAGGATGAGATGTCCTATGATTTAGCATCGAGGCAGGAAGCTCCTGCAGTGTTTCCCACTGACACAGCTGCGGTAATTCCAACACCTCAATTACCGCTGCCACTATTCGACCAGGACCCTGCAGTGCAAGGTCCTTCGGCAGCGCCCACTGCAGTGGCAGTAGATCAGTCGTCGGTTCCAGGGGCTGCCTCGCCTACTGTTCATCCAAACACCATGGAGATCACAGTTCGGCGGACAGCACGGTTTAATGCTGGCCAGCATCCTAATGTCCACCATCTCCCGAGGTCTGTGGGACAAGTGACACCAGGTGCTGCAAATACCCCTGGCGCAGTGTCCAATGCTGCCACTGCTCTTTTCCGCCCTTGGAGTTAACTTGTAGGGAGGAGGTTGCCTCGTTAATCGTCGGGGCAACGATTCAAGAAGTGGGGGTAGACTGTTAGTCCTGCCCAAGGTCTGTGTCTGTGTTCTTCTAGGCTGCACGGGGCGTAAGCCAATCGGGGCACGCCCACCAGCTATAAAAGCTGGGGAGCGGCCCCCTATACGTTCTTTCTCTCTCTCTCTCGCTCGCTGAGGCTGAAGCCACGCCCCCTTCCAGTTGCTCGCCCTGGTTTGTTACCGGTGTTTAGAACCTTCGGCGTGTTATCTTGATTGGCGTCGGGTAGCTACGTTTAGTGTTACAAACAGTAGGTTGTATTGCTCCTTTTGTCTGGTTTATTCCAGCCAGCAGCCTGCCTGTTGAGTAAAATGTTCACTGCAGTTGTAGGAAGCTACAGCGGCTGGAGCGGCTCCTGACGTGCTCTCCCTTGTGTGTATGTGTGTGTGTGCCACGCAGCTGCTCAGAGGTATGCTCGTTTTCTTGATGTTGAACATAATGAATTGCCACATTCTTTTAACACAGCCTTTCTGTTGTGTCCCCATGCTGTTTAGTGGCCGTGCCAAGGACCCGCTGCTGTTTTGCCTTGCTGTTGTTTTGCTTCATCTTGGCCATGTATCTGTGATGGGCTTGCTCTACGGCTAACTGCAGCTAGCCTCCGCTAATTCTCTGCCTCACCGGCCTCGTCTGCTCCCCCTCGGCGTCAGCCGGGTTAGACCAGGCAGCTTGGGAGTTGGGTTTCTTTTAGAATTGAATATTTATCTTCTTGTTTTTAACATTCGTACTCTTTGTGCTTGTATTTGTGTCCACGTGGGGACACAGCTTTATGGGTGGCTATTATTCGGGGTTTAGTTTCTTTTTGTTTGGCCTTATGGCCTATATTGGTTTGATTAATTAAGATCAATTTTCTTTTTATTTGTTATTTGGTTAGCTGTGTCTAAAGGATTGGTTTAGTTTCTTTTTTTTACTTTTGAACTTTAAATGTCCGTGATTCTTGTTGTTTTTTTGGTATTTTGTATTCTGGATTTAAATGTTTCTTTCGTGATGTTTAGTTTATAGGACTTTTGTTCTTGTTTATAGTTTAATTTCTTATTTTGTTTATTGTTTATTTTGCGTTCCCACTAATCCCCCTTTTTGTTTGGTTTCAGAGGCTGAGCACCTGTGGCAGGGAACGTGATGCTGTCGGTGGTGGTATCCCTCCCCGTGTGATGTGTGAACCCTGGGTATTTTTCGTTTAATCCATCACGTGTGTGTGTGTGTGTGTGTGTGTGTGTGTGTGTGTGTGTGTGTGTGTGTGAGAGATTTTATTCACCTGGTGACCTCTCCCTGGGCCCTGTTCCTCCCCTCCGGTGACACATCCTGCCACATGGTAAGCAACAGCCTCTGCCCCTTTGCACCTCCCTCCCTTTGTTTTATGTAGTTGTTTTAATTGATTTTAACTTGGTTGTCAATAAAATTTGATGACTTAATTGAGCGACCACGTCTCTTGCCTGGTGGTATACGGACCTGTGTGCCTCAGACAAATTATTAAGAGGCAGAACTGTCCTTGGGGGTGTGTCCCCCCCCCCCCCCCCCCCCCGAGGTGGCGTTGGCGAGCTTAGCTTAAGAGCTACTGGGCGATTTGACCCTGGCCCTAGCTCTAAGCTCTCCCCATATTATGCAGCCCTCCTAGCTTGCTGCTACTACACTCGCCACATATACTTGTATGCTAGATCGCAAGTGCTGCATTTGATACAGTTGATCACAATATTTATTACAGAGACTGGAATGTGATATTGGTCTTTAAAAAACTGCACTAAACTGGTTAAAATTATTTTTGTCAGATAGATTCCAGTTTTCTCAAATTAATGACAGTTCTTCCACCCACAGAGTTAGTTATAGAGTTCCACAGGGTTCTGTGTTAGGACCAATATTATTTACTTTCTACATGCTCCACTTAGGTAGTATTATTAAGAAAAACTACTTAAATTTCCATTGTTGTGCAGATGACACCAAGCTATATTTATCTACGAACCCAAATGAAACCAATCAGTTAGTCAAACTCCAGGTCTGAAGGACATGAACACCTATCCAGGTGACTTGAACATTCTTCATTTCAATTCGAACAAAACTGACCGAAGCTCCTCGGCCGCAATGTGTTGACATACCAGCAACACTGGATTACTTGGAATAGTGTGTGTGTGTGTGTGTGTGTGTGTGTGTCGCTCTTGATAAATATTGTCTCAATTAAATAGAAGACATGGCCACAAAGAAATTAGGAGAAGGCATAAAGGAGGTCAAAAAATCTCAACAATTTAAAAAGAAGATTTATGAATTATATGAAAATCATAATGATAATAATATTTTGGTTTGTGGTGACTTCAACATTGATTTATTAAAATCTAATGATCATATGAAAACCGCAGAGTTTGTTAATATGTTTAGTTTGAGTTTCCATTCGTTAATTTTGAAGCCAAGCAGAATAACCAAAGATGCTGCAACACTGATTGATAATATTTTTACTAATGTAATCGATGTGAGAATAGTTAGTGGATTATTACTGACTGATGTAAGTGATCATCTGCCTGTCTTTGCTGTGTTAAAAATGAAGAAAAAGATAAAAGTAGGAACAAATACACAAACTAGTAATTTAGTTAGAACAAAATCGCCAGAGGCAATCATGGCACTCAAGACAGATCTTGTAAATCATGACTGGCAAGAAGTTTATGTGGAAGATACCAATCAATCATATGACGCTTTTTTAGATACATTTTTTTTTTTTATGACCGCCATTGCCCATTGAAAGAACATAGATCAAATCCAAAAAAGAAGGGAAAACCATGGTTCACAGAAGGGTTGGAAAAAGCTTATAAAAAGAAAAATAAGCTCTACAGGGAATTTACCACACAGAGAACAAATGATAAGGAGGACAAGTACAAAAAATATAAAAGCAAATTGACATCTATTATGAGACTGCACAAAAAAGACTATTATGATCAACTGCTGCTAAAACACAAAAATAATATTAAGGTGACCTGGGGAGTGCTCATTATTATCATAAAAAATTGTAGTCAAAATAATTTTCCAACATTTTTTGTAAATACCGTAATGACAATTTAATGATTGAAAATAATGAGGAAATTGCTAATGAGTTTAATGATTTTTTTTTGTTAATGTAGGCCCAAATTTAGCAAGGGAAATTAGAGCTGTAGACCATAACTATGAGTTTGCATTCAACACTAAGCATTCAATGTTCCTTGGTGGAGTTTGTGAAAGTGATGTTTTAGAAGTGGTCCCGAAGTTCAAGAGTAAAAAATCTACAAATGATAATTCTATTGGGGCTGCACAGTGGCGTAGTGGTTAGCACTTTCGCCTTGTAGCGAGAAGATCCCTGGTTCACGTCCCAGCTCGGACCTGGGATCTTTCTGCATGGAGTTTGCATGTTCTCCCTGTGCATGCGTGGGTTTTCTCCGGGTACTCCGGCTTCCTCCCACAGTCCAAAAATATGCTGAGGTTAATTGATTATTCTAAATTGTCCGTAGGTGTGAATGTGAGAGTGATTGTTTGTCTTTGTATGTAGCCCTGCGACAGACTGGCGACCTGTCTAGGGTGTCCCCTGCCTTCGCCCGAGTCAGCTGGGATAGGCTCCAGCACCCCCCGCGACCCTAGTGAGGATTAAGCGGTGGATAGATAATGGATGGATGGATGATAATGCTATTGATATGTAACTTATAAAGGAAGTAATGGACTGTATACTCAAACCATTTACTTATATATGTACCAAATCCTTCCAAACAGGTATTTTTCCTGATAGGATGAAAATGGCTAAGGTGGTACCAATCTATAAAAATGGTGATAAACATCCATCCATCCATCCATCTTCTACCGCTGGTCCGAGTCGGGTCGCGGGGGCAGCAGCTTTAGGAGGGAAGCCCAGGCCTCCCTCTCCCCGGCCACATTATCTAGCTCCTTAGAGCCAGCTTGTGTAGCCGGGGGTCGGTACGCCAGGCTCCCCGCCCCTGGCCGCCGCCCAACACACATAGCACCGGACCCCTATGGCCCCTCCTGCGGGTGGTGAGCCTGCTGGAGGGGGGTCCCACGTCCGTGGTTCCAGAGTTGTTGCTCATCATTGGGGTCTTCTGGGCTGCTGTTTGTCTGGTCCCTCACCCAGGACCTGTTTGTCATGGGAGACCCTACCAGGGGCATGAAGCCCCCGACAACATAGCTCCTGGGATCATTGGGGCACGCAAACCCCTCCACCACGATAAGGGAGGGGGTGGTGATAAACACATTTTATCAAATTACAGACCCGTGTCTTTGCTGCCTCAGTTTTCAAAAATACTTGAGAAATTGTTTGTAAATAGACCGGATGCTTTTATGGAGAAATATGAGTTACTGAGTGATCATCAATATGGGTTTAGGAGTAACCGATCAACATCCTTAGCAGTGATGGAATTAGTAGAAAATATATCTACAGCTATTGATAAGAAACAATACGCAGTAGGAGTTTTTGTGGATTTGCGTAAAGCATTTGTGTCAGGGCTGCTCCAGCAGGCTCTGGCTAGGGCTCCTCCCTCCTTCTGTGTTTTTTCCTTTTTAGGTGTCCAGGTTGTTGTGGCTGCGACGCCAGGTGAACAATCAGGGTCATCAGCGGAAGTAGGAACAGGTGTGGCGGAGCCAGTCAGCCTTCCTCCTCCCCTCTATATATTCTGACGCCAGTCACCACTTGGACGCCGGATCGTGAATACACCTTTAGGAACCTCACCTGCTCCTGCGACTGGGCCCTCTCTTTGGACTTTCCCCCACGGAGAGTTGGATATCTCAGTAATTTGAGTTTTTTTCCCCTTTCATTAGGAACCTCACCTGCTCCTGCGACTGGGCCCTCTCTTTGGACTTTCCCCCACGGCTACAAGTTTCTGGCAGACACTGGAGACCTCGCCACCCACTCGCCATCTTCAGGCTGGCCCCCACTCTGCCGTCGCTGCCTCTACCTCCCGTCCAGCCCCCCCACCTTACCCTTCCCCCTAGTCAGCAGTCCGTCCCCAGCACGAGCCAGGTGGAGGTATTTAGTGAGCTGAGTTGCTCTTTCGCCTTAAGTTGCATAGTGTTTTCTAGCGAGCTTAGTTGCTCTTTTGCTTTACAGTTGATATCGAGTTTTTCTAGTGAGCTGAGTTGCTCTTTCGCTTAAGTAGTGTTTTCTAGTGAGCTGAGTTGCTCTTTCGCCTTAAGTTGCATAGTGTTTTCTAGTGAGCTGAGTTGCTCTTTTGCCTAAGTTTGCATAGTGTGTTCTAGAAAGCTGAGTAGCTCTTTCGCCTTAAGATTGCATAGTGTTTTCTAGTGAGCGTAGTTGCTCTTTTCGTTTTTTCAGTCTACATAAGTGTTTTCTAAGCTGAGTAGCTCTTTCGCTTTAAGTTTTTGTATTTTTGAGACATTCGTCTAAGTCCGCCCGCCACTAAGGACGCCCTCGCCTTGGTTTTGAGTGTGGTTGTCAAGTACCTGTTTCCGTTATAGTTTTGGTTCCCCGCTTGTCAAATAAAGTATTGTTGTTGGCTACAGATCCGTCTCAATCTCTGTTCCTGCGCCTGAGCCTCAAGAGAAAACGTAACAGAACGATCCGGCCAGAATGAGCTCAGCAGGGGAAGAGATCGAGGTTGACGGAGCTTCGGGGAAGACTATTCAGGAGGTTGTGTTTTGTCAGGGCTCTGCGATCGATCAGCATAGCAACTTGTTACAGTCACTCTCAACTAGCAACTCCGCTATGTATAAGCAGATATCCTCGCTTACTGAACGACTAAACCGACTAGATGCCCGTCCAGTCGCACCCGCTCCTGTAGTCGCCCCCGCGGCCTCAGTCAGTAACGTTAAAGAACCTAATGTTCCGTTCCCCGAGCGTTATAGCGGAGATTTTAACTCCTGTCAAGCATTTTTAACTCAGGTCTCTCTGGTTTTCGACCTTCAGCCTCACTCCTATGCGACGGATAAGGCACGGATAGCCTTTTTAGTTAGCCTCTTAGCAGGAGAAGCTCGTGACTGGGGCACGGCTGTTTGGCAGCAAAAGGGGCCCGTCTGTCATTCCTACGCTGCTTTTGTTCAAGAGATGAGGAGAAATTTTGACCATCCCATCCTGGGGAGAGATGCCTCAACCCGCCTAATGAACATAAAACAAGGATCCCGGAGCGTGGCTGAGTATGCCAGAGAATTCCGCACGTTGGCGGCGGAGGCGGGATGGAATGATGTCGCCCTACGTGGGTCTTTCTACAACGGACTAAATGAGAATTTAAAGGACGAACTCGCTTTGAGAGAAGAGGCTTCGACTTTGGAACAGTGGATCGCAAGCGCTCTTAAACTGGATAACCGTCTTCGTGAACGACGACGGGAGAAGCTAGTCCGCCCCAGTCCCAGCTCTCCCAGCCAACGACCCACGTCCAGCTCGGCCCCCAGCTCGGCCCCCTCTTCTCCGACGGCCGCCGATCCAGAACCCATGCAGCTAGGACGAGCCCAATTGACTCCGGAGGAGAGGAAACATCGCAGAGAAGCCCGCTTGTGTTTGTATTGTGGGAATTCTAGACATTTTATTGCCTCATGTCCCAAGCTACCGCCAAAAGACACGGCTCACCAGCGAACGGGGGGATCCTGGTGAGCCGAACTACAACCTCTCCTCCGCCACGCATTCAGCTGGAGGCCTTGCTCAGTTGGGGGTCTGCTTCTCTGCCCGTCTCAGCCCTGGTAGATTCTGGGGCCGAGGAATGTTTTTTGGACTTTGAATTGGTAAGGCAACTAAAGATTCCAACTGTTCCCTTAGATCAGCCTTTAATTGCTCGCTCCTTAAATGGCCTCAGGTTAGCTAAAGTTTCTAGAAAGACTGTACCTGTAGATCTCTGCCTAGGAAATCATCGAGAGAAACTAGCTTTCTGTGTCTTGGACCATTCTGAGCCCTCCCTGGTGCTAGGACTTCCATGGCTGAAGCAGCATAATCCCCAACTCGACTGGCAGTCGGGGAGAGTAACCTCTTGGAGTCCAACCTGTCACCAGAGCTGTTTGTTGTCGGCCTTGCCGCCCTCTGCCCCTAAGCATTCTAAGTTTTCTGAACCCGTGAATTTAGAAACTGTACCTACACAGTATCATGATCTCGCCCCAGTTTTTAGCAAAGATCTCGCACTATCGTTACCGCCCCACAGACCCTACGACTGTGCTATTGAATTGTTAAAGGATGCTACTCTGCCTACCAGCCGACTATACAACCTTTCAAAACCAGAACAAACAGCCATGGAGACCTATATTCGTGAGTCCCTTAATGCAGGAATAATTCGTCCCTCTTCATCCCCAGTAGGAGCTGGATTTTTTTTTGTCAACAAAAAGGACAAGTCTCTACGTCCCTGCATTGATTTCCGAGGACTAAATGCAATCACAGTAAGGAACTCTTATCCTTTACCATTGCTAAACTCCGCTTTCACCCCCCTCCAAGGTGCGACAGTCTTCACTAAATTAGACCTTAGAAATGCCTATCACCTTATCCGAATTCGCGAGGGGGATGAGTGGAAGACTGCTTTTAATACACCGTTAGGACATTTTGAATATTTAGTGATGCCTTTTGGCTTAACCAACGCTCCCGCTGTTTTTCAAAACCTCATAAACGATGTACTTAGAGACATGCTAAATCATTTTGTTTTTGTGTACCTAGACGACATCCTCATTTACTCTCGTTCCTTGGAGGAACACGTTGGTCATGTTCGGCAGGTTTTGGAGAGGCTGCTAAAGAATCGTCTATTTGTGAAAGCTGAGAAATGTGAGTTCCATGCCTCCACTATTTCATTCTTAGGTTTTGTCATTTCCCCAGGAGAGATTAAGATGGACCCTGGGAAACTTTCGGCGGTTCAGGACTGGCCAGTTCCTGAGAACCGAAAACAGCTCCAACGCTTCCTGGGCTTTGCGAATTTTTATCGACGTTTTATTAGAGATTTTAGTAGGGTCGCTGCACCCCTCACAGCTCTCACCTCTACTGCTCGGCCGTTCACCTGGACGGAGGATGCCGGGCGGTCCTTCCAGGAACTAAAGAATCGGTTCACCTCCGCCCCCATCCTCATCCAGCCGGACCCTTCATTACAGTTCGTAGTGGAGGTGGATGCCTCGGACTCCGGAGTTGGTGCCGTCCTCTCCCAGCGCTCCCCCCACGACCAGAAACTACACCCATGTGCTTTTTTCTCTCATCGTCTAACCCCCGCCGAGCGAAATTATGATGTTGGAAACAGGGAACTGCTCGCTGTGAAACTGGCATTAGAGGAATGGCGACACTGGCTAGAGGGCACTGAACAACCTTTTGTGGTGTGGACTGACCATAAGAATTTGGAATATGTTAGATCTGCAAAACGCCTGAACTCACGTCAGGCCCGTTGGACTCTGTTTTTCGGCCGATTTAATTTTACCCTATCTTATCGACCAGGTTCCCGTAATGTTAAGCCTGATGCTTTATCTCGACAGTTTACCAGCTCTGATGAACCCAAGACTCCCGAAACCATCCTCCCGAACTCCTGCTTAGTGGCCGCCCTGACTTGGCAGATAGAGGCTAAGGTCCGGGAGGCACTTCAACATCAGCCAGACCCAGGTAACGGCCCTACTAACCGTCTATTTGTCCCAGATTCTGTGCGTTCACAGGTATTACAATGGGGGCATGCATCCAAGTTCTCCTGCCATCCTGGAATAAGTCGGACCTTGGAGATTCTCAGAGGGAAATTTTGGTGGCCCACCATGGAGGCTGACACCAGGGAGTTCATCGGAGCTTGTACCACTTGTGCCCGCAATAAGAATTCCACTCAGCCCAGCTATGGACTCCTCCAGCCTCTCCCTGTCCCCAGACGCCCGTGGTCACACATAGCGGTGGATTTTGTAACCGGGTTGCCACCCTCACGAGGTAACACAGTCATACTCACTATTGTTGATCGTTTCTCCAAAGCTGCCCATTTTGTACCCTTGCCCAAGCTTCCTTCCGCCAAAGAGACTGCTGACGCCTTGGTCACTCATGTGTTTCGCTTGCATGGAATCCCTGCAGACATTGTCTCTGACCGGGGCCCTCAGTTCACGTCAGCTGTGTGGAAGGGTTTTTGCTCTGCACTGGGGGCCACGGTTAGTCTCTCGTCAGGTTTTCACCCACAGTCTAACGGACAGACGGAAAGAACTAACCAATCATTAGAGGTTTTTTTACGTTGCATGGTTTCAGACAACCCATCCACCTGGAGTGATAGACTCCCTTGGGTGGAGTACGCCCATAATGCCCTGTCTAACGCTTCCTCTGGCTTGTCTCCTTTTCAATGTTCCTTGGGATACCAGCCACCTCTGTTTTTTTCCCAAGAACAAGAGATCAACATCCCCTCTGTCCAGGCGATGATTAGGCGCTGCCAAGGCACCTGGAGGAAGGCGCGGAGGGCCCTTCTACAGGCCTCACAGAGAATGACCTCACAGGCTAATCGCCATCGGAGATCTGCACCTACTTACCAGCCTGGTCAACGGGTTTGGTTAAGGGCAAAGGACTTACCGCTTAGAGTGGAGTCTAAGAAGCTGGCTCCACGCTTTGTTGGACCTTTTACGGTGGAACGTGTCATCAACCCCAGTGCGGTACGTTTACGTTTACCACCTACTATGAAAATACATCCGACCTTCCATGTTTCTCAGATTAAGCCAGTTGTGGAGAGTGCTCTGGCCCCCCCTGTCCGTCCCCCTCCACCTCCCAGGGTCATCGATGCTGCACCTGCGTATTCTGTTCGACGACTACTGGATGTCCGCCGTCGAGGACGTGGGCTGCAGTTCTTGGTCGACTGGGAGGGTTATGGTCCTGAGGAGCGCAGCTGGATTCCTCGTAGTTTGATCTTGGACTCCACTCTCGTCACAGACTTTTTCCGACGTCACCCGAACCACCCAGTTCGGGCACCTGGAGGTGCCCGTAGAGGGGGGGGTACTGTCAGGGCTGCTCCAGCAGGCTCTGGCTAGGGCTCCTCCCTCCTTCTGTGTTTTTTCCTTTTTAGGTGTCCAGGTGTTGTGGCTGCGACGCCAGGTGAACAATCAGGGTCATCAGCGGAAGTAGGAACAGGTGTGGCGGAGCCAGTCAGCCTTCCTCCTCCCCTCTATATATTCTGACGCCAGTCACCACTTGGACGCCGGATCGTGAATACACCTTGTTAGTTCTGCTGCTCATTTCACTCTAGCCAACCCGGAGAGTTGGATATCTCAGTAATTTGAGTTTTTTTCCCCTTTCAGTAGGAACCTCACCTGCTCCTGCGACTGGGCCCTCTCTTTGGACTTTCCCCACGGCTACAAGTTTCTGGCAGACACTGGAGACCTCGCCACCCACTCGCCATCTTCAGGCTGGCCCCCACTCTGCCGTCGCTGCCTCTACCTCCCGTCCAGCCCCCCCGCCTTACCCTTCCCCCTAGTCAGCAGTCCGTCCCCAGCACGAGCCAGGTGGAGGTATTTAGTGAGCTGAGTTGCTCTTCGCCTTAAGTTGCATAGTGTTTTCTAGCGAGCTTAGTTGCTCTTTTGCTTTTCAGTTGATATCGAGTTTTTCTAGTGAGCTGAGTTGCTCTTTCGCTTAAGTAAGTGTTTTCTAGTGAGCTGAGTTGCTCTTTCGCCTTAAGTTGCATAGTGTTTTCTAGTGAGCTGAGTTGCTCTTTTGCCTAAGTTTGCATAGTGTTTTCTAGAGAGCTGAGTAGCTCTTTCGCCTTAAGATTGCATAGTGTTTTCTAGTGAGCGTAGTTGCTCTTTTCGTTTTTTCAGTCTACATAAGTGTTTTCTAAGCTGAGTAGCTCTTTCGCTTTAAGTTTTTGTATTTTTTGAGACATTCGTCTAAGTCCGCCCGCCACTAGGGACGCCCTCGCCTTGGTTTTGAGTGTGGTTGTCAAGTACCTGTTTCCGTTATAGTTTTGGTTCCCCGCTTGTCAAATAAAGTATTGTTGTTGGCTACAGATCCGTCTCAATCTCTGTTCCTGCGCCTGAGCCTCAAGAGAAAACGTAACAATTTGACACAATTGATCATTCCTTACTTCTGCAGAATTTGGAGCGTTATGGTATAAGAGGTGTTACAATAAACTGGATAGGGAGTGACTTAAATAATAGCTTTCAGTATGTAGAATTTAACAATACTGTGCCACATTTTAGAAAAGTAACCTGTGGCATTCCACAGGGTTCAGTATTAGGACCTAAGCTATTTATGCTTTATTTGAATGATATAGGTACAATACTTAATAAGTTGAAATTTATTATATTTGCGGATGATACAAATTTATTTAGTTCAGGACCAGACATTAAGAATTGTTGATAACAGTAGAAAAGGAGTTTGATCAGATTAAAGGAATGGTTTGATATCAATAAGTTATCATTAAACGAAAATAAAACCAAATTTATGGTATTTGGTGGTGTTAGGGCAAATTGTGACATTCAATTGATCCTAAATGGAGTTAAAATTGAAAGAGTATATGAAACCAAATTCTTGGGAGTAATTTTAGATTATAAACTCAGTTGGAAGCCACATACAGAATATATAAAACAGAAATTATCTAAAAGTATTGGTATTATTTACAAAACTAGGAATTTTTTGAAAAAGAAAGGTCTGCGTATTTTGTATTTCTCACTTATAATGCAATATATGACATATTGTGTTGAGGTTTGGGGAAATACATACAGAACATATATAGGTCCTATAATTAAACTCCAGAAAAGAGTTATTGGAATAATAAATAAAGCTTCCTACTGTGAAACTACTAATAAACTATTTATAGAGTCTTGCACCTTGAAATTTTGAGCTATTTTATATTAAAAAACATTAGAAATACTATTTCGTGTAAAGAATAAAAGTCTTCCCACCTGTATTCAACAATTTTTTAAATTAAGAGAAAAAAATGATAATTTAAGAGGGTTGGGTGTCTTTGAAAGAGGTCATATAAGAACTAATGTTAAATACAGATGTGTTTCACATTTGGGGGTTATTTTATGGAATGGACATTAGTGATGAGTTGAAACTGTGTAGATCTTTGGTGAGTTTCAAAAAAGCATTGAAAGAGAAAATAATCAAGGATCACAATGTAAAATGACTTACGTGAAATGACTAAGAAGAACAATTTAGAGTAAAATCTTGTTTTGTTTTTTCTTTTTGTCTTTTATTTCTTGTATTACTGATATGCTGGGTGATACTATGGATTGTACAGGATAGGGAAAATAAGCCTTGGCCTCTGCCTATTCCTTTTTTCGGTTACAGAACTTGTAAAAAAAAAATATTATTGTATATATATATATATGTATATTTTTTTGTTTATTTTATTTATTTGATTATTTTTATTTTTTGTTTGTTTTTTGTCTTCTTTTCTTTTTCATCCTCTTTCTTTTTTGTGAGAGGAGGGGGGAGAGGGGGAGGGAGGAGGGAGAGGAGGAGAAGAGGGAGGAAGGGAAGGCAAGGGAAAAAAAGGCATCCTGCAAGAATGTATAATATTTTTTTGAACGTACAAAATGAAATTATGGTACGATAATCTTGTAACCGAAACCATTGACAACTAATCCATGCATTTATAACTTCTGGGCTGGACTATTGTAATCCCTTATTATCAGGATGTCCCAAAATTTTTCTTAAAAACCTCCAGCTGACACAAAATGCTGCAGCCAGAATTCTGACAGGAACCAGTAAGAGAGATGATTTCTCTCTTACTATAATTTTAGCTTCTTTTCATTGGCTCCCTGTAAAATCCAGAGTATAATTTTAAATTCTAACATAAAATTCTTAATGAGCAGTTCCATCTTATCTGAAAGACCCTGTTCTACCATATCATCCTAACAGAACACTTCACTCTCAGACTGCAGGTTTACTTGTGGTTCCCAGAGTTTCCAGAAGCAGAATGGGAGGCAGAGCCTTCAGTGATCAGCTCTTCTGTTGTGGAATCAGCTTCCAGTTTGGGTTGAGGAGGTAGATATCCTCTTTAGTTTCTCTAACCCAACCCCCTCACCCTCACACCATTTTCTTCAAAACTGTCCCTGATCCACTTGCTCATAGAGATACCAAACACAACTTTGAATCGTTGGGTTCTCTGTTCTTCATCTGAAATTTGTAAGGTCTTCATCTTTATATGTTAAGTGCTATAACATTACATATGTTGTGAACTGGTGGTTTGCAAATAGAATTGAAATGAAACTGAGTGTTCACGAGGGACACACAGGGTGATGGGAACGGCTGGCTCTTTCTTGAAGTCGACAATCATCTCCACTGTCTTTAGAGCACTGAGCTCCAAGTTGTTCTACATGCACCATGTCTCCAGATGGTCAGTCCCACATCTGTAGACAGACTCATCCCTACCAGAAACGAGTCTGTTTTTGAAGTATCATGTATATCTGAGAACACAAGCACATACATACAACAATGAGAAAAATAAGACTTTTGAAGCATATAGGATAAAAGTCATTCTTTGTTTTTTATGAATGTGACACAGAGAAGGGTAGTGTTTGGGTGTCTGTTGTGAGTGTATGTGTGGATCCTCAGATTCCATGGTGTTTTCTTTGATGTTTATAATGTATCTTGGACTATTAGGTCAAATTTGGGACATCACTCATTTTAACTTTTAAAACTGTAATTAATTTTATTTGTATACATGTTGTAACTCTTAGGTGGTGAAGTGGGTCAGGAGGTTGCCACAAAGGATGCCTTACCTTCTTTGCTCAATAGGTGTTGGTAGTCATCATTGTCAGCTTCTTTGGAAGGTAGTCTCCAAGAGGGCATTAAAGTGTCTCTTCACTGTAAACATCTGACAGGTTTGCTACCTGGTGCAGATGTTTCAGCTGAACAGAATTCTTAGGTGTCTTCTCAAATGGTCTGGAATTAGATGCTTGGTTCTGGGGTGCTTCATAAAATAAACCAGTTTTGCTCCTTGGTATACTTGAACATTGGTGCGCCAAGTGTATTGAAGTTAAAGTGCTACAAAACTACTTTGAAAAATAATGCCAGAACAGTCCATCTCCTGTGACATTTTCTGGTGAGGCTGAGAACTTTTGAAAGCACCATCGCAGGTCCCTTGGAGCCCCATTGATAAGCATCTGTTTGTAATTACATCCCTGTAACCACCAGTGACACAGAGGTGCCCTGGCACAGAGTCACTGCCAGTGCCTCTACCTTAATGTTTACACCCCTTCACAGTCCTCAGCACCAACCCCTGTGCCGAAAATAGTTTAATGAGGAGCTTTTTAGTGCTTTTATAATGGCATAAACTGGCACCATATACCAAAGCCTTGTGCCAAGGCAATCCCACTTTAACTTTCTAACTAACTGCCAGAGGTAATGCGGTGGTGAATGCCCTGCCCTTAGGATCTGGGAACCTTTAAAGCCTGTGTTGTCATTTTCATTTTTTATATGCTAATCCTTAACAACACACTCCTACAGGCATCCACCCTCATTTATCTTGTTTGCACACAAAAAATACACTTACATATACAGCTGTGCAATCAGGCAACCTCGGGGGCAGTGATTTACTACCTGAGACTATTTTATTAATTTAATTACACATTTACAATCATTCTTCTCAGAGCAAAACAGGGAGAAAAGTGCTGCCTGTGTGCTTTTTTGCAGAGGCAGCCAATCTTGGTTTATTTTATGGCCAAGAGAGAAAGATGTTGTTTTATTTTACAAGTGGCATTGAGTTTCCCTTAATGTGTTAGAAACACAAAGCCTGTGTCCTATAAAACAGACATTCTTAATGCTGTTTTTTGTTTGTTTGGTTTCTACTCTTTAAATCTCCTTCAGTCCAATGAGGAAAACAATCACACTGTGTAAAACAAATAAGGAAGCATTTTTTTTCTATTTATTGTTCTAAACGCAAGCTGTCTGCCTTCATGGTGAACTAGTTGAGGATCTGCTTTTGGTACATTTCCCCCCCATACTGTCATTTTTTAAACTAGATCAAAATGGACCATTAGTCTGTGTCAAACTGCTTTCCACATGACAGGAAAAAATGGGTTTGGGTGACAGCAGGCTGAGAGATGAAACTTGCAAGTTTCATCCCTGAAGGGGAAAATGTGTCTGAACATTTTCACTAGACTAGGACATGAACTGCAAGACAAACAATGAAATAACACAGCAACTCAGATGAGCTGTTTCCCAATGCAACCATAGTAACTTTGGGGAAACTTCTCACATAAAATATTTACTTAGTCTTCTGTCTCATTTTGTGATTAATCATCCTCCTGAATAGTATTAACCGAAAAATTAAAATGCTGCAGGTTCAGAAGATGCTGAAAGTCAACCTGAAATATGTGAAAGTCTGAACCTTAATGATAAATTTAAAACTGGATACAAGATTGTGTAAGAGGTTTCAAAAATGGAGTGGAGGCCCTTCCTTTGTCAAATAATTTGACAATATCCAGTCATTTTTCTTGATTTATAATTTTCAGAAACACTACTGTACTCCCTCAGAGCTTTTAACTTTTAATTTTTTTCTACTTATAAGTCATTCCAAATCACTCACGTGACATTAACACATTTTAATATCAAACCTGGGTTTGACAAATTTAAATTGTTGGAGAAGTTCAGACACGAAACTCGTGTACAAGAAGAGGTATAAGGAAAATAAAATGTGTTGATAAATTTGTGGTACATGTTGCTTGTCCTACAGGTGTAGTCTCAAAATACCAGGTCAAATAGATTCTTCTCAGGTAAAGGTCATGACCTCTAGCTGAGAAGTAAGTGGTAAGCATCATGCCAATCATCTCATCACCTTTCTCTGCAGAGGCCATGCAGATGTATCAGCATTTGCATGCATGAATATGTTCTTTAGCATGTGGCCATCAGCTCTCAGGGAGGTTTGTCTGTGGTGGAAAACATCAGTTTGCCGCCAGAGTCTGACAGAGCTCATTACTCACGTTACCGGCTGACGATGGCAAGGAGCCTTGGCTTCAAGTCAAGACATCCAGCATTGCCTGTTATTTGGGCCCTTTAAGTGATGGGGCAGAACACACACAGACAGAGCTAAACACAGCCAGCATAGCCACCAGGAATGTGCTTTTGTCTTATTTCTGTTGATGTGTAAGGGCAGCAGGGGAGACGCATCTGTCTTCGTTTTCCTTGAAACTCTATATATGCAGAACAAGCCTTAATGCTGTCATTACATGTACTGTCTTATTGCAGCAAATCAAATCCATGGTCACAGAACTGGTAATAGATATGGCTGAAAATCACTGTGTGCACATGTGTGTGCTTGAAGAGGTGCATATAATCTTCCAAAGGATCAGGGGCAAAAATGGAGATGGGGCACCTCTTTTACACTCAGGGTGAAGGTATGCTTAGTGTAAAGATTCATTTTTCCTCTAAGGTTGCACAAGCGTGCCACAAATGAGGATCAGAAGAATGTGACTGGATAACTCGGGGGGACTTTGGATAAAGATATGGACAGTTGATCAGACCAATAAGAGTGGCATTTGAGGACACTTGGGCCCTTCATGAAAGTTTGAGCCACGTTAGCATCCTTCCATTTGGCTACAGTAGCGGCCCATTTAGAGGGTCACTAATTTGGGCTTGAAAAGAAGGGCATCTGGGATATCTGAAGAGAAACTTGGACCAAGGGGAATTTTGGCCAACCCGAATGGCATCTACTCATTTGGTGCATGTGAGGGGCATTTGGTTCCATCCAAGAGGCACTAGAGCAACTACAGGATGCAGGCACACTGGGATTATTCAGAAGAGCATTGGGCAAATCCTATGGGTATTTGGTCCACCCAGATTAAATACAGGCGCATTTGTTTCAATCATATGATCAAATGGGCTGATATTTGAGACAAATGAAACAAGGAAGTGTCACTTAGCTATGACACTAAGGACACAAAAAATGCCATTAGAGTAAAGACATATCATGATTTATTTAACATGAAGCAGTTTTTTTTCGAAGTGCCTCTTTCAACAAACAAGCTGTATCTGACTATTGCTCCCATTAACATACAAAAACAAATACATATGCACACAAATCACAAATACAGGCACAGAAGGCCCTCGCAAGGTCTTCTATGATTAAAATAATGATTACACCAAACTATGACACCTGTTAACATTCATGTCTGTTCTGTGTGTGCACATGGCCTGAACTGTGGTGGAAAAACAAAATATTCCCACCATCACTGCCTCCACCACTGAGCTTTGTGCAATAAGTTGACTAACTTCTGGCCTGCAGAAGGCAGATTGTTACAAGAATTTAGCTTAATAAAAACAGACACACACACATTAAGCCATCACATAAGGAATGACTTGCAAAGGAGATTACAGCATCCTCCACGAGTCAAATGTGTGATATGCTTTATGAAGACAAGAGAAAACAAAAACACATGGATCCACTTTGATTTTGGAAATTGAGACTCTGTTGACTTAATGGTGTCCAAGGTCATGACACCCACAGACACACATACACACAGACAGACAGACAGACACACACACATACACACATACACACAGACAGACACACATACACACAGACAGACAGACACACACACATACACACAGACACACATACACACAGACAGACACACATACACACAGACAGACAGACAGACATACACACACACATACACACAGACACACATACAGACACACATACACACAGACAGACAGACACACACACATACACACAGACACACATACACACAGACAGACACACATACACACAGACAGACAGACAGACAGACACACACATACACACACACACACACACACACACACACACACACACACACACACACACAGACAGACACACACACACACACACACACACACACACACACACACACACACACACACACACACACACACACACACACACGCACACACACACAAACATGCACTCCACACATACACCAACTCTGAACCTAAAGTTAGATCAGAGATCAGTCTCATTTTCACTGTAAAATATTTGGGTCGAAACGACTGCACACAAAGACATTTTCAGCATGAGAAAAGTGTAGGCAAGTGTGTGTCTGTCTGTGTGTGTTTGTGCATGTATTTTAAAGGTTAGGGTGCTTGGTCATGGGGAGGGTTCCAAATTGCTTATAATTGAAAAGAAATCCACATAGTAGTTTCTGGGAGTAATATTGAGGTTCAGTCTCAATTTGCCTCCTTTGCTCTGTCAGTCAGAGTGAGAAATCATGTGAGATGGAGACATGCAAGTCACTGCCCTAAGCCTTGGCTGGTTTGCTGTCATGGGATAAAGCCAGCATCACACCTCATCCATCCATTTAACTACTGTAGCACTGCTACACATACACTGCCACAGTCCTGATGAGAGGATGAGCGGCAGCTGCAGGACCTGCAGCAGCTGCTGCTAATCACTCATCCTCTCACTATAAAGACCGGCGCTGCATGTAGTGCGGCGCTGGATCTCTTCCCACCCAGCCGTCCGCCAGATTGTGGATGTGGACCCTTGCCGTCCCTGGCCACCGCAGCCGCGCTTGCCCAGGAGAAGAGCACTGGCGCGAGCCTTCCCTGCCACCAGACTGCTCCCCAAAGGACCCGGCGTCATCTCTGGCCGCTCCAGCCGCACTCCCCCAGGTGGAGAGCACCGGCGTGCGCCTCCCCCCTCGATTGCAGCCCCTCTGGAGCCCGCCTTTCCTCCCTCCCTGACGAAGTTGTGAGTTCTGGCCATAGTTGGCATTTTTGTTAGTTTTTTTGAGTTTTTGTAATAAAACCCTGTTTTTGCCAGTCTGCCTTCTGTCTGCTCTGTGTCGCTTCTCACATTTGGGTTCAAAATCCCCACGAACACACAAACATCTACAAACTCACCTATAAGAATCTTGCACAGGCCTGGCCCAAGCCATTTAGGGAATATGTCCACTCCACACCAAATCTGCAAAAACATTAAAAACACAGGGAATTTTACCTTTAAGATATGGTTCTTTATCTTGTTTCTACACATTTTGGCATTGCAAAAATCGTTATTCATGATGTACACCCAAATTTCTTTTAGCGCCCCTGAATCTCAAATTTAATTTGTTATAGTTACCAAATGTGGTCTCAAGTTTCATTACGGTACCTCAGAATTTGTTGACACATATTCATATTAAGTGCTCCAGAAATCCCAAAAATGTTATTTGTTGTTACAGTTCTAAAATCCCCAATCCTTAAACATTTTCAGCTTCTTTGAGCACCTTGATGGCTTGTTCTTCTGTTATCCAGGCCAACTCTGCTGTTGCACAAGTACATACACTAAGTACCTGTATGTATACAGACAAACTTGTACACTTCATGAGTGGATGTAGCTTGATGCACCTGAACTGAATGCATTGCTTTTTGTGAAAAATTTGAACATGTATGTGTGTGTGCATTGTTTGTTAGTCTAAGTCAAACCATAGCACCACTGGAGGGGAGCTGTCCTTTACCACGTCTCAGCTGTGGCGGTGGGTCTTCAGTTGTATGATATTAAACCCTGACTTGGTTCATTATTATGAGAAACCTACAATGTCTGGCAACCTTGAAAAGCAGTGTCCCCTTATTTTAACAGAACAAAAGCTTTGAGCTGTCAAAAAGCACCCATCTGGAGCCAAACAAAGAGGCTTCATTGTTCTCCCTCCCTCTCCACCATGACCCCATCTTCCTGCTGTGTTCGCTCGGTGGCGGGAAGTGGATTTTTATTTTGGTTTCTCTGCTGGAGGTCAAAGTTCCCTGGGATGTGGAATCAGAGGAGATGTTGCCATGTTTCCTCCTCATTCATTTTTCAACCTTCCCAGCAGCCCCTCTGGGATAGCAAGCAGCACATTTCATCTTCCATGAGAAACAGCAGTAAGCTGCTCAGTTGAGGCAATGCTGATCTGTGGATTGCACAGGTTGCAGACATCTGTACAAGCATGCAATCCCATGTAAGATGCATATATGAGCATGCAAAGGAGCATATGTGCTTCTGCAGATGATTTCACACACCCCATTTTTTAAATTCTAGCTACTACATCTATTGGTATGGAAGCATTTTATTCATCAGCTTCAGAACGAAGAAACAAGAATGCATTATCAACAAGTTTGAGCCTGCAGGGGAATGCCAGGAACAAGACTAATTTGATCAATGGCAGCTTCAGTCCTGTTGTCCAAAGCTCTTAACTAGAGCATAGCTGTCCATTACAGTTGAGCACTGCATTTCTAGACTATGATAAATAGCACTAACTTTTGTGTAAATGTTATTCTGATGATGTGGCACAGCACTATGAATGCTCTAATGCTGTGTTCATGCGACTGTACTATAAAACTGCTGTGTAAAATGTCATCATACCCACTAAGAATAAAATTTAGAATAGCAGAAAAGAACTATACAATGAGTCTCTGGGTGTGTGACGGAGCTCTTTAGGGGCCCAGATCAATTACCTCATTATCGTTGTCTAAGTTGACTGAGGAGAGGCCTTGAGACCTTTCTCCTAAATATAATTTGACGGACATTTGTCACAGGAAAAAAAATCCCCTTTCTGCACTCTTTCCACTTCTTTTTCTGCACTCTTTCCTTCTTGGCTCACAGCAGAGATATTTTGATGACACAACTCCATATGATGCCAGGTAAACATCTGACGCAGTCATGAGTTGGCTACAGATGTGTCTATGAGCAGCAACAGTGGCAGCTGAAGCCACAGTGTTCTTGTGTTTCTGGCCGACAATCAGACAGCAGAGATGACTCTCTCTAATTGCTGGGCAGCAGAATGATGAGTCATTAAGTGTTTTTAGGAGTCTTTTTTAGATGTCTGCTTTCCTCCCTGCCCTCCTGCCTGCCTGTTTCAAGCTGACTGTTCATTGCAAGTTAGGGGGGTTTAATATTTTCCATGCAGTGTGTCCAGGACATTTACAGTTGGCGTCAGGGTACGCTGTTGGTCTGAAGGGAGGCACTTTGAAGTGTTTGCGGTTTCACCACATCTGCAGGCAAGATGTGCATTTGGGGCTGGGGGTATGGGGGATGGAGGTGGGCGTAAAGAGGAGGCGGGGAATTTCTATCAGCGCACTTAATGTCATGTGACAATGAACAACATCCATTAACTCTTTCCCAGGATCACTCGGTAGATCAGCGTAGCCTGTCACGGTGCAGTTTTTAAATTCTCATTTTTCATTGGGTAATGTGTAAACTGTGCGTGTTTTCTATCGGGAATCAATGTGGCACACATTATGTGTTTGTGTACACATTCAGACAGTGATCCTGTCCTCAGGAAGAGGAGGATTATGAGGCTGAACTGAAAGAGGGACTTTCCCAACATGTGCTTTTTATGTTGGGGAAGGAGGTGTCTCTGCTATAATGTTGATTAATGCCCCACATTACGACAGCAGTTATGCTCCAACAAAAGAACAAGCTGACTTCATTAGTTGCTTGTTAGGACAACTTTGCAAAATCATTATTTTTTACTTTATTTCACTATTTCTAAATATAGTCAAAAAAGCTATTAAAACAAAATCCAAACATCAACATTGTGATTATAAAACTCAATTCACAGTTCTGGAGTGAAGACAGGGTGGTGCCGCAGTGCCCCATTAAACTGCACCATTGCGCCCATTCAACCTCTTGTCACACAGTGGTTGACTCAGTTGGATCGTCCTCTTCAAGGCTTCACTCTGTAAGCCACTAAAGCAAAATGGAGCTTCTATACACCACTATAGGGACACTGATTTAATAATCAGTTTATGGAGCTGTATTTTGCTGAGCCCATGGTTGCCGCACCCACAAGTATTTTCACATTTCATTAGTTCAGGGGCTTCGCCAGGGTTGCGGCAGAAACAGAGGGAGGTGGCAGTGAGCTGGTGTTGATCCCAGTGTAGGAATTTTGACTTCTTTATTTTCCACACTATTATTCCTGCCATTTCCTTGTCCTTTCCAAGCCCCCAGACGCCAGTGCAGCCATTTGCAACCATTATTAAAGTCATATTTCACAGCTTAGTTCATAAAATTACCCAACATGCTTCAAATTAGTAGGATTGCTCTGCTGCCACCCCCACCTTCACTCCACCTCCACCCTCTGTTACTTCTTGGCTCCCACTGCAGAAATCAGAGAGAATGATGGGTTAGTTGTGGATTTCTCACAGTTTTTGAACTGAGTTGCCATCTCAGGTCAGGATCATTCAACTCACATCGGGTTCAGGTGAAAGTCTAACTCTTCTACACATGGCAGCAAATTTCCTCACACCATAAATACTGTGATGATTGAGACTGTAAGCATAGCAGAGTCTCTGCCCGCACAGATACAGACCTACAGTCCAAGGTTTCACTAACCTGCCCCAAGCTTGAAATTGTATCCACATGATTTTCACATGCATGTTGAGTCACTTTTACTAAACATGTTATATGTGGGGCTGTACAGTGGCGTAGTGGTTAGCGCTTTCGCCTTGCAGCGAGAAGATCCCTGGTTCGCGTCCCGGCTTTCCCGGGATCTTTCTGCATGGAGTTTGCATGTTCTCCCTGTGCATGCGTGGGTTTTCTCCAGGTACTCTGGCTTCCTCCCACAGTCCAAAAATATGCTGAGGTTAATTGATTATTCTAAATTGCCCGTAGGTGTGAATGTGAGAGTGCTTGTTTGTCTCTGTATGTAGCCCTGCGACAGACTGGTGACCTGTCTAGGGTGTCCCCTGCCTTCGCCCGAGTCAGCTGGGATCGGCTCCAGCCCCCCCGCGACCCTAATGAGGATTAAGCGGTGTATAGATAATGGATGGATGGATGTTATATGTGAGATGGCTGAAAAGTTGAGGAAAGAGCATTGCTGCAGACTTGTGACCAAACTTGATTTCCTACACTTCATTAAAGACTATAGATTAACACTTATGCTTTAAAGTAAAATGATGTCAGCACACTAGAAAATAAGGAACCTATTTGGAACAAATGTATCAAATAAATTGGCTTTTAACATTGCCCTGATATTTTTATACTTGACATTTTCACCATCAGTGTTGCATCATGGGTATGAACTGTACACAATCACACTGACATTCAAGTCAGACTGATTACACATATCAGTTACACATTTTAGTCTCTGAGCCTTTAATCTGCTTTAATAAAAATGTTCACTGGTTTGTTATATTATTTATCACCATTAGGATCAGTATTTTAGTTTGCTAAATTAAAGCAATGATAGTAAGAGAGTTAAAATGAGCAGAGTCACCAGTGGTAGAGGTCCTAAAAAAGTGAATTGTATAATTTTTCTTTTTGACAGAACAATGATTTGGAATTTTGCTGTACTTCTTTATAGTACTGAACAGTTGGCTAAAGTGGCCAAAGCCAAAGGAAGATGTTTGGGTGATCTGCAGTCCAGTCTTTTGGCTGTAGCAAGTGCAACATATGTACAAACAGGAATATCCTCAGATAAAAGCAATATGCACAACCAAACTCTCGGATTAGGTTAGCAAGATGGGTTGTATTTTCCAATAGTGTTATTCACAGTACTGTAAAAGCTTGTAATTGCAAATAAGTTATTTTTGCTTTCACTTTATGGACTACGATATTTGGGATGGACCATTACAAAATATTTTATGTGCAATGGGCTGACATTGTGCAAGCTTTATTGTTTATTTTTGCAGATGGCAATATTTAGGAACAAATTGACACTATAGCCCTTTTAATACATTAGCAGGTGACTTTGTTCACCTTTTCTGGGCTTTGGCCTGGCAGTGAAAAAACCTTATCAAAATGCACTGGAAGAATTCTTACCTGTGGAAAGTTCCTGGATAATATTTCTTAGAAATGAACCTTTCTGGAACCCACAGAGAATACAGAATCACAGCAGTGTGATAGTTAACACTGCCACCTCACAGAAAGAAGGCTCTGGCTTCACTTTTGTTTACTGGTCATTGTAAAATGGCTGTAGGTGTGTGCGCATATGTAGCTGTCCTCTTCAGGGTGTACCCTGACTCTTTCCCAGTGTCAATAGGGATAACATCAAGCCCTCTGCCACTCTTTACGGTATCAAGCAAGTGTAGCTAATGGATAGATGGATACACTTTTCCTCAACTTACCCAATTCTTGCTGCTCTCATAGATGCTGTTTTCAGAAGCAACAGGCTGATGTTTTCATCAAATTAAATGACTTGCCATCTTAATAGATTCCATCTTAATAACTTCTTTTGAAAATGCTTCACCCCTCATCCAAGAGACTTTCTCAGTTCTAAGTCTCAGGTATTTATTCTCACCCAAAACTACCATGGTTCAAGCTTGTTGACGACCTGAGACCCACAGGACTCGAGATGTGAACAGTGGTGAAACTGCCTGGGGAGGGATAATAAGTACTTGATGAATGAAGTTGCAAACATCCTCCTCTGTTTAGAGATATCTAGAAATATGTTATGATCTTTTCACGGGCTGGCAATAAAGAAGTGATTTGTAATTGTCTTCACATTTTTACACATATTGCTTTTAAGGTGAAACAGGTTTGTCATCAACAAATTAGGTGCATCTGCAGTTCTGTGCTGCCTGTGGGTAATCATGATGGACAAATTCATCTTTTTGTTGAGTTTTTAAATATGCCTTCTTAGGTGTAGTTCTTCCATGTTTTGTATGTCTGTATTTATTATCTTTTAATATTTTGTGACTAAGGCAGCTATGATTCTCATTCACATTCATTTCACAACATTGGAATTTTTTGAAAAATTAGGGATTTAAGGAGTATACACACTGAATGCTAAAGAAACGTTTTTTTTATCAACATCAATCAAAATGGTTAATGTTAACTGTGAAGCAAGCATGTTTTTACTTAATCATTAGCTTCACAATCAGTACTGCTAATAGCTTAGTTAGATTTAAATTCCTTCTTAACCATCCCCCTCACTGTCACATTTTTTCCCCATTTCTTATTAGGTCTGACTAAAAATTCTGCCCATGTGAGTCCAATAAATTTCCTTCTCACATCTTAATTGCTGGGGTGTTTCAATGTTCACCATGTATACAAGGCAAGGAACATGCCTGAACAATGTGTCCCACCATCATAAACTGTTTTAGTGTGGTATTTAAAGTTCACATCCTGTTTTCCTCAAAATAAAAACACTCTGCTTGAGTTTGAAAAGGGAATAAAAAGCACACAAGAAACAAAAAGATCCTGCTCCCCTTTCCTGTGTGGTAGGAAGAGTCTTTTGCTCAGTCTCTTGTGCAACTTATTACTTTAGGAACATCAACACTGTGTCACCAAAAAACAACAGCACTAATCATGACCTAACAACCAGTGTTTATGTTTATCTGACAAGCGACCTCTTGTGGCCATATGAATTATAACCTCAGTGTTAAACGTGTATAGAAAGTAGTGTGATGTCACTTTAACCGACTACTGCTCATGTTTCTTTACTAACAACTCTGAAGATAGTTATGATAACCTTAATTAAAGGGGTTTTTAGCCATGACAATAAAGATTCCTTACCCATGTAGCTCATGTACACCTCGCTATACTTTTTTTTTTTTTTTTTTTTAATCCCTTATTAATCCCACAAGGGGAAATTCAGATTTTCGCATCAGTCACGGTACGGCCCCCCTGGAGCAGGAAGGGGTAAGGGCTTTGCTCAAGCGCCCAACAGTGGCCGCATTGCGGTTTGAACCTCTGACCTTTGGATCAGTAGTCCAGAAACATAACTGTTGTGCAACAGTTACATGGATCATGTCGAGCAAATGCAACAGGGTGTAGGAGATACTGACTAACAATGGTGTCATGAAACTAGAAGCATTATCATTTTGGTCATTTGAGATGCAATAATCAAATGTCTATCCAAATTTAAAATGAAAATATAACGGAACATTCACAAAATTGGCATATGAAAACATGCATCAATATGCTTTTCTATCCACTGCTATTATCCAAATATAAGAAGTTGCACACATCAGGATAAACAACTGGTAAAGCTAATTGTGTAGTTAGGTATCATGAAGCCCTTTCACAACAAGATAACACGATTCATACATCATGACTTTAAACGTTAACATTAAAACCAAACAAAACAATGTAAAAATCATGATGGAAATATGACATTTCTGTTTGTTTTGTGCATTAATTTGAAGAAAGCCACAGTCTCCTTATTTCTCAGAAATGATGCTTTTGCTTGCTTGATTGGATTACATTAGTGCTAATACAACAAGAGACTGTTGTTCATTTATGTATTTGGAAAGTGGTAGAAATGTTGAAGCTGAATTTTATTGCAGTACAATATTCACTAGTGACAACAGCATTATTAAACTTTATATAGTTTTGTTTAGATAATAGCAACACTTGCTTAAAATGAGAAACAGCTAAAAAGAATTTTTTTTTTTAAACAATTTTGATAAAATTGTTGAGTAATATATACATACCTCATTTCTTGCAGACATGGTTGTCAGAGGAGCAGAAGCTTCAGTGGTTTCTCATTTATTTGCTATGTCTCTTTCTAAAAGACATTCTGCTTTATTTGATAAGCCACTATTTTCAGGTAGGCAGTGTGGCGTTCAGAATCGTGATTGGCCAGGAGAGCAGAAAGAAGGCACAGGTGTGTGGAGGATAGCCAGTACTGGAGGTAAATATACGTGAGTCTACAGACAGGAAAAATTTAACTACAGCAGAAAGATCCACATGGTTCATTAAACACAAGGCTCAAACTGGCTTTTAACGAGAGCCGGACTGAGTCTGAACGGTGCACACTGGACAGGTATCCCAAGAAGGTAAGGATCCTTGGCACAAGATAACACAGAATTAAGCAATGCTGAAGAATCACAAGCAATAACAGATAGCTTTATTGAAAACAGCCATATGTTTAATCCTACTTCAGACAGGCCTTGTGGACTGGCCAGAGATTATTAACATCAGAGAAGACTTTCTCATGGTGGTCCCTTACTAGCTTTCACAATACTGTAATCTCATGATCCTCATGTGTAAAGTACAGTACAGAAAAGTGAAGCACAGCTACACCACCAGTATGATACTGAAACAATGACTAGATAGGTACATACTGTAGTACCAAGGAAAAACCTAAAACCCCATAGATATACAATATGTGGCATTCAGTAATTTTGAGGTAATGTGTTAAAATAGGAAAGTTCGGCCATAACACCGCCATGCTAGCCTAATGGACCTGTTGCTGGTTGGTAAGGTGAGAAATATAAGCACAAATGAAAATGAGACACAAAAGGGGTTTGTTCTCTGTGTTAACTAATTGGTAGATAGTGTAGCCCCTGTTAGCTCTCCCCTGGCAGGTCCCAAGCAACCAAAAATTCTGTCTAGGAAGCACAGTTCAAAACATAAATGGTTCATTACCCATCAGCAGTTCAAGATTTCTGGCTGGGTACAAACATAGATACAGTGATGACATGTATAGTCACATGTCATCATTCGACCACTGGCTGTCGAGGTGGTGTCCAGAAAACAGTGCTGGCTATATAGATAGTCGAGGTTTCTGAGAAAACCTTGTCTTATTAGGAGAGACACCATATATCCCACTTTGGATGGTGTAACGCTGTTATGTAGGAGTTTATTAGAAACCTAAAACCCTGACAGCCCAGAGGTGAGACCAGGAGGCAGAGTTGTTGCCTGACAGGCTTCTGTGCTGCTTCCCTGTCAGCCTCCCAATATCCCAGATCTACAACGAACAGAAGAGGAGCTGTTCATAAAAAAATATTTCGGATTAATACAACTTCATCAGAACTGGAAAAACAGGACAATTAAATGTGGCTTATTAAATATTAGATCTCTGTCATCTAAATCTATGTTAGTTAATCATCTGATAACAGATGATCAAATTAATTTAATGTGATTGAAACCTGGCTGCAGCATGAAGAATACATTAGTCTAATTGAATAAACTCCCCCCAATCATATTAATCTTCATTTACCCAGAAGTACAGGCAGAGGGGGAGGAGTGACAGCAATCTTCCATTCAACCTAATTAATAAACAGCTATAACCCATTTGAAAATCTTACTCTTAGTGTTTCTCACTCAAATTCGAAAGCACAAAAAAACTGGTCTGTTACTTGTTGTATATTGCCTACTTGCTCCAGTACTTAATATACCAGCTCACAGTTTTTACCAAGCTGTTACTGAAAAAGCCTACTCTGGATCTGGGTGTTTTAGCCAGTTGTGAATCTATATCCAATCTCTCCTTTATCTCTAAAATTCTTGAAAAAGTTGCTGTAAGCCAGTTACCTGACCATCTGCACAGAAATGGTTTATCTGAAGAGTTTTAGTCAGGATTTAGAATACATCATAGTACAGAAACAGCACTGGTGAAAGTCACCAATGATCTTCTTACAGCTTCTGAAAAGCTGCGTTTCGACAAGCATCAACTCGGCACGGTATGGCTCACCACTACTGTACTGGACTCGGCTCGGCTCGGTTTAGTTATTTTTCCATATAACCTCATCATGGGTGGAGTCGTCATAGCACGGCGGGCCGAAAGTCCCTTAACGTCATTTGTGAGTGACACAAACGCAACATAATAATGGACATGGAGGCGATGGTATACCTGCTGCTCCGTCTGTGGCTTTCTGTCACATTCAAAGTAATAGAAGAGTCAGAGAAAGCTGAGAGCGGCAAGTCGAAACACTGAGGAGACACACAGGAGAGTTTGGGAGGCGATGCAGCAGCATCAAGCTGAAGGCAAGAGGATATGAACTAGACGACATATGAGGGTAAGCTAATGCTAGTTCACTACGACCCTGTAATGGCTGCAATTTATCACTATTAGGTATTAAAATATGTATGCCGTGTATGTGTTTCAGATGGCTTTCTTATGAGACTTCATAGGATTTACCTGAAGCAGCAGCAGCACGAGCCTGCAGTGGCACAAGAAGTAGAGGAGGAGGGCAAAGATGTACAGGATGCACTGATGCAGTACGTGTCACGCAAGTTAAAAGTTATTCTTCTTGTTATATTTCTGTTTTTCAGTCCCCGGACTACTATTGTTTTCTTTAATGCAATTCTGACAATAAACTTTTGTACCTTTTGCAGATGTGTCTATGCTATTGTTTTATTTGTGAAGGTTAGCAAGATTACATGACAACTTAAACGCCAAAACATTAAAACAGCTGTTTTAAGAATATTCCAGTTTGATAAATCAGTATTGCTTTGGTGTAATTCAGTCAACGGAATTATGAACCATAAAGGAGTTTGTGTTAAAGCATGTTAAATCCCACTGAACATAAATGCACTATTAGGGAATGCAGAATTGTGTGGTCCAGACTGTTGACTCTTTTCCTACCAGTGTCTTAACAGACAAAATGAAACGTTATGATGCAATTACATAAGTCACAAAATAGTTTATTAGTCAGCAGCAAAATCAAAACTATTTACAATGTGCAAAGTACAAACTGTGGTGGGCCTGTCCTACAGTGGAGGGCTAAAAGTAAAACTATACAACTAAATCTCAAGTCTCTCATTCTCTCTTGCCTCACTGAGGAGCAGCTGGATGTTCTCATCACGCTGGGCACGGTTCCGCTCCTCCTCAGCCTGCATCTCCGCAAGTGCGCTTGGAAAGTCCAATTTTCTGTGGCCCTTTTCCTCTTGCCTAGACCAAAGACAGAAAAGTGATCAGAATCCGCTTTAATGGCCAAGTACGTACACAACATACAAGGAATTTGGTTTCGGCTGTTGGTGTCACCCTAGGAATATGGAAGAGAATAATAAAAAATAAAGAAACTATAGAAAGAGGAACAGGGAGGAAAAAGAAACAGCAGTAAAATTAAATAAAACACAATATAGACAGAAATTTACAGCTAGAAAGGAATATATGAACACATTAGCAAAATGATAATTGCTATAAACACCAGTAGTGCAAAAAGCAGAGAATTATGGAATCACAGGAGTGCCACAATAAAATATAAATAAATAAATGTGGAAATATAAAGAGAAATAAATGAATAAATAAATAAATGTGGAAATATAAAGAGAAATAAATGAATAAATGTGGAAATATAAAGAGAAATAAATAAATAAATGTGGAAATATAAAGAGAAATAAATAAATAAATGTGGAAATATAAAGAGAAATAAATAAATAAATGAAAAGGAAAATTTTGTCTTTGCTTTTCCCTTCTCTCTTTTTTCCTTTTATTTTTCCATTTTGTCATTGTCTTTTCCGTTTTGCATTTGCCTTTTCCTTTTGGCACTCCTCAGTCCATCAAGTAAAGGCAAAGTCAAAAGGCTTGGCTTGACTTGGTGGACTGAGCTGTCTATCAAATGGCTCTGGGCGGGGCTTTCTGTCCAGGGTGAGTAGTCGTACCTGATCACAGGATTCCTGCTTGGCGTTAGCTCCTAGCCCGGCTAAACGGAAGTGATGTCACCTTGGCGTTGAGAGGAAGTGCAGACAACGCATGTAGTTTGACTGACGAACGGCGGAAAAATAAATATGGAAAACGTGGAGGAGATAAGGAGAGGTGTTCAACAAGAACTTTTAACAATTGCTCAGTATGTGGAAGAAAATGTTCAGCCGGACTACATTCTGAGGATGGTAGAAGATGTCAGCAAAAGTCTTGGGCAAATATCATAACAATCACCAGGTGTTTAACACCTGGTGATTGTTCAGGAAACATGCCCATGTCAACTGGGGATAATCACAACTTAACACAGGCTTCCTGGTTAAGAACGAGTCAGAAAACTATTTATTGTCTAACCAAGAAAACCCACAACATGAAAGCGCGTCCACTGCTGTGTTGTGTGTTAGTTTGTGTGTTCAGCGGAACACACAAACTAACACACAACACAGCAGTGGAATACTTGTCGAGCTGATCGGTAGCACAATGAGTAAAACGGTGGTCTCGTAATTTTACCGCTGGATTACGTGGTTTCAAATCCTCTCACCGTACTTGAAAAATACGCGTTTTTTTATTTCGGCCCGCACGTTTCTTTTTACTGTCTGTAGATGATATTTACATGGATATAGACTTTATTAAGTAGTGATGCCGGCGTTTTTCGGCGAGGTCTTCTTTATCTGGTATCTTTATTTCACGTAAATCCAGGTCTGACCGTGACGAATCTGCGGACGAAGCATCTGGAGACGGAAACTATCACCAGTTAACCTGATCACCAGTTAAACTGGAACACCGGATCAACGTCTGTATCGGTCAGCGCAGATATTTGCCCAAGACTTTTGCTGACATCTTCTACCATCCTCAGAATGTAGTCCGGCTGAACATTTTCTTCCACATACTGAGCAATTGTTAAAAGTTCTTGTTGAACACCTCTCCTTATCTCCTCCACGTTTTCCATATTTATTTTTCCGCCGTTCGTCAGTCAAACTACATGCGTTGTCTGCACTTCCTCTCAACGCCAAGGTGACATCACTTCCGTTTAGCCGGGCTAGGAGCTAACGCCAAGCAGGAATCCTGTGATCAGGTACGACTACTCACCCTGGACAGAAAGCCCCGCCCAGAGCCATTTGATAGACAGCTCAGTCCACCAAGTCAAGCCAAGCCTTTTGACTTTGCCTTTACTTGATGGACTGAGGAGTGCCAAAAGGAAAAGGCAAATGCAAAACGGAAAAGACAATGACAAAATGGAAAAATAAAAGGAAAAAAGAGAGAAGGGAAAAGCAAAGACAAAATTTTCCTTTTCATTTATTTATTTATTTCTCTTTATATTTCCACATTTATTTATTTATTTCTCTTTATATTTCCACATTTATTTATTTATTTCTCTTTATATTTCCACATTTATTTATTTATTCATTTATTTCTCTTTATATTTCCACATTTATTTATTTATTCATTTATTTCTCTTTATATTTCCACATTTATTTATTTATTTATTTATTTCTCTTTATATTTCCACATTTATTTCCACATTTATTTATTTATTTATTTATTTCTCTTTATATTTCCACATTTATTTCCACATTTATTTATTTATTTATTTCTCTTTATATTTCCACATTTATTTCCACATTTATTTATTTATTTATTTATATTCTATTGTGGCACTCCTGTGATTCCATAGAGAATGCTGTTCATGGTGAAAAAAAAATACTGTACATGTCCATTGCAATACTGACTATTGTACAGGTGTGTAGGAATGGCTCAGCTGTTTATTAGAGTGATGGCAGTGGGGAAGAAACTGTTTTTGTGTCTGGTGATTTTTGTGTACAGGGATCTGTAGCGCCTGCCAGAGGGGAGGGGGGAAACAGTTTATGTCCAGGGTGAGTGGAGTCTCTGATGATGTTTTCTGTAGTCCGTACTACACGCTGTAGTCTGTTTCTGTCCTGCTGTGTGGTTGATCCAGAGGTGCACAGGACAGATTGAATGACTGCAGTGTAGAACTGGATCAACAGCTCCTGCGGCAGGCCGTGTCTCCTCAGCTGTCGTAGGAAATACATCCTCTGCTGAGCCTTTTTCAGGATGGAGTGGATGTTCGTCTCCCACTGCAGGTCCTGAGAGATTGTAGTCCCCAGGAGCTTGAAGGACTCCACAGCTATGATGTGATGTGTTTAGCCACCCGTCCATCCATTTTCAATCATGATCATGTCTTTGATAGTTTTACTTCAATAAATTTTTGGCACTCTTCACTTTAACCAAAGCACAAACAGTACCTCCTCCACCACAACTACAAACAACATGGTGTGAATGTCATTTCTTCTTGTGCACATTTTGGAGTTGCGAAGAACAGCTGTGCTTTCTTATTTCTATGTATATTTTCATTCAGTTTCACAGTTACCTAGTGACTGTATGAAGAATGGTTGCAATACTACATTGCACCAGAAAGTAAATTAATTAGAGTGACTTACTTGTTAAGTCAATGGAAAAAAAATGCAGCTGCATGTGTTCTGTTTATGTGTCACTGTAGCTACATGTAGCTTTCATCAGGCGTTCCTGAGCTGGCATGCTGCACAGTTTGCATTTACACCTGTCTGAATTCTTGGTCATTGGTCTCGCTGTTCTGATCATGCTTGCAGGCATTTACACCTGCAATAATAATAATGCAAAAATCAACCATGGTCTCTGTGTACCATGTCTTACCAGTGATAAGACATTGCTGTTACGTGCTGGAGGTTGATGTTGACAGTGTCGGTGTCCGAGCTGGTACTGGTGTCGAAGCTGGTGTGGGAGAGGAGCCGCTGCTGGTGGTGGAGAGGAGGCAGGGGAGCCGGGGGCTCCATGATGGAGGTGGAGTAGGCTTCGCACGTGGAAAGGGATTCTTGAACAGAAATAAACACTCACCCTAAGTACACGAAAAACACAACATTGTAACTTGTGAAAAAAATAAACCTGTCACTAGCTTAGTTCGTCATGCTGACTGTTGTATTAGCTTCTGAGAGCCAAACGTTAGAAACAGCAGCACAAAATACAAGCAGAGCACGGAGCTAGCGCCGATGGCTAACTAGCTGGCACTGATGGCTAACTAGCTAGCTTATTGTCTGCTACAGGAGATAACGACGTTACTTTCTAAATATACTTGTTTGCTTAAAGGGAGCTTGCTGCCAATGGGATAAATGATGTAAAAGTTTCTTGAAGTCACAAAACAACGGCGGAGTCTCCTTCCTGTCGCTGGTGGTGCCAGTAAATAGCTTCCATTAAACCTCTTCCAACACCTCCTGGTTGATCCACGCCAGCCGTTATGGTCCTTGGTGGACCGATAGTCATTTTTGAGCTTTTTCAGCTTCTCCCTACACTGCTTCATCGTCCTTTTTATATACAGTCTACTGTATATGTGGGTGGTCATCTGCTCTGAGACCTCCTGATAAACTTTCTCCATCCAGCTCCCTCTGTATTCTTTGGTCCACCACCAAAGACAGAAAAGTCTTGACCTCTTCATTCACCCACGGTACAGGTCTGGCTGTCATATTAAAATTATGACGAACAGAGAGTTTCGTGAAGAGCAATGCACACCGTCGCTGTTTACAATTTTTTTTTCAATGCCGGTTTGTTTTCATGCTGGAGTCGCTCTCGTGTGTCGTCACTCCCTGTCCAATCAGTGGCCTGCACTCTAAACGTCACGGTATCGGCTCATCTCAGCTCGCTTGGAACCTCAGCCGAGAAGGTACTGAAAATAGTGCCTCGTGCCAGGAACTAGTCCATATGGAAAAGCTCACAAACAAAGACAAGCTGAGCTGTACCGCGCCGAGTAGATGCTTGTGGAAAAACACCAAAAGAGAACTAGTTTCTATACTAATTCTACTGGATCTTAGTACTACATTTGATACAGCTGATCACAATATTTTTTACAGCGACTAGAACATGTTATTGGTATTAAAGGAACTGCACTAAACTGGTTTAAATCATATTGAGCAGATAGATTACAGTTTGTTCATGTTAATGATTATTGTTCCATGACACCAGAGTTAGTTATGGAGTTCCACAGGGTTCTGTGTTATGACCAAGATTATTTACTTGGTACACGATCCCCTCAGGCAATATTAAAGTTTTTCTCAATTGATAAGACACTAAATTCCATTCACTGCACATAGCCACCAACTGACTGCATACATTTCTCAAAAACAGGACTCTGCTGTCAAAATTTTGGACACTATTCATGGTTTGCACACAGTTTCCAAAACTCTTGCACTCTTTTCTCAAAAGACTGAACACGTTTTCTTCATTTGAACAAACCTTTCACTCATAGCACACATTTTTCAAAAAGTGAACACTAGAAAGCAGAATTGGGACACTGTTCCAACACTGCTGTCACAATTAAGACATAACAGGTCAAAACTGAAAACACTTTTGCCAATGAACTGCACACTATAAAACCTGCTGGGAAACAGAATGAGCTGTTTAGAATGCAATCTGTTGTTAAGGTCAGCAGATGGTAAGGATAGGGGCATAAAGTAAATACTTTCAGGTTTATTGTGGTTTACTTCACATTGTATGTAAATGTTGTTTGTCACTTCAGTGACATGTCTATACTGTAACAATACAAGCAGTCAGAAATGTTCTGAGAATACTGTAAAAAATCTAATGCATAATTCTGGTTCACAAGTGCTGGTAAAATTACAGAAAGTGTACACGACTAACTTTTTCTCTGTTTTGTGTGCGTTTGTTCCAGAGAGTTCTTCAGTTGGATTCTGATGATACACATGAATACATCCTGGACAATGTTAGTTTTCATAGAGGACTATTGATTAGGTAATGATTCAGTATGAACCTTATTGTGTTTTTTTTTCTGCCGCCAAACTCTCCCTTTCTGAATCCTATAGAATAAATCTTCTCTACATGGAGGTGGAAGATATTTGAGTGGCAGCAATACTTTGGGAAAATCTATTGCAATCAATGGTCTTGGCGTGTGGTGATGTTTCTGTTGATGCATGTCAGGGCTGGATCAGACACATTAGGTCTTTCTTTCCAGAGAAAACATAGCTTGTGATGTTGAGGTCCTGTGGCCTGACCAGGCTGAAAGAATTATGATTATTGAACCTGACATATTCTTGATAAAGGTCTCTTAGAAGGACTAGATATAAAAACCAAAGTGGTGTCCCTGATAACCGAGTGCAATTTTAACCACAAAGTGTAGTTTCTACGATTATGTGGTGTGGCTGCATTAGGCTACACATTTTTGCAACATATAATTATATTTCGACCTATGAGACTATTTCCACTACATCTACAATGTAATGTTACCAAAGTAAGAACAAAATTTTAGGAGCTTTCTTGTTGGATAATAAACTCGGTATTGTAGAGTCAGTGTTTTGTAAATGTAGTGGAGTATAAAGTATATTTACCTCAAAGGTAGTGGAGGAAAGGTAGAAAGTATTCAAAATGAAAATATCAAGTTGCTGAGACTGAATTGCTGTCTACCTATGACACACACACGCAAACACACACATGCACACACACACACATACCCTGAAGACACACAACATACGCCAAACCTCTGACGTTCCTGGTTCTCTGCTCAGATTCACGAAGGAAAGAAAGATTTAATCATGGGAGAAAATTGGTTCTGCGGAAAAAGGATTCGTCTGGGCATAATATGCACGTGCGAGCCATTTCGACTCATTATGCCTTGATCTTAAAGGCTATGGAATTGAAACCAGCATGTGAGACGGACCTTTGCAGGGCACTGAGAGTGCTGGGCAATATGCTGTGACAGACACATTAGGGAGGTGGCCAAATGTATTATGGGAAAATCTAATTTGATGTTAAACCTTGCTCAGAGCAATGAAATGAGGTGTTTGTTGTACCAAATTACTCTGAATTAATGCATATACTTGCAGTTACCACACACACATACACACACACATAACAGACACACAACCACACAGACACACAGACACACACAAACGCACGCACGCACGCACGCACACACACACACACACACACACACACACACACACACACACACACGCACACTTCAGAGAACATTACACTGACTTATATTCAGTTTCTGGATTTAACATAACCACTCCCTGCCTATCCCTTACTCTAACTTTAGCCTAAATCTAACTTTATCTAAATATTTTTTTCATTGTTATTATTGTCAACAAATGCTGTGGCAACACCAGAACAACAACTGGCTGTTCAATTCAATTAAGTTTTATTTATGTAATGCCAATTCACAACATATGTCATAGCACTTCACATAGTAAGGTAAAGACATTATGAATTTTAAACAGAGAACCCCAAAATCCAAAGTTGCCTTAGATTCCCTATGAACAAGAAGTCAGCGACGGTGGGAAGGAACCAAAGAAACCCCCTATTTAATGGGGAGGAGAAAAAAAAACTCCACCAGAACCAGGCTGTCTGCCTCCATCAGTTGGGGTGAGAGTGGGGATGAGGGGGATGGTGGATAGTAGGAGGGGTTGGAGTGGGGATAGAAGGATAGCAGATGGAGAACAGACGCCTGCAGAAAGGGAAACAGAGTCAGTGATATTATATGTGATATTATGACATATAACTGATTATGGAAGAAAGAGAGTGGAGAGGAGAGGAGCCTAGTGCATCATAGGAATCCCCCAGCAGTATAAAGCATAACTAAGGGACAGCTCAGGTGATCTGAGCAGCCCTATCTATCAGCTTTATCAAAAAGGAAAATTTTAAGCCTCATCTTAAGTAGAGAGGGTGTCTGATAACCGAAGGTTCTGCCTCCCATTCTGCTTCTGAAAACTCTGGGAACCACAAGTAAACCCTGACTTCAGCAAAACAATCCCAGACCATCACGCTTCCTCCTCCATGTTTAAGAGTTTATGTCCCACACTGAGGAACCATCCTTTCTCCTGCTCAACGGCCTACAAAAGTTCTGTGTGATGAGTCAAAGATTTAACACACACCATTGCCACATTGGAAGAAATTCATACTTTTTGTTTTGTTTTGAGCAATGCTTTCCATCAAACCCTCTATGACATGCTTTTAGAGTTCAAATCCCCAACAGGCTGTCAAAGATAAAGCTGCCTAAAAATCTTCAGGCTTGTTTTTTTTTTTTTTTTTTACTTGATTTACTATGAGAACTGGAGATGAAAAGAAAGCACATTCCTCCAGCTTAAATTCTCTCAGGGAATGGAGGTTAGACTTACCCTTCTCTATGCCTTGTTGAAACCATCCTAGCTAGATATTGGGGTACAATAAAGTTTGCTGAGAGCGCTGTGCTAGAGGAAAGGTTCAATAAATCTATGAATTCTTATACATGTCCCCAAGGCAGCACTGTGTATTTTTTTTTTTTAATGAAATACTTGCACTGGTGCTGCCTTTATAAACTGATGAGAGTGGATATGACAGTTCTGGGGATTCCAAGCAAAGCAGATGAAATAGTTGTGCCGTTAGAGGACACTACTTACTTATTATAATTTCCAACATTTAGATTCTTTATTTTTTGGTACAGTTACACTTACAGGTTTGAGCCGAACCATTGTCAACAGTATGCTGCCCTGAACAGAATACTGGCTACTACTTCTGATTTTGGTCTTTGTCTTTCTTCTGTCACTGATACTCTGAATCTGGACTCAAGCTAAACTGCTCAGCACTGCTGACATGACTGGACAAATTAGTGTTACTCCAGCTAATGTATTCAAACTTTTGCCGAACAGCTGCAGTGGACGTTGAGCAGGATTAGAAATGATAGCTTTGACTGTCAGCGATGCTAACCACTCCTGAAAAGGTGACAGCACATTTGGCTGCTATTTGCTGGGGGAGAGGAAAAAAATACCTGCAAGTTGAACTTTGGGGCATTTTGATCTTTAATTCATATGGGATGTGGAAAATGTGTTTGGTCTATTTACATCTTAATGTACCGATTTTGACAAGAGAAACATGCTGCAGAGTCCATCTTACACTATCACACCTTTAATGCTTGAAGGATTTTGTATTTTGTCACTGCCAGCCTACTAAGTTACAAACTAATCTTTCATGAAAAGCTCTGGGAGAAATAACTCCACACCACTCCCATCAAGCACTGACACACACAATCCGAATATCTGAGCAACTCCTGGATGTGTATTATGCAGACATTTGAAATGCCAAAATTGAAATCAGAACAGATAGGAAAAGAGGCACTGTCGTCAAAACCGGGAAATGATCAGCCCCCACCTTCATGTCAGGGCCCAGCTTACTCCCTAACCTGAAACAATGTGCTGCTTTTACTGTGAGTCTGGGGGAAAAAAAGAACAACAGTAATAATACTTAGGACAATTACCAACTGATTCGAGAGAATCTCTAATATCTCTTGCTTTGTGAGCCAGCTCTCTAGAAGATTGCAGGTTGGCCAAGGGGTGTGGATGGGCTGCACTGTAGGAATATTTAGAGAAAATTGGTCAGCATTTATGTTCCAGTCTTGACTGTAATAGCCAGCAATGATTACCCATCTTTAATACTATTAGCTTTTGTTTTGAACATGGGATGAAAAACATTATAAAAGAAAAGAGCTTTTAAAAATCATTAAAATACAGCCATATGCTCCTGAGTTTGATGTTTTTTCTTTTTTAGAGAGTACAAAGTACTAAAATAAAGTATTAACACTGTTCTAGAAAATGGAATTTAACCTAATAACACGGTTCTAATCTAAATTTAAGCACTACACAGATGCAAATGTAAAAACCTGATTTCTCTTAAACTGCAATATTACAAGCAAAAATATAAAACACATACGTACATAAAATCAAAACTATTTACAACTGACCAAACTCTACTAAACACCTCAAACACACACAAATGAGCAGCAGTAACTACATGCAATACTGAAGGGTGACGTTAATACTCCTTGTCCAATTGTTCTGAACATCTCAATCTGTATCTAGATATCTAATTGAGAAAAATGCACATAGTATGCATTGTAATCAGATTTTAATCAGTTCAGACAGATCACATCTGGTTCTGGTGGGATTGCAATCTGTGGCCATATTCTAAGGTAATAGTCATTGCCAACAGGCGGACTTGATTCTTCTTCTTCCTGTTCAAGATGCTTTTCTAAAAAGGAACTACAGTCTGAACTTGATCACAATGTGGACAGAATCAGTTGAACTAAAATGCTTTTTTTTGTACCAGGTATAATTTTGAAGATCTGTGATAAGATGCCACTATCTAGATAACATATCCAGAAACGTATTGCATGTTAAGTACATTAGGTTTATTGTTTCTAAATCCAATATAAAATTACACATTATTGGTTTTTATATGTAACACTGAAAATGTAACATATTTTAAAAACCCTCAGAGAAGAAACTAAACAGGCAGTTAAAATTCAGTTCTGGTTCTGACAGTAATATGCATTCCCCACTGAAAATTGAGGCTCTAATCACTGACACCATCTTTAGATAAAATCTGAAAGTAGATGACTAACAGTAAACTGCAGTCTGGCAATGTGGACATAGGGCCTGCTTCCATAGAGGTTAATTGCCCTGGCGAAAGCTTTATTTACTTTAAATGCAGAGCAGAAAAAAACACTCCTATCTCCATAAAACTGCCCTCATGCCATCAACACTGCTATTTCAGGATTTATCTAATGATGACATTGTGAAAATTTGTTGTGATGTTGTTGTACTTTCTTAGAGGCATGATCACAAATTTATTTAGTGAATTTAGCTTTAGGTTGGATTTTCCTTTTTGCATTTTTTAAAGGAAGCAACAATCTCAAATTATGCAAAAGAAAAAAAAAAAGTCACTTCTACTTCATAGCGATCATCCAGACAGGCATGATGACTTCAGGAAAGCCTTCCTGCTTCTCAACAGCCAGGACCTCAAGGCCAGCCTTGCTGATGATGATTTTCATGATGTCCAGGTGGCGGCTGATGCTGCTGTCTATAGGGTCCAGCTTGCAGCCCTGCCGCGCCATATTGTCTTTCATTATGATGACACCATTTGGACGCAGACTCTTCTTGCAGCGAATCAGGAAGTTCATCAGGTCCTTGTCTGTTAGATGACCTGAAGAGAAAGACAGAGACAACACAACCAACCACTAAAGAGATATGATTTTCTTGATCTTTGTTTTCATTCGTTTTATATATGCCAAAATGTGGCCGGGTTGATGACAGAAACAGTACTTGATGCAAAAACAGCCTACATTACGTAGCCTAATGTGTTACCTAGCTGTCAAGACAGACAGACATGAAAAATAGGAAGATAATCTTCCTCAACCTGCCATCTATCCATGCATCCAGCCAGCAAGGCTAGAGGGCTGGACTAAGAAGTGTGATCAGAGTTTTCAGTATCATGAAAGTGGCTCTCTTTTACTAGACGTCTATAGTAACTTACGCTGCAGAGCTAACCTGGTCTGGAGCAGGTTCTGTTCAGAGTCTCAGATTTAAACTGGCTGGATGTAATGCCTCCCTTGAACCAAAATGTTTCCTGACTATTCTCTCTGAGTAATACAGATTCTCAGCTAAGGAAATACAATACAATACAATAACTTTATTAATCCCTGAAGGGAAATTAAATTGACTGGGGACTCATCTGTTTACTTTAGACTTAAATAATCTAATTGCTGATGGTAAGAAAGATTTTCTGAATCTTTCTGTCCTGCAGCACAGCGATAGGAGCCGTCCACCACCAATGTTTCGTTGCTCATTGAGGCAGATATGAAGTGGATGATCCATGTTTGTCAGAATAGCCTCCATCTTGCTCTGTGCCCGTCTCTGCACCTCATCCTCCAATGAGTTCAATCTCATTCCAACCACAGAACCAGCTTTTTTTTTTTTCAGTTTTTCTCAATTGATATGACACTGTTCCTGAAAATAGCACACATTTCCTAACACACTGCACACTATTTTTTTTATTTGAACACAATTCACAAAGCACTGTACACTTGTGTCAAAAGCGCACTTCATTGTCAAAATCTGGTCTTTGTTTTCAAAATTAAGACACACGATGGAAAACTAGGACACTGCACTGCTAAATACAAAACACTCTTCTGTGTTTTCACATGAAGTGTAAAAAAATGACACAGTTCTCAAAAATGACAACTTAAACACAAATGCATCCTATAAATGAATCAGAGGGGGACATTGCAGTGCTTGACTGTACAATAAAAAATAAAAATAATGTTAGACAAAAAAAATACAGCACTGTATTGTACACAGTACAGTATGCAAATATTTACACCACATCTCCATCAGTTCTTTCAGCCTGGTCAGGCCACAGGACCTCATCAACGTCACAAGCTATGTTTTCTCTGGAAAGAAAGACCTGGTGTCTCTGATCCAGCCCTGACATGCATCAACAGAAACATCACCACATGCCAAGACCATTGATTGCAAGAGATTTTCCCAAAGTATGGCTGCCACTCATATACCTTCCACCGCTACCTCACCTCACCTCTGTAGAGAAGAATTCTCCTATAGGATTCAGAAAGGGAGAATATGGCAGCAGAAAAAACACAATAACTTGAGGGTTCATAATGAACCATTCCCAAATCAATAGTCCTCTATGAAAACTAACATTGTCCCAGACAACAACAAAAACTGTGTCTTCTTGCCAAACGCCCTGCTGCACCTGTGTCAGTAGGCCCTCTAAGTCCATCTAGGAAAGTCAACAAATGCTGGGTGTTGTATGGGCCCAGAACTGCATGATGGTCAATTACTCCAAGATTGCTTATTGCAGCACAGAGGGTTACGTTGCCCCACGCTGACCTGGGACATTGACTATAGCCCGTTGTCTAATGATGTTCCTCCCTCTTCTCCTTCTCTTGGCCAGGTTGAAACCAGCCTCATCCACATAGATGTATTCATGTGTATCATCAGAATCCAACTGAAGAACTCTGGAACAAACGCACACCAAACAGAAAAATTCAGTCATGTACACTTTCTGTAATTTTACCAGCACTTTTGAACCAGAATTATGCATTAGATTTTTTACAGTATTCTCAGAACATTTCTGACTGCTTGTATTGTTCCAGTATAGACATGTCACTGAAGTGACAAACATTTACATACCATGTAAAGTGGTCCAGGACCAAGTGCATGGGCAGGTCCAGGTTCTGGTTCTGGTTCTGGTTCTGGCCGTGGTCTGGGTCGCCCACGTCCTCTTCTTCCAACATGACCTCTTGCTCCTCTGACATCCATTCTGAACAGCTAATTCTGTTTCCCAGCAGGTTTTATAGTGTGCAGTTCATTGGTAAAAGTGTTTTCAGTTTTGACCTGTTGTGTCTTAATTGTGACAGCAGTGTTGGAACAGTGTCCCACTTCTGCTTCCTAGTGTTCACTTTTTGAAAAATGTGTGCTATGAGTGAAAAAGTGTGTTCAAATGAGCAAAAAATGTGTTCAGTCTTTTGCAAAAAGAGTGCAAGAGTTTTGGGAACTGTGTGCAAACCATGAATAGTGTTCAAAATTTTGACAGCAGAGTCCTGTTTTTGAGAAATGTATGCAGTCAGTTGGTGGCTGTGTGCAGTGAATGGAATTTAGTGTCTTATCAATTGAGAAAAACTGCAATCAGTTTCTTCATACGCCTTCCATCCTTGTTTTTTATGCTGCCTCCCCAGCAGACTGCAGCATAAAACAGGACACTTGCTACCACAGACTGATAAAAAATCTGCAGCATCTTACTGCAAATGTCTAATGATCGAAGTTTCCTGATACAAAAAAGTCAGCTGTGGCCCTTTTTGTAGATTAAGTCTATGTTTTTAGACCATTCCAACTTATTATCAAGGTGGACACCTAAATATTTATACAATGTCACCACCTCGATGTTTATGCCACAAGTGTTCACTGGCTGAAAAGGGGGTTTGGATCTGCAGAAATCTATGATCATTTCCTTTGTCTTTGAGGTGCTGAGTAGCAGGCAGTTTTTGTGACTCCAGTCACTGAAGGCATTTATCAGATCCCTGTATTCGGCTTCATGTCCATTTCTGATACATGCCACGATAGCAGTGTCATCAGAGTATTTCTGAATGTGGCAGGACCCAGAGCTGTATTTGAAGTCAGATGTATACAGTGTGAACAGGAATGGAGCCAGGACTGTTCCTTGTGGAGCCCCAGTACTGCTCTTTAATGTCCCAGAAACACAGTTCCCCAGCCTGACAAACTATGGCCTTCCTGTCAGGTAATCTATGATCCAAGAAACACTGGAAGGATCCACTCCCATCTCTGCGAGCTTGTCTTGGTGGGTTGGATGGAGTTTAATGCATTTGAAAAATCAAAGAACTTGATTCTCACATAAACTCCAGTTTCCTCCAGATGAGACGGCATGGTGAAGCATGAAGAGGATGGCATCATCCACTCCAATGTGTTCTTTATATGCAAACTGCAGGGAATCGAGTTTGTCTTTGACCTCAAGCCTCAGTAGGCGTAGAATCAACCGCTCCAGAGTTTTCATGCTGTGTGAGGTAAGGGCAATAGGTCTGTAGTCATTTAGCTTAGCCGGACATTTGATTTTTGGTACCGGTACAATACAGGATGTTTTCCATAGAAACACAAATATGTTATATTTGTAAACTTGTTGAACTGTATGTTACTAATCCCACTGAGTGAAGCTGTGTAGTTACAGTATCACACTCTATGCATTGCGTTCCCATTGGAACGCGACATGTATTCAGCTGGTGATGTGGAAATAACATAAATATGTTTTTCTGTTTGGTTTTAATTGGCTGCCATGGCCGTTTACACTGCTGGTACGGCATCTCACAGAGCAGAGATTTTAAAATGCATTATTCTACTGACATTTATTACAGAGAATATTCAGTCAGTATCATTAATTTCGATTTGATTTGGCCAAAAATTTAAGTGATTTCCTGCATTGGGACAGTGTCCGACCTACATGTGTCAGACCTACATTCACTTCAGTACAATATGTTTAAAGATATGATGTTTAAAGTTAAGAAGCTCTGTCAGTTAGAAATAAGCAGAATAGTAAGATACATTTACTAATGCACATTTACCAGTTTTCCACAAGCATTCCTGTATTGCACCATTTGCAGTAGCAGTGCTTTTTAACATCATAAATGTGTATATTCCTTGTTGTTCTCTATTAAAACAACCTGTCACATGATGCATTAAACACCTCCTTCTGTGTGAACATCTGAAGCAGAAAGTTTGAGTTAACAAAGAAAGTTGATAACCATCTTCATGATACCTGTTCTCTCTGACTGAGGTTTTAGTTTTTTGTTAAACACAAAGAAAGCTTAACTATGCCAAACTTGATTCATGGTTCAGCCCCCAATGAACACTTAAGGTGTTTCTGAGCCCAAATGTGTCTGTCCATTGTTTGCTGCTATCTCTCTATAATTGCCATAAAGAGAGTTTCAAATTCATGTGATAATTTCTCTCTGGTTCATCATGATCACAACCACTTTTATTCACAATAGCCACTTTAACAAATGATGTTTAATATGAGCTAGCTTTGCTGAATTGTTGAAACTTAATCTTTAGTCTGGCTTCAGTTTCTCTATTAATTCACCAGGTCTACAAAATAATAACTTCAGTCTTGACAATATCTGTGATTCAAATCTCACTACAGCTAATCTTTGAGCAGACTATGACAGAGATGCTCTCACATACTTACATGCCACCCACTGCATCCAGATGACATCATACTTGTTTTTTGGAGGTGTGAACTCTTGCAGGTTGTAGCAGTAGTAGGTCTCAATGCGGTCAGCATCATCACCCAGATACTCCTCGTGTGCGTGGAGCAGGAAGTGCTCCATCATGTCCGCCATCTCCATTTTCACAAACACAGGAAGGAGGACACCTTTTGTCACACGGCCAATCCCGGACCCACAATCCAAAGCACAGTGTGTGCCAGCCTTACCTGGACCCTGTTGATGGAAAAAGGAGAACATTTTATGTAGATAATGGTGACAAAATGCAAACATTAGTAGTTTATCTCAAGACAAATTTAGTAAAATACAAAAGTTGAAGACAATGGTACAATGGTCTGTAATAAAACCATAAAATCTTAGACTTTAACTTCCACAGAAAAGCAAAAGAGACATTTAAAACACATTTTTCTGTGACAAATTATCGCTATATCCATTAGTCCAGGTGTATTCAACTAAAATTCAAAGACGTCCAGTCAGAGAAAATGTATTAAAGCAAGGATCCGGAACATTATAATGTCTAACTTGAATAGTGTGATATATATGGTATGTAAACTAGTAGTTTTATTAGCGTGTGCATGTAATCAATAACTGACCATCAAATCAAATATATTCAGTACAGTTCAAAAACATTTAGACAACATTTTTTAATAAATGACTTCTGATATTACTGTGCATCTTAAAAAAAAGTGCAGAACTTGAAAAAATAATGACTTAACAACCTGAACCAACTTATATGAATCTATAACAATACCTAAATCTCAAAAAAATTAAAGAATTGAACACTTTTAAATTTTTATCCTGTCTTATATCACTTCTCTTACATCCCCTGCTGCTTAATGGGAGAACTGAGCTGCAGCTTGTCCTGCCAGTATTTTTGAATCGTGGTCTGAATGGTGTCAGGGTCGTTCTCAAATACATTTGGAGCTCATTGGTGAGTCAGCAACGATATTTAGTTTGGATTATGTTCATAGGTGAGAAAGTTGCCTCACAGCTGTATGTTGAGCCAAACATGGTCAGCATGTGCAGGGCAGCTTTCCTCTCAGTGTCGCTTTATTTGTCTTTCTTCTTTGTCTGTCTTCCTCTCGTCTGTCCCTCATCTCTCAACTGTTTTCTAAAAGCAGAGCTGCGAGATGTTTAGCACCTGCAGTGCAGAGACTTCATTGGCTGAGTAGCGTCATGTGGGATGGCTGAACTCGAACGTAATTGGTCATAATTGGAGTGTTTCCTGAGCTGATAACCAATGCCGTAAACACTGGAAATGCTGCGCCGGTAAAATAGAAGCGACCAGTCAAATTTAAAATCCTGTTACAATTAAGTTAAGATAAGATAAGATAAGATAAGATAAGATAAGATAGTCCTTTATTTCTCCCCACGCCAGGGGAAATTCACATTGTTACAGCAGCTTATGTATCAATAAACATAATAATAGTAATAAAATAATAATAAAATAGTAGTAATAATATTTATAATATGTACAGGGATGAGAAATGAGAATGAAATAGTACAGTATTGACACACTGTAAACAACACAATATAAAGTGGCTTGAAAAAATAAGTTTAAAAAAATGCAAAGATTTAGCAGCAATAATTGCTGTGCAAATTTTTATGGTTTGGGGTGATATGATATGAGTCCAGTTTATGTTAACATCAGCCAGTGATGCTGATGTTGTAAAGTCTTATAGCAGATGGGATGAAGGACCTGCGATAGCACTCCTTCTTGCAGGGTGGATGTCTCAGTCTGCTGCTGAAGGAGCTGCTTAAAGACTCCACAGTGTCATGCAGTGGTTGAGAGGGATTGTCCATGATGGATGTGAGCTTTACCAACATCCTCCTCTCACCCACCTCCTCTATGGAGTCCAGGGAACAGTCCAGGACAGAACCGGCCCTCCTGACCAGTCTGTTCAGTCTCTTTCTGTCCCTTTCAGTGCTCCCTGCTCCCCAGCAGACCACTGCATAGAAAATAGCAGACGCTACCACAGTGTCATAAAATGTCCTGGATGTTCACCTCCTGCGGAAGTCGATGATCATCTCCTTCGTCTTAGTGGACGAGGGTGGCAGGGGGAGGGGTGATGGTGGTGGGGGGTGAGACGAGGAGGGGTGATGGGGCTGTATGTGGAGTCCGGAGGTGGTAGAAGACGGGGATCGGAGGAGGGGTGCTGTTGGTGGTGTTGGTGGTAGAGAGCTGAGGTGTGAAGAAGGAGCTGGCTGGTCGGTGCTTTGATGATGAGAGAGGGGAGGAGTGGCAGCAGAGTCAGATCTGTTAAAGAACAGATTCAGCTCATTGGCCCACTCCTGGCCTCCTGCTGCAGCTCCCCTCTCATGGCCTCTGCTGTAACCAGAGATGGATCTCAGGTCTCTCCAGACCTCCCTTGTGTTATTGTCCTGCAGGTGAGATTCCATCTTGGTCCTGTAGCTGGCCTTGTCCACGTTGGTCTTCTTGTTTATCTCCTTCTGCACCCTCCTCAGCTCCTCTCTGTCCCCAGATCCAAAAACCCTCCTCTTCTCCTTCAGCAGGGCCTTCAGTTCTGGGGTCACCCAGAGTTTGCTGTTAGAGAAACACCGTACTTTCCTGGTTGATACGGTGTTCTCTACACAGAAGTTGATGTAGTCCGTAACACAGTCTGTCATTGAATCAATGTCCTCCCCATGTGGGCCACACAGCACATCCCACACTAACTGATTACAGATCTGGATCCAGACCATGGTCTGCCAGTTAGTGACCCCTGTATTAGTCACAGAGAGATCTATACCGGGCTATAGGGGATGATTCATGGCAGGAACACCTAGGAGCTGACAGGCAAATTGTTTGATTTTTTTGCTTTATCATTAAGGGTCTTTGCATTCTGATGAGGAGTTCAGAGTAAATTTCTGGAAACTAGATGAACAAACACAAAAACAAACATCTAAATCTCTAACGTTAATTTAAGAGGCATTTATTTCTGGGCCATTAAATATAGTTTTTTAAGATTTTCAGTTTTACATGACTCAGAAAAGACATGTATCACACAAGAAAAAGGTGTTGGAAATTGGATTTTAAAAAAAACCAAACAAACAAACTTGATTCTACAATGCTGTGCAACTTTCCAAAGGATCACATCAGTGGAGACGTATTCTGTCACACTGTTCCATAGTGGAGGAAAATTTGCTGCTTTTGAACCCATACCTTACTGTAATGCAAGTTTCAGTAGTTTACATTCATGCACAGCAGTGTTGAAAGTTGTGCAATAATGACACATCCATTATATTTGCATAATAATTTAGCACTTTGCAAAATGTACAATAATTTATGACAATTTTGACATGATGGCAGTTTTTTCCTATAAAAATAATATGGTACACAACTAATTTGAAACCAGACTTAGTGAACAATAGCAGCTATAATGTAACACCGAACATGAGTCTGGCATCCACATCACTAACCTCTTACAAACTTTTTGTGACTTCATTTACACAATGTTTGGTCTGGTTATCATCAAGTTAGAGAAAATGCTTTTGTGTCCTTTCTTACTATATATTTGGTTGTATAGCATCTGTGGCCTGGTTCACTTATGGATGTAATGTGAACTGCTGCACTGAGCAGCGATACAGTTTACGATACAGTTTTTGGTGTCCCGCAGTTTGGATTTGAATGCACAAATCCAATAGTTTGACCATAACTGTGTAAGTGGTATATGCATAGTTTAGACGTTAACAGTTTAACAGATAAACCGCAACCACTAAGAGTCTCACTGTAGACAGAAGCACCCACCCTTTCTTTCAAGCATTCAGTCTTTGCAGAGTGCCTGTAAGATGATCATCTAAATAACTCTGGGTCAAGTCTGTTTCGCCAATTTAGCACTTGTATTAGCTAGCATTCTAAGATATGTAGAATAAATAAATATATATATATATATATATATATATATATATATATATATATATATATATATATATATATATATATATATATATATATATGTATATATATATATATATATACACAAATATATATATATGTATGTATGTGTACATTAGTGGTGGAATGCGATTAAAAAATTAATCTAATGAATTACAGGCGTAATTAATTAGTCGCAATTAATTGCATTTTCAAATAGCAATATTTGACACAATAAGTAATTATTTTCAATTCAAATAAATTTTGGTTGACAGTTGAATCAATGATAATTTAAAATTTATAAAATTAATACAATTTTAGAATTTTCTATGACATAGAAAAAAAGTGATTTTAATGATTTAAGGCCTGGAGTTAGTTTGGTTTTTCCACTGTATGGCACAAAACATCAGCATAAGTAGTTCAAGGACCTTCAAAAATAGTGAAAATCCACAGATTCATTCTGTTTTCATAGTTTCTGTTATGATCCTGCTCCAGCCTCTGCCCTTCTTCCTCCTTTTCTCTTTTTCCTTCTTTCTCCCATTGTTCCTCATCTGTTTGTTTTGACCTGTCTCTCTCTGGCTCCCTCTGTCTGTCATCTCTCCCTCCTGTCTCTCTCTGTTCACTCGCCCCCTTGCTCTCCCTGCTTTCCCTACCCCTTCTGTTCAGTTCCCCCATTTTGTAAGTACCCCTCCTTTGCTTACTTTTGTTAGTTCAGTTTTGTGATATTCCGCTTTTGTATTCATAGTGTGTGTTAGTAGTAGTTCGGTTTAGCCTTGTTTCCTCCCAGTTCAGTTCTCCATTTATGTATTGTTTTAGTTTTCTGGTGTAATAAAATCCCATAATTCACCGGTCTGCCGGTCTCTCTGTGTCTGCGCCTGGGTTCTCCAGCTCCCCCTGTAACAGTATGATCCAGCCAGAATTGAACCCAGCAGGCTCAAAGACTGGCTCTGTCCCTTCACCAAATCCCCTTGACATTTTTTTTTCTTGTGAGGAATACCATGAATATTACGATCTCCTGTTTGAATTGTGGTGTGAGTGGAAGAAGGCTCAGGGTCAGGAGCACAGAGATAAAACTGTGTCTTGGGGTCGCAGGGCGGTCTCCCAGATGCCCTGGTTAATGTGCCACCTACAGGACCATATCCTAGAGTTCCTGAACTCACCCTTGCGATACATTACCCATCCTACTTCAGCCACGTATCCTACCTGCACTCAGTCTGCTAGTCCGTCAGTTAGCCAGCCGCCTGCTAGTCCACCTGCTAGCCACCCAACTGCTAGTCCACCTGCTAGCCACCAGCCCACTAGTTTCCCTGCTAACTCTGAGTCCACTCCACAGAGTGCTAGAATTGGTGTACTGAACCTTCAGTTGGGGAGTAATCATGGACTTGCTCCACGACCTGATTACTCCTCATATCCTGTTTCCCCTGCCCCATGGACGATGTTTGCAGCAAGTCTCCTTTCGGGGGAACCTGTCTCGCCTTTAAGCCCAGCTCTGGTGGAAAGCGGGGCCCCCGACACAGGAGTTCCCAATCACCTCCCATCTCCATTTCCTCTAGCGCCCTTGGACTGGACAATTTCGACTCCAGCCAGGTCAGTTCCAAACCTGGATCCGGACCCCAGCACTCCAAGCCACCCTCCAGAAAGCGTTCCAGAAGGGAGTGAGGTTCCAGGAAACCCCAGACCTCGCCGCTCCCCAGCGCCCAGACCTCGCTGCTCCCCAGCAGCCGCTGCCCCGCCGAGGTCCCGCTGCCGAGCCCCGTCTCCTGACCTTCTTCGAGGGGGTCGACGACATCGCCTCACCCGTCTCCGAGGGGGTTGGCGACGCCGCCTCACCCGTCTCCGAGGGAGTCGACGACGCTGTCGACGCCGCCTCCGCCTCAGCATCAGCCTCAGTTCCCGAGCGGGTCGACGCTGTCGATGCCGCCTCCGCCTCCGCCTGAGGCCTCCGCCTCAGTGGTTTCATCGCCGGCCTCCAGAGTGGTTTCGTCGCCGGCCTCCAAAGTGGTTTCATCGCCGGCATCCAGAGTGATTTCGTCTCCTCCATCGCCGCCTCCAGAGTGGTTTTGTCTCCTCCGTCGCTGGCCTCCAGAGTGGTTCCGTCTCCTCCATCGCCGGCCTCCAGAGTGGTTCCGTCTCCTCCATCGCCGGCCTCCAGAGTGGTTCCATCTCCTCCGTCGCCGGCCTCCTGAGTGGTTCCGTCACCGGCCCCCTGAGTGGTTCTATCTGCCCGTCCAGCACCCGGGCCGTCCTCCGGAACGGTCTCGTCTGCCTGTCCAGCACCCGGGCCGTCTTTCAGCCTTGGAATATTTTGTTTTGTGTTTGACCAGCATTTGAACTATCCTCTGGTCTGTTTTTGGTTTTGAACTTTGTTTTGCAGCCTCAGTGCTGCCCCAGACTGATCTGGACACTTTGTTTTAGTTCCTCCATCCAAACCCCCTCCGCCCACCCTGCTCTTCTTGGATTTTTGGTTCTGTGCCTGTGTCCCATTTTCCTTTTTTTAAATTTAAATTATAAACATGTATATGTCTATTCATTGATTCAACTGTCAACCACAATTTTATTTGAATTGAAAAACTTCATTTATTGTGTCAAATATTGCTATTTGACAAAACTGCAATTATTGCGATTAATTAATTACAAAGCCTGTAATTAATTAGATTAAACTTTTTAATAGTGTCCCACCACTAATATATATATATATATATATATATATATATATATATATATATATATATATATATATATATATATATATATATATATATATATATATACTATATTGCCAAAAGTATTCCCTCACCTGCCTTGACTCGCATGTGAACGTAAGTGACATCCCATTCCTAATCCATAGGGTTCAATATGACGTCGGTCCACCCTTTGCAGCTATAAGAGCTTCAGCTCTTGTGCCAAGATGGCTGCTTTTGTGGCTTCACATAATTAGTTTGTTTTAGGCATTATGTGAGAGCTGACAACTTCTGAGTTGTGCTACGGCTTGAATGTAAGCAGGAAACCACTCTAAGCCTTAGCATGTGCAGTGCTACTTTTGACATGAAATGGCCTCTTGTATACACTGCGAATACAATTAAGCTTAAACATGTCCAATAGGACATAAAGTATTATGTAATCAGCTGGGTTTTTTGTTGTGTTCATTGTATTCTTCAGGTAATATACCTTTAGTGGTACCAGGCATTAAAATGAACAGGAAATTGAAGAAAACAAAGGTGGTCAAATGCTTTTTTCCATGACTGTGTATGAAGCTCATGTATTGCATTACACTCACTCTGTTTCTCCCTGTGTCCTTTCTCGGAGTGTCCCTGTCCCAAAGCTGGATGCTTCAGATGTGTGGTTGTTCTCCCACCAACTGTAACCCTCTACCTGTAACCCTCTACCTCTATCCCTCTACCCCTCTATCTCTATCCCTCTATCGCTACCTCTCTACCTCGTCTGTCCCTCTCAACCCGCCCGGCCAGCAGGCAGATGGGTCCCCCCACATTAGAGCCGGGTTCTGCTCGAGGTTTTTTTCCCTGTTAAAAGGGTGTTTTCCTTCCCACTGTCTCCTTAGGGCTGCTCTGGGGGTCAGGCATATGGGTTCTGTAAAGCGTCTCGAGACAATTTGACTGTAATTGGCGCTATATAAATAAAATTGAATTGAATTGAATTGAACATTGAAATTGTTCTGCCCTCACTGTTCGACGTGAGCACAGCTAAGCAGACAGATAAACTCTTCGACAAAATGACAGGTGTATTGTCTTCTTTAATGAGACGTATCCTTCATAAGCCAACAGAGTAAAACTGTAAGAAAAACAAAATCACATTTTTCAGGCTCTGGGCCGAAGTATAATAAGCATGAAAATGACGTGTGTGTTTTAACTCTTTACAAATATAAAGATGACATTGCAAAATGTAGACAGCAAAACAAACACTTAACATATCAAAGGGTTCTGTGTAATAAACATATTCCTAAACAAAACATAATCCTTGCAACATCACAATAACCAGTGATGCAAGTGAAAATACTCACAGGCAATGCTTTCCTTAGAACAACAAAGAAGGATGGATACAGATTTAACCGTGACAACTCTGACCTCTGGTCCTTGACAGCCACAACCGAACACATAAGCCACTCCCATCCTGTTACCTGACTGAGTCATTCCTATTGGCTGTAGCAGTGAACAAGGAATGAACATAAAAAATAACAGCACCCCCCTGCTGGCAGGATCCAGCACACTCCCCGTCTGGCATCTTAAAGATGTCATAATCACTTGTGTGGGTTGATCTTATTAGTGTTCGACAGGAGTCGAACAGGAGTACAATATCTGTTACAGGTCTCATGAAGTTCTTGCATGCTCCTCCAGAAGAAACCTTGACTTCTACTTTCCTCACCTTTCCGTTGTGACTGGGGAAGATTTTGACCACCACACCCATAGGCCAGTGGTTCCGCTTAACCTGGGCGTCCTTCAGTAACACAACATCCCCTTCTTTCAGGTTAGGTCTCTCTGACTGCCATTTTCTGCTGCCTTGTAGGGTTGAGAGGTATTAGGTCTTCCAATGATGCCAGAAGACATTTGAAAGACTCTGTACCTGCCTCCACTGGTGTTTGTACATGTCGCTTTCATCAAAGTTGCCAGGCAGAATGGATGGAACTCCAACTTTCTGGGTAAGAAGGGTAGCTGGCATCAGGATGAGAGGAAAGCTCAGGTCTGTGGATACTGGGATGAGGGGTCATGAGTTCACGATGGCTGTAACCTCTGCCAAGAAAATGGTTAACATTTCATGGGTCAGCTGCCTAGGTGTAATGCCCATGAGCATTGAATCTAGTATCTGTTTGGTCATACCAATCATTCGCTCCCAGCTACCTCCCATGTGTGAAGCATGAGGTGGATTAAATGCATATGTGCACCTTAAGAACCTTTGTATGGTCGGATTGTTGCAGTGTTTTGAGTCAACACCAAGGTCTTTGCACGCACCCAAGAAATTGGTCCCACAATCAGACCTCAACTGCTTCACCGGGCCACGGATGGAGAGGAACCGTCGCAGTGCATTAATGAAGCTTGAGGACTGCATTGACTCGATTACCTTGATGTGAATAGCTCTGGTACTCAGACAGCTAAAAAGGACTGCCCACCATTTACTATTGGAGCAGCCTCCTCGTGTTCAGCAAGAAGTGATTGCCCAAGGCCCAAACACATCCACTCCAACATAAAAGAATGGGGGGCTGGTGCTCAGGTGGTCTGATGGTAGTTCAGCCATCTTTTGTGTCTCTGTTCTCCATCAGAGTTTCCGGCAGGTCACACACGTGCGAATGATGGCACTGATGCACTGCTTTCCACCGATGATCCATAGATGCACCGACCTCACTGCACCCTCTGTGAAGTGGCGACCTTGATGTTGGACTTGCTGGTGGTAGTGTCGTACAAGTAGGGCTGTTAGATGGTGATGATGAGGAATAAGGAATGGGTTCCTTTCGTCACTTTGAAGATCAGTCTGTGACAAACGGCCCCCAACTCTGAGGCAACCTGTATCATCCAGGTATGGACACAACTTACAGAGCTGGCACTGTTTAGGGATCTCTTTCCCTGCCTGAATGGATGCAAAGACTTCAGGAAAGGCCTTGTATTGAAGGCAATGTATGATGACACCCTTGGCTCTGATGAGGTCTTCTGGACAGAGATTTCTGCATATGTGCCAACCTCGACAATCATTCTTGATATTTGCTTGCTTGAAGGAGTTAGTTATGTGGATCAGCCTCGATATAGTCCTTACAAGCGATCTCCAGGGGGATAATAACTCAAAGCGTCTTGGATCCAAAGGAGTCTCTACAACCTGAGTAGCCGAAGATACCACAGAAGGACGGATCTCAGGGTCAGACTCAGGGTCAGACTCAGGGTCAACTAAATCAAAGCATGCTTTGTTGTCAGCCTCCTTTGTTTCTGGTTTCAACAGGAAGCTTGGCCCTTTGAGCCATGTGCTGGACAATAAGGTGTTTGTGGGAATCAACCTTGAAGCTTGGTCGGCATGATTTACATCTGTGGGAACATAATTCCACTGTTCCGGTAGGGATGACGTCCTGATCCTCTGCACATGGTTACTGACAAAGACGTAGAACCTCTGGGATTCATTGCGTATGTAACCGAGGACAACTTTACTGTCAGTGAAGAACCTTACAAAATGACACTGGACACCCAGCTCCTCTACAAGCATGTCTGCAATTGCCGCAGCCAGGACGGCTGCACAAAGTTCAAGCTGAGGTATGGTCACCTCTGGTTGTGGTGCAAGCTTGGCCTTGCCAAACACGAATCCAATTTCACTCTTGCTTTCCGCATCCACAACTTTAATGTAGGCTACAGCAGCTATTGCCTGTGTTGATGCAAAGTGCAGAAAATGCAAAGTTCCCTGTTCGTGGAGCTACTGAGGGAGATGGAAGTGAATGTCCTTGGGATTCTGTAATGCTCAAGTTCTTTTAGGGAGTCTCTCCACTCACTCCATTCATCAAGCTTTTTTTCTGGAAATGGGTCGTCCCACTCACAGGCCTCTATAGTAAGCTCTCTTAACAAGGCCCTGCCTCGAAAGATGACTGGAGCTGTGAAACCAAGTGGGTCATATAGACTGTTTACAGTCGATAGTACTCCTCTACGAGTGTAAGGCTTCTGGGTGGCAGACACCCAAAAAGTGAACTCATCTGTGGCAACGTCCCAGTGTATTCCCAGACTTCGCTGTATAGGTGGAAAGTCTGCTCCGAGGTCAAGGTCCTTTAGGCCCTTTGCCAGATCTTCCTTGGGAAATGCCTTCATTACGTTGACACTATTAGAGGCAAACTTGTGCAACACTAAATTAGATGCAGCCAGCGTGTCCTTGGCTTTCTTGACAACGGCAACAGCCTTTTCGTCAGATGGGAATGACATAAGGCTATCGTCGACATAGAAATGTCTTTCTATGAGGTGTCTTATCTTATGGTCATCATGATCTTGATTTTGGGATGCCCTTCTGAGTCCATAGATTGTGACAGCAGGTGATGGGCTGTTCCCGAAAACATGTACTCTCATGTGGTACTCCACAATAGGTTCCTTCATGTTGTTGTTTCGATACCAGAGGAAGTGCAAGAAGTTCCTGTGGTCCTCCCATACCACAAAACAATGGAACATCTGCTTGATATCAGCAGTGACTGCCACTGGTTCCTCACGGAACCTCATGAGTAAGCAAGCTATTGTTAAGATTAGGGCCTGTAAGAAGGACATCATTTAGAGACACCCCGTGATGCTGTGCACTCGAGTCGAAGACCACCCTTATCTGGTCTGGCTTATGAGGGTGATAAACCCCAAAGAAAGGAAGGTACCAGCATTCCTCTTGCTCCTGTAGCGGTGGTGCTGGTTCTGCATGTTCATTGTCAAATATGCTTTGCATAAAGTCAATGAAGTGTTGCCTCATTTCAGGTCTCTTCTTCAGTGTGTGACAAACCGAGGAAAGGCGTTGGCTGGCTTGCCATTTGTTGTTGGGGATGCGTGGTCTCGGAGAGCGAAAAGGCAGTGGAGCCACCCAGCTGTTTGTACTATCCTGGTAGACTTCGTTCTCCATTATCTGGAGAAAGGCACATTCTTCTATTGAGAGAGCAGGTCTTTCATCTGCACTTGTGCATTCAAAAACTGTTTCTCCCATGGACTCAGCCTTGACTATCCTGTCTCTTTGTCGGGGAATGAGAGAGTTTATTTTGTGAGGATGAGGGCTGCACAGTGGCGTCCAAAAACATGCTGAGGTTAACTGATGATTCTAAATTGCCCGTAGGTGTGAATGTGAGAGTGCTTGTTTGTCTGTATATGTAGCCCTGCGACAGACTGGTGACCTGTCTAGGGTGTCCCCTGCCTTCGCCCGAGTCAGCTGGGATATGCTCCAGCCCCCCCCCCCCCCCCCCCCCCCCCCCCCGCGACCCTAGTGAGGATCAAGCGGTGTATAGATAATGGATGGATGGATTTTGTGAGGATCTCTGCAGCTGAAGCTTTCCTTTACCTGGATAAAGTTTTGACATGGGAGGAAGTAGCTTGGTCTACCATCATCCAAGACATTTGTCTTGAAAACACTTGTATGCTTAGGTTTATGAGCCCCGGCAAGACAAATGTCGCCAACAATTATCCACCCCAGAGCCAACCTCTGTGCATAGGGAGCATTTGGCGGCCCATTCCACTGATCATTCGCCTTGTGGGCCTGTATAACATCTCTCCCAAGTAGCAGTAAAATGTCTGCCTGAGGGTTGAGTGGTGGAATCTCTGGTGCAATGTCCTTGAGGTGGGGATGAGAGTGAGCCACTTCAGGAGTTGGGATTTCATCCCGATTATCAGGAGCATGTCACATTCAATCAGCATAGGCAAGGGAAGACTGGATCACCCATCAGTTTATTCCACGATGAAATTACTTGCTCTTCTGCCAGTCACCTCAGTTACCCCTGCACAAGTTTTTAGAGTGTATGGGGAAGAGTTTTTTGCAATGCCAAAGATATCGAAAAAGGAAGACGTGGCCAGAGACCTATTGCTTTGGTCATCCAGAATCGCATAAGCCCTAAGTTTCTTTTCATGGTGATCCTTTGGGTAGACACAGATGAGACAAATTTTGGCACGAGTGTCCACCAATCTTGTTTCCACACACCTGCGTGCATGTGGAGGTGGCAATAGGTGGAGGCAACTCCTGCTCCCTGCCGTCATCAGTAGCGGGCTCCTTGGCAGAGTGTATAGCCCATGGTGCCAGACCAGCATGGAGAGCAGCGATGTGTGAATCACTCCCACATTCTGCACATTGGATTTCTTCGCTTAATGGTTTGAAGAAGCACAGCATCGGAAACATATCTGATTCTGCTTCAGGTAACCTTTACATTCTTCCAGAGACTTCTCCCGGAATGCTCTGCATTTCTTGAGTGCATGAGGTTTTTTGTGTATAGGACACACTTGTTAGGGTCCTTTGTTCTTTTTTATGCCCCTCTCCAATATTGAAGGTTCACTTCCACTTCCAGTTTGTTAACTGAGACAGACATTTTTGCTCTGTCATGTTTCCTGAAATATTTGTCAACTTTGGCACTTGTGACAAGTGGTAAAGCTGAAGACCTGAAACTCAGGTCATTTCTCATCCTGTCTTCATTTTTAATAAAGATTGCAAAGACAGAAAATGGAGGAAATGACAGCTGATGCTCTTGTTTGAACTTTGTTCCCTGCATCTGTTAGAAGGTTTTTATATTATCATTAATAGCTATGCTATGAACTGTGTTACACATGATGTTTTTAGTACATAAGCTTACTGAAACCTGTACCTATTGTTTCAATGCATTTACTACCCCCACTGTGTTTTACTGTATTTTTCCACACACACACAGACCACACCTCACATTCACACCCATTCGCATATCATTACCCTGTGAACCCAACTGTATAAATAAAGGACGGCAGGGACCACCTCTTTGTAGCTCACACGAGACGTGTTTTGTTACACAGTGCATGGGTTACCCTTGCTGCAAGTAAAAAAGAAGCCACGTGTTGTTCATTACAGCGAGCGATCCCTGGTTGGAGAGCCTTTCTCTCTAACAGCATCCTTTTTTCCTGCAGGCTAAAGGGGAGCTTGTCCACTATGGGATGGATTCTGCGTGCAGTGTCGAGGTAGAGTAGTCCTGTGGTATGTGGTCTTCACTCTTGGCAGAGTCTACTTCTGAAAGTAGGTCCCCGAGGTCACGTGGTAGATGAGGGTCCTTGTATGTAATTTTGGGAAAAGCCTATCAAACAGAGCCTTTTCTAAGGCTTCAGGAGAACCATAACACTCTTGTAATCTCTCCCATGCTTTAGTCAGTCCAAATTGTTGTTAATGTGCACTGCTCTGAGGCGTTTCACATGTTGGGAGGATTCCTCACCTAGCCTCTTGGTCAATAAGTCAAGGTCTTCGCTAGCCATTAGGTGTAAACCTCAAATGGCGTTTTCAAATGAGGATTTCCATCCACAGTAGTCACCTGGCTTGTCACTAAACTTGGATGAACCTCCAGAAAGCATGTCATGTCTGGCTAGAAATCTGGTAATAGTAAATAGAATTATTTGAGGTGTCTTGTGAGGGGATCTGAGGTCTGGAGAATGTAGGTGGGTCATGCATCACAGGATGCTGGAATGGCTGCGAAATACTATTGTTCTCATTCTTTATATGATTCAGTGGGCTTTTGGGTCCGATACCAGGATTGGACGTGTCGACTTCCGTATTGAGTAAGAAAAATGTCGAAGACTTTGACACCTCTTGTAACCTTGTACCTTCTTGTTGAGCAAATTCTTCATTTTGAAAGAATTGGTCTTTCACATGCCGACTATTGCGTTCCACTGAGCCCAATGTCTGAAGAAAGCCACAGCTTTCCACAGCGATCTTCATCTATTTCACTAGCTGCAGCTTCGTATACGTTGGCTTCAGCAAGAGCTGCCTCTGCATCACGTTGCTGATGAAGTGCGTCCAATTTGGCTTCTAGACGAGTTTCTTCCGCTTAAAGTTCTGCTTGTCTAACTCTCATTTCAATTTCTTTTTGAGCAAACAATGCTTTTGTCCGTGCTGCCTCTGCTTTAGCACGCGCATCAACTGCAGAGATGTTGGCTGCTGACTCATTGGAGCACTTTGATGATTTAGACACGTGACTGTGCGTCGACATGACTTCGTGATCTCGTGATTGAGACATTCCGGGTAAGCGTGTGTATCCACGACAGGTTTGTTGCTGTAGACGGAATGTGCCTTTTTACTGTTCTGCCCTCACTGTTCAACGTGAGCACAGCTATGCAGACAGATAAAACCTTCGACAAAATGACAGGTGTATTGTCTTCTTTAATGAGACGTATCCTTCATAAGCCAACAGAGTAAAACTGTAAGAAAAACAAAATCACATTTTTCAGGCTCTGGGCCATAGTATAATAAGCACGAAAATAACATTTGTGTGTTTTAACTCTTTACAAACAAATATAAAGGTGACATTGCAAAATGTAGACAGCAAAACAAACACTTAACATATCAAAGGGTTCTGTGTAATAAACATATTCCTAAACAAAACATAATCCTTGCAACATCACAATAACCAGTGATGCAAGTGAAAATACTCACAGGCAATGCTTTCCTTAGAACAACAAAGAAGGATGGATACAGATTTAACTGTGGTAACTCTGACCTATGTCCTTGACAGCCACAACCGAACACATAAGCCACTCCCATCCTATTACCTGACTGAGTCATTCCTATTGGCTGCAGCAGTGAACAAGGAATGAAAATAAAAAATAACAGCACCTCCTGCTGGCAGGATCCATGTCTGCCAACACAGAAATGATACATCCCCTTTGGACAGTGATAAACCACACTGAAATGTATTAAACTAGAGATATTTCGAAACTGATTTTTAAAAATCCCTTTCTTCCTGAATGTGAACAAATTAGTGCTTGCTAAAGACTTACCACAGCACAAACTTATTAGCAGCTTTTGGCTTTACGTACTCTTTGTGGGTGTTTATGGGGCCGGCATTAAATCTGCTACTAGTAGAAATTGTACTGAGGCTCCCACCCACATGAAACAAGATGGAATTGTTTTTTGTACATTCAGGATGATAAATTCCTCACCCAAAATAGATTTTGATGTGTATTCAGAAGTAGTTGTACCAGTGCAAATTAGTAGATGATGGTGAAACAGCAAAGCATCTCAAATTTGACTTAACTGTTGAAGTCAGTATCTTGTGACTCACCACAAACCTCTTCAGAAACTGGCGGGAACCTTCTAGATCAGCGTTGGATATCTCAACAAAATCTCCCATCATGCCCTCCTCCGAGGCAGGAACGTCCTCATAGAACTGCTGGGCTCTGTAGTAGAACTGCTTTTCTCCTTTGATGTACTCACAGGTGACTGGAAACAGCTTCACTGTCGGGACACATGGACAGACAGGCTTGAAGATAGCCCCACTTTGATGATATATATTGTAACTCTTCTTTTTCCAAACTTTACAAGCCAAAATTGTAATGGAACAGTTTGAAAAGTTCTGACCATGACCTACAGACCACGATAGGTGTTTTTCTACCAAAATTGTTGAGAATCAATATCCAGGAAGTTTAAGCGTATTTGCATTTCTACAGAACGGCCAAACCCCAAGAAGATTCAACAAATTAGTCCATTGGCATATCAAAAGTGCAACAGTGTTGAATTTGCCCTGAATGTCTGCAAAATGGACAAATAAACATGAACTTTGCCATCCATCCATTGGGCATAAAATCTCTTGGGCTGCTCCATCCTCATTATTATCATCTGCAAAATCCAGGAAAGAAAGTATCTGATACAGTTGATTGTAATCAACTGTATCAGATACAGCACTAGATTCAGTAGAAAAAGTATAGAAACTAGTTCTTTGTCAGAAGCTGTAAGAAGATCATTGGTGACTTTCACCAGTGTTGTCACTGTATTATAATGTATTCTAAATCCTGACTGAAACTCTTCAAATAAACCTGTTCTGTGCAGATGGTCACATAATTGGCTTGAGACAGATAAAGGACAGGTTGAATATGGTTCAATTATTAGCTGAAACACCTGGATCCAGACTAGGCTTTTTGAGTATCTATTTTATTGCAGCAATCTCAAAAGCCTTCAGCACATAACCTGTTAATAAAGAGATGTTGGTCATGTCTAATACTGACTATCTCACAATACTTTTGTTTCTCTGATGGTATTTGTCATACCTTCTCAATCCCTTATTAAGGTTGAATGAACATAATTTCCTTTTCATTTTTGTTCTTAAGTGTTTCATATTAAAAAGAATTCAATACATTTCATTTTGTATTTCCGTGACCTGCAACTACATATGGTACAGAGCAGGGGCGGATCTACTGGGGTGGTATAGGGTGGCAACTGCCACCCCTAGAAGATGCCTTGCCACCCCGGCTGCCACCCCAGTTCTGAACGATCTAATTCAAAAATATGTATATGAAAGGCTGTGGCCGGCCGTAAAGAGCGAAAGTCCAGGAAAGACGAATAACGAGTGAAACTCCGATGTCCGAGTGCTTTCGAATGCACCATGTAGACGTAATGTACTGTACAGTCTATGCTGCTACAGATACGAGGTGACACGACCCCCCTGAGAGGGGCTGCTCTTAGACCTCACACATGTGGATGACAGCTGGACTTCGGTGTGGCCGGCAAAACGTGACAGTAAGACACTAGTTAGACTGGGTTAGACTACATGGTAATATAACTGTTCACAATGTATTTAATGCTAATAGTGTCTAAATTCACATAAAGTGTTTGCTTGCGAGACGAGCCACGGTTTCCAGTGAGCTTGGGCCTTGCTAATTTTTACTTATGTAGCTAGCTAATGTTAGAGAACAGCCACAGAAGGATGGTGGGGGGTCGTCTGTGGAAGTTTTTCTTTTCTTTTTGATAATTACAACCTGTGGTTCTGACAACAGACTGTAAGTCAAAAGAAATCACACATTTACTCAGACTTTACATGACATTAAAGTGTAACCAAACCCCCAGTCACACCAGGTTTTCATGCACTGTTTGAAAACTACATCCTGCTTGTTTAATGCTGGTTTTTATAATTTTGGTGTCAAGGTCATAATAACACCAACAGTGATGTTTTTCATCATAGTACAGTCATATCACTTAGTTTACAGCTGAAAAAACATTTACATGTGAAGTATCTCTTTAAAGGTTTAAATTGTACACATCAGATTGTATCATAGTTAATATTGAAAATTATTGAAGGAAAAAACATAGTTCAGTGTGATTCTTGTAGGAGAGGAAGGGAACCACCACCAGCTTTTCCCAGCCTAAAAGAAGAGAGGAGGAAGAACATCCCAGAGAGGAGATGGAGGAGGAAGAGTTCAGAGAGAGAGAAAGAAATGAAGGCATGTAGAGCTCAGACAGAGAAAGGTAAATCAGAGACTATCTCTGGTCCAACTGGTCCACCTGCTATGAACATTGCTTTAGTATAATATATCTGAGTAAGACGTACATCTGTCACAATAATTACCTTTTTGAACAAATTATTTTATGATGTAGTTAGTCTTTTAATTTTATTCTTAAGAATATCCAAATATTGGAATTATAGAATTATTGTAAGAAATGTCTCAAATAAAGAGCATCAAAAATAAAACCACAAATCTAAGACAATAAATAAAATGATCTGGACTCTGACTCTGTTCTAGATGAATTGATAATGTAATCATTGTGACAGGCCGAACATAAGCATATAGATCACACAAATGCGGATTTCCCAAAACAGTGCATAAGAGAGACATTGTCTAGTCTCAATCTAATTTGTTGCTAAATTTAAGAAACATTTTTAACATATCTAGCATTTGGTTTCTTCAAAGTGTATAAGGCTGACTTTATTTGAGTTTAAATCTTTTCCCCTTTCTGCTAGACATATCAAATCACATATTGTGATTGACAGCTAATAAGAACAACTCATGTTTAGGATTGGTTGACAAATACAAAAGACATTTACTTATTTAACATACTTATTTCAGCAGTATTTGCGTCAATTTGATAATGCCTGCTGGTTGGTTTCATCCAAATCCGTCATTCCATTTTTGAGTAATGTTGCTAACAGACAGACGGACAAACCAATGCCAATCATCACATGACTCTACCAAGGTTCCGCCTCCTTGGCAGTGTACATATATATATATATATATATATATATATATATATATATATATATATATATATATATATATATATATATATATATATATATATATATATATATATATATATATATATATATATATGTCACCCCCTAGAATGTATCTGCCACCCCTTTGCCACCCTATTAATTTTTCTCTAGATCCGCCCCTGGTTCAGAGCATATTACTAGTAAACATTTTTTCATTAATATGTGCACAGAGATCGACTTTTCACGATGGCTGCAATGGTATTTTTCTATTTCAACTCAACCATAGTCAGAGATTATTTGATCTACTCTCTAATATTGCAGATTCTTAATCAATGGCATAAGGAGAAGTGACAGGAAACATCCATCCATCCATTATCTATACACCGCTTAATCCTCACTAGGGTCGCGGGCGGGGGGGCCTGGAGCCTATCCCAGCTGACTTGGGGTGAAGGCAGGGGACACCCTAGACAGGTCGCCAGTCTGTCGCAGGGCTACATATAGGGACAAACAATCACTCTCACATTCACACCTACGGGCAATTTAGAATAGTCAATTAACCTCAGCATGTTTTTGGACTGTGGGAGGAAGCCGGAGTACCTGGAGAAAACCCACGCATGCACAGGGAGAACATGCAAACTCCATGCAGAAAGATCCCGGGAAAGCCGGGACGCAAACCAGGGATCTTCTCGCTGCAAGGCGAAAGTGCTAACCACTACGCCACTGTGCAGCCCTCATCCTCACAAAATAAACTCTCTCATTCCCCGACAAAGGGGAGCCCTTGACAGTGCAGCCCTTGACAGGAAACATTTCAGGCTTTTATCTTTCACAGTTCCTGAGACAATGCTATTCAAACACAGCTTCAAATTGAAATGAGGGGAAAAAACATGTTGAACGTGGGTGTATGGGCAACTTAAACAAAATGATCTTGGAAAGTATTGGTACGTATGGTTAAGCAGAAACTGTTGAAATGAAATGACCTGATATCTACATTCTCCACAATTTTTGACCTAGCATTTTTCGGGAAAATATTTATAAAATAGAAATAGTTTAAATGTATTATTGACATCTCTAACACAATGTTTTTCTGTCTTTTGTCACTTGTTTATGCCATTTCCAGCTTGAACCTACCGGTTAAGTAAAAAATTACTGTAAATCATAATTTGTCAGGTGCCTAACTGTAGGTTTGACAAAGCACTTTACAGTGTGCTGACTGTAAACCATTCATTCACAAATGGTGGCAGGGCTGCCTGCTATCAGGAGGAATTTAAGATTGATATACTCTGGCATGTGGAGGGACTGAGAATTGAACCACCAACAACTTTGTATTTAGGGCTCCACTGTCTGAGCCACAGACATCCCTATATTTCATGTCAGTCTGGACATTTTAGTGCATTATTGGTCAAGGTATCACACTATTTTTTTGTTTATCTTAGTTATTCAACATTATTTAACAGGCTAAGAGCAAATATTACATTTTCATTTGGGGAAATCACATTACTGGTTGCTACACAAATGTCTAAATACTCCAGAAGTCACAATTAAACCACAGATGACAAAAGTAACAAAATCTGATCACAGACAGATAATTCTTTCTTCCTTTATGTGTTCCTGCTGAGCACTGAGCAGGTACAGGCTGTGTGACTGCTTAGACAATCAGTACAAAGATGCAGGTGGATGCTTAACAGCCTTGTTTGCAAGACATTGATTTAACAGAATGAGTGTTGAGTGAAATGTTTCAAGATTATCAGAGGAAAGAAGTATAGAAGCATCAAGCAACACCAAGAAGGAGACAAGACAGTATGGTGACACACTTGTCTGCCAAGAAAGTGTCAATCGAGTACCATCGGGTCCACCTATCTTACACCTTGTGGGTGGACCAGCTCCTTAAAAGCTGACCTTTGATGTTCTATGTAACAGAAGAAGACATTGGATTGAATGATATAGGACCTGAAGTTTAATCTTCATTTTAAATGTCCTAAAGCTAAGAGACACCCTCCCAGTGTGTGTAGAATATATTTATTTTAGGTGTACTCATCTTGCTTGTCATTTGCTGTTTGTAAATAATCTGACCACGAGCCATGTATAGCTTTGACTGACATGAGTTAGTGCTTTCATGCTTGACATGCCAGACCATTAATGGGCCTTGTATCAAGTTAGTGGTAACAAAGTAAGACATCTTTGAGCCAGAATGGCCAGCCAGGCAGGATCTCCTGTTTCTGCAGCAGCAGTCTCATGATTGACAACTGCACACTCTTCTGAGAATTACCACATTTTGTTATTTTTATTATGATAAATAATAATAATAATAGCAATAATAATAATAATAATAATAATAATAATAATAATAATAATAATAATAATAATAATAATAATAATAATAATAATAATAATAATAATAATAATAATAATCCATCCATCCATCCATTATCTATACACCGCTTAATCCTCACTAGGGTCGCGGGGGGTGCTGGAGCCTATCCCAGCTGACTCGGGCGAAGGCAGGGGACACCCTAGACAGGTCGCCAGTCTGTCGCAGGGCTACATATACAGACAAACAATCACTCTCACATTCACACCTACGGGCAATTTAGAATGACCAATTAACCTCAGCATATTTTTTTTTGGACTGTGGGAGGAAGCCGGAGTACCCGGAGAAAACCCACGCATGCACAGGGAGAACATGCAAACTCCATGCAGAAAGATCCCAGGTCCGAGCTGGGACGTGAACCAGGGATCTTCTCGCTGCAAGGTGAAAGTGCTAACCACTACGCCACTGTGCAGCCCTTAATAATAATAATAATAATAATAATAATAATAATAATAATAATAATAATAATAATAATAATAACAATAATAATAACAATAATAATAATAATAATAATAATAATAATAATAATAATAATAATGAGCTACAGAGTGGCTTGGCTGTCACCTTGAAACTAAAAGATCCCTGGACCGCGTCCTGCTCTTCCTGGGATCTTTCTGCATGGAGTTTGCATGTTCTCCTGTGTGACTCTAAATTGTCCATAGGTGTGAATGTGAGTGTGATTGTTTGTCTCTATTTGTAGCACTGTGATAGACTGGTGACCTCTCCAGGGTGTCCCCTGCCTTCACTCTCAGTCAGCTGGGATAGACTCCAGCCCCCCACAACCCTAATGAGGATTAGGTGGTGTATACATAATAGATCGTAATAATAATAATAATAATAATAATAATAATAATAATAATAATAATAATAATAATAATAATAATAATAATAATAATGTTTATTTGTGTCTCACTTTTATAAACAAAAAGTGTTTACAAAGAGCAAAACAGGCAAAGCAAATGTAGGATACCCAGAATGCAATTTAACAACAGAAAGCCTGACAGTATGATCAAATAGAGTAGGGTAAAACTAAGATTAAGTTAAAACAAGAAGACAAAACAAAATGACAATTTAAAATACACACAAATAAAGGCAATAGAAAAAGCAATGAAATGATGACATCACAAAAAGAAAGTCTATAAATATGGATTTTTAAAAGTGACTTTTATTATGCAGGCAGGGCATACCAACGCAGAGGGGCCCTGATGGAAACATCATGGTTACCTGAAGATTTAGACCTCAACTGTGGAACAGAAGATAAGAAGGACTCCACCTGAGGGTCTACGGCTGCGAGGTGGCTTAAATGTGATCAATATTTTTGCAGTGTAACTTTGGTACATTGAAATCCTATTCTAAACTGAACAGGAAGTCAGTGAAGAAAAGTTTATGCAAGAAAGGAGGGAGCTACAGACACAAGTTTGGAAACAAAATACGCATGAATGGTTCACAATGCGAAACAATTTGTTTGATTGTGAAGATAGTTCATAATTGAAGGTGTGATTCAACCTGTCATAATGCACCATAGCACTTGTTAGAAGGTCTGCCAAGGCCCCTATTACCAAAACAAAACAAGAAATAAGCTCCGCTTTTGGCTTTGACATCATATCTACTGTTCAAAAGTTTGGGGTCCTCCCGGTAATTTTAATCATGTGCTAACATAATTGCACAAGGGTTTTCTAATCATCAATTAGTCTTTCAACACCATTAACTAACACAATGTAGTATTACAACACAAGAGTGATGGTTGCTGGAAGCGTTCCTCTGTACCCCTATGTAGTTATTCCATTAAAAATCAGTCGTTTCCAGCTAGAACAGTCATTTACCACATTAACAATGTCTGGACTGGATTTCTAACTAACTTCTTGATAAAAAAGATTAATTTCCTCTGTGGATATACATTACTGAACACCCGTTTCAAATGTTGTTAATCACTTAGAAAATTTCAATAGAAAAAGCTCATTTCAGACTTTGAATAAGGTATGAGGGTGCATTTGCAATCTTACCTCTTAAACTCAATAATAAAAAGAAATCAAAAAGAACTTTATAAATCTCGTTTTAATTGACCTGTAACATTTTACTTCCAATGACAATGATTTTGATAATTTTATCTTACATTTTCTTCATTTTTTGTGTTGTTGCATCTATTAATGTCTCACACATCATGGTTGTTTATTAATCCCTTGACAATCAAATGAATCTGGCTGAGACACTGAGAACACCAGGGATACCAGTACCAAAGCAACTTGTCAGTAGCCACATCACAAACCTTACCCTGCTTTATTTATCCTCCGTTTTACTCTAAATGGGACCATTATTTAGAAAATAAACATCATTTTGTACTTTAAAAAATTTAAAAGTAGCAACTGAGACTTTAAACTCATATCAAAAATGTTATTAAAGTGAGTAATCATGGAAAGAGTTAGGGTCACCTTCTCATAGACTTTTACATGATTGGACTAATTTTTGCAGTCATAGGAGTCTTCCTCTGTTGATCATCAGGAAAGAATGTACTTCCATATTGGCTTCACTTTTCAAATGTAGAGGTAAGGCCAACCTTTCTATATACTCTGGTATGTATGCAGTGTATCCAGTGGAGGGACTGGGCTCTTGCAACTACTTCCCAGCATATTTGATTTAACTTTAACTGTAACACAGATGTCTTGCTTAAAACGACTCGCTCTGCTTCAGCAGAAAAGACACAGACTGTCCATTCCTGGCTGACCAGGAAGTTTGAAACCTTCCAGCTGTGAGTGAGGTGACAGTGCGAACCACTGTAGTACCATTATAAACTTATAAAATGTATCTCGCAGTCAGCACAAGCTCTTCAGCATGACATCCATACATTTTAGTTCATCCTGACTTTTAGGTTTTACAATTGAGATTTGTTTCATCATCCATTATGTAAAGCTGAGCCATTTTAGAGAGATCTACTGTCTAAATGTTAAAACTGTGGTAGGTGGCATTTTGTTTCCTAACCATTGGTCATGTTATACTTTCTCCAACTGCTGGTACATGAGGGCCTGTAGGGTCCCCATGATGTAAATTTCATTGTCTGCCCAAGTCTGCAAGATTCCACATAGACCACTCAGAGGCCATCCCTGTGCTGCCCAAAATTTGTGTTTATGCAGCAACTACACTACAAGGTCAGTGGTGCACATGCTCGGCAGTAGTGTGCATGCACAGAAAAATCTATAATGACCTTCTGTGCATATTTGGAATGGAGTCCTCCCAGTGAATTCCAAGCAGACTACCAAGCAGTATAGGAACAACAACTGAACATCCATGGTGTCTGCAACTGTATGTCTACGCATCCACACGGGGGTAACAAAGGTAGTATCTGGGGTGCAGATTTCTAAAACTTTTAAGCTTTTCGTTTTTATGAATGAAAGCCAGTGGCAATCAGAAAGGAACACAGTAGGAAATCATTTGTAAAACTTTTTTAACTGTTCGTGAATTGGATAACTGATTCACAAAATGTGCAAAACCCCAGGTATGTTTTTTCAGGTTTACCCAGATAAAACAAACAAATCTTGATCTTTTGACAGAGTAAGATTGAACTTTTGTGTGACCCTTCTTACCCAGTGGAGTCTTCTCAAGCAGGTAGAGGTAGCTGGCAAAGAATTCACTCCTTAGTGTGTGGTGTAGATGGAAGGACATGCTGTGGCGGCACATGGTGTCATCTGTCCCTTTCCAGCGATCTCTAAAGGCCTGGTGAGCGCCCTTGTATTCAAAATTTGGTGATGAGCTGCTATCATCTTCAAGTGTAATCTCCATTTTGACCCGTTTGTCCTGTTTTTCAGAAGGTGTTTGCCTAAGCAAAGGTGAGAGACTACTACACTGAATGGGACACTGTCTCTCCAGTTGCTGCTATATCTGTCTAGCTGAATGTTCAACACGTCTGTGCCAGTGTTCAAGTGATCAGCAGAGATCTTTTTCACGGGGCGGCAGTCAGGAGATGCCAGATTTACAGATCACAAGCTTGGAACACCAGCTGTGGAACAGTGAGGGAGGGGGGCTGGGGCATGGAAGAAGAATACTTCTGTCACTACCAACAAGCAGGCAACTGAAATTCAGGCTGCAAATGCCTGCAGCACATGACTATCCATACATCTGACCTCAAACTCTTGCCATGATTATATATAGTACAACATGGTCCTAAACATAGCTTTTTCTTCATCTGTTTGTATACGTGGTGCTTGTTTTGTGTGGCACGATTCATCTTGTGACCAGTTGTTTTAGGAAAATTCTGACCTTTAAAAAGAATCTATCTAAGTTGTATTTGTCAGGTGTTGTTAAAGATTTAAATCTTCAGTAGTATCCCTTTAGTGGCTAACCTGATACCCACAGACATGGAGGGGCAGTCAAAAAGTGTTCAGCACATTGTTGGTTTGGCAACTTGGATCAGCTAACAATAGGAGAATATAGAATAATACCAGCTTTCTCTCTTAAAGTTTCAACCTGTATAGGTTCCAACTTTGCCTGAATGTCTCTACAGTACAGTGCCCCACCAGTGTGTTAGTCTGACCTCTTTAGTTGACACCTTGATCTTACAATGAGCTACAGTCCTTCAGTGACTTAACTAGCCCATTCACAGCTGTGCAGATGACAACTTTAAACTACACAGCTGCAGATGTGGTGTTTGCTTTGTTGAGTAACTGAGTGCAAATCCTATACAGTCAAACCAGCGTTCCGCTCATGTTCTTGCAGCACGAGTATTTTCAACCTCTAACACAAATAATATTCCGTCATGAGCCACAGGCTAAATTTAGAGTGACATCAGCTGTAACACAGGAGGTGCTGAGACAAGCAAATACTTTCTGGAGTGTAGATTTACTGTATCTATTCCACCAGTTGGTGGTTTGTTGATTTCTCACATATACAATTAAATTCATGTGATTGATACAAAATTCAATTTTCAATGTATTTATTTCAGAGTCCCCGAAGTTTTAATTTCTGCCAGTTATATCTTTTTTTTAAAAAATGAGAAAAAAATCAAAACATTTGCAAGAATTAGTTGTAATTTCTTTTGAATCTAGTGCTTTAATATGCCTTAGATCTCTATCTTCATTCTAGACAGTCCTTTCAGGTAAATTCTTAAAATAAATTCATTTTATTTTGTTGAAAGCCTGAAATTTTTTTTTGCCGTTTTCTTGCTCAAGATAAAATCACCTGGATGAGGAAGGATGAAGATTTTTCTGCTTCTGCAACTTTTAAGCCGTCGCATTTTCTGGTAAATCCACTAAAAAGCAAAACCTAAAGTAGGCATGAACAAATATAACAACACAGTACATCACAAAACCCTTACAGTAATTGATGTTAATCTGTAAGAGATGAAAAAAAGGAAAATAATAAAAATCTTACATTTGAAGAGAATCAACTGTACACATGCATTAAAAATATTAACTCGTCGGGGGGTGCTCGTGCACAGCAATGGAGTAGACGTGTTTCGCCGGAGCTCCGTCCTGTTAGGTCCATTTCACCGTCTAACTACTGCACTGGTTCATGTTTCTCTGGTTCTTTGATGCGCAAGCGGTTCAGTGAGTTGTCGGTTAAAGTTTTACACCATGCCACAGAAAGATGAAGTTTCAAAGGCGCCCTCTCCAGCAAGTAAGAAAGCCGCTAGCAACGGCGCTATATTAGCCACCATTGCAAAACAAGGCATTGAGGTGGCTAAAATTACTTCGCTTGTGGAGATTTAAAGAAGTCACTGGAGGGATGCCTCAACTCCATTGAGTTGTGTCTCTCTGCTCTACAGAAGGGACATCATGAGGCCGAGTAACATCTGAATAACAACAACAACAATAATAATAATAATAATAATAATAATAATAATAGTAATAATGCCTTTAATTTATAATGCACTTTACATACAGAATCTCAAAGTGCTACTATAGGGAAAGTACAAAAATACATTCATTAAACATTTCAGAAACAACAGCAGCATGTTAGAATTCGAATAAAAACGTCTTTAGCCCTTTCTTAAATGACTCCAGGGACTGTGGGGCCCTTAGGGGCAGGGGTAATGCGTTCCACAGTTCAGGAGCAGCTGTCTGGAATGCTCTGTCACCCATTGTTCTCAGGTTTGATCTTGGAGTGAACAGAAGGTTGGTATTGGTAGATCGAAGTTGTCTGGGAATGGAGGGAAGGGTTACGAGTTCTGAGAGATAATCCGGGGAATGTCCATGAATGCACTGGTAAATGATGTGGACGAGGCCCTTTCCTCCGTTGACACCTGCATTACCACTCTGGAAGCTACGTGCAAGGAACTGCAGGATGCTAACAGTCTACTCCAAGCTAAGGTGAATGAACAGGAGGGTCACTTCTGCAGGCTCAACCTTTGCATCGTAAGCGTTAAAGAGGGGGTAGAGGGTTCTTGGCACCAGCGAGTTTGTTTCACGTCTGATTCCTGAGCTGCTTGGCCAAGACAACTTCTCAAAGCCCATCAAGATCGATCGAGCCCACCGCAGCCTGAGACCCAAACCGCTCGCTGACGAGTGACCGCGGGTCATCATCGCAAGGGTTCATAATGAAAGCGTCCTTGTCAACATGTTTTGGCTCAGCAGGCAAATGGCTCCACTAACCTACCATGGAGAGAGAGTCTACATATTTCCCGACTACACTGCCGAGGTTTCGGCTCAGCGACAGGCTTTCAATACCATGAGGAAGCAACTGATCAGGTGGATTTGCCTCGGTTCAATTAATACATATATATATATATATATATGTGTATATATATATATATATATGTGTATATATATATATATATATGTGTATATATATATATATATATGTGCATATATATATATATATATATATATATATATATATATATATATATATATATATATATATTAATAATGCTTCTCTTTTTAATATTTTGTGTCTGTTTATCCTATAATCTACCTTTCCTTTTACTGGCTTGCCAGATATAACACTCTACTCCCTATGTACGACTCTTGCTTTCCTGCTATGCACATTTTGGTGCAGTTAATTTTGTAAGTTTGTACTTTTGTACAATTTTTGCATTCTGGAGGTGCAGCCGGGGCTGCTGGATTAGTTTTGTTTTTTTTTCTAGTAATCTATTTTCAGGCTCTGTTACCCAGCAGCCTCCATGCGAGCTGTAAGGATTTGCCTCATTGTTCCTTTTTCGCGGTTTGTTTTTTTGGGGGGGTTGTTTTTTTTGTGTGTGTGTGTTTGTTGCCAGATCACTGCCAATGATGTATCAGTCCTTACTCTTTGTGTGCAAGTTGCATGAATACAGGATCCCATTCTGCTGGGATCAGGGATGAGTCATATTACTTTCACCACTTTGAACTGTAGAGGTCTTGGAAGGCCCTTAAAAGGGGTAAAGTGTTTTCTCTTATAAAATCTTTGTCATCTGATGTTGTTTTTGGAAGGAGACCCACAACCAGCCAACTGAACAGAGACATTTAAGATCTGTGTGAGTCTCCCAGGTTTACCAGTCCACTTTTACCTCAAAAGCTAGAGGGGTTGCCATCCTCATCCGAAAAACTGTCCCGTTTGTGTTTAATTCTGTGGTCACGGACTCAGGTGGGAGATACTTACTCGTCACTGGATCTATTAATTCAACACCACTCGCTGTGCTTAACATTTATGCCCCGAATTTTGACTGCCCAGATTTTTTCTGTAAAGTTTTTAATCTGCTTGCTGATTATAATAGTTATAATATTATAGTCGGTGGGGATTTTAATAGTTACCTCGATCCTCAGCTGGACAGGTCCTCCCTTAGAACAGCCCCGTCTCTAAAATCTGTCCCGGTCATTAATAACCTTGTAAATTCTTTGAACCTGCTGACATCTGGAGGCTCCAGCACCCTCTCGATAGACAGTACTCCTTCTTCTCTGCTGTGCACGGTACCTTCACCAGGATTGATTATTTCCTAATTGATTCTAGATTGATTTCTAACACAGCTAGCTCGACATACCATAGTATCTTAATATCTGATCACGCCCCCCTTACAATGGATATTAATTTTAATCTAAACTCGCCACGTTACAATTGGAAATTCAACCCTTCCCTAAATTCAGATAAGTCCTTTGGTCAGTACATATCATTGAAAGGAGTCCTTTAAGATAGTACTTAGGGGCCACATCATCTCATTTCAGGCATCAGCGAAAAGGGCCAGGATGAGCCGCTTGGCTAATATCGAAGCTAAGCTATCTGTGTTAGAGGAATCTTATCGCACAGATAATTCTGGGGATACTCTTAATGAGATGCTGTCAAGTAAATTTGAGTATAATCGTATTCTTGGAGAGCAGGTTGGGAACTACATTCGCAAGCTTAAGCAAAAACATTTTGGGTTGGGTGACAAACCTGACAGACTACTCGAGAGGCGGCTGAAAGGTGTTCAATCGGACAGAGCAATACGTAAAATTTCTGCCACAACTGGGGTACTGATAAACAATCTCAAACGAATAAATGATAGATTCCTTGACTTTTAAAGTCAGCTATACACCTGTAAATCTACAGTTACTGACGCAGTTATTGAGGATTTCTTCCATTCTTTGAACATCCCATTTCTTAGTGAAGCAGCTATGTGCAGTCTGGACTCTGACATCACACTAGAGGAAATTAAAATTGCCATTCGTTCCTTTCCCAACTGTAAGGCCTGTGGCCCTGATGGTTTTGCCATAAAATTCTACAAAGCCCATATAGACACTGTTGCCCCTCTCCTACACTGCATGTTAATTCATTCTATAAAAACTGGAATCTTCCCTGATTCTCTCTATAATGCTCATATCTGTCTTCTTTTGAAGAAGGATAGATATAGCACTGATGTTTCATCCTATCGTCAATTAAGTTTGCTAAATAGTGATCAAAAGGTCATTGCAAAAGCTCTCACAAATCGACAAAATGAACACATTGGCTCATTGATCCATCCCAATCAAATGGGTTTTATCCCAGATAGAAATTCCTTCTCCAACACTCAGCATCTGCTAAACATTATATATTGGATCAACCCACCTAACTCTGCTGTCATCTCTTTGGATGCACAGCAGGCATTCGACTAGATTGAGTGGAGATACATGTTTGCTACTCTTGCTAAATTTGGCTTTGGTCCTAAATTTATGTCACTCTTAAAAATGCTCTATGCCTGCCCTAAATCCTCAGTATTGACTAATCATGATTGCTCTGTCCCCTTTCTGTTGCATCGTGGTGCTAGACAGGGATGCTGCCTTTCCCTCATTCTCTTTGCCCTGGGCCTTGAGCCCCTGGCCATTTCCATCAGAGCCAGTCCCTTAATTACTGGAATCAGATGTGGTGCCACCGAATGCACTGTTGGCTTGTACGCGGATGATGTGGTCCTGACTGTGTCAGATGTAAGGACGTCTCTCCCCCTCTTCTGGATCTCATTGAAAACTTTGGCCAGCTTTCTGGGTTCACTATAACCTGGGACAAAAGTATATTTATGCCCCTGGCTGATGGCCTTGATTCTGGTTTTCTTGACCATCTGCCTTTTAAAACCATCACTGATCACTTTAAATATTTAGGGATTAACATTTCCAGGAATCCTAAGCTCCTTTTTTTTTTTTTTTTTTTTTAATTTACAGTTTTTATTAGAGGTTGACAACATTACAGAAGATTTTCAGTCAACTTTATCATAGTCCTCTCTTTTTTTCCATAACAAAACAAAACAATCAAAAAACACACCAGAACTGGGAGCTTGCAGCCATCGCTTTTTTTCGTACCGGAAATATATACATGAGTAGGAAATACTATGTTATTATTGCAACAAAGGTCCAAGTTTCAGTCATATAAAGTCATTCCAAATAGGGGAGATAAAATGAATCCATTTGTCCTAAATTAGGTAAAATTTGTCCTTTTGGATTTGTAAACAGTATGTCAATTTTTCCATTTTAAATATTTCCTTAACTGTTCCCAACCAATCATCAAAAGTTGGTGGGGTTGAATTTAGCCATTTTCTTGTAATTGACTTCTTACTTTACTTTATATCCCTTCTTCTGTCCAAAGTTGGAACCAGACCTATATATAGATTGGTAAAGTCATTAGGAATTTGAACTTAAAAGACATGATTCAGAGCTTTATGAATTCCAGACCAGTATTGATGCAATCCGGGACATTCCCAAAATATATGAAAATGATTTGCTTCTAAAGATTTGCATTTTCTCCAACATTCTGCATTTATATTTCTGTATTTACCCTGACATGAAGTCCTAAAAAAATCTTAGAACGTTTTTTCCAACAGTGTTCCCTCCAGATCAACAAATTGGTAGAAGTCCACTGAAAGATACAAACTTTTTCCCAATTCTCATTTGAAATTTCAGTTCCTGCTTCATGCTCCCATTTATTCTTGATATGTAAAGTATTCTTGTTTTGTGCATTTAACATCCCATTATACAATTTAGAAATTCCCTTTTTTTAATGTGGAATTGTAAACTGATTTCAAAATATTGAAAAAAATTGATTCTGTCAAAGACAGTTGTGAACTTTTACAATGCTTGTTAAAATAGTCACGCATTTGGAGGAACCTGAAGAAGTCTTTCTGCTTCAAACCAAACTTAGTTCGCAGGGACTGGAAGTTCTGTAATATCCTTTTGTGTGTGAAGGAAAGGTATGTTGTCAGTCTTTTTTCTATCCAAGTTTGAAATCTTTTATCATCTTTGTTTGGTCGGAAATCTGTCATAGACACACCATCTACAGTTTTTAACATGTTTCCTATTTCACAGATTTTAATTACTTTATGCCATATTTTTAGTGTATGGTCAAGCCATGGATTAACACCTTCTAACTGTTCTGCTAGTCTTTTGTCTGCAATTACAGCTTGTAAAGGGAATTTAGAGGATATATTACAGTTTTTCTCAATTGATAAGACACTAAATTCCATTCACTGCACACAGCCACCAACTGACTGCACACATTTCTCAAAAACAGGACACTGCTGTCCAAATTTTGGACACTATTCATGGTTTGCACACAGTTTCCAAAACTCTTGCACTCTTTTTGCAAAAGACTGAACACATTTTTTGCTCATTTGAACACACTTTTCCACTCATAGCACACATTTTTCAAAAAATGAAAAATAAAAAAATAGTATGCAGTGTGTTGGGAAATGTGTGCTATTTTTCAGGAACAGTGTCTTATCAATTGAGAAAAACTGTACATTCTATGGTCTTCCATTTGCCTTGGAAATCTGGATTACACCACTGCAATAAAAGAATAACTTGAGAAGCAGAATAGTAGTATTTCAAACAGGGAAGCATTGCTCCACCCTTTTCTTTACTTAATTGCAGGACAGTGTAGCAAATTCTTGATTTTTTTCCCCTGCCATATAAAACGAGAAACCCATTTATCCCATTCATTAAGTTGACTGTCACTCACTTCTATAGGTAATGTTCTAAACAAATACAATAATCGGGGAAGTATGTTCATTTTCACTGTAATAATTCTTGAGTTCAAGTTAAGAAAGGGAAGAAGATTCCATCTGTGTATGTCTGATTTTATCACTAGTGATAATGGATCGTAGTTTGCTTGTGACAGTTTAGATATATCTTTTGTGAGTATTATTACCTAAATATTTTAACGTTACAGCCTCCCAATCCAAGTTGTACTTGTCTTTGAGAGATTTTGAGACGTTACAATTCAGGGTCATCACTTGAGTTTTTGATAAATTGAGTTTGTAACTAGACAATTTTTCAAAGTTGTTTAGTAAGGACATCAACTCTGCAAATGATTCTTCAGGGTCCTCCAAAAAAACTAAAACATCAGCAAACATTGCAACGTTTTGTTCAGTCCCAGCTATCTTAATTCCTCTAATCTCTTTAGTCTGTCTTATCAGTTGGCCAAGGGGCTTGATATAAATGGCAAAAAGAAGGGGAGAGATCGGGCATCCCTGCTTCGTTCCTCGCTCCAGTAGGAAGGAGTCAGAAAGGTCCCCATTAACTTTTACACAAGCCCTTGGCTTATCATATAAGGACTGTATTAATGTGATAAAATTTTCCTTGAAACCAAATTTTGTCAATATTTTATATGGAAATAGCCATCTGACCAAATCAAATGCTTTCTCGGCATCTAATCCAACAATTACTGCTTTGGTCTTTTCCTTATTTATTTGTTCGATCACATGTAAAGCGCGTCTTATATTGTCTAAAGTCTGTCTTTGCTGCATAAATCCACATTGGTCTAAATGTATCAGTTCAGGTAGGAATTTTTCTAGTCTTCGAGCTATAATTGCAGTGAATAATTTGTAATCCAAGTTAAGGACACTAATGGATAGGTAACTACCACAATCGTGCTTGTCTCTACCCTCCTTGGGTATACAGATATAATTGCATCTATCCAAGATGGGAGGGATTTCACCAATTCGCATTATCCAATTGAAGGTCTTTGAGAGAATTGGGGATAACTCTTCTTTTAATGATTTATACCACTCTGTGGTATAACCATCTGAGCCTGGGGATTTCCCCACCTTTAGTTTGGAAATAGCCACGTATAGTTCTTTGGTTGTTATTGGTTGCAATAATTGTTCATTTTGTAAATTAGTTAATGTTGGTAAGTTTAATGTTTTTAGAATATCTTCAATTTGTCTCCTCAGACATTTGAAGTTGGGAATACAATTCTTTATAGAACATTTCAAAACTCTCCTGAATTTTTTCCAGTTTATTTTCAACCTTCTTAGTAATGGGATCTTTTATTTTGTAAATTGTGCTCTCGACTCTCTGCTTTCGTAGTTTGTATGCTAGTAATTTAGTTGATTTGCTCCCTATTTCATAATATTTCTGTTTCAGGAAAACTGTTTTTTTCTGGGTAACGTGTGTATAGATGTCATCAATTTCATTTTTATTTTTTAAAATTTCCTCTTTTAGTTTTGAATTACCTTCATTGCTGTCCATTTGTTGTAATTGTTTCAATTTCCCTTGGAGATCTGCTCATTTTTGTCCCCTTACTTTTTTTAAGTGTGAAGTCATAGAAATAATTTTCTTTCTCATCACAGCTTTCAAAGCATCCCATAGCATTATCTGGGATACTTCACCTATGTCATTCAATTCAAGGAAGTTTTTGATGTCCTCCTTTAGTTTTTGTCGTAATTTTGAATCATTCAGTATATTGGAGTTTAACTTCCACAACACTTTTCTAACCTTCTTTTCTAGAGTGATTGACAGTGAAATGGGGCTGTGATCCGAGAGGTCAATTGTTTTAATTCTACAATCTTTTACTGTAAAATGATCATTGTTGAAAACAAAGAAATAATCTATTCTTGAATAGACACTGTGCAAATGCGAATAGTATGTCTCCGTCTCTGCTTTTAGAGTGTAATTCTCTCCAAACATCAATAATACCCAGCTCTTTCATCAATGAATTTATTCTTGATTTGTGCATTTTCTTGATTTGAAGAACTAGATACATCCAATTTGGGATTTAGTCTGATATTAAAATCTCCTCCACAGGTTACCACTCCCTGTGAGTTTACCATTAAGTCAAAGATACATCTGTAAAGAGTCCAATCACTTCCAGGTGGAATGTAAGCATTTATAAGCGTTATTTCAAACCCCTCTATTTTTCCAGTAATTTTGACAAACCTTCCTTCCTCATCTTGCAATTCTTATATATGTTCACAGTTAAGAGAGTTTGAAATCAGTATTGCTACCCTCCTCTGAGATCCTGCTTTATAAGAGGGGAGAATACAAACTTAAAGCCCTGCCTTTTTAGCTTAGCGTGTTCAGATTGATTCAAGTGAGTTTCTTGAAGGAAGGCTATCTGTGCCTTTTCTCTTTTCAATTTTGTCAAAATTTTACTCCTCTTAATAGGGTTCAAAACTCCATTTGCATTGAACAAAACTATTTCAACCGATTCTCCTTGCATATGTACCTTTAGAGCAAGTTTCTTGTAAACACTCCCTTATTAACAACATAGAACAGAAACAAAAAACAAGAACAAGCCAGTCTTTGTTTCTTGTCCAGCTGCTTATATTCATAACCTACTTGTATAATGCATCTAAAAAATTGTATCCAGAAATTTGGTTGCAGCTATGTTTTAAAAATTTAAAAGACGGTCTACATTATATTCACTGACAGAACAGGAAATATGTCTGAAGGATTCTTTCAAAATGATTTTCTGCACCTAACTTGTCCTGCAGCTTTGATTAAACTCATGCAAATTATAGATCAAAATGTGCAGCTTAATCAGGAAGAGTTCGCTGTGGTATGGCTTTAACAAAGTTTGTAAAAAAGCTACCTTAAAAATCCCTAATTAAAATGAATAGGAGTCGGCTGGACAACTGCCAAAATCCCATCTTTGGAACCCTGTAGCTTTAGTATACTTTACAGCTGAAATTTCATTCAGTTTGAAGTTTAAATAGGTGACAAGACTTTGACTATTAGTCATTTAAATCTAAGTATTGATATCTTTTACATTTTTTACGCAGTCATAGTTTTGTGAATTTTTGTAAAATACTTAATTTTCCTTTTCTCTAAATTTTGACCAAAATTTTTTTTAAAGTGCAGTTAACGTCTCCTTCTCACAATTTCTACTGTGCATAAACATTTAATATATAAAATGTAGGCATTTTTTTGTCCTATTTCACTCAGTCTTGGTCTCATTGCTGTAGGACTTTTTTCATAAGTCACCTCAGAGCACAAAGTGTGCCAACCTAACTGGTCAATGATTCCCATTATAGCTGAGCCCTACACAATACTTACATAAAAATACATCAGTGTGTTCAAAACAAGATTGTGCTTCACACATTCAAAGAATATTTTCAATACAACTTATAATTTTTGTGTTGTGATGGTTTGTTTGGGGGGCTAATCTTTAATGTAACCGTCTGCCCCTCTCTCTGCACCCAAACTACTGAAGAGGCAGGAATCACCACACTAACCCATGACTGACAGGTGAGTGGCTGATTGATACTGGAATAAGAAAAAGGACTCCAAACATGACTGCCTCCATCAGCAATGTACAATGTTATAGTGTGCTCTATCAGCAGGACATATCTAACAGCAGCTCAATGGCAAATCAACACATTTTGTTTGGGGTTTTTTTGGGGTTTTTTTAAAGGTAATAGGAAAGCTGTGTTAACATCATCAACCACAAAGTGTTTATTGGCTCCATATCTGTTGAGTTAAACTTCTAAATAAGAGCCTTTACCAGGTAACTTTGGTTTAAGGATCAATACATGTTTTTTTTTCTTTAAAAAGGAACAAGACTCTCACAAGGCTAAGAGAAGGAAGTCTACATATATGGACTTTATAAAGTAAAATCCAAAAGCTAGCTTTAAAAAAAAGTCAACAGGATGCATTGAGGTACACTACAATATCAAAACTAAAGTTCTGAAATGCTACAAAAGACTTACCAGAGACTGAGCATCCTCCTCCTGTGCTGGACTGTCTGAACAAAATCTCCCTGATATTCAAAGGAGCTTACGAAACAGTACTTCTTTCAGTCTCTTTCTCACACACTTAATGTGTCATGCCCACCAGCTCAGCTTAGTTGTCAGTCCTTCCTCCTTTCCCTGTCCTCTGTGGGTGTGAGTGAGGTGTGTGTGCATTCTCTCCCATACAGATCTGATTGGATAATCAGCTGAGTGTGGACACCTGCAATGGGAAGTGGCTCATCTGCTCATTGTTCCACACCTGTTATAAAAGAAGAGTTTGGTTCACTACTCGAAGCTAGACTGTGGTACTCTCGACTATTAGTAAACTCAGGCCAGTCTCAGATCAGTTTCATTTTCTTACTCTGTCTCATACTAATCATTGTCTCTTCTTGTCCAGTCATTCTGTAAGCATCGTGGGTGTTTGGGATGCATAGAAGAATCACTCCGGACACATTCTGGATCTGTTCATAACTTTTAGTGAGCTCTGCATGTAACATATACCAGTCTGCTCTAGCCACCCAGCTCCCGCTCTCTCACTCTTCTTCTCTCTCCTACATCAACCCTCTGCTATCTCCACAGCGCCCCCTAGCCTCACTACCGCTTCTGTAAGCTCACATATTCTATGTGCAACCAACAGCACAGGGCTGTACAGTGGCGTAGTGGTTAGCGCTTTTGCCTTGCAGCGAGAAGGTCCCTGGTTCGCGTCCCAGCTTTCCTGGGATCTTTCTGCATGGAGTTTGCATGTTCTCCCTGTGCATGCGTGGGTTTTCTCCGGGTACTCCGGCTTCCTCCCACAGTCCAAAAACATGCTGAGGTTAATTGATTATTCTAAATTGCCCGTAGGTGTGAATGTGTGAATGATTGTTTGTCCCTATATGTAGCCCTGCGACAGACTGGCGACCTGTCTAGGGTGTCCCCTGCCTTCGCCCGAGTCAGCTGGGATAGGCTCCAGCACCCCCCCCCCCGCGACCCTAGTGAGGATTAAGCGGTGTATAGATAATGGATGGATGGATGGAACCAACAGCACAAACACAATGAAAAATAAATGTCTAACATATTAAGTACATATTCATTTTCATTCTTACACATCCCCAGAAGTCTGAATCTGAATATCTGTCCAACTTTACCGAACTCGGGGCCACTACCACCCAAGGAGTGATATATTTAATTTTGAAAAAAGCACTTAACCATACTTAAAGCTTTAAGTGCTTTATTAACACGAAACTAAGAATTTTGTATTGTTTATGATCACAGGTTCTGTCTGAAAAGAAGTGGCATCATTTTAAATAGTGAAACCATACTAATAAAATGTCATGACCAACCAGTGTGCAATATTGTATTCCGCAAAAACAAAAAAACTGAATGCAGAATATTGTACAAAGAAATTCTACAGGCATTTTTCTTTCATCTAAATGTAAATCTTATCTTAACACAATGAATGTATTAACTTATTTATGTGTGTATGCATGTATTTATTTATTTATTTATTTATTACTGTTAACATATCAGAGTTCTGGGTGAGTTTTTCTTTAGATAGGCAAAGGCCATTTATTGATTACATATAGGCTATTAAATGTTTTTTTTTAAAACTATAAAGCATTTCTAAAAAATAATAAACAACTTAGGCATGTATTGAGTCACTAAAATACTGTACAGTATCGACCACATCAGCATGATTATAAGCATCTTCCATCTTCCATTTACTCTTGCAGCTCCGGGTGTTTTGAATTTCGGTTCGAGCGAGCTGCTGAACTTCCTAAAGACAGGCTGCTCACACAGTCGCGTAGACATACCTGTCTCAATGAACAGGTTTACCAGTGCTTCCTCTCGCTTGTGGTATTCTTGTGAGTTTACTGACCAGCAGCTATCAGGTCGCTGCTGGAAGCACTGGACAAGTGTTTTCTGTAATGTTGTCTCGGGTTGCACGATGTTGCCAGGCCAGGAATTGGACTGTGTTTCCGTCGAGGGGGGTCGGGCGTTCTCCCTCACCGCTTCAATGTAAGCTAGGTTAGCCTCCTTATGTGAACTTTTTAAATGCACTTTAAGATTCGTGGGGTTTTTACCTTTCAGAAATGCGCCACATATTTCACCACGTTCCACCACAAGGCACTTGCTGCTCTTATCTGACAGACAGTCATACTCAAAATAATCCCAAATAGGACTTTGGCGCTTTCTCCCAACTCTCGCTGCCATGATGCAGGTCATGGTGCAGACCCGCCTGTCTGTGGCCAGATGGACGGACGGCAACACGGAGACACAGACATGTCATATGATGTTCTGTTGTCTCCTGCTGACAGTTCACAAATACGAAAACTGCAGACAATTTCTCTATAATTTTAGTTACTTTTAGTTAGTTTTGTAAGGAGTCTATTACAGTTTCAGTTAGTTATCGTTTATTAATAAAGCTTTGTTTTTATTTTATTTCAGTTTACGAAAATGTTTTTTCATTTCTAGTTTTCGTTATTTTGTTAGTTTTCGTTAACGATTATAACCTTGTCTCTGAGAAGGAGGTACAACTGTACTCTGAGCTCCAGCTGGATTCACAGAGCAGTCTGGTGTGGCTGGTCTCAAGTACACATAGGGCCTTGCACCCTGACAGTGCAGTGAGCAGTGGGGGTCCAGGACCATGTGCTGGTGGTGTCAGTCCTGTAGGTGAAGGTGAACTCTTGTCGGCTGACCAGGCAGAGCGATAAGGTTTCAGGCAGTTATAGTGAATGACCTTAGGCTGAGCTCTAGGCTCTCGCTGAGCCACAAGTTCATAATCAACTCCAATGTTGTTTGTGCCTGAGTCAAGGCGTTGTAGCACTTTAAAAGGGCCAGTCCACTTCGGTGACAGCTTTTGTCTAGCAAGGACTGGCAGGTCAACCCACACTAAGTCACCTGGTTCATAGGCTGTATGCTTCATGTGACGATCACAGTACTGTTTTTGTCGAGCACCTGCTGCTTCAATGTGATGCGCAACAGAGTGAGTACCTGGGCTGACATGTGAGAGTCCCGGTGCTCCTCCCAGGAGGAGATCAGCAGGCAAACGGGCTTCCCTGCCATGGGTGAGGAAGAAAGGAGTGTGTTTGGTGGAGGAGTGGATGCGTGTGTTGTATGCCAATTCAACCTGTCGCAGGTGCTCATCCCATTTACCTCCTCTGGTGTACAGGTAATTTGCCAACTGATCCTGGTTCGATTTGCTCTTTCAACCATGCCATCTGATGATAAGGAGATGTCCTTCTTTTGTGTATGCCCAGCTGGGAACAAAGTTCTTTGATAAGATCTAAGTCGAATTGACAACCTTGGTCAGTGCGCAAGCTGTGAGGCACTCCGTGCTGGCTCATGTAGTCCTCAAACAAACATTTAGCCGACTTCCGGTGGCTTGGCGACCAAGATGGCGGTATAGAAAGTTGCTCCCACATCGGCAGAGATAAAAACCTCTTAACTCGACTTCTTAACCCGGTGAAAGCGGTTAAGACAAAATATAATGAGCGGGGATAAAATAAAAAAGAAGACAAAAGTCCTGTCTCAGAGTAATGAGGAGCCAGAAACACAAAAAGATGGCGACTCGACCAAAGCTAGCACAGGTGAATATGGCGACGGTGCAACAGATGGACCTTCACCTGCTTTCCTCGCCTCTCTTCGCCAGGTGGTGGGTGAGGTTATGGCTGAGAGCATAATGGACCTTAAACTGGAAATGAAAAAAGAACTGGTGCAGGTCCGACTTAGTTTACGAGATGACATGAAAGCCCACATGGACGAGCTAACTAACGAAATTAACCAAAAACTCAAAGCTGCCACGGACAACACAGAAGAGGTCACTGAACATTTGGGAGGAATGGAGGAGAGCATGGCAGGGAGAGAGAAATTGGATAATGGAGTGAGGGACACTCTCATCCAGCTGCTTAACAACCAAAAATCACTTCAGGCTAAGGTCACCGATTTGGAAGGGCGCTCCCGACATAATAATATACAGATTTATGGCATCCCCGAAAATGTGGAGGGCTCCTCCATGCAGTGTTTTGTGGAAAACTTGATCCAGTCAGAGCTGGGGGACATTTTGATTTCATGCACGGAGAAGAGCCTGGGAATTGAGAGAGCACATAGGACCCTAGCCCCTCCACCGGCGGCGGTGCTCCCTCGCGCTCGACGGTGGTTCGGTTCTCACGGTTTACAGTTAAAGAGAAGGTCCTGCAAGCTGCTTGGAAGAAAAAGATTCACGTTCAGGAGATGCGATTGTTCTTTGATCACGACTATGCTGAAGCTGTACAGCGGAGGAGGAAGGAATATATTCTGATTAAACAAGCACTGAAAGGAAAAGGGATCTGCTTTCAGACCCCTCTAAGCCGAATGCGTGTGCACTTTGACTAGGGTACAGTCATGTGTAACAGCCCAGAGGAAGCAGTGGCAGATCTGAAAAAGCGGGGCTTTACCGTTGGACCCATACCAGCGAGCAGATCCAAAGACATCACCATGGAAACCATTAACAAACTCCTGCCTTGGAACACAGTGAGTAAGCGACGCACGGGGACTGGACACGACTACCAGGAAAGTATACGGGAGAAGCTCAGAGGATTCCAGAGGCTCAACGGAGAGGACGCAGAGTGATGGATGAGTAATGTGTTTGTCACTTCCTACATTTAAGGGAATCTGTCATTGCTTTCCTCTTTTCTGACTTAACATAAACATAACAGCTCACCGTAAGATCCTCCCCCCGGTATATTGAAATAACTTGCCGAAGCTAACAATCTACCACCTCTTTTTTCTTTCTTTTTGGTCTGCTGAGGGGCCCCACTTTGTGGCTATCTCTCCCTCCACACAGAGAGGTAACAGGGAACTCTGATTTGGAAGCTCTGTTATGTTTTCTTGTTGTTCTGGTTCTAGGTTCTGTGAAAGTTCTATCTTGTTGTTTTTGTTATTTGAGGTCTGGGCCTGGGATTCTATAGGTACAGGGAGAAACGCTCAAAAAATGTATTACATATGCAGAACTATAATATACAGTCACTGAAAGTCAATGGTGTTAACAGCCCCATTAAAAGAAGTAAGCTGATTGCCAAGTTGAAACGGGAAAAAATAAATGTGGCTTTCTGGCAAGAAACACATTTGTCCAATGCAGAACATGAGAAATTGGGCTTTAGAAACTCCTTTTTCTCTTCTGATAGAACAGAAAAGAAACGAGGAACTGCTATCTTGATCTCAAATTCTGCTTGTTTCGAACTTATTTCCGAACACAAAAATAAAGAGGGTAGATTTGTTCTAGTAAAGGGCAAATTAGAACACAAAGAGGTTACTTTATGTAACATATATGCCCTCCCAAATAGTGATTTTGACCTTTTTTTTAAAGAAAATATTCAGTCTGATTGCCACTGAAATCTGTGGTACCCTTATATGTGCAGGGGACCTTAACATACTTTTGAACCCTAAACTAGATTCACCTAACAGACAGAGAAAAGGCAATTCCCTTGAAAAACAAGTAATTAGGCTACTGGAGGAATTAGGATTAATTGACATATGGCGACATTTACACCCATTTCATAGAGAATTCACTTTCTATTCCGCAAGACATAATATTCAGTCAAGAATTGATTATTTCCTCATGTTTAAAAAAGACTATCATAAAGTGAAGGGTTGTAAAATTGGACAGAGGGACATTTCTGACCATTCTGGTCTAAACCTGAAATTGCATCTGGAGGGGAGATCAAAAACTACACTTTGGAGATTGAACACAGGTATGCTAAACAGCGACACGTTTAAAAGCGAAATGAGGGACAAATTGAAAATATATTTGGAATATAATGATAATGGAGGTCAGTCCTGCCATCCTATGGGACACGGCCAAGGCATATCTTAGAGGGGAAATCAGCAAGTTTGAAAAAGATAAAAGCTAAAAAGCTGTTAGATTTGCAAGATCAACTAAAGAAACTGGAGCAAGCTCACAGCACTAATAGCGACCCTACTATACTTGAACAAATGAGATCAGTTAAACAGGAGCTTGACAAAAGCTATAGTGAAAAAATTGAAAAAAAAAAAACTTAGACATATGAAACAGAGGTACTATGAAGCAGGGTCCAAAGCATCCAAATTACTTGCATGGAGACTTAGGAAGTTCCTTCCTAAGTCTCCATGCAAGTAATTTGGATGCTTTGGACCCTGCAGTATCTTCTATTCATAAAATTAGAGATCCTTTAACTAATAAGATAACTTCCAGACTGGAAGGAATTCAGGAAGCCTTCGTATCGTACTACAAATCATTATATACACAACCAGATAAGACAGACGAACTGACAATCCAAGATTTTCTTGACTCATTGGACCTCCCTTGTATTGGTAAACATCAAAATGAAAAACTTACATCTGAAATCTCAATAGAGGAAATAGATCATGTAATTTCAGGTCTTAGATCGAATAAATCCACAGGTTGTGATGGATTCCCCTCAGAATGGTTCAAGAACATGAGAGAACCACTGCTTCCTTTGCTAAAAGCATCATTCAATTATACCCTGAAAGACGGGGCCTCCCCACCATCATGGAAAGATGCGTTTATTTCAGTGATACCCAAGAAGGACAAAGATAGAATGGACTGTAAAAGTTACAGACCAATCAGTGTCCCAAACACTGACTATAAAATATATGCAGCCATATTACCTAAACAATTGGAAACAGTAATGCCATCTCTGATAGATGAAGATCAGACAGGCTTTACAAGGAACAGGCAGACACACGATAATATAGGAAGAGCCCTCCATATAATCGACTACATCTCTAAAGAGAAAATCGGAGCGGTCCTTCTCAGCCTTGATGCTGAGAAGGCCTTTGATTCAGTTGGCTGGGACTTCTTATTTCAAGTAATGACCAGATTTTGTACATCATTCATACAAAGTATAAGAACAATCTACTCCTCCCCAACAGTAAGGATTCAAATTAACGGAAGCCTCTCAAATCCAATAAGATTGCAGCGAGGATGTAGACAGGGCTGTCCACTCAGTCCATCACTTTTCAATCTTTTCATTGAACCATTGACTCAAGCTATTAGAGAAGATAATGCTCTTGAGGGCATACATATAGGAAGTGTAGAGAATAAAATGTGCCTATATGCGGACGACGTATTGATAACACTCCAAAAGCCTGAATCGGGTGTCCCACTGTTTATGAACATCTTGGAGATGTATGGAAGATACTCTGGTTATATACTTAATGTCCAAAAAACCCAAGTTTTAACTTTTAATTACGTCCCCTCACAAGAACATAGGGATGAGCATAGATTTGACTGGCATCAGACACGCATTAAGTACCTGGGTGTTTTTTTTAACAAAGGACCTGTCACAGCTGTATGACGCCAACTGTAAGCACATTAATAGGAAGATATACGAGGACCTGGATAGATGGGACCTGCTCCCCCTTGACCTTGGCAGCAGAATAAGGACAATTAAAATGAATATTCTCCCCAGACTATTATACTTATTTACTGCACTCCCAGTAGAGGTGCCTCTTAAACAGTTTAGGGATTGGGATAAACACCTGTCTAGATTCATTTGGAATAATAAAAGACCCAAAGTGAGATACTCAACACTACAGCTGCCTGGGGAGAGGGGGGGCATGTCCCTACCCTGCTTCAGAGATTACTACTTATCGGCCCAGTTGAGACCTTTGGTATGTTGGTGCAACCCAGCCTATGTGCCAAAATGGAAAGACATTGAATTATCTTTAATGGATATACCTATACAGTCAGTAGTGGGATGTAACAGAACTAATGAGGTGTTTCAATTACATAATCAATTTGTTGTTTTCTCTGTGAGGACATGGTTACAGGTGGTCAAGAGGTTTGGGCTGCAGAGGGAGATGACAGGCTGGCTGCTGCCAGGCTGAGATAGTGCCCTCTCCCTCTTCCTCCGCCCCTTTTTCCTTTTTTAGGATTCAGCAGTGCAGTGGCTGCAGCAGGTGATCCTCATCATTAATCATCATCAGCCTGGAGCAGGAACAGGTGGTCTCTGCCAATCAAGTCCCTCTCCCAACACAATATAGTCTGACGCCATTCACCTCTCTGTGCCGGATCGTGACACCACCAGTAACAGTCAGTCCTCATACTCAAAATCTTAGTATGCATTCTCAAATTGCTTTTAGTAATTCTGGTTGTCCTCCTCCGTTTTAGTTCCACCTGTTCCTGCTGGTTCCCATGGGCTCCATCGTCAGCTCCAGTTCTGGTGCCCCTCTGCGTCCAGGAATTCACTCATCTGTGTTGTTTCCACCTCTTGGTGTCCTTCCGCACCGTCCTGCCGCAGCATCTGGACAACCACCACCTGGACACCGGCCTGCCAGCCCAGAACAACGCACCTCCACAGTTAATTACCTAGTCCGAGCATCTCATAGTAGTTTTTGTGAGTTAATTCAAGTTTCGCAGTTTCTCGTACTCGTTAGTTTCCTGGCTTAGTTCCTAGTTCTTGTAACCGAGTGAATTTGAGTCATCTTTCTTGCCTGGGTGTTACCCAACGTGAGTTTGAGTTTTGTAGTGAATCCTCCTCGCCAATAGTAGTCGTCATAGGTTGGCAATCTGTTTTCGTTGATGTACTTCCTGTTTTAGTTCTCCGTTACGATTTATAATACCTCTAAGTTTTTGTAAATAAACCCTTTATTGCATTCAGAATTTGTCTGTTCATTTCCTGCGCTTGAGCCATTCAGAACCCGTAACATTACAATCCGGCCATCAACATGAGCTCAGCAGGAAATGAAACAGTTACAGACGGAGCTTCCGGGCTAACGCTTCAGGAAGCCCTGTCTAGTTTAGACGCGGCTCTCAGTCAGCACGACACAACGCTGTGTTCACTTTCTTCTAGTAATTCTGCGATGTATAAACAGCTCGCAACTCTCACAGAGCAAGTTAATCAACTTTCTACTCAGACCACACCGATCGTGCCTGCAGTTAATTCGACAGCCGTTAAGGAACCGCATGCACCCACTCCTGAACGATACAGCGGAGATTTTGATACTTGTCAGGCTTTCCTAACACAGGTTCCTCTAGTTTTTGAATTGCAGCCTCATTCTTACTCTTCGGGGCTGCACAGTGGCGTAGTGGTGAGCACTTTCGCCTTGCAGCGAGAAGATCCCTGGTTTGCGTCCCAGCTTTCCCGGGATCTTTCTGCATGGAGTTTGCATGTTCTCCCTGTGCATGCGTGGGTTTTCTCCGGGTACTCCGGCTTCCTCCCACAGTCCAAAAATATGCTGAGGTTAATTGATCATTCTAAATTGCCCGTAGGTGTGAATGTGAGAGTGATTGTTTGTCTGTATATGTGGCCCTGCGACAGACTGGCGACCTGTCTAGGGTGTCCCCTGCCTTCGCCCGAGTCAGCTGGGATAGGCTCCAGCCCCCCCGCGACCCTAATGAGGATTAAGCGGTGTACACATAATGGATGGATGGATTCTTACTCTTCTGATAGAGCCAAGATAGCTTACTTAATTGGGTTATTAATCGGAGATGCTCGAGACTGGGGAACTGCTGTGTGGAGACGTCAAGGGCCTTTAATGCAATTCTTACACGGCTTTTGTGGATGAAATGCAGAAGAATTTTGATCATCCAGTCAGCGGCAGAGATGCTGCCACCAGGCTTGGAACTATTCAACAAGGAAACCGCAGTGTGGCTGAATACGCACATGAGTTCAGGACTCTGGCAGCAAAAGTTGACTGGAATGATTCGGCATTGAGAGGCGCGTTCTACCATGGCTTAAGTGAGATCTTGAAAGATAGACTGATGTTAAGAGATGAACCAGTTTCGCTAGACCTCTGGATTGCCCTCGCTATCAAGTTGGATAATCGCATGCGTGAGAGACAACGGGAGAAGAGAGCCCAAGCTTCGGTTTGTTGTGCTCCTGCAACACTTGTCAGAAAACCAACTCCCCCTGAATCTACCATCAAGGAACCGGAGCCGATGCAACTTGGCCACGCAAAGCTGACTGCCCAGGAGAAGGAACACCGGAGAGAGGCTGGACTTTGCCTGTATTGTGGGGAGTCTGGTCATTTCATTGCTTCCTGCTCTCGACGGTCAGCAAAAGGGAAGGCTCACCAGTAAAAGGGGAGTTTCTGGTGGGCCGAGCGACAACATCTCCTCTACAACAACTCCAACTTCAGACCACGCTCTGCGGGGGTTCAGTATCTCTACCGGTGTCAGCTCTGGTGGACTCCGGGGCCGAGGAATGTTTTCTTGACACCAATTTGGTAAGACAGTTAGGTATTTCCACAGTTCCTCTTAGCCAATCGTTAGTTGCCTGTTCGTTAAATGGACTTTGTTTGGCTAAAGTAACTTGTAAAACTGTTCCCATAGACTTGCTTACTGCAGGTAATCACCGGGAGAAACTAGCATTTTGTGTTTTGGAACATTCTAATTCCCCAATGGTATTAGGTTATCCGTGGTTGGTTCAGCATAACCCCCAGCTAGACTGGAAACAGGGAAAGGTTTCTTCCTGGAGTGCAGCTTGTCACCAGAATTGTCTATCCTCTGCACTTTCACCATCTTGTTCTAAGGTCCCTAGTCCACCAGAGCCAATAAATTTAGAGACTATTCCTTCTCAATATCATGACCTGGCTCCAGTATTTAGCAAGGAACGTGCGCTGGCACTTCCCCCTCACCGTCCCTACGATTGTGCAATATAACTATTGGATGGGGCCACCTTACCCTCTAGCTGCCTCTATAGTCTTTCAAAGCCAGAGCAAGAAGCCATGGAGAATTACATTCGAGACTCGTTGGCAGCAGGGATAATTAGGCCTTCCTCCTCTCCTGTTGGCGCAGGGGTTTTTTTTGTGGACAAGAAGGATGGCTCGCTGAGACCCTGTATTGACTTCCGGGGACTGAATAATATAACTGTTAAAAACTCTTATCCTTTGCCTCTCATGGAGTCAGCTTTTACCCCTCTTCAGGGAGCTAATATTTTTACCAAGCTCGATCTTAGAAACGCTTATCATTTGGTTCGTATCAGAGAAGGAGATGAATGGAAGACGGCTTTTAATACACCTTTAGGGCATTTTGAATATCTGGTGATGCCCTTTGGGCTCACTAATGTCCCTGCTGTCTTTCAGAATCTCATCAATGATGTGCTTCGGGATATGATTAACCGCTTTGTTTTCGTATACCTGGATGACATTCTGATTTATTCCCAGAACCTGGAGGAGCACATTGGCCATGTCCGACAAGTGTTGGAGAGACTTCTGAAGAATCGGCTTTTTGTTAAAGCTGAAAAGTGTGAGTTTCATGCTTCTACTGTCACCTTTCTTGGATATGTTATTTCCCCAGGTCAGATCAAAATGGACCCAGGGAAATTGTCTGCAGTCCTCAACTGGCCTGTACCAGAGAATAGGAAACAACTCCAACGCTTCCTCGGATTTGCTAATTTCTACAGGAGGTTCATTAGAGACCACAGTAAGGTAGCAACTCCTCTCACTGCACTAACCTGCACGAACAGGTTGTTTAAATGGTCGCCGGAGGCTGAGCAGGCGTTTTCAGAGTTGAAACGTCGGTTCACTACGGAACCTATCCTCACCAAGCCAGATCCTGCACGTCAGTTTATTGTTGAGGTAGACGCCTCCGATACTGGTGTTGGAGCAGTTCTTTCTCAACGTTCTCCTGTGGACCAAAAACTTCACCCTTGTGCCTTTTTCTCACGGCGTCTTTCTCCTGCTGAATGGAATTATGACATAGGGAATAGAGAATTATTAGCTGTTAAACTGGCACTAGAAGAATGGGGTCATTGGCTGGAGGGAGCTGAACAGTCATTTATTGTTTGGACAGATCATAAAAATCTGGAATATGTCAAGTCTGCCAAAAGGCTTAATTCGCCACAGGCACGTTGGACTTTGTTTTTTGGATGGTTTAACCTTGCTCTTTCTTATCGCCCCGGTTCTAGGAATATAAAACCAGATGCTCTCTCTTGCAAGTTTTCCCCCACAGAGGAGGTCCAGGATCTGGATTACAGATTACCGAAGGCCTGCCTGGTTGCTACGTTAACCTGGCAAATAGAAGCGGACGTGCTTCAGGCCCAAAGACAGCATCCGGATCCAGGTAATGGTCCTAGTGGTAAAATGTTTGTCCCTAACCCTGTCCGTCCTCAGGTCCTTCAATGGGGACACGCATCACAGATCGCTTGCCACCCGGGGACTAGCCGGACATTGGAAGTACTTCGCCAGAAGTTCTGGTGGCCAACGATGGAGGCAGATGTCAGGGAGTTTGTTGCTGCATGTACCACCTGTGCACGAAACAAAACCTCCAACCAGGCCAGCCCAGGACTTTTGCAGCCTCTACCGGTTCCTAGGCGTCCCTGGTCCCACATAGCGGTTGACTTTGTTACTGTACTGCCAGCCTCCCAAGGTAGCACAGTCATACTTACCATTGTTGACTGTTTTTCTAAAGCAGTGCATTTTGTTCCAATGCCCAAGCTTCCAACAGCCAAAGAGACTGCGTACGCATTGATCCAGAATGTTTTCCGCCTCCACGGGATTCCTATGGACATTGTTTCTGACCGTGGATCTCAGTTTACCTCATAAGTTTGGAGGGCATTCGGTAATGCTCTGGGAGCCAAGGTCAGTCTCACCTCGGGATATCATCCCCAGTCAAATGGACAAACTGAGCGTACCAATCAGACCCTTGAAGTTTTTTTACGATGTATGGTTTCCGAGAACCCCACCTCGTGGTGTGAAAGACTTCCTTGGATAGAGTACGCTCATAATTCCATGTCTAATGCTTCTTCTGGACTATCCCCATTTCAGTGCTCTCTAGGCTACCAGCCTCCCCTGTTCCCTTCCCAGGAGCAGGAGATCAACATCCCCTCTGTTCAGGCCTTGATTCGTCGGATGCAAGGCACCTGGAGGCGGGCACAACAGGCCCTTCTACGTTCTACTCGGACGATGGAGATCCAGGCCAATCGTCATCGCAGACCAGCTCCTACTTATCAGCCGGGTCAGAGGGTCTGGCTACAGGCCAAGGACATTCCTCTCCGAACCGAGTCCAAGAAACTGGCTCCTCGGTTCATCGGCCTGTTTGAAGTGGATCATATGGTCAATCCCAGTTCGGTATGTCTTCGATTACCTCCTTCCATGAAAATTCACCCCACGTTTCACTAATTAAGGCTGTTTTGGAGAGTGCTCTGGCCCTCCCTGTCCGTCCCCCTCCTCCACCCAGGGTCATTGACGGTGCACCTGCCTACACGGCGAGACGTTTGCTGGACGCTCGTCGACGTGGCAGGGGACTCCAGTTCCTAGTGGACTGGGAGGGTTATGGTCCAGAGGAGAGGAGCTGGGTCCCTCGAAGTCGGATAATTGACAAGACCTTGATTTCGGATTTTTTCCAATACCATCCGGACTACCCTGTTCGGGAATCTGGACTTTCCTGTAGAGGGGGGGGATACTGTCAGGCTGGCTGCTGCCAGGCTGAGATAGTGCCCTCTCCCTCTTCCTCCGCCCCTTTTTCCTTTTTAGGATTCAGCAGTGCAGTGGCTGCAGCAGGTGATCCTCATCATTAATCATCATCAGCCTGGAACAGGAACAGGTGGTCTCTGCCAATCAAGTCCCTCTCCCAACACAATAGTCTGACGCCATTCACCTCTCTGTGCCGGATCGTGACACCACCAGTAACAGTCAGTCCTCATACTCAAAATCTTAGTATGCATTCTCAAATTGCTTTTAGTAATTCTGGTTGTCCTCCTCCGTTTTAGTTCCACCTGTTCCTGCTGGTTCCCATGGGCTCCATCGTCAGCTCCAGTTCTGGTGCCCCTCTGCGTCCAGGAATTCACTCATCTGTGTTGTTTCCACCTCTTGGTGTCCTTCCGCACCGTCCTGCCGCAGCATCTGGACAACCACCACCTGGACACCGGCCTGCCAGCCCAGAACAACGCACCTCCACAGTTAATTACCTAGTCCGAGCATCTCATAGTAGTTTTTGTGAGTTAATTCAAGTTTCGCAGTTTCTCGTACTCGTTAGTTTCCTGGCTTAGTTCCTAGTTCTTGTAACCGAGTGAATTTGAGTCATCTTTCTTGCCTGGGTGTTACCCAACGTGAGTTTGAGTTTTGTAGTGAATCCTCCTCGCCTATAGTAGTCGCCATAGGTTGGCAATCTGTTTTCGTTGACGTACTTCCTGTTTTAGTTCTCCGTTACGATTTATAATACCTCTAAGTTTTTGTAATAAACCCTTTATTGCATTCAGAACTTGTCTGTTCACTTCCTGCGCTTGAGCCATTCAGAACCTGTAACAGGAGATCAGGTTGTTGAGCTGGCCGTCATATGATCCACACTTCCTCCCAGCATCACAGGACCATAGATTTAAACAATGGGCTCAACGTGGCATCACACCTCTATGCCAAATGGTTAAAATGGGGAAATTTAATACTTTTGAGGGCTTATGTCAGTCAATTGAGTTAGGCAAAGAGGACTTTTATCGGTGCTTACAGATTCTTCTTTTTACTTCTTTTTACAAGAAATAGGGAGCACTGATTCAGTTGAACCCTCAAGAATAACACAGATATTTATTGATGCATATAATTCAGAAAATTCTAAAGTCATTATAGGCAAACTATATAAAGGTCTTATTTCAATGAACAAAAATTCAACTGTCTATATAAAGCAATGTTGGGAAAAAGATATTATAGTCCTAACAGATGAAGAGTGGCATCAAGCATGGTTAATCCAGTGTTCCACTACTAACTCCTTCTTTTGGAGAGATTTTTGCTGGAAAAATCTGATCTGCTTTTTTAGGACACCCTCCCAAAAATCCAAAACAACTGGGTCCCTGTGTTTTTGCAGGAGGGAGTGTGGATCGGCTTCAGCGGATCATGCCCATATCTTTTGGTTATGCCCACATATTCAGCCATTCTGGAAAGGAGTGGGACATTTATTATCAGAGACCCTGGATGTGAAATCAGATTTTTCTTTTACTTCCCTCTACTTGGGAAAAATCCCCAATGATCTCTGCAAAAGTGGCAAATACCTCCTGAAGATCTTTCTGGCTGCAAGCAAGAAAGCAATAACGAAGTGCTGGTTTCAGAGGACACCCCCCACCACTGCCCTTCTTATTAATATAATCAATTCCATTCACTCAATGGAAAAGATGACTTTCTCACTTAGGCTCCAGAAAGAGAAGGGGGATAAATACTGGGGAAAATGGGACTACCATAATCATTTGGACCCTTAACAACCCTGTCTTTTGTTCTCTATGTGAAAATTCATTGAAAAAAAATGTGCTTTGTACCTGTACCGTCTTGCCTTGGTGTACTGTAAGCTATTTTTCCCCAGACCTCACTTCTCTGTCTGTTTTTTTGGTTAATAAATAAAAAGTGAAAAAAAACAAAAAACCCAAACATTTAGCCACCCCGTAGTTGCTCATTGGTCAGGGAGTGCATACAAGTTGAGGTACTTAGTAAAATAATCTATCACAACAAGTACGTATTGATTACCGGCATGTAAGTGGCAGTTCAGTCAGGTCTACTGCAATTTTCTCAAAAGGCTTGGATGTGATAATGTTTTGCATAGAGGGGCCTGTTGGTGTGGTATTGGTGCTCTCCTAGCTTTACAGACGGTGCATTCAAGACACCACTGATTTATGTCAGGTGACATGTGAGGCCAATAGCATCTGATTTGAGCACTTTGCAATGTCTTTTGTGCACTGAAGTGACCAGACAGAATGTCCATGCAAAGTCTGAAAAACTTCCTTTTGTAAGCTATTTGGGACTGCAGTCTGTAAAACAGTGTCACCTGGTGGTGGTCTGATTTTGCGGCAAAGGAGACCATCAACAACAGTGAGTTTAGGGAACTCTCTCCAGTACTGTCTCATTACAGGTGAGCCTGCTGTAATGTGTGCGAATGGTCGTCTACTGTCAGTTAACACCCAGTGCCTGATTATTTGCAGGTGAAGATCAGCTGTTTGTGCGTGGATGACACGCTGTCAGTACATATTCAGAAGTGACATGTGCCTAGCTGTTGCTGCATTATCTGATGGAGGTGACTGCACTTGTGATAGAAAGTCTACAGCAGGTGAAACAGCGGATACAGACTCTGAGCAGGGCGCTGGCTCTGTAGCTTGAGTGTACGTGAGTGACTCTGGTTTTGTTTGGGTGTGGGTGGAAACACATTTCACCTGGGTAGTTGCAACTACTTGAGCAGCATCCTTAGCTGGCAGATGACCGCGAGACATGGATCAGCATTAGCATGTTTTCTGCCTTGTCTGTACTCAATAGTCCAGTCATATATATCAATCTCAAGCACCCATCTGGCTCTGCGACCCGTAGGATCACAATCCAAAAGTGGCGAATGGACCATATGATAGCCCACAGCTCCCTATCATACATAGGCCACCGTCTCTCTGTCTTTGTCAATACACAACTGCCATAGGCAATCACATTTTCCATGCCTTCTGCATTAACTTGTGACAGTACACATCCAATGGCTGTGTTAGAAGCGTCAGTGAAGAGTAAAAACTCACATGAGAAATCTGGATAGGAGAGGATGGGTGTGTGACACAGAGCATGGCAGAGTTTTTCAAATGCCATCTGTTCAACTTCAGTCCATACAAACATCCTTCCTTTCTGAGTGAGTGCGTGCAAGGGCTCTGACATTTTAGCAAACTGGTAGATGAAGCGTCGGTAGTAAGAGCATAGCCCTTAAAACGCTCCGACTTCAGTTGAGTTCTTAGGCAAAGGCCAGTTGCTTACTTTTTCAATGTTTTTGGGGTCAGGTTTCAGTCCTTCAGATGAAACATGTCCCAAGAATGATACTTCCTGCTGAGCAAAGCTGTATTTTGAGGGTTTGAGTTTCAGATTGGCAGCTCTGAGGCAGTCGAACACCATCCATCCATCCATCCATTATCTATACACCGCTTAATCCTCACTAGGGTCGCGGGGGGGGGGGCTGGAGCCTATCCCAGCTGACTCGGGCGAAGGCAGGGGACACCCTAGACAGGTCGCCAGTCTGTCGCAGGGCCACATATACAGACAAACAAGCACTCACACACTCACACCTACGGGCAATTTAGAATCATCAATTAACCTCAGCATATTTTTGGACTGTGGGAGGAAGCCGGAGTACCCGGAGAAAACCCACGCATGCACAGGGAGAACATGCAAACTCCATGCAGAAAGATCCCAGGTCCGAGCTGGGACGTGAACCAGGGATCTTCTCGCTGCAAGGCGAAAGTGCTAACCACTACGCCACTGTGCAGCCCTGCAGTCGAACACCTCTCGCAACTGCTGAAGGTGGAGAGAGAAGCTGGGGCTGTACACAATAATGTCATCAAGATATACGAGACATGTTTTCCATGTGAGGTCTTGTAACACCAGCTGCATAAGATGTTGAAAAGTGGGAGGTGCATTTACCAGGCCCATCGGCATCACATGGAACTGGTAGTGTCCTCTGCTGGTGGTGAATGCTGTCTTTGCTTTATGTTGCTCCTCGAGTTGCACTTGCCAGTATCCTAATGAAAGATCCATCATTTTGAACACGGCTGAGCCTCTGAGTTCATCCAAGGTGTCATCTGGGTAGAGGGTGTGCGTCTTTAATAGTGACTGCATTTAAGCCTCTGTAATTAACACAGAAAGTGTCCAGAACAGTCTGGAGTGGCACTAAGGCACGCTAAAACAAACAAGTCCAAAACCAAATCAGACCAAAGGTCAGTTCAAAAAGGCTGGTCAAAAACAAAACTTTCCAAGGCAAGCAGGCAAGGCACACAAGGCCATTCCAGAGGACAGCCCGGGTGCTGGACGGGCAGACGAGGCCGTTCCGGAGGACGGCCCGGGTGCTGGACGGGCAGACGAGGCCGTTCCGGAGGACGGCCCGGGTGCTGGACGGGCAGACGGAACCCCTCGGGAGGCCGGCGACGGAGGAGACGGAACCCCTCGGGAGGCCGGCGACGGAGGAGACGGAACCCCTCGGGAGGCCGGCGACGGAGGAGACTGAACCCCTCGGGAGGCCGGCGACGGAGGACGACACGGGGAGGCTGTCAGCTGACACGGGCTCAACAGTCTCTGGGCCGGCGACGCTGTCAGCTGACACGGGCTCAACAGTCTCTGGGCCGGGGAGGCCGTCAGTTGACCCGGGCTCAACAGTCTCTGGGCCGGGGAGGCCATCAGCTGACACGGGCTCAACAGTCTCTGGGCCGGGGATGCTGTCAGCTGACACGGGCTCAACAGTCTCTGGGCCGGGGACGCTGTCAGCTGACACGGGCTCAACAGTCTCTCGGCCAGGGGATTGGTCAGCTGACCCGGGCTCTACATTCTCTCGGCCAGGGGATTGGTCAGCTGACCCGGGCTCTACAGTCTCTCGGCCAGGGGATTGGTCAGCTGACCCAGGCTGGTTCGAGGCAGAGTCGACAACGTCGATCCGCTCGGGAACTGAGGCGGAGGCGGCGTGGTCGACCCGCTCGGGAACTGAGGCGGGTGAGGCGGCGTCGACCCCCTCGGAGACGGGTGAGACGGGTGAGGCGGCGTCGTCGACCCCCTCGGAGACGGGGGAGGCGGCGTCGTCGACTGCCTCGGAGACGGGTGAGGCAGCGTCGTCGACCCCCTTGGGACAGGCGGAGATGAAGCACTGATGCGCCGGGACCTCAGCGACGCTCGGCGGCGGGACCTCTGCGGCGCTCGGCGGCGGCGGGACCCCTGCCACACTCGGCAGTGGCGGGACCCCTGCGACGCTCGGCGGCGGCGGGATCCCTGCGACGCTCGGTGGCGGCGGGACCCCTGCGATGCTCGGCGGCGGGACCTCAGCGACTTCTCGGCGGTGGGACCTCATCGACGCTTGGGAGCGGTGAGGTCGGGGAGCCGGGGAGCGGCGAGGTCTGGCGTCCTCTAGAGCCACGCTTCCTGTGGCGAGGCTTCCTCACAGGTGGCTCAATTGACGGCTGGGGGGCAGGTTCTGGGAGGTTGTTGGGTGGTGAGGGAGAAGTGCTAACTAGGTTTGAAATGAGTGGGGAACTTACTGGCAGAGTAGCAAGAGGGTGGCTAACTGATGGAATAGCAGGAGGGTGGCTAACTGACGGACTAGCTGGAGGGTGGCTAGCTGACAGACTAGCTGGAGGGTGGCTAGCTGATGGACTAGCAGGAGGGTGGCTAACTGGATGTGTTAAAGACTAGAGAGGTGTCAGATGGGTCAGAGGGGGGTCTACAAACTCAAAAACAAAGTCAGGCAGAGAGCGAAGGAGCCAGGGCTTTTGGGCAATTTCACTGTGTGCCAGCGATGCCAGCAGTTTTGCTGAGGATCTGTTGCCCCCTTCCACAACCCATAAAAGCGGGCAAGGGAATTTAACAGGTCGTTATACTCTCTGACTCAAACAGGGTCTTGTGGAGAAACGGAAGTCTGGGGCTGACTACTGTGGTAACAGTCCAATCCAAGGGCCCTGTCCAACAAAAATGAGCACAAGGTGCTGGAAGAAATGCTGATGTGGGGTGACTGAGGCCTTTTATTACGGGACCTACGCCGTCCCTTAGGTGGTGTTTTAAAAGCGAGTCGGGTCTCCAAGAAAGGAGACTCCTGGGCATAGTCCACGGTCTCTAGAGGGGTTCAGGATCTGAAAGGAACTGAACTGGAGCTACTGTGCCCAAACAACTTAAACCAAATTGCAACTGAGCTCTGTGTCTGCTGGGTTCTGTCCTGGCCGGATCATACTGTTAAGGAGGGAGCTGGGGAACCCAGGCGCAGACACAGAGAGACTGTCAGAAATGTGATTTAAGGAAAGGCTTTATTACACCGGAGAACTAAAACAATACATAAAAAGAGAAGATCACAAAACTGAACTAACAAAACTAAGCAAAGGAGGGGTACTTACAAAATGGGGGAACTGAACAGAAGGGGTAGGGAAGCAGGCTCAGGAAATCTGGGGTGAACGGAGACGAGACTGGAGCTAATGGCTGGAGATAAAAACAGGGCTAGCGAGAGTCTGAAAGAAGACTGAGTGCAAGTGAGGGAAATCCAGAGGAGGGGAAAACAGAGTTCAAAAGTCCATGAGCTCAGAGTCCATGAGGGCGTGTGGGTCAATGATCCGGCGGAGAGTGAATGAACGGACAGAGCTTAAATAGGTGCAGCTGAGGTGGAGAACAGGTGAATGGTGTGAACTGATTGCTGCAGCTGAAACTCATTGTAGCAATCAGCAAAACAGAGTGCAGGCAGGTGAAGCAGGGAGAGCAGGAGGGCGAGAGACAGGGAGAGAGAGAGAGACATGAGGGAGAGGTGACAGACAGAGCCAAAGAGACAGGACAAAACAGAAACGGATCAGGACCCAAGGGAGAAAGGAGGAAAAAATGGGGAAAAGGAGGAAGAAAGGCAGAGGCTGGAGCAGGATCATAACAGTTTGCTAAACACATCCTGGTAAGCTGCAAGTAAGTCATGGGGGTCAGACCTCTCTGATGCTGTTAAATCTCCACACGTCAGATCATATGGCAGTTTAGCTGGCTGTGTGTTTTTAGGTGGCAAACTGTATGGACTGGGGGCTGTACAGTGGCGTAGTGGTTAGCGCTTTCGCCTTGCAGCGAGAAGGTCCCTGGTTCACGTCCCGGCTTTCCCGGGACCTTTCTGCATGGAGTTTGCATGTTCTCCCTGTGCATGCGTGGGTTTTCTCCGGGTACTCCGGCTTCCTCCCACAGTCCAAAAACATGCTGAGGTTAATTGATTATTCTAAATTGCCCGTAGGTGTGAATGTGCGAGTGATTGTTTGTCTATATATGTAGCCCTGCGACAGACTGGCGACCTGTCCAGGGTGTCCCCTGCCTTCGCCCGAGTCAGCTGGGATAGGCTCCAGCCCCCCCCCCCCCCCCCCCCCGCGACCCTAGTGAGGATTAAGCGGTGTATAGATAATGGATGGATGGATGGACTGTATGGACTGTGTCAGGGAAAAGCCCAGCTTATATGACACCTGCAGAGAGAATCAAAAAAGGAGTCAGAGACATCGATTTCTTTGTACAAAGGGCACCCCACTCAGAGCAGAGATAAAGCGCGCTGAGCAGTTCCTTGTTCCTTTATTTATAACAAACATACAATAGTGGGTGTGAATGTCTGTTGTAGGAGGAACTGGTCCTCATGTGGGTGTGTGTAAGCATATGGAAAAGTACTAAGACAGTCAGAATGGAGAGCTACTAAAGCGATTAAGTAAAGACAAAATAATTGATAAAATAATTGCTACAGCATATGGATTACTCAAGCATATAGGGCGTGTATGATCATGTGAACATTTAATTTTCTCCTAACAGACTGGTGGACATGTTACAAACAGGGGCTGAATCATTAATTATTTCAGTATCAGACACTGTGGTAAACTGTCCCAGCTGCATACCTGAATGAAGTACATGTCCATGTGTAGGGTTGATGATGCATGCAACACTACGTCCATTTTCAGCAGTGGAGAGTGTGCGTGCAACTGCAGTGCTTTCCATCTCCAGATGGCTGAGCTCAAGACAGCCGCTGTAGCTGCCTGATAGGCTTGTATTAACAACAGGAGGAATTAGTACAACTTTGCAGATTATCTCAGAGCGTGGGGGAACAGTGATGCTCTCTGTTATCTGTGCTGTGCAGCTAGTGGGTGCCAGTTCACTTTTCCTGAGCAGGGGCAAAACGTCACCAATGTGACACAGTTCATTTCCCATGTCCAAAATCACACCATGAGGAGTGCGGAAGTCACAGACTAATATGAAGACTTGGTTGAAATTTCTGATAACTTGTACCTCATGCTGAAATGTTTGACATCCGAGTTTAAAGGTGATGTCTATCATGGCTAAAGTGTCCCAACTATCGCCAGTAACAGTTTCTGATATGATGAACTTCTTCTTTCGAGGCTTTTTCTTTTGAGGGGATTGAAATTTTTGTCTCTTCACTAATAAATGAAATAGTGGCACCTGAGTCTAACATGATGTGCATGTCACTGCCTTCAAGAATTCCATTTACAAGGGAGGTGAAGTATGTATTCACAGCAATTTCGGTGTTGTCACTTGTTGTTTCACTAAGGCAGACACCTGGGGCCTCGGGAGAAACAGCTGATGGGCACCCCACATCACCAGCTAATGGGCGTCTGCCTGATGAAGTCTTCCAGGATCTTTGTAATTGCTCTTGGTGGGATACTTTGGCCCTTTTTCCTCATACTGCTGGAATGAGACATGTTTGGGATGAGGACTTGGGCTTCGGCGGTGATGGTCATAGGTGGGGTCTGTGGGGATAGGTGTGCCTACCTCTCCTTTCCTCATAAGGGTTAAAGGCATGATCTGAGTAGGAGTATTCCCTGTAAGGTGTTTTATATCTGTCAGGTTCTCTGTTGGTGTAGTCTTGAGAGCGGTGAGTCACCTGAGGAGGATAGCGTTCTGGTGAAGAATATTGAGCACGTAAATATCGGTTTGGGGACTGTCCATAACCAGACCTCCCTGCATTTCTGTATCTATCAGGACTCATCCTGTAAGGTGAGAGAGATCATGGAGAATGCGCATGCATTGTTCTGTCACGATGCTGCATGCTGCGGCGCTCATTCATTTTCAGTTTAAGGGCATCAAGGTCATTACTTAGGTCTTTGACCAAAGCAGTGAGGGTCTGGGCTACTTTTCTGAGTTCACTGTCATTTTCATGTACAGAATTAACAGTCTGTATAGGGCTCCCATGTTGAGCAACAACCGCTCAGCTTGGGAGGCAACATCAAAAGCCTCCTTAAAGGTTTTCACTCTTCTTTCATGACACTTGACTTGTAGCTCCTGATTCAGACCAGCAATGAAGCGAGACCTTTTCATATACTCTGTAGCGTTCTGTTCAAAGTCAGGGAATGATTCTTTAACAAGCTGACATACATCTGCAGCATAAACTTCTATTGCTTCATTGGGTAGTCTATGACAAGCATTTGGAATTATTTGGAATGATACAATTACATCCTTTTGGCCAAAAGCTGCCTGTAATCGTTTCGTTGTTTCAGCATATGAGCACTGAGTTTCCTGGGGCAGATTATCCCACACAATAAACAGTTCAGGTGGTAGTCTTGTCTGTAACTCAGCTGCTAACACTGTAGGCAGCTCCACACCACTGTCTTTGTAACTCTTTATAGTGGCGAGCCCATAGCTAAAAAGACTCACGGCCATCGTTGAGAAAAGCTGGTGGCAAAGGAATGCCTCGCAGGGCTCCCTGTGCGTGGCTGGACTGCTGCGCTCCCAAAGGGACTTCCTCGTTAGGCATGATGACTTTTCTTCCTCTTATATTACTTTCTTTAGCTTTCAAGCGGAGACAGGCGACCGAAACACAGTTTCTATACTCTCTGAAGCTCTCAAAACAAAAAAACACGGGTGGTTATGGCGAGTTAACTCACTTTACTGAAGGCTAATGTAGCGGCTAGCCCGGCTAACGTTAGCTTCTGGCATCAGAGACTTACTAAGTTAAGCAGCATCCCACTTGGCGAGCTTTCACAGCAGAAACATCCCACCGCTGCCACCAGTGTAAGCGTCGTGGATGTTTGGGATGCATAGAAGAATCGCTCCAGACACATTCTGGATCTGTTCATAACTTTTAGTGAGCTCTGCATGTAACATATACCAGTCTGCTCTAGCCACCCAGCTCCCGCTCTCTCACTCTTCTTCTCTCTCCTACATCAACCCTCTGCTATCTCCACAGCGCCCCCTAGCCTCACTACCACTTCTGTAAGCTCACATATTCTATGTGCAACCAACAGCACAAACACAATGAAAAATAAATATCTAACATATTAATTACATATTCATTTTCATTCTTACAATTCCATGCCACTCCCGTTGGATTACCTGCCTCACAATGCATTCCTCCCTCACCTGTCTGGATTTATGTCTGCCATCTCTCTCTGCAAGAGCAAGTTTCCAGCCGAAGACGCACACTCCCGGATTCCTCCAGCCATGTCAAACACTTCCTCTTCCTGTTTTCACTGACTGCTCTTCCCTTGTTGTTTTGACAGCTAAGTAGTTGGTTTTGTCTTGGTGTCAATATCTGATCGTGTGAAAATTCGCACTTTACGAAACGCATTGATGTTGCCAGATCCATAAGGTTGCCACCACATTAAAGTGTTCGTGTAGCTTGATTCTGCCATTACCTGTTGCCGTGACGTGTACATGTATGTATATTGTGTGTAGCATTTATTGTGCAGTGAGCGTTTAGAGTCACTCTTGTAAATATGTAGTCAATGTACCTTGCCTAGCCTGGTGTTACCTGGTCTTGGTTAGTCCCTGCATTGAAATAAATTGTATCTGGCGATCAATTCTGAATTATTTCACGCTTAGCATTCTATTACAGCCCCTCGTAGGCTTCCATAGATTCTCTGTGCTTCACTCCCTGCTTGTGTAATTCCCCTACCAGTCATTTAGTGTCGACCCTTCCCCACTTCCCCGAACATTTCTATTTGGGTGTACTCTGAGTTTGTGTGAATAAATTGTCAAATTTTTACTCTGTGTTCATCGTGCCTCTTTGTCTGCACCTGGGCCTCTGCCCTTTCCGTAAAAGTACAGTCAGGTCATCATGAACCCAGCAAACAGTGAGACTGGCGCTGACCATGCCACCTCAGGTCCTAGCCTTCCAGCATGCCATTACCCATCAAACAGCATTGCTGGGAGACCATGAACAACTGCTGTGCAATTTAGTTGATAACAATCATGCTTTACTAAATCAAGTGTAAAAATGAACTAGCAAGGTTTGTAGTCTTTGTATTCAGGTCACTCAAATTGCTAGCCCCACAGTAGCCCAAGTAAAGCTTACTTTGTCCTCTTCCGCCAGACCGGCAGTTTATAGTTCCAGGTCAGCTACTGCTCAGCTTATGAGATAACCGTTTGTGCTGGTTCCACATCATTATGAAGGAGACTTAAGCTTTTGTTAGGCTTTTTGAAACCAACTCTCCCCTGTTTTCAAGATGCAGCCCCTTTCCTATTCCTCTGATCATTTTTGTATTGCGTACCCACTCAGTTTGTTAAAAAGCACCACTAAGGATTTCTGCCTCCCACTGCTGGAGAAACCAGTCCCTCAATATAACGGCCCTCGTGGACTCCGGCAAGGAAGGAAGTTTTATCAACAGCAACCTTGTGCAACAGTTACAGCTCACCACTGAACCTCTCTCATCCCCACTGGAAGCAAGAGCCCTGAATGGACTTCACCTCACTCATGTTAGTCATTAGACAGTCCTGTCATGCCACGTGCCTCTGCTCTGCCCTGATGCCTGCTGCTACAACCACTACTAGTCCCCCTAAAGAGGTTGACCTTTCCTGAGTTCCACAGGCTTATCATGATTTAGCCCAAGCATTCAGGAAAGACTATGTATTGACACTTCCCTCACATAGACTCTATGATTGTATCATAGACCTGCTTCCTGGAGGCACCCTGCCCAGCTGTTGCCTCTATAACTTGTCCAAGCCCAAGAGCCTGGCCATAGAGAATTATATCTGGGACTCGCTGGCAACAGGCATAATCCATAACTCGTCTCCCCCCAAGTTACAGATTATGTCCCCAGCCACACCACGCACCTCCTCCGCATGCTCATCTGACCGCTCTCCCCTTATTATTTTGACAGCTAAGTAGCTCGCTTTGTTTTGGTGCCAGTATCTGATCATTGGAATATTTTTGCATTTTGTAACTCAATCTTGCTAGAGCTGTGTTGCTGTTTGATTCTGCTGTGTGTCGTTGCCACGCCTTGTCACGTGTGCATATCTATTGTCTAATTCTTTGTTGTGTGCAGTGAGCATTTAAATCTGCAGTCTGTGTAACTTACCTAGTCTGGTGTTACCTGGTGAGTTTGTGTGAATAAAATTGTTAAATTTTAACTCTGTGTCTGGCATGTCTCTGTGCCTGGGTCTCTGTATTTCTCATAACATAATGATGGTTAACAGGATTCTGTGAAGTACGTTACACGTTCAAAGTAAAAGCTCAGTGATGTCAAAAGGAACTGATCAGGGTTTGTGACCAGCAGAGATTGCATTGGCACACTCAAAAGGCAGGAAGTGGAAGTTGTTAACTGGGGTTCTCTGTGTTTTCTGTAATTTCAATGTCTGTGCTTCTTTTAGGATTCACCTGAAGAGCTTGAATGCTAACACAGACATGTCCTATCTGGCTCAGAAGATGGAGGAGGAATGTCCTTTGATTCACCGGTCAAAGCTTTGTGAGGTGGAGCAGCTGCTCTTGTACCTGTAAAACAGCAAGCAGTATTGGTACTGAAAAGTTTGTCAGCACTACTTTAATGTTACTACAACTATTCCAAGGTGAAATTATTCCTTGTGTGAAAATTGGAAGTAGTTTTTCATCTTCTCTTTTCGATGCTGAATCTTGCTTTTGACAGACAACCAGAAAAGGAAATGTATCTCACCTTCAGACTTTGCACTTTCCGCAGGTAGGAATAGTTTTAAGAAATGCAGCTAACAATTGTTTTCATTATTGTTACAGCACAATATTCTTCTGTTTGACAAAGTATGTGTGTCTGTGCTACAGTCCTGACCCTGTTGAATTGTTGTATTTTCTTCCAGCTGGATGAGAAAGCAGGTATCGGCAGCATTGACATATGTGTGGAGTTGCTCCATGAGGACATCCATGTGGAGATAAGAGAAGCCACTCCTCTTTCAACTTGCTCACAACCTAGACGACCTCTAGAAACTCAGAATCATGCCTTTCCTCAGGAATTTCATCATTCATTGTGAAGCGCCAGGTTTATCAAAATACAATATAATGTTTCCTCTTTTATCGCTTCATGCACTTGTACGTACAAAGTGTAGGAAAACTCTAAAAATCCAACATGTTTATAAACCCACATTACTGTGTCGATTTTCAAGAACACTGCTGATTTAGATATGCCTCTTTAAATAATAAAGTAGCATTTTCCCATAAGGCTGAGCTTGTCAGATAAGTCCATATAAGATAAGTAAATATATTTGAATTTTTAAAAAATATTATAATCTCTTTTCTGAACTTGAAGTTTTATTAAATAGTTGGTTATAGGTTATATTTGTTCTGTTAATGCGTCAGTGCATCATTGGCTGGATGATGCCTTGCTTAGCTGTTAAAAAGCAGACAATTAGCTTTTAAGGGGTAGATGTGGGACATGTGTCATACAACCACCAAGTTCTGTTGATGACTTACTAGCTAGATCAACAAAACATTGGCCAGATAATTGATTGATTGTTAAAATAATTGTCATGTTCATCACTTATAAAAATATTTATTATCTGCAGTCCTCTCATGTCTTCGGTCAAAGACAAACTTCCTTGATCTTCTATTGCTGTGATCAAAACAATTGACTACTACCTAGAAAGCTGATTTATTTTAAAACCATCAATTTCCTCCAAAAGTTCACATATCAACAAGTTTGAAACAATTCAAATGAATATTAGATTTGAATAAAAATTGAAAGAGTTAAAATGTTGTTCTCACTCACTGTACTCTTTGAGTACAGAAATGCTGCTCAGCTCCAGTTCTTCTCTCGTCTGTGAACAACCAGGCTGTTTCTTCCACAACAACACAAAGCCTTCATCAGCAGCCTTCATGAGATGGCATAGCTTCATTTATTTCTGTCATGAAGCATTGCCTGCACACTCTATTTGTAATATCACATCAGTTGGTCCAATGTTGATTAGAGCCAAATGTTTGCATGTTCTCAAGGGCCTGAGGTCAGGTCTGAAATTGGAGACTATTCGTGGGATGTCCATCTGTACATTGAAAAGCTCACAGTTCAAAATCCCCACTTGCTTCCAACCTGTCTGCATTCTTCAGTGCTCTTTAAATTAACCTTTAGCTGCACTCCTTTCTGCTCTGTCTATCTCAGATTTTGACACACTTTGTCTTTCCTTCCATTTCCTTTCTTATCTCTTTCTCCTCATTTCTGTCCCGTGTATGTGCTTTATTATGTGTGTCTTTGCTGATTTGTGTTTGTCTGTCTATGATTAGCAGCAGCAATCCGAACCCTGGCCAGAGTCCTGATATCAGACTGGAAGCAGAGTGCAAGACCTGGCAACACAGCTCTTAGCTATGTCTTCTTGTGCTTCCCCATGTGAAGAAGTAGACCCTTAGTTCAAATAAATGTAGAAGGCCTCCAGTATTTTGTGTCTGTGTTGCAAAATGTCATTGCTGCACAGTGTGAAATCAGGATCCCATATTTTGGAGCAAGACATCAGTCTGCTATCCCAGGACTTATTTCTTCAGTGGTTCCCAACCTGTTTGGCTTGGAGCCAAACAGGTTGACTATCTTTCCGACTTTACCGAACTGTGTTTTATTTCCTGACGTCTCTGTAATTCGCTGGCTTCATGCTGTCATTTGTGAGCATTTCACCACAAATAACATAATTCTGTCTTGTCCTTTAATAAAACCAAATTTACAGTAACTCTCAAGGTATAGCTGGAGTTTTTAGGTACTGATGAATCTTCACCTGTTTTGTGTTTTTCAACACCGTTTCCGTCAGTACTTTTCTAACTGCACACAAACTAATGAATCGGGATGAACTAGTGAGCCAACCTGAAGAAAGCGTGGACAGAAGTTGAAAGATTAAGGAGGTGTGGCCATTGAAGTAGCAAAGGATTTTTGAAGAAAGACCAAATAAATGTGTTTTAAAAATGTTTTATAGGTAGATTTGTGATGACACAGTGAGTCTGTTACTCTGATTTTATCCAGAATGTAAAAATCTATTTTTCATAACATCACAGCCTCAGAGCAGACAAAGCTTCATGTCACCACTCAGATCTCTGGGGGGGGGGGGGGGGGGGGGGGGGGGGGGGGGGGACCCCAGGTTGGGAACCACTGCTCTAAGCTACAGACTGACCTTTGCCAAAGATTATTTGAGTGGAAGGATGCATCACTCTGTAACGTCTCTCTACCTGTGAACTGTGTTTTGCCATTTGCTTTTTTTCTATTCAATGCTCTATCTCTCTCTTCCAGTAGTTATCCACCCTTGGTAGTATACCTGAAGTTTCGGTCTTCAGCTGAGATTGGAGACACTAAAATTAGCCTTCCCCAGAACAATACATAAATGTCTGTCATAGCTGATTTAGGCTGTGAAGGGACAGGTACAACTGAAAATTGATCACCATTCTTCTGTTGAAACATTTCAGTCCACATGATTCGACATCTAATTTGACCTGCATTGTCAAAAGGACCTGACTGCACTGTACACTGGGCCCCTGCTGCAGCTGCTGCAGATGATTGACTCAGTTATCATTCTTGGTTTATTTTTAAAGACACAGCAGCTCTCATCCTTTCATCCTGTTGTGAAATCCAGCTAAATTCAATTCAATTCAATGTTAGCAGAACAAAGAATGTGGGAAACCATTTTTTTTTCTCAAAAAATCACTTTCAACTCATAAGGTTTTTGAACATACTTTTGCTTCCACCTTAAATAAGAGGAAAAGATCTGGTATAAACCTGCTGCAAATAGTACATTCACAAATGTTTGGAGGCCTCCTCATGTGTCCAGCATACTTTTAATTACTCTTAGCTCATTTTATACAGAAACCATAAAAAATATAGACAGCATGTCAACCATATGTTTAAGTGTGCAAAATCAGAAGTTACAACTGACATGTGGTCATGATCAATAATGATTCATCATTGATCTTCCCCAAGTGTACATAGACTGAGGCCTGAGCCCCATCCAACACCTTTGCGGTGAACTGGAGCACTGACTGTGGGCCACAGTATATCACCAAATGTCAGTGTTGGCTTTTCTAATGCTTTTTTGTCTGAAAGTGAGCAAATCCCTAAAAGGGAGCAAATCCCAGCAGATCCCAACAGCTAGGCTCTCCATCCTAGTGGAAAGACTGAAACCAGAACAGTGGAGGCTGATACTCCTGTAAAAGCAACTATCATTATTTATTTGTTCTGCAGAAAACACTCCAAAGGGCATTTTGACAAATAGCTGTTACCCTCTACAGTGCCAGTTGAATCCATGCTTATCAAATTCCAATTAAATGAATGCTCTGAACACCTTCAGAGCTTATCTGCACCATGTGTCCCATAGCGCTCATACATGAACCTTGTGTCGATTTTCTCTAATCCAGCAACACCTGGTTCCAATCTCCCTCAGTTTGTGGGTCTTTATCAAAGCCAGACCCTTTTAGGAACAGTTTATATCTCCTTGTTTCCCCTTCAATACATCTTTGATTCAGGTTAGAGAAGCCTCCAGAGAGTGTAAGACTCAAGCATGACCCACTCCAGCATGTGTCCAGCAGAAAAATAATGATTTCAACACTTCAACTCATTGAAGTATATCAGTTTGCAGTAAAGAAACAGGTTTCCATTTGACAACATGAATGTTTAATTAGGAAAAAAAGAGCCTTCACATCATGATGCGGTACTATGTCACCAGGTTTTATTTACTCACAAACATGGACTTTCTCTTAGATAAGACTGAAGCACCGGCTGATGCATGTTTTTTTTCATGCTGCTGTCAGAAATAGTAGGGAATGTTAGTAGTAATTGACAGAGGCTGTAGTTGATTATGCAGCTCGAGGTCTGGTTTGTGATGTGTGGCTGGAGCTGGCTTTGCACACAGTAGCAGTGAGTGCATTTTAACTGTGAGCAGGTTGCGTCACACTGGTGTCTGGCTTGTGGGGAGACCACAGGAGAGGGAAACAGACATGTTATCAAGCAGCACTGGACCGATTGGTACTGTTGTGCCACTCTGAGAGTCACAATGACAGCACGTGGATCGGGTCCAAACGTTTCTAAGCACCTGACCCTTTAACACATGATTGACAGAAACCCCAAAAGTGAATCAGCAGTTATGCCTTTATGTCTGAGCTACATTTAGTGTCATATGCTAAACATTTCCACCTGCTTGTCAGTTGTATGAACCTTTACCAAGCTGGAGAACATAGGCAAGTTTCTGTCTTATACAGATGTTTATTAAATGAGACAATTTATTTTTCATATATTCATTTCTACCATCACATAATCCTGTCTTTAAATATATGAGCGTTACAGGGTGATATCACTACATAATTAAAACTGCCTGAAAAATTTGATTTCATGTTTCAAGAGAGTGCACTTTCCCTGTTTAATCTTTAAATGAAAATACTCTATACATTTTTGCAGTGAATTACAAACATATGTTAGCATGTAAGTAAATATGAAGTATGCAGATCCTTCACCTCAGTAAAAATACAATATCCAAATGCTATGGATCGCAAGATAGTCACCCCGCCTGAACACACACACACACACACACACACACTCTTGAAGGGTTGAAACCGGGGGTTGACACACAGCACATAGGAAGGAGATACACTATATTGCCAAAAGTATTCGCTCACTGCCTTGACTCGCATATGAACGTAAGTGACATACCATTCCTAATCCATAGGGTTCAATATGACGTCAGTCCACCCTTTGCAGCTATAAGAGCTTCAACTCTTCTGGGAAGGCTGTCCACAAGGTTTAGGAGTGTGTTTATGGGAATTTTTGACCATTCTTCCAGAAGCGCATTTGTGAGGTCACACACTGATGTTGGATGAGAAGGCCTGGCTCTCAGTCTCTGCTCTAATTCATCCCAAAGGTGTTCTATGGGGTTGAGATCAGGACTCTGTGCAGGCCAGTCAAGTTCATCCACACCAGACTCTGTCATCCATGTCTTCATGGACCTTGCTTTGTGCACTGGTGCACAGTCATGTTGGAAGAGGAAGGACCAGCTCCAAACTGTTCCCACAAAGTTGGGAGCATGGAATTGTCCAAAATGTCTTGGTATGCTGAAGCATTCAGAGTTCCTTTCACTGGAGCTAAGGGTCCAAGCCCAGCTCCTGAAAAACAAGCCCACACCATAATCCCCCCTCCACCAGACTTTACACTTGGCACAATGCAGTCCGTCAAGTATGGTTCTCCTGGCAACCGCCAAACCCAGACTCGTCCATCAGATTGCCAGATGGAGAAGCGTGATTCGTCACTCCAGAGAACGCGTCTCCACTGCTCTAGAGTCCAGTGGCGGCGTGCTTTACACCACTGCATCCGACGCTTTGCATTGCACTTGGTGATGTATGGCTTGGATGCAGCTGCTCGGCCATGGAAACCCATTCCATCAAGCTCTCTGCTGAAGCACTGTTCTTGAGCTAATCTGAAGGCCACATGAAGTTTGAAGGTCTGTATAGCGATGGACTCTGCAGAAAGTTGGCCACCTCTTGGCACTATGTGCCTCAGCATCTGCTGACCCCGCTCCGTCAGTTTACGTGGCCTACCACTTCGCGGCTGAGTTGCTGTCATTCCCACACACTTCCACTTTCTTATAATACAGCTGACAGTTGACTGTGGAATATTTAGGAGTGAGGAAATGTCACGACTGGATTTGTTGCACAGGTGGCATCCTATCACAGTTCCACGCTGGAATCCACTGAGCTCCTGAGAGCGACCCATTCTTTCACAAATGTTTGTAAAAGCAGTCTGCAGCCTAGGTGCTGGATTTCATACACCTGTGGCCATGGAAGTGAATGGAACACCTAATTCTGATTATTTGGATGGGTGAGCGAATACTTTTGGCAATATAGTGTACCACCACCGAGGACACCAGTCCCACTACTGTAGATGCTCAGCTTCTGAAACAGTAGGAAAACACAATTTAGAGGGACCACTCAAACTAAACAACCAAATCTACCCAATGAAAGAAAGAAAAAGATACAAAAACAAATGAACAGTAACCAATTTACAAACAAAATAATAATCCACAAATATATAAAATCACCCAAATCTACACTCCTGAGATAAGCAGCAGTTTGACTGCAAATTAACTAAACTGTACAAAGAAAATTAACACACTCAAATACAAAGGAATGAGACCTTAGTTAAATTCAAAACTATAAAAACAATACAGTTACAATACTAAATAAATAATTTGCACTTCCTACAACTGAATCCATCCATCCATTATCTATACATCACTTAATCCTCATTAGGGTCATGGGGGGCAGATCACCAGTCTATCACAGGGCTATATATAGAGACAAACAATCACACTCACATTCACACAGGGGCGTACCTAGTCATTTGGGGGCCCAAGGCAAACCCAGTCATTGGGGCCCTCGACATTCTGGTACTGCACTGTCTAAATTCTTATTCTCACCTCAGCATGTCTTCAGTGTGGCAGCAGGAGCAGGTTCAGCCTGGAGTTCCCTGCACGCTGTGTTACTATAAAAGAAGACACCACAAAATATAACAAGGTCAATTATGAGAACAAAAATTTCAACAGTATAATTTTTTTTAAATCAAATTTACCTTTTGTCTTTCTTTCTTTCTCCCTTTTCTATTTTCTTTCAGTCCCTCATGTCTTTGTGATGTTTTCTTCTCTCCCTTTTTTTGTCATGTTTTCTTCTCTCTCTATTTCTTTCTCTCTTTTTTCTTTGTAATGTTCTCTTCCTCTTTCTTTTTTGTGTTTTCTTTTCTCCCTCTTTCTTTCTCTCTCTTCCCTTTTCTTTGTGATGGTTTTTTCTTTCCTTTATTTCTATTTCTCCCTTATTCTCTTTGATGGTTTTGTCCCCCTTTTTCCTTTGTGATATTTTCTTCTCTTCCCCTTTCTTTCTGATGTTTCTTCTCTCCCTCTTTTTTCCTCTCCCTTTTTCTCTGATGATTTTCTCTCCCTGTTTTCTTTGTGATGTTTTCTTCTCTCCCTCTTTTTATCATGTTTTATTCTCTCCATCTTTCTCTCTCCTTTTTTCTGTTCTTTGTTCTCTTCCTCTTTGTTTGTTGTGTTTTCTTCTCTCCCTGTTTCTTTCTCTCTTCCCTTTTCTTTGTGATGGTTTTGTCTCCCTGTTTTCTTTGTGATGTTTCCTTATTTCCCCTTTTCTTTGTGGTGGTTTCTTCTCTCCTTTCTTCCTATTGCTCCCTTTTCTTTGTAATGGTTTGTCTCCCTTTTTTCTGTGATATTTTCTTCTCTTCTCTTTTCTTTGTGATGTTTTCTATTCTCCCTTTTTCACTTCCATTTTTCTTTGTGATTTTTTTCTTCCTCAATTTTATTAAAATTATCACACTAAAATTTGACTTTTCGAGCCTTTGCCTCCTCCCGAGCGATTGGTATTTTACCTCGTGAATCCGCCTGCATTACTAACTATACGTACCGTTCCTAATATTTTCCTCGGGCCGCTGCTGCTGAATGAATGTAGAGGAAACCCCGAGCATTGATCAACATTCAATATAGTTGTAGTTTACCATCACGACCGATGTAGTACTCACAACTTGGTGAAAAGCATCCCTTGCGTCACTTTCCACTTTCTCTCCTCCTGGGCTGACACTGACAGCTGAGCTGCTACTGACAGCAGCATCTGGCTGTCTGTTGTCCTCCTGTATTTGGCACCACCGTGAAAAAGGTTGATACCTTTGGTAGGTAGTTTTGATAAAAACTGTTGGTTTTCCTCTCGCCTTCTCCTCTTCTCTGCTCCACTGGGATAACTCCGCTTCATCTTGCTCACCGCTCACCTCTCAAAACCGCGCCAACAAGTTTGTTTTGCTGCGGTCTTCCTGAATTAAGCCTGCACATGCGCAGTAACGTGGAATAGTCCATTGTGTGAGAAATGAGGGGGGAGAACGATCATGACAGTGATAGACCAACCATTTTAATGTATTTTCAAGCGCACAAATTAAGACAAGAAAAAAGTATTTGTTTCAAATCAAAGAAGCGTTTATTATTCAGATTTTATGAGACGTTTGGGGGCCCCTGGAAATCTCCGGGCCCTAGGCAATTGCCTATGTTTGCCTAATGGTAGGTACGCCCCTGCATTCACACCTATGGACAATATAGAGTTACCAAATAACTTGAGCATGTTTTTGGACTGTGGAAGGAGACTGGAGAACCCAGAGAAAACCCATGCATGTACAGGGAGAACATGGAAACTCCACACAGAAAGATCCCGGGAAGGCCAGGATGCGAACCATGGATCTTCTAGCTAGCTGCAAGGTGAAAGTGCTAACCACCAAGACACTGTACAGCCCACACAAATAAATATTAAACAAAAAAATAAATCATAATGGGCTGCACAGTGGTGTAGTGGTTAGCACTTTCGCCTTGCAGCGAGAAGATCCCTGGTTCGCGTCCCGGCTTTCCCGGGATCTTTCTGCATGGAGTTTGCATGTTCTCCCTGTGCATGCGTGGGTTTTCTCCGGGTACTCTGGCTTCCTCCCACAGTCCAAAAATATGCTGAAGTTAATTGACTATTCTAAATTGCCCGTAGGTGTGAATGTGAGAGTGCTTGTTTGTCTATATATGTAGCCCTGCGACAGAAAACCCACGCATGCACAGGGAGAACATGCAAACTCCATGCAGAAAGGTCCCGGGAAAGCCGGGACGCGAACCAGGGATCTTCTCGCTGCAAGGCGAAAGTGCTAACCACTATTCCACTGTGCAGCCCAAGAGCAGAACCACCAGTCGTATATCTACTCTGTTTGTAAACGCCAGGTAACCAGAAGCAAAGTGACAGGAAGGGGTGTGTTCTTAGCCTGAGAGAGAGAGAGAGCATCCAGAGGGCCACCACCCACACTTTATAGTAGGCCAGCTAACCATGACTGGCTTACAACCTCTGAAAATAAAAGCCCACTTACACCAGATAAGGCTATTCTGCTACAAGGCCTTGTGATTGGTGCGTTGTTTCACCTTCAAGGTTGTGCTTTTAAGCCTCTCACTTTGGATAGTGGAGCACAATTAATTTATGTGTTAAAATAACATGCCAGAGCCTCTGTGTAAATATTGTTTTTATATGAAGTGGAGAGGTCTTCAGAGACTTAGGGAGGGCTGTTTTTTGGGAAATTGTATGTGGGGGTTACCCATTTAGGAAGCAAGGCAAATGCACACAATACACAGTAGCTTAACACTGAAATATCAAGTCTGCTCACAGTTTAGACACAGCAGATTTTTCCTAGACTGCATTTGAGTGTGTAGACTGTACTCATGTGTGAACAAAGGTGTCATTAATCATCTGCTATCACTGCCAACAGTACTCTTTTTAACTGACACACTAGACTGTGGTGTTATCTCTAAAGAGAAAAGATAGATAAGTGGCAGGTCCATCAGCCTCCATCCAGAGCATGACCCAAGTCCATGACCCCTAATGATGAGTTGAAAGTACTTACCCCCCCACCCCCCACCGATTACATAAATTACATTATATTACATTAATAACACTAGCACATTCAAATCCTACCCGAACAGCTAGACATCTTCAAAAACTGGGGTCCCAAACAAACATCTGAACATGGACTGTGCTATGGTACGAGCAGTCATTGTTCTTTACTGATGTGCTTTAGAGCAGTTCAGTCAAAGGGTAATGGGTTTTATTTGAATCAAGAGGTATGAAATGTGTAACTAGAATTTTTTCACCCCAAAATATCTTGACATTAAACTGTTTTTCAAGTTTTTACTTTAAATGGGTAAAGATCAACAGCTACAGATGAAGTGGAAACCATTTCTTTACCGGACAACAGAAAACTAATCAATGACAGTTTAAATCATTGAAAAGTAATTTATCAAGCAAAAAAGAGTATTTTTTTCCAGCTTCACAAATGCAAGCTTTCTGTAGTTTTTGACAGTTGGCAGTAAAAAAATAAACAAGTAACACATAGTTTGAAGACATTGCCCTAGTAAATAGTAATCTCTATTTCACACATTCTTTAGATTAAACAGTAATCTCTTAATTGAAAAAAGTAATGCAGCACAGAATAATCCAATGATGCAACATGTGGACTGTCATTCCACTGCAAAGACAAATCAGGAGACTTGTTTACAGTTGGGGACCTGTTAAAAAGCATCTCAGCTTCTTAAATGGTATGTATTGTCATTGAAGACCAACCCAACTTGCTCATTTATCCAGAAAATGTAATACTAGCTAAGCAGTGCAGTCCACACACCAAGCCGCGACACTTCTTAATGTGTGTGGGTGTAGTTTTATTAAGCTCAGGCAGTTTTAAATCAGGCTCTGGTTTAATTGGAGTTTAGCTCTCCCACTACCTGCCCTTGAACAGTCTAGTAAATTCTTTACAGCTCCACTTCACGTTTTCTTTGCTTCTCTGCTGCCCCAACCCTATGAGTGTTTTGAACATTTAATGGGATCTCTCACTTGGCCCATAAAGGATCCTCCGTGTTCCTAACAGCATTGTGAAGGGGTTCAGCAGGTCTGGGAGAGCTTATTGCCTTTGTGTACTTAGGTAGGTAGTTTTCAAGTGCATTTTAAACTGTGGGGCAAGTTTTAACTTGAGGCAAATGATTGCTAATGAGCAGCACATGTTCTGGTCAATCGCTGGCTGTGGTGGAAGGGCCAGAGCAGCAAGTAGTGTGGCTTAACTTACTAAAGGCAGTAAAATTGATGCTTCTTCCTGTTTTCCCAATTAAAACTAGAAACCGCTTCTTCTCAGTCCTCTCTCCCTCCTGTGATTCCAGAGGTTCACTGAGCACATCTGCATCTAATACTGAGTGATAACTCCTGTACGGCCAGTGGCCGTGCACAGCTGGGACCAGTTAAAACTGGACCAGGTGGGGGCTTTGGAGGCTGATAGGCATTACAGGAGGTCTGTCAGTGGTTCTGGTCCAGTGAAGAGCTTCTCTCTTAACACTTCCCTTAATGAACAGTTCCTGGGTCAATCTCTGGTCTAAACTCCATTAATTTTCCCTTGCTGGCTCCTCCTCCAGTCCTTCAGCCCCCGGCTGTGGTCAGAGGTCAAACTCATAAAGGTGCTGAGCTCATTCACAGGCTAACACTCAGGTCATTCAATCTTTATCTCCTACATGCCGCTATAGTTGAGATTTGGTAAGCACTTAGTACTGCAGTTATAGGATCGTGAATGTGCTGTCTTCATTGGACAAATGTTAAAGGGTCAGTTCACCCCAAGAAAACATGCTTTCTTTCTTATCTCTTGCAGTTTTTGTTCAAGCCAATATTTTCATTTTTCTGAGTTTTTATATATCTGACTCTGATATTCCTGGCTCCACAATAATACACTGGAACTTAGTTTTAGGTGTTAAGAGATTCCAAAAACATTAAAAAGCTGGACTAATCAATATTTTAGTGTTTGAAATGGCTCAAATTATCACAGCATAAAAGGAATCACTTAGTCACATTTAGCCGTTTTCAGCTTCAGTGAATTGCTTCAAACAAGTAGGAGCCTGAAAACTGAGCTGTAAGTAGAGAAACTATCGAATTACATACATTTGATGAATATAAACTTCCTTCCATTTAGATAATGTTGTTGCTCCATATCTGCTGAATAAGGAAATGTAATTTTTGCTGTCAGCCAAAACAAAATAATTACAGCTTTAGAGCACACTTTGCATGTTTTCATGTGAAACTACCTGAAGCTACACTGTTTCTATACACACACATGGACTGGAGGTTTTCTGTAGAAAAAAAAAGTCATCTGTATAGGGGTTTTATGTAATTGCAGAGCATATCACCAAGTGCAAAAGTGTGGTGCATTAATATGATTTTAAAGTTTTTGGACTATAATTGGAGCTCTGAATTATGTTTATCACACTTTCAGAAAGCCTTTACTGCCAAGTGAGCTCGCACACACAAGGAATTTGACGTGGTGAATGGAGTTACAGTCCTCAGCAACAACAAGACAATAAACAAATTAATATAGAAATCTAAATCTGAGAAATTCTAAAATAGTATATGTAAAAAGAGGGGTATAAAAAGTATTGTGTAAAAAAGACATGAATTTGCCTAAAACTGAGTAATAAATTAGAATTGAATTTAAATAACAATATTGCACGTGGGTATTAAACTCATAAATATTTTATGTACTGATACATTGGTTGTTGGTTTGGCTATGCACCAGAGATTTGTTAACAAGATAAAAAAAAATACTTGGGCGAATAAAACCATAGCTCTATATGATTACGTTTTACCAAGTCAGAAGCACATGTTTTAGTTTTCATTTGGGTGAACTGTCAACTTAAGAAGCATAAAAAGTCAGTTTAATTTTAATCACTATCCAGGGTTTTTGTCTACTGCAAAATGAGAAATGACAGTTGATGATACGTTGTTTTCCCCACTGAAGGTCAGTTCACATCCACCAGTACCAATGTTAAAATGGCCATTCAGACAATTATTAGTTTTAAAAAATCACATAGCCTTCGTGGATGCGGTCATTGGCATTCCAAAGAGTGTTTTGGAACAACCAGTCATTCATCCACTGACTTCCCTCCTCCTCCTCTGTTTATGTTGCAGCTGACAAGTTCCAGCGACAGCTCAGCATGTGCATTCTGTACCACATCAACATGGATGACAGATTCAAGTCCATGTTTGCCAACACAGACAGCATACCGCAGTTAAGACCAGCTAATGTACACCACCAGTGGACCAAGACAGACACATTAGCATCAGCAGCTAACAGGAATTAATGCATGAAAAACACTAAGGGGGATGGGGGGCATGACAACACCACATCTGGAATCGAAAAGCAGTGCTGCTTAGTCGTCTTTCTCACTGTGATGACAACTCTCTTTTTCCTCCTTTACTTCTCTTTTCACTGAATCTTGAAAATATCCTTGCTCTATTTTACCTTTTCCTGTGTTCTCTCTATTTGAGCCTCTTAATTGGCTTTTGTTAATGTGGAACATCAGCAGAGAAATAGAGTTGGATGTTTAAAATGAAATCCTCAACATCATCTCAAACCCCCTCAGGCAGATTTCTGTCAACTTTCGATCATAACATTTTTGATCAATTTGTTGAGCGCCAGACTGATTGAACTGACCCGGTCAGTCGTTCTTCTCATCATCCACGATTAGCAAATTGTACCTTGTGTTTGTTTATTGAGATTGGGTGTAAATGCAGGCCAGATGTGGCTAGTAGAGTCTCCTGTTTGTTCAGAAGGTCATGTCAGCAACAGATCTGAACCTCAGGTTCTCCAGTGGCAAAAAGAACGCTGGTTAACAGCATGATCAGGATTTAACCTCTGACATTGCCCCGAGGCCCACTCTCCTCTCACTACTCTGTTTTTGTCCACACAAAGCCAGTTAAATATGACAAAAAAGGGTTTTTTTTCCCAGTCAAGTTTTTAGAATGTTTTTGGTGTTCATCTAATGGGACATACTCTTCAGGAGACACCTCACTGCTCAAGTATATGGTAAATGGTCTGCATGTATATAGTGTGAGAAGCTTGCCTGCCTTTGGAAGCAACCACCAGCAAACCACCTGAGTAACTTTCTGTTATTCTCTAATTCTCAGAATCTTCTCATTTTTTCATTGAGTCAAGAGTAATTTCACTTGGTAGGTGTTTAAGTTACATGGGGATATTCATTTGACGTTCCTTTGTTGCTTCTGGATTCACTCTGGGCTTTGAAATGGCCATAGAAAAAAGTTCAATCAGTAAATAAAATCAGTGCCCTCTCTAATCTGGATTTTTGTTCAGTAAATTTCAGAAATTCATCCTGGTGAGATGTGTCCTGCTGTGTCTTCTGTAAAAGATTCTTTAAGAGCACTGACGGAGATCTGATGTCTCACTTTTGCTTTGGTTTCCTAGCAGGCCAGCATTTTTGATGGCTTCCTCAGCTGGCTGTAACTTCTTTTTTTTGTTTTATTGCCAGACTTGCTCCATGTAAAGACACTCCACTGTGTCTGTCTTAAGACTCAACAGAGTATCACTGTACACCACATGTTCCCTATGATAATGTTTTGTTGTTTTCCACTTTAACAAGAAGTAAGAAAAAGGAAATTAAGCCATGCTCTAATTCAGTGTGGTCTGAACACTCCATGTTTGGGGTGGGTGCATTTTAGTTTTACATGCAGTGAGATTTATAGATCAGTCTTGTGGTTCATTTTCAGTTAAGTTTGCTGCAACATTCTCCCTCATTTTCCTTGAAAGTATAGTCTAGCTTCCCACACCAAAACCACTTTTTGTTCATACAGTCTCTACATGTTGCCTCATATGTCCTGTTTGTGAAAATGCATTCCTAATTCACTGCTTCATGGCATTAGCCACCTTTTTTGTTCTTTTAAGACCTCTTTTTTATTACTTTCCCAGGGTAGTGACTTGCCCCTGTCCTGCTTTTAATGAGGTCACCATTTGCTCCTGGATGTTGGGTTTCCAGAACATGGAAATCAGGAGTGAAGGAGGAGCAGTTACAGAGGTGGAGGTGCCTGTGTTGGTTGGACTGTGGCATGGCCCTTACAGGGCCTCCAGTGGCAGTCTGTGGTAAATAAGCAGAGGCAGGTGCCAGAGAGTCTAGACGAGCCTGATTTGGGGTCCGGGGCCCCTGGTAAGTGATACCTAACCCAGGCTCAGCCCAGCGTTTTTCTCCGTCTCTCTGATTCTTGACTCCTCACAGGGAAGCAGTGCAACGCTGCCCCCCTGCTACCACGTCTCAGCTCAAAGACTTTCCTGTTTAATGTTAAATTAGCGCAAGGGACAGAGACAGACAAACGAAGGGAGGGGGAGAGTGGAAGGCAGAGGAGGTGGTGGAGAGGGGTGGAGGAATGACGCTTGCCTTCCATTCAAGTTTCAAATCAATTTTATTTATATAGCACCAATTACAATTCAAATTGTCTCAAGACACTTTACAGAACCCATGTGCCTGAACCCCCAGAGCAAACCCTAAGGGCAAGAAAAAACTCCCTTTTAACAGAAAGAAACCTTGAGCAGAACCCGGCTCTTTATGTGGGGGGACCCATCTGCCTGCTGGCCAGTGGGTTGAGAGGGACAGAAGAGGCAGAGGAGGTGAGGAGGGTGGGGGATAAGGAAACATATAACACACATTGACATACACGCATGGCATGAGAAACATGAATGATGCACACAAAGTACAAGCCAACACTGAAACTGATTCATAAGTTTACTGTTATGGCGTAAGGCTCTGACATGAAATATACTACACATACAGTTGGTAGTAAGATGCAAACAGTGTGTAAATGAGCATATGCAGTACAGTAAGGGCAATGTAGAGTAGATTGGTGGAAATGGGCAGCTGGAAACAGTGGGCTGGAGGAAGGTCAGCAGCAGCATCCCACAGTGGACATGATGGAGACTAAGCCAGTTGGTGGGACAACAACCACAGATCAGACGCATCCAGTTCTGGGACCAGGGACACTTGGAGAAAGGACACAGGAAACAGAGTGAGTGTAATACGATAGTAAATACACAGGATTTTAAGGAGAGAGGTGAACGACAGACAGTTCTGATGAGAAACGGTGAAAGAATAATCATCTGACCTGTCCAGTCTGATGTCAGTGTTACTGTAATCTGATGGTAAATGGTCTGTATTTATATAGCGCTTTACTGTACCTGAAACGATACCCAAAGTGCTTTACATTATACATCACATTCACCCATTCACACACTGATGGTGGAAGCTGCCATGCGAGGCATTAACCACAACCCATGAGGAGCAGTTAGGGGTTCGGTGTCTTGCTCAGGGACACCTCAACATGAGCTCGACAGCCCAAGATTGAACCGGCAACCCTGCGGTTACAAGACGGCCACTCTACCTACTGAGCCATGCCACCCCATACTGATTACTGATTACTGGAACAATAGGCTTGACTTTACTTCAGTTCCCTGCATAAAGCTGAATTATTGAATATCAGAAATCAAAGCATTCTTTTACAATATTATACTGCGGGATTCACACACTACTGGTTATATCTAGGCACCTGAGCAGTGCAGGGATGTGTTAAGTAAATATGATTGAAACATCAGACTTCATTATGACTGTAACTATGTTTACAGCTAAATGTTGAAACTCACCTCTTTAGTTTTTTCCTAACCTGATGGTATTCAACTCAAATTAAACAGAAAAGCAACAAATAATTTGATTTCTAAGCTGAAGCCAAATAATGTTTAGAAAGTGCATTTTTTGTATAAACATGAGGTTATTGGTTTTAATGTCAACAAATTATGTATAAAATATTTTCCAGCATGTAAAACCATGAAGTACACCCATCCCTAATAGAACATGTGGCAGTGTACAATAAATAAATAAATAAAATAAAATAAAATGTGCCAAATTCAGAGGATGTAGATGAATAAACTGGTTACAGGCAATATTTTCAGTCTTCAACATGAAAGACCGAAGAAGAGCACAAACATATAGACATTTCTAAATTTTACATATTTTTCACACTGAAATTAAAACTAGTTTATGTTAACATCATTTGCTTAGCCTCACATTTCCAAAGTTTCTTCAATATCACCAAATCCAAAAATGTCTCCCAAACATTCATTGCAATATCCATCACTTCTTTCATATTTAAAATCTTTCCACACAACGCTTGCTGGTGAATTATACAATGATAGTTCAGGATATCCTGGAAAGATTCACATTCGTTGCACAGTGCAATAAACCCACCGGTGCGGCCCATCATAGCAGGCGCCCCATCAGTTGTGATGGAGATCAGCTCGAAGAGCGGCAGTTTTGTCTCGCTAACAAAGCTCATGAAAGCATTAAAAATATCCTCACCTCTGGTGTGTCCTTTTAATGGCAAAATGGTGAGTAGCTCTTCCTTGGCACTCATATCTTCAAAATCCATCCTGATGAAAACACACAATTGAGCCACATCCACCACATCAGTCGACTCGTCAGATTGGAGGGAAAAACACTTGCAAGTGTCAGTATCCTTCTTCAGTTGCTCCTCCACATCCACAGCCATTCCCTCACATCGCCTTGTAGTAGTATTGCGGGAGAATTGCACTTCTTTAATGGCCTTCATGATCTCAGTTTTATTTTTAAAGTCGTCAAACAAGCTATCTGCTGCCTCGAGAAAGGCTTCCTTCACAATATCGCCATCACCGAATGACTTCTTGTGTTTAGCAAGGACGTGACTGAGGCGATAGGAAGCAATAGTTGCGGCCTTATATCACCCTGGGTCTTCGGTTTGATGAAGACTGACTGCCGTTCTGCGAGCTGCGCTTTCAAATCTCACACTTTTGTGGCGCGCACAGGCGTTTTTGTCGGGAAATCCCTCTCGTAGCTCCCGTGTTCTGTTTTAAAATGCCGCTCCAGATTGCCTTTCTTTGCCAACGCCACCGTTGCATTGCATATCAAACAAATAGGCTTTGAATGAGAGTAAGCAAAAAAAAAATCATCCTCCCATTCACGGTGAAAATGGTAGGTCTTGGCTAGTTTCCCTTCGGCCATGTTCACGTTTAGGAGTACGTGACTGCTCTGATGGCTAGCTACTGTTTGACAGCTGTCAACTTCCTGTCATGCATGTCACGCGCTACCATAGGTTAAACATGACCTACTTTTTTCTTTTTCTCCTTTTTTAAAATACTTTTTTTATGTGGAAGTGTTTAAGAGACTGATAGGGTGCGCAACAAAACATGCAGTCACACATTTTTTAAAAAACCCTTTTTTTAAAAAAAATAAAATAAATTTCCTACAACCTTCGCGGTCGACTTGGGATCAGCCCGCGGTCGACCAGTAGACCGCGATCGACTGGTTGGGCAACCCTGGTTTAGGCCAAAAAACACAAGGAATGGACATTAGACCAGTAGAAATCTGTACTTTGGTCTGATGAATCCAAATTTGTGATTTTTGCCTTCAACCAATGTGTCTTTGTGAGAATCAAAAAAGATGAACGGATGGTCTCTACATGCATGATTCCCACCATGAAGCATGGAGGAGGAGGTGTGATGGTGTGAGTTATATTAGTATAACAATTATCATTTGAGAATGGTCTCATCTGACGTTTTCAGCATTACGTTAGATTCTCTCGACTGCTGACATCTGACATTACGGTGTCATTACTGTTGTAGCGCTGTGTTGTGTTCTGTGACTGTTGTAGCTTATCCACTCCATCTAATTTGATATTCATTAAATCTGTGTGTAGCGGTAATATTTGAATCGTAACATACACTCGTTTTCTTCAAGCGCCTTCTCAGTACTTAATTCTAAGTTAATCTGTTATCTCTGTCCACTAGCCTAGCACGTAGCAGTTAGCATGGCTTCTCCCTCTTCCTCTCCTTCTCTTTCCTGCTCAGTGTGTCACATGTTTAGTTACTCCTCTGCCTCCTTTAGTGATAACGATACCTGTAATAAATGCAGTCTCTTTGTAGCTTTGGAGGCGAGGCTCTCAGAATTGGAAGCGCGGCTCCGCACCATGGAAAACACCCCACTAGCCAGGCCCCCTTAGCTGGTGCGGACCGCAATAGTATAGCTGCTAGTGTAGCTTCTGCTAGTCGTCCCCTAGCAGCTCCCGAGCAGTTGGGAAGTCAGGGTAGCTGGGTGACAGCTCACAGGAAACGTAGTCCTAAGCTCAAGCCTGCTGTCCCGGCACACCACAAACCGCTTCATGTTTCTGATCGTTTTTCCCCACTCAACGACACACCCGCTGAGAAACCAACTCTGATCACTGGCAGCTCCATAGTCAGAAACGTGAAAGCTAGCGACACCAGCGACCATAGTAAAATGCCTCCCAGGGGCCAGAGCGGGCGACATAGAAGCAAATTTGAAACTGCTGGCTAAAGATAATCGTAAATACAGTAAGATTGTTATTCACGTCGGCGGTAATGACACCCGGTTACACCAATCGGAGGTCACCAAAGTTAGTGTGGCATCGGTGTGTAACTTTGCCAAAACCATGTCGGACTCCGTAGTTTTCTCTGGACCCCTGCCTGATCTGACCAGCGATGATATGTTTAGCCGCATGTCGTCATTTCGCCGCTGGGTGTCTACAAGGTGTACTGCAAACGACGTTGGCTTTATAGACAATTGGAGCTCTTTCTGGGGAAAACCTGGTCTGATTAGGAGAGACAGCATCTATCCCACTTTGGCTGGTGCAGCTCTCCATCCATCCATCCATCCATTATCTATACACCGCTTAATCCTCACTAGGGTTGCGGGGGGGGGCTGGAGCCTATCCCAGCTGACTCGGGCGAAGGCAGGGGACACCCTAGACAGGTCGCCAGCCTGTCGCAGGGCCACATACAGAGACAAACAATCGCTCACACATTCACACCTACGGGCAATTTAGAATGATCAATTAACCTCAGCATATTTTTGGACTGTGGGAGTAAGCCGGAGTACCCGGAGAAAACCCACGCATGCACAGGGAGAACATGCAAACTCCATGCAGAAAGATCCCGGGAAAGCCGGGACGCAAACCAGGGACCTTCTCGCTGCAAGGCGAATGTGCTAACCACTACATCACTGTGCAGTCCGGTGCAGCTCTCATTTCTAGAAATATGGCTGATTTTATTAGAACTCCTAAAGCATGACAACCCAGAGTTCAGACCAGGATGCAGAGTTGTAGTCTTCCACACCTCTCTGCAGTTTCCTCTCAGCTGTCACCCTTCAGTAATTCAGTTAGCTTTTTTGAGACTGTCTGTCCCCCAACCACCAAAATTCAATAAATTAAACAATTCAAATATAAACAAAAGACATAGCAACCATAAAAATCTAATAAAAATGAATACCACTATTTCAACTGAGCGAAGAAACAGGACAATTAAATGTGGTCCAGTTCATTTGAAAATCTCACTCTCAGTCTCTCTCATCCAGATTTGAAAGCTCAGAAACCAGTTTTATTTGTTGTTGTATATCGTCCTCCTGCTCCTTACTCTCAGTTTTTATCTCAATTCTCAGACTTTTTATCTGATAAAGTGATTACTGTGAAACATTTGCAAAGGAATAGCGTGTTTGAAGAGTTTCAGTCAGTCTTCAGAGTGCATCATAGCACAGAAACAGCTCTGGTGAAAGTTACTAATGACCTTCTCATAGCGTCAGATAATGGACTGGGGCCTCATTTATAAAACATTGCGTAGGATCCACACTAAAAGTTTGACTACGTCGAAAATCTGAAATAGGTGTACGCCAAAAAATATTCTGATTTATAAAACTGTGCGTACGCACAACTGCATGCTATTTCCCATTTATAAATCACACTCCAGCTGGAAGATTGCGCAGGTGGATCCACCTCACATCCCGCCCACGACACACCCACATTTTACCATGAATGGTCAATGCAAAGTAACTCATGAATGTATTTCCATATAAACAAGCTGCTGATCCACGGCATTTTACGCTCAGTCATGGCAGAAAAAAGAAAACGAAATTTTTCGGAGACCGAGATAGAGGTGCTTGTGGATGAGGTGGAGGCAAGGAAGAGTATTTTGTTTGGTGGTCATACTAGTGGCATCACTAACAAAAGAAAAGGCACTGAGTGGCAGCACGTTGTCACCTCTGTCAACAGTGTGTGTGCCACACAGAGAACTGTGGCAGAGGTGAAAAAGAAGTAGTCTGATTTGAAAGTGGAGTCCAAGAAGAGCGTGCCATGCCATCGCCAAAGCGTTCCTGCTACAGGTGGGGGTAGGGCCAAACCTGAGCCCACACCGCTGGACGGCAGGATAGCATCCATCCTCGGGACGGCCAGCGTGTGTGGAATCGTGTCAGAGAAGGAAGGAGACACCGATTTGGCAGAGCCCACAGAGGAGACCGGTAAAATACAGTTTTATCTGTTTATTAAATGTATTAAATATTTAAATGGACTTGTAAAAAGGCAATGGACTTATGCTTTTTGTCCTCCGTCACTCTAGAGTTGGAAACGCTGGCTGACGAGGAGGTTCTGACCACAGCGTGTCCTGTCACCGTGGATGAAGCCTGGCTGTCCCCAGTACAAGTACATCCCGAGACCATGGCACACCCAGAAGTGGTTGGGTCCTGACAGACAGAGTTCTACAATCACAAAGGGACACCATCGGTGCCATAAATGAAGTGCGGGATGAGCTCCAGCAAATACGCACAGTAATGAACAACATGTGTGAGGTCCTGTCTGACATTGCCGCCTCTATTAAAGATCTTGTTAAATAAATGAAATGTACTTTCGGTCTTATTGTAAATGCTGCATAACACCCCGGCTCTACAAGTGTAATATGTGATGACAATAAAGGTTTGAGATAAATCTGGCTTCAATTCACCACCTCACCGTCTGGACCTGCCATTTCCTCTGTCTCCAAAATGTCCGTAAGCAAGCATCAATGTTGGCGCACCAGTGCGCATATTCTCACGCCAAGTTTATTTTTATAAATCACAACCTTTGCGTTGGAAGTTGTGTATGTAACTTTCTAGCCCTGTTTTGTGCATAAGCAAGCTTTATAAGTGAGGCCCCTGGTCTCTATACTTATTTTGTTGGACCTTAGTGCAGCATTTGATACAATCAACCACAAACTTTTGTTACAGCGACTAGAACATTGTATTGGCATTAAAGGGACAGCACTGGACTGGTTTAAATCCTACTTATCAGACAGGTTCCAGTTTGTGCATGTCAACAATGACCCTTCTGAGCATACTAGGGTTAATCATGGAGTTCCTCAGGGTTCTGTCTTAGGACCAATACTGTTCACATTATACATGCTTCCCTTAGGCAATATTATTAGGAAGCATTGTATTAATTTCCATTGTTATGCTGACGACACTCAATTGTATTTATCTATGCAGCCAGATGAAACTAATCAGCTAGGCAGACTGCAAGATTGTCTTAAGGACATAAAGACCTGGATGACCTATAATTTCTTACTACTAAATTCAGACAAGACTGAAGTCATTGTATTTGGCCCCAAACATCTTAGAAAACTACTTTCAAAGCATATAGTTACTCTGGATGGCATTACATTGGCCTCCAGTACTACTGTGAGGAACCTCAGCGTTATCTTTGACCAGGACATGTCCTTTAACTCACACATAAAACAAATTTGTAGGACTTCCTTTTTCCACCTGAGAAAAATTGTGAAAATCAGGAACATCCTGTCTCAGAGTGATGCAGAAAAACTAGTCCATGCATCTGTTACTTCTAGGCTTGACTACTGTAATTCCTTATTATTAGGTTGTCCCAAAAGCTCTCTGAAACATCTACAGCTGATCCAAAATGCTGCAGCCAGAGTACTGACAGGAGTTAGCAAGAGAGATCATATTTCTCCTATACTGGTTTCTCTTCATTGGCTTCCTGTTAAATCTAGAATATAATTCAAAATCCTTCTTCTGACATATAAAGCTCTTAACAACCAATCTCCATCATATCTTAAAGACCTGATAGTACCATATTATCCAAGCAGAACTCTTCGCTCTCAGACTGCAGGCTTACTTGTTGTTCCTAGAATCTCTAAAAGTAGAATGGGAGGCAGAGCCTTCAGTCATCAGGCGCCTCTCCTGTGGAACCAGCTCCCAGTTTGGGTTCGGGAGGCGGACACCCTCTCTATTTTTAAGACCAGGCTTAAAACCTTACTTTTTGACAAAACTTATAGTTAGGGCTGACTAGGGGACCCTGACGGGGTGAGCTGGTTTTTTCATTTGCCTAACTGACTTCCCCTTTGTCCCTTAGTTCTGCCCCTAGTTCTGCTGCTATAGGCCTCGGCTGCTGGGTGACCTCTCTGGATGCACTGAGCCCTACCTATGTATTTAATATATATAGCATTATTGCATTACACTCACTCTGTTTCTCCCTGTGTCCTTTCTCCGAGTGTCCTTGGTCCCAGAGCTGGATGCTTCAGATGTGTGGTTGTTCTCCCACCAACTGTAATCCTCTACCTCTATTCCTCTACCCCTCTATCTCTATCCCTCTACCTCTTCCCCTCTATCTCTATCCCTCTATCTCTACCTCTCTACCTCTTCTGTCCCTCTCAACCCGCCCGGCCAGCAGGCAGATGGGTCCCCCCACATAAAGAGCCGGGTTCTGCTCGAGGTTTTTTCCCTATTAAAAGGGTGTTTCCTTGCCACTGTCGCCTTTTGGCTTGCTCTAGGGGTCAGGCATATGGGTTCTGTAAAGCGTCTCGAGACAATTTCACTGTAATTGGCGCTATATAAATAAAATTGAATTGAATTGAATTACGTTACATTCATTATATGCTAACAGAACACACTGCAAACTGGCAAGACATGGAAAAGTAAAATATGAATATTACATTATGTGGTAGGACGGCTCAGTCCGCCTCCACTCGTATTGTGTGCATCAGATCCGGTCTGCGCAGCTGGGAGTAATCTGCCAAATGCACCTTGCTTGCTGGGCGGTGCCACACCCAGTTATATCTAGTCAACAGTGTGTGTGCCACACAGAGAACTGTGGCAGAGGTGAAAAAGAAGTAGTCTGATTTGAAAGTGGAGTCCAAGAAGAGCGTGCCATGCCATCGCCAAAGCGTTCCTGCTACAGGTGGGGGTAGGGCCAAACCTGAGCCCACACCGCTGGACGGCAGGATAGCATCCATCCTCGGGACAGCCAGCGTGTGTGGAATCGTGTCAGAGAAGGAAGGAGACACCGATTTGGCAGAGCCCACAGAGGAGACCGGTAAAATACAGTTTTATCTGTTTATTAAATGTATTAAATATTTAAATGGACTTGTAAAAAGGCAATGGACTTATGCTTTTTGTCCTCCGTCACTCTAGAGTTGGAAACGCTGGCTGACGAGGAGGTTCTGACCACAGCGTGTCCTGTCACCGTGGATGAAGCCTGGCTGTCCCCAGTACAAGTACATCCCGAGACCATGGCACACCCAGAAGTGGTTGGGTCCTGACAGACAGAGTTCTACAATCACAAAGGGACACCATCGGTGCCATAAATGAAGTGCGGGATGAGCTCCAGCAAATACGCACAGTAATGAACAACATGTGTGAGGTCCTGTCTGACATTGCCGCCTCTATTAAAGATCTCTATCTCTACCTCTCTACCTCTTCTGTCCCTCTCAACCCGCCCGGCCAGCAGGCAGATGGGTCCCCCCACATAAAGAGCCGGGTTCTGCTCGAGGTTTTTTCCCTATTAAAAGGGTGTTTCCTTGCCACTGTCGCCTTTTGGCTTGCTCTAGGGGTCAGGCATATGGGTTCTGTAAAGCGTCTCGAGACAATTTCACTGTAATTGGCGCTATATAAATAAAATTGAATTGAATTGAATTACGTTACATTCATTATATGCTAACAGAACACACTGCAAACTGGCAAGACATGGAAAAGTAAAATATGAATATTACATTATGTGGTAGGACGGCTCAGTCCACCTCCACTCGTATTGTGTGCATCAGATCCGGTCTGCGCAGCTGGGAGTAATCTGCCAAATGCACCTTGCTTGCTGGGCGGTGCCACACCCAGTTATATCTAGGAGAGGGCTGTGTGTCTCATACATGCATCCTCTTTCCTGTTCCTGGAGCCGGAGGGCTACATTAGTAGCATGGCTTAGCATGGATTTGCGTGGTGGTTTTGAGACGCTGGCTGTCGAGCTTTCGCTGTTTCCTGTCATCAGGTATGTGCCGACGTGGTCGCTACATCGCTGGGCTATATTAGTGGTGTTTGATGTGCTTTCTGCTTTCTAGCAGAGTCGGGCCGTATTCTGGCTGAAGGCTGGGAGCCGGGCGTAATAATTCACGCGCTGCATTGAATTTCTGAGGTAGGCTGACTCGTTTCTATCGCTCTTATGCGTGTTTGTTGGGCTGCACATGAAATGACTATGTTTCTGGTTGCTGTTGGCAGTGATTGAGCTGCATTTGTCTGCGGCTGTCTCCCCTGTTGCCTGAAAAGCTGTGGCTACAGCTGGTCTGTCTGCAGTTCATCGCGGCAAGCTCTCTGCTCATCGGCAGCTGTTTTATTGTTTTTTTGTTGTATGATGTTTTTTTTAAAAAAAAGAACAACAATCTTGGTGTGCGTATGCCTCTTGCCCAGCACGCCTGCTATTGAAAGTATTATTATTATTGTTATTATTATTATTATTATTATTATTATTATTATTATTATTATTATTATTATTATTAGGGTTGTTGCTGTTTTTTTGTATTAGAATTCTTAGTATTAGAATTATTAGTGTTAGTATAGATCTTGAGATTCTTGATTAGTTAGTTTTGTTTATTTACTTATTTGTTGTGATTGCATATTTAAGTTATTCAGTTATCTCTTTTTTTTGTTTGGGTTTGTAAATTTTGTTTTCCTTTTTTTTGGTTTATTGGGTTGACTGGGCGAGAGAGTAAGGGGTGTATGTTGGCGTAATTGGCTTTGGTGGTGACCTCGTGGGCCCAGCCTAGTGTGGTGTTGTGGCAGTTTATTTGAGATCTATGTAGGTCTGCCTCGTTTTCCTGTGACTAACAGTTTGCCTCTTTTTCTTGGACAGGAGCTGTTGGGCCAGGTGGCTGGTGGCTGACTGATTCCCCCGGCGGTGGTGGTCCCTTCACTCCTTGTACAATAGTGCACTTGGGTGTTCGTCAATGATTTTGTTTTGTTCACGTGATGTGGTGCATCAGGACCCTTCCCTTCTCCCCTCCAGTTAGTCATCTCTGCCTGGTAAGCCCTGTGCCTAGTGACTGTTTCGGTGGCAAACTTAATTAAGTCAGGGGGGCCCTTGAGGATTAGATTAATACTGTGCCACTTACTACCAAGTTATGTCTTGGCATCGCCAACAAGGTTGGTTTTAGAAAGAGTGTACATTTTTAAATATTGTTAAAAAATTTCATTTTGCTATACTTAAAGTGGAATCACGTCAGTCTCCGATGCCTTTCGTACCTGTGTGACCTTTCTTGTGGTCTGTATTGGAGTGGTGGTCCTCCCTAAATAGATCTCCTGGGGGTGAAACTCCCCCAGGTGGCGTTGTCGGACACGTAATAGATAGCAAACATACATCTAACCCTCGTAGCCTTGCCACATTCTTGGCGTTGTCGGCAGGATGACACCGTGAAGACAGACGTGTATTCCATTTTTCTTATTTTGTGTTTTTTTGTATTTGTTAAATTGCTGTTGATAGCTTGCCTGCTATGTGTGTATGGTTTTAGAGACAGAACAGCAGTAGTTAGCGTGTAAATTTAATCAGTTTTAAACATCAGGCTTCTAAAATTTGTTTCTGGTAAGCTTTGGAGCAGCTTGCCCTCTGGTGCCATGGAGGAGGAAATGCAACAGCTCAGAGACCTTGTTACGCAGCTGAAGGCAGATAATGAACGGCTTCGTCAGGAGAGGGAGGCCTTGCAGGCCGGCCCAAGTGCTGCCACCTCAGCCCCTTCTGCTCCAGTGAGTACTGCTGCATTAGCAGATACCAGCGCTACAGTAACAGAGCGGCTGGTAGTGGTACCAAGAGACCGTAGATGTCTCATGTTTAATGGTAAAACTGGCATCAGTATAACTGAATGGGCAGAGGAAATTCAGGCTTGTATGCGTGCCCGTCGCTTGCCAGCTCTCGATCAGGCCCTCTTTATGTTTGATCATCTAGAGGGGGAAACTAGAAAGGAGATTAAGTATCGTACCAGTGCCGAGCAAGCAGATCCTGCTCAGATCCTTGCTATCCTGAAGGACTTGTGTGGTGACACTCAGTCATACGTAACCTTGCAACAAGCCTTCTTCTCTCGGACGCAGCAGGAAGGAGAGACCTTACAGGAGTTTTCTTTGGCGCTGATGGCCCTCATGGATCAGGTGGCAGTTCTACTGCGTGACCAATTTGTGGAACATGTTCTTGACTGTGCTCTTCGTAGGGAACTGAAGCAGTTGGTCAGCCTCAGTCTACTTTGCTGGAAGTGTGTGCTGAAGCAATACGTTGGGAGAGAGAGGGGCTTCCAGGGGGCGCTAGGGAGCGTAGCCATTCTCTCCCAGCCAGGTATGGTCTCCAGTACGGGGTACAGAGCAGTCCCCATCCACTGCCTCTGTCCATCTCACAGGGCTCTGAACTGGGTGAGTTGAAGGAACTCCTGAAACGTCAACAGGAACAACTCAACCAGCTCACTCAGACGGTGGCAGCTTTGCAGGCATCCTTGCAGCCCCGCCCTAGTTGCCCTGGTCCTGTAATCTGTCGAAGGTGTCAGCAACCAGGTCATTTTGCCAGGGAATGTGATGGAGAACGGGCTCCTCCTCGTGCTTGTGCTGCTTCGGCCCTTGGTCTGACCGCCAATGTGGGCAGGCCCCCTTCTGCTTCCCGCCAGCCGGAAAACTGAAGCCCACTGAGTTGTTGAGCCACAGCTCAGATGGGGTATCGATGGGCTCAAGGGAGGGGACCGTAGGTAAATTAATATCATCTTGCCCTCACATTAATCTCTCCATGGGCGGTGTCATGGTCCCATGCTTAGTGGACACGGGGTCCATGGTGTCCACCATCACAGAGAGCTTCTTTTTGCAGCATTTTGCACCTTGGGGTGCCGATGGCCTCCAGTCTTGCCATTGGCTGGAACTTTGGGCCGCTAATGGATTAGCAATCCCCTACATCGGCTATCTTGAGTTGGACGTGGCATTGTGTGGTAAAGTGTTTCCTGGTTGTGGCATACTGGTGGTGCAAGACCCTCCAGGTGTGTCATCTTCGGTCTCTGGAATCTTGGGGATGAATGTCATCCGTCGATGTTATCGTGACCTTTTTGGGGCACATGGGGCTGCCCTTTTCAGCTTGCCTGTGGTGACTCAGGCTCCTGAGTCAGTTATTGAGGCCCTGCAACAATATCACCAGTCCACCATTCAGCACCCAAAAGATCTTTTTGGTACTGCGAATACCTGGCGGTGTCATGCAGTTCGTCGCGAGCACCTGTCCCGAGCAATTTTCTGGCCAGGAGGTGCTCTTTGAGCCCCCTCAATCAGGGTTGCCAGCCGGGCTGCTTGCTTCTCCCTGTCTGGTCCGGTCTGCCCGTGGTACGGTCTACATCCCGGTGGTCAATGTAGGGGCAACTGAAGTCCTGCTCTACACACGTACCAGCCTGGGTGCCCTCAGTTATGCCCAGGTGGTGAGTCTACCTACTGGAGTCACTGAGGTGAGGTCTGCCGTAGCTGCAGTATCCTCCCAAGTGACTGGCAATCCTGCGCAGAGTGGAGTAGAACCCGTAGACCTGTCTGCCTTGGCAGAACAGGATCAAGCCGAGGTGCGGTCTCTGCTGCAGAAATACAGCTCTGTCTTCTCTGCACATGATGGCGACTTGGGTTGTACTGACCTCCTTTCACATGACATCCCGTTGCTTGACAACATTCCTGTGCGACAGCGTTACCGACGTATTCCTCCATCTGAGTACGAGGAGGCCAAAGCCCACATTAACCAGCTTTTGGAGGCTGAGGTCATCAGGGAGAGTAGTAGCCCTTATGCCGCCCCAATTGTGTTGGTCAGGAAGAAGGATGGCAGTCTACGCATGTGCGTAGACTATCGACTTCTCAACAGTAAGACAAGGAAGGATGCTTTCCCTCTTCCTCGTATCGAGGAGAGTCTTGATGCCCTTTCTGGTGCATGTTGGTTTTCAACCTTGGATTTGGCTAGCGGTTATAACCAGGTCCCCGTGACTGAGCAGGACAAGCCTAAGATGGCCTTTTGCACGCCCTTTGGTCTTTTTGAATGGAACCGGATGCCATTTGGGCTGTGTAACGCCCCAAGCACCTTTCAGCGGTTGATGCAGAGGATGTTTGGGGACCAGCAGTGTCAGTCTCTTCTCCTCTACCTCGATGATATCGTGGTGTTTTCCTCCTCGATCAGCCAGCATCTGCAGCGTCTGGAAGGTGTTTTGAGTCGTCTCCAGAAAGAGGGCTTAAAAGCCAAGTTGGAGAAGTGTGCTTTCTTTCAGAAAGAGGTCCGTTATCTTGGGCATGTCATCTCTGGGGAGGGTGTTTCCACAGACCCTGCAAAGATCGAGGCGGTTGCCAAGTGGCAGCATCCCGGTCATGTTTTAGAGCTGCGTTCTTTTTTTGGGGTTCGCTAGCTACTATAGGCGCTTTGTGGAAGGGTTCGCCAAGTTGGCAGCTCCCCTACACAAGTTGGTGGCAACAATGGCAGGCAGCCGGTCCAAACGAGGCCAGAAACAAGCTTTTGGTTCTGCATGGACACCTCAGTGTGAAGAGAGCTTTGAGGCTTTAAAGGCAAAATTGGTCGCAGCTCCCGTTTTGGCCTATGCAGACTTCTCTCGTCCCTTTATTCTGGAGATTGACGTTAGACACAGTGGTCTAGGAGCGGTTCTGTCGCAAGAGGTGGCGCATCGGGTTAGACCGATAGCTTATGCTAGCCGTGGTCTCTGACCAACTGAGCGTAATATGGCCAATTACAGTTCCATGAAACTGGAATTTCTTGCCCTTAAGTGGGCAATGACAGAGAAGTTCCGTGAATATCTGTTGGGACACAAGTGCGTTATCTTCACAGATAACAACCCCTTAAGCCATCTCCAGTCCGCTAAACTGGGGGCCACCGAGCACTGGTGGGCCGCCCAACTTGCTGCTTTCGACTTTGAAATCAAGTATCGGTCTGGCCGCAGCAATACAAATGCTGATGCCCTTTCTCGGCAGTATGTGTCAGGCTCTAACTTGGCTGAGCAGGTCTTACCTGGTACATCAGTTCCAGCTTTTCTTCAGCAAGCTGCTCCGCCAGTCTCAGCGGCTCCAGCAACCCAGTCCATGGTGTCTGCCCTACCGTTCCATTCCCTCTCTGATATTCGTTCATTGCAGGAGTCTGATCCCCTCCTGAAAGAGGTCTTGGTCTTTTGGAGAAGGCAGGTTCGGCCGACCCCAGATGAGAGGCGACCCTTGTCCAAGCCAGCCTTGGTGCTGCTGCGACAGTGGGATCATTTGGTGGAGAACGATGGTGTGCTTTCCCACAGGGTTTTTCGCTCAGATGGGGGGGAGGAGAACCTCCAGCTGGTCTTGCCGGCTCTCCTGAAACAGGAGATGCTGAAACAGCTCCATCATGAACATGGGCACCAAGGTATTGATCGGACTACTGAGCTGGTACGAGAGCGCTGCTACTGGCCAGGAATGTGTTCGGACATAAAGCAGTGGATTAGAGAATGTGAACGCTGCCAGGTTGCAAAGGACTCTGGGCCCGTTCCACACAGCTTTATGAGCCACTTGCTTGCATCTAGGCCGAACAAGATTGTGGCCATTGATTTTACAGTGTTGGAACCCTCCAGAAATGGGTGGGAGACTGTCCTTGTAATGACAGATGTGTTTAGTAAATACACTGTGGCTGTCCCAACTAGGGACCAGCGTGCGCCCACCGTTGCCCAGGTCTTGTTGAATGAATGGTTTTTTAAATTCGGAGTACCAAGTCGCATTCACTCTGATCAGGGCCGTAGTTTTGAGAGCACCTTGATTCAGCAGCTCTGTTGCTTGTATGGGGTAGAGAAGTCCCGTACAACCCCATACCACGCCGCAGGAAATGGACAATGTGAGCGGTTCAGTCGAACCCTACACAACCTCCTGCGCACTCTGCCAACTTCACAATTACATTACAGAATACATTAAATGTAAAAAGGGCAGAAACAACCTAGAGAGACCATCAGGAACAAGCTTGGTCTGGATGCCCGGGTTCAGAGGTTTGAACAAACCCTTTTATGAGCAGTGTCTTGGAGGAAGAGCTGTGCAGCTGCCTGTTGACTGACTGAGGTAGAAATGATCTCCAAAACATCAAGTGTGTGAAGCTCATCGCAGTGACCAAGCCGGATGATGGAAGATGTTCACAGGCAGGTCCCCCAGATGACATCCTCTTCTGTCATCAGCCTCTCTACCCGACGGACTTGCTGAGGTATTTTCATCTCACAGTTATTGTAGCCAGAGGTTTGTTTTTTGGTTTCAGACAAAAGTTAAGGGTTTTGTCTATTTTAAGATTAATATTTTTTCTTTAACTATGGTACACATGCCTGCTTTACTGCAGCTTTATTAGCAGAATACACAGTATACAGTATGTGAAAGAGTATTTTTTTTTCTGTCTACGTTTACCTGTTTATGTAATGCAATATCATTCACAGCAATTGTATTACCATGAGTAATTCACAGATCCAATTTTAGAAATACCTGAAACACAGAATGAGTCAAAATAATCCTGACACATTGTCCTCATATATCTCCCTTTAAACTTAAAAGTCAGACTTTTCTCATGGCCTGTTTTACTCTTTAGTATTATACTCACCCTTAATCACTTTATCAGTGAACTGTCACAGGACATGGATGATGTGAGGACAGAGAATACACATGGCCCTTCTTCTTAGCTTTACCTTTCATGGCCACTGGCCTTCTCAGTGACTCTTCCTTTTGTCTTTATCTTGAAATGAAATGAAATGTTTTTGTAGGGGTGTCTTGGGGACAATTTTAATAACTTTAAAGTTCTGGAAGTGCAGGAAAACATATTGGATTATGACTCGGATGGGGGCAAAATAAAATAAAAAAATCAGCCTTATTGGGACACCCCTAGTTATTTGATTAGTACTGTCCAATATTAAACTGCAAGAAAACTAAAATCACAGCAATCACTTGTCAGTGATCAGTTTTTGGTTTTGTGGATTTCATGCACAGTGAAGAAGAAAGCTAGCATATTTATTTATCTTCAAAGGTTCAGTGGGGCTCTTTGGACACAAGAAGTTTATTTTGCTAAATCTGTTACATGACAGCTACCAATAGCAGTATAAGATCTTTTCCTTTTCCAGTGATTCCACATTGTGAAGTCCACAATGGCCTTAAGTCAGCAGTATGAATTAAGCACATCCTTTGACAGTCTTGTTTTTGTTTTATTGATATTTTTTCTTCGAGGGCCAATTCTAATTAAGTCTCTATTTAATTAGGAAATATTCTGAATGAAAATAGCTTTTGGTAATTTGGATGAACGGACCTGTTTAAATAAATGACAGATGACAAATTTTACAAAGGATCTAGATTATATTGCGATTGGTTGTACATGGAGATAGGTGTACAAAAATCACAGCAGGATGGTATGCTCTTTGTTTGCACTCACCATTTAAGTGATAACGCTAATCATAAATCATAACTGGAAGGGGAAAGAAATCTAGTTTTCAAAATTACAAAATGATCCTGTTTTATAGTCAAACCTTCTGTGCAAGTCAAAATTGATATCAGCAATTAACTAACCAATGAATTCCTAAATGGCCTTGTGACTGGCATGTGTGGTCAGCTCACAGTCAGTGTGTGATCACTGCCAGACCTCAGATCAGCATAATTAGCTGTAGATTATAGCCAGGCAGTGCAGCGGGGGAGAGGAAGTGTTTCATTGAAATTATCAGTGAGACTTAATATGCTGTGAACCACTTGAAAGGTAGCTAGCAGGCTCTGGAGTGTGTCAGTGGCTGGACAGCAGAGGAGAGAGAGAAAGCAGAGTTGTGGTCACAAACACAGACACACAGTCCTTACTTTTTGGCTGTGTGGGTTACTTTTGGCATCTCATACTATAACTGTGCAGTACTGAAATAGTCACCTTTGATCATTGTGGCCCTGCTGATATACAAACATACACAAACACAGACAGGGCTTCACAAGGAACTTTGTAGAAGTGTGGACAGAAACAAAATTAATTTTGATATTCTGAGTCTGGTCATACTTCAGAAGAAAATATTCAAAGTACCCAGAACAAGTTATTGACTTCTTTGTCCCTGCTGTGTTGAGCACATTCTGTATTGAACTCAGCTACTAATCACTGATTTGTTACATTAGACTCATTACAAAGTCTAATTGCTCAAATTTAACCTGAATCACAGTGCCAATCGGTCCATGATAAATCAGTGCAATGAGAAAATGTGTCAGCACCACTCTAATTTGGAGGATGGTGTGGATTAGCTCTGCATTAATAGTCAATAGTTTGAGTTCAGAGCATTGGGAGGCTGCCAGTGCCCATGGATGCTGCTCTGTGTCTGAATGATTCATTTTGTGGGCTTGGGCATTGCAGTGTCAATACAGCTTTACCTTTAGTCTCTGTAGAGAAGAGAAAATATAACTCCCCTCTGCCAAGATATGCACAAATGCAGAGGAGCTGGCACAGTGGAGTTTTTTATTTATTTTTTTTAGGTGAAGTGAAAAGAGTGGATATGACAGTCACCATATTCTGCTAAACACTGGAATCTCCCTCCTCTTCCTTCAGATGGATCATGAGTGTCTGTCAGCAGGAAGAGCTACAATGATTAGTTAATGGACAGGAGACTGACTTTTTTTTAAAGTATTTAGTATAGTCTAGCTATGCAGATGCAAGACCTCAGTCAGAGTTCGGGAATGCATTGCTTTTGTTTGAGATCACTGCCTGGTTGTCATCCTATAAAGTTCATATAACACAGTCTGTTTGTGCATAAATTTGTGTTTGTGTTGTTTTCTTCAGATGAGATCATTTTAGTGGATGGTTCCATCACTCCAGACTTCTACACTGACTGGGAATGGGGCATTGGGTCAGACTGCATACATAAGCAGGTACAGAGCTCCTCCCCCACCTCTACAGATGGGGCACTTCTATTTATGTTTTACACACGCAGTACTGTCAGCAGCTCAAGTTACAAATAGTAAATATTCAATCCTCTTTCAATCGCCGAAAGAACAAAAGCACATGTTCACAATGTGTAGAAGATATGAAATTTTGATTAAATATATAATATACTTTTATAAACCCCATATTTTACCGCTTGTCAAAAGTCAAAAATGGCCACTGCGGCAGAACACGCAAGCATGCAGGTATCTGTACTGAGATGTTTTAGGTTAAGACTGTTGTAGACAGTTTGTCTTCATCGCTGAAGTACTGATTTTCCTTTATGTCAGTACTTTGGGGCAAGAACATGGGAGTGCGAAGCCTCATGACCCTGTGACCTTGGGTATAGCAGCTAGTAGTGATGCTTTAGATTGAAAGTGATTGGAGGAGGAAGATCTGCTTTAAATTGTGGTTTAGAATTATAATTGTGGTAGTTGGATGACTCGATGATTCCCATTTGTGACATACTAAAGCTGAACATGCTGCAAAGGTGCGACAGTGTGACTCCAAGCCGCAATGCCTCCAGTAGGTGTGTCAAATTAATTGTTGGAGGCCAGCTGCTGGATTAGAGGAAGATAGATGTCTGTGTTTTCAAGACAGAGGGCTATGTTGAGCAGTAGAGTCAAGTAGCTGTCGAACTCCTGTGGCTGAGATTGGCTGAGATAAAGAAACTGAGCAGAGGATGTCTCTATAAAGAGAAAATGAATGAGCTAATGCTGTGAGGTCTTTGAACAAACAGGGACTTGAACACGCATGATGAGAACACCTTATTGTCCTTGGTTGAGAAGGGTACCCAAGGGAAGGAAGGGGTAGTTCAGCTAGGTTGATGTGTTTACATGACACTTCAAAGTGAAAGTGAAGTGAAGGTATTGGTGTATGGTGGAGCAACACCGATCTCCTCGTCTCCTGGGCCTCATTGCGGGTTAGGCTCATCGACATGGAGGAGATCTAGAGCTGAGTTGAATAAGAGGGCCGTGGTAAGTCAGAGTTAACTTAGCAGTAGTGTGTGTTGCTCTGTGCACAAGAAGCAAGAATGAACATGTGGGACGGGCAGGGTGATATGTATAGACACAGGACAGGAAGAGGAGTGACTGATGTGTGGTCCTGCTCCTGAACCTGAGCTAAAGATTTTCTACTCCATGCAAGGTTTAACTACAGGAGAAAACTGTAGAAAGTCATGGCCTTTTCCCAGTGGAAAAAGGAACTTTTATCAGCATTTGTAACACTTCATACTGGTATCCCTCACCTGCTGGAGGTGGTTAAAATCTATTGCTTTTCATTTGCATGCTTTCAGGCATTATTAACATAGACAGTAAAACTGTTTCCCATTTTAATTTTCCTGTTCTTAAATTCTTTTTTTGCTCCTTATTATTAACAATTATAATAATAAACTTTTTTTGTAAGGCACTCAGATGCAATACAATCACGCCACTGAAAACAAAAAGAAATCAATTAAGGCAACATTACTCTACATGAAGCCAGGTTAAATCAGACACCAAAACTTCAAATTTACTTTGTGGGGTTTTTTGTTTCCCAATTAATTAACATATAATTAAATTTATACAGTAAAATGTGTTACACAAAACCTATGGCACGACACACATAACATTAAAAAAATCTACATGAGACCTGCTATAAAACCTCTATAAGAAATATGCAATAAAAAATTTTAAAAACATATTGGAAAATGTACAAGAGAAATACAGCAGTGGCACACACAGTCACCACACTGCCTTGTATAATCTTTTGTGGTAAACACATACTGCAGTAACAAAAAGCAGTTACAAATATCTCATCTTTAACCCCCCCAAAACAATGCGTACATTCATATTTCATGGAACTAACAGAAAATGATACACTAGAGGTCTCATGCCTATGGACAATTAGCTCCAGCGGCACACACGCACTGTTTTCATTCTCTAACAATTCGCACTCTTAAGCACAATAAACAAGCTGAAAGTGGGTTTTTAATGCCAATAACATAAAAGTGTACCACTCTGTCACTATATTTCATAAATCAAGCCTTATGTAACACAGGATTAATTATTATTTTTCATTAATTACATCCTCTTACCATCCAGATCTGTGGCCTTCTCTATTAGAACAGCTTCCTGTATGTTTGCACTTTGACCTCAAAGCACACCTCAACACTACGGCACAAATACAACAACAACAATATTAGTGAAACAGAAAGTAGGGCAGCTAAACAAAACCCAAAAAAGGACAACAGGAAACCATGCATATCACGCTGAGTACAAACAGTATGTACAAAATTAACAATTAAATAAATCAATAAACATTTCCAATGCAGAAGATTATTTTAATAAGCATCATAAAAATGATGGTAAACTACAATGAACTTGAAATGCATTGCTCCTGTATACCTGCTGGGTCAAAATCACGTACAGCAGCAAACCAAACTCCCATTAAAAAGATTGTGGTCACACTGCAATGTCCAAAGACATACTACCATTAGAAAATTACACACATGTAAAATTTTGTGGATTAAGCTACTCTTGAAGCATCTAATATATCTCTTACCACAAATCATTCATGATGGACTGAGGCCTTGTTTGTTCTCTGGTCTCCCACAGAAAACAGTCAGCATCTCCTCACTCACCTAACTTACTGCATCACCTCCTCTCCCAATCAGAAGCAGACAGCGGACAACCACCAGATCCCACAAAAGAACTCTGCATCTCTGCAGCATATTTGAAAATGTGAGTATGTGACGGTAACTGTGACTAAGACAGGCTGTCTATGCCCAGAAGCACTGGCTGTGTCATACAGGAAAACAGTTCTAAGTTTATCCACCAGCCAGTGCTTCTGGGCATAGACAGCCTGTCTTAGTCACAGTTACCGTCACATACTCACATTTTCAAATATGCTGCAGAGATGCAGAGTTCTTTTGTGGCACCTCGTGGTTGTCTGCTGTCTGCTTCTATTGTTATTCTGAATCACTATTTGCTGATCTGTGTAATTGAACCAGGGCGGAGCTGAGTCAACAGCACTCGCCAATCCCAGAAGGCTTTACTCCACCCTCAGCGGCAATGCTCCAGCTTTGAGAACAAACACTCTTTAGTTGGCTGCGTGTCTCCATGCTCTTGTTGCTCTTGCACACAGTTTCTCTCATTCCTCGGTGGCTCCAAATTTATCAGCCATTTTTGTCCCACTACATCTATGACATTCTTCTGTGAAACATGAAACTGGAGCCAGGGAATTAAAAAATCAGTCCTGCTACCACTAAAAGTGACTTTAAACTTCCTCTTTGTTCTTTTTTAATTCCAGTATTGAAGAGCAGCTAATTCAATATGTTGCTTCCATGATGTATTGTTGGGGAGAGTTAATGCAGAGTAATTTGTCTTATTTATTATCAAACCAATCCTTGTGTGTCTGTAGATATTTTTTTCACCCACACCAGCAGGAATGTTTACCTCGGCTGCTGTTGTGAAGCTGATTGTGGCAACAGTCAGTCAGACGAGAGGACAGAAACTTGGGAGGATCCCGGAGAGAGATGTTCCAATCAGTGCTGCCCTTGCTCATTTTTGAAATGTTTTCATTTCCCTTCCCTTCACTCTCTCTTTGTTGCAGCTTTGCCATTGATACCTTTAAAATATACTGAGAGCGGCAGGAGAAGTGGCGTCTGTGAGACTGTTTCAATTTGGCTGCTGTCATTTGAATGATCCAGATTAAAATAATAATCAAATCCAGCTCTGCAGCTTGTAAAATAAGGTGTAAATAAAGCCTTTGAAAATGGACAAACTCCTATACAATCACCTTCATTTGTATAGCTATTATAACTACAAATTCAAGTAGACAAACACTACGAAACAACTGTATTTTGAAATACAGAAGACACTTCAACTTTATATAGTTTTCTCAAGCAGTACTCAATTGAGTTACCCTTGTGGCTACATTTTAATGACAATTGTATGCTGACAGAGACATCCATCCATCCATTATCTATATACCACTTAATCCTCATCAGGGTCACTCACATTCACACCTTTGGACAATTTAGAAAAAACAGTTAACCTTTGTATACTTTTGGACTGTGGGAGGAAGAATGTACAGGGAGAACATGCAAACTCCATGCAGAAAGACCCCAGGCCCAGGTCGGGACGTGAACCGGGGACGTTCAAGTTGCAAGGCGACAGTGCTATCCACCAAGGTTCCATGCAGCCCGCTGACAGAAACAAATTGTGCCATTAGGGGTTTTCAACTAAAATTCAAATTCAAACATTTTGGCATTTATTAATAAGTAATTTTTGATATAACTGTACATCTTACAGTTTTTCTCAATTGATAAGACACTGTTCCTTAAAAATAGCACACATTTCCCAAAGCACTGCACACTATTTTTTTTATTTGAACACAATTCACAAAGCACTGCACACTTGTGTCAAAAGCACACTTTATTGTCATACTTTGAACTTTGTTTTCAAAATTAAGACACGAAGCAAAACTAGGACACTACACTGCTAAATACAAAACACTCTTCTCTCACTGTTTTCACATGAAGTATAAAAAAAATGATACTCATCAAAAATGACAACTTAAACACAAATGCATCCTATAAATGAATCAGAGGAGGCCACTGCAGTGCCTGACTGTACATTATAAAATAAAGTTAGACAAAAAATACAGCACTGTATTGTACACAGTACAGTATGCAAATATTTACACCACGTCTGCATCAATTCTTTCAGCCTGGTTGGGAAATATGTGCTATTTTTCAGGAACAGTGTCTTACCAATTGAGAAAAACTGTAATTGTGACAGCAGTGTTGGAACAGTGTTCCAGTTCTGCTTCATAGTGTTCACTTTTTGAAAAATGTGTGCTATGAGTGAAAAAGTGTGTTCAAATGAGCAAAAAATGTGTTCAGCCTTTTGCAAAAAGAGTGCAAGAGTTTTGGAAACTGTGTGCAAACCATGTGAACAGTGTTCAAAATTTGGACAGCAGTGTCCTGTTTTTGAGAAATGTGTGCAGTCAGTTAGTGGCTGTGTGCAGTGAATGGAATTTAGTGTCTTATCAATTGAGAAAAACTGTACAATAAAGTGCAGAACTTGAAAAAATAATGACTAAACAACCTGAACCAATTTATATACATCTTTAACAATATCTAAATCTCAAAAAATATAAACAATTGAACACTTTCACATTTTTTTCCAGCTTTATATCACTCCCTTACATCCCCTGCTGCTTAATGGGAGAACTGAGCTGCAGCTTGCCCTACCAGTATTTTGAATCGTGGTATGAATGGTGTCAGGGTCATTTTCAAACACATTTGGAGCTCATTGGTGAGTCTGAAACCATGTTTAGTTTTGACTGTGTTCATAGTTGGGAAAGCTGCCTCACAGCTGTATGTTGAGCCAAACATGGTCAACATGTGACCACAGTCTGTCCTTCTCTCATCTGTCCCTTGCCTCTCAACTGCTTTCTGAATGCAGAGCAGCGATGTTTAGCGGCTGCAATGCAGAGACTTCATTGACTGAGTAGCGTCATGTGGGATGGATAAACTCGCATGCAATTGTTCTGTTTCCTGAACTCATAACCAATGCCATTAACACTGGAAAAGCTACTCTGGTAAAACAGAAGCGACCAGTCAAATTTAAAATCCTGTTATAATTTACTGATTATAGATCCAGGTCCGTATAAGACGGCGTCTGGGTCCAGATCTGGACCGCAGTCCACCAGTTAGTGATGCCTGCTCTAGATGGTCTTATGACATGCTGATCAAAACTCCAAAAAAGCCGCAAAAGGAACTTTGAGGGTGAATATCTGCAAAACAAAACATTTTTTGCCAATGAAAAGTCAAACAACAAAAGATCAAAGTATTGGGAGTATTTTAAGTCTTTAATGGGGTCTGTGGGTGAAAATATGCTTTTAGAGCAGTAAGCTTTTAAATCTGAGCATGTTCAATGAAAGTTGAGTCTGATCTTACATAAAATCCTATTCATATATATGTCGAACACAATGTCCAGTATAGCTGTACTGTTGCCCCATGCACTTTATGCACCCTAATCTGGCACTGTCTGGTTTCTAGAAGTCACCTGTGCTGACTGCTACCTGTACTGTGAGGACAGGCCTTGTCTTAGAGCAACTGCACACCAGCTCCTTTTTTTCTTTGATTGCTTCAAACTTTTGAGTTTTTGTTGACAGCCATATACGGCTAGTAGAATACTGATCTAACTCCCAGTGAAATTTGAATTTTCAATTCAATTTAATTTTATTTATATAGCGCCAATTACAGTCAAATTGTCTCAAGACGCTTTACAGAACCCATATTCTTGAACCCCCTGAGCAGCCCTAAGGCGGCAGTGGCAAGAAAAACAGCCTTTTAACAGGGAAGAAACCTTGAGCAGAACCCGGCTCTTTATGTGGGGGGACCCATCTGCCTGCTGGCTGGTGGGTTGAGAGGGACAGAAGAGGTAGAGAGGTAGAGGGGTAGAGAGGTACAGAGGTAGATATAGAGGGGTAGAGAAGTAGAGAGAGAGGCATGGGAGAAGAGGATGGTGGGGAACAAGGAACATAAAACACACAGTTCAATACATGCATGATAAGCTAGATGATAGAAAGTACAAGCTAACATTGAAATTGATTCATAAGTTTACTGTTATGGTGTAAGGCTCTGGCATTAAATATATTACATATATAGCTGGTAGTAAAATTCAAACAGTGTATAGAGCATATCAAGTATAGTGAGGGCGATGCAGAGTAGACTGGTAGAAATGGGCAACTGGAAGCAGTGGACTGGAGGAAGGTCAGCAGCAGCATCCCACAGTGGACATGATGGAGACCAGTTAGTGGGACAGCAACCGCAGATGTGAAGCATTCCAGCTCCGGGACCAGGGACACTCACAGAAAGGACACAGGGAGAAACAGAGTGAATGTAATGCAATAACGGTATATATAGTAAATACAAAGGTAGTTAGAGAAGGGCTCAGTGCATCAAGAGATGTCCCCCAGCAGCCTAGGCCTATAGCAGCAGAACTAGGGGTAAAACCAAGGGATGTCAAAGAGGAAGTCAGTTGTGCAAATGAAGACAACAACTGACCCCTTCAGGGTCACCCAAGTCAGCCCTAACTATGAGATTTGTCAAAGAGGAAGGTTTTAAGCCTTTAAGAGAGGGGGTCCGTCTCCCGAACCCAAACTGGGAGCTGGTTCCACAGGAGAGGCGCCTGATAACTGAAGGCTCTGCCTCCCATTCTTTTAGAAATTCTAGGAACAACAAGTTGCAGCCTGAGAGTGAAGAGTTCTGCTCGGATGATATGGTGCTATCAGGTTTTTAAGATATGATGGAGATCGGTCGTTAACAGCTTTATATGTCAGAAGAAGGATTTTGAATTCTATTCTAGATTTAACAGGAAGCCAATGAAGAGAGATCAGTATAGGAGAAATATGATCTCTCATGCTAACTCCCATCAGTACTCTGGCTGCAAGCATTTTGGATCAACTGTAGATGTTTCAAAGAACTTTTGGGACATCCTGATAGAAAGGAATTGCAATAGTCAAGCCTGGAAGTAACAAATGCACAGACTAGTTTTTCTGCATCACTCTGAGACAGGATGTTTCGGATTTTTACGATATTTTTAGGTGAAAAAAAGAAGTCTTACAGACTTGTTTTATGTGTGAGTTAAAGGACATGTCCTGGTCAAAGATAACTCCGAGGTTCCTCAAAGTAGTACTGGAGGCCAATGTAATGCCAACCAGAGTAACCATATGCTTTGAAAGCGAGTTTCTAAGATGTTTGTGGCCAAATGCAATGACTTCAGTCTTGTCAGAATTTAGTAGTAGGAAATTACAGGTCATTCATGTCTTTATGCCCTTAAGACAATCTTGCAGTCTGGCTAGCGGATTACAGTTTTTCTCAATTGATAAGGCACTAAATTCCATTCACTGCACATAGCCACCAACTGACTGCACACATTTCTCAAAAACAGGACTCTGCTGTCAAAACCTTGAACACTATTCATGGTTTGCACACAGTTTCCAAAACTCTTGCACTCTTTTTGCAAAAGACTGAACACGTTTTTTGCTCATTTGAACACACTTTTTCACTCATAGCACACATTTTTCAAAAAATGAACACTAGGAAGCAGAAGTGGGACACTGTTCCAACACTGCTGTCACAATTAAGACACAACAGGTCAAAACTGAAAACACTTTTGCCAATGAACTGCACACTATAAAACCTGCTGGGAAGCAGAATTAGCTGTTCAGGATGGATGTCGGAGGAGCAAGAGGTCATGTTGGAAGAAGAGGACTCGGACGACCTAGATCACGGCCAGAACCAGAACCTGGACCTGCCCATGCATCTGGTCCTGGACCATTTTACATGGTATGTAAATGTTGTTTGTCACTTCAGTGACATGTCTATACTGCAACAATACAAGCAGTCAGAAATGTTCTGAGAACACTGTAAAAAATCTAATGCAAAAGTCTGGTTCATAAGTGCTGGTAAAATTACAGAAAGTGTACATGACTGAATTTTTCTGTTTGGTGTGCGTTTGTTCCAGAGTTTTTCAGTTGGATTCTGATGATACACATGAATACATCTATGTGGATGAGGCTGGTTTCAACCTTGCCAAGAGGAGGAGAAGAGGGAGGAACATCATTGGACAACGGGCTATAGTCAATGTCCCAGGTCAGCGTGGGGCAACGTAACCCTCTGGCTGCAATAAGCAATCTTGGAGTAATTGACCGTCATGCAGTTCTGGGCCCATACAACACCCAGCATTTGTTGACTTTCCTAGATGGACTTGGTGAGGGCCTACTGACACAGGTGCAGCAGGGCGTTTGGCAAGAAGACACAGTTTTTGTTGTTGTCTGGGACAATGTTAGCTTTCACAGAGGACTATTGATTTGGGAATGGTTCGATATGAACCCTCAGGTTGTTGTCATTTTTCTGCCGCCATAGTCTCCCTTCCTCAATCCTATAAAAGAATTCTTCTTTACATGGAGGTGGAAGGTATATGAGTGGCAGCCATACATTTGGGAAAATCTATTGCAATCAATGGTCTTGGCATGTGATGATTTTTCTGCTGATGCATGTCAGGGCTGGATCAGACACATTAGGTCTTTCTTTCCAGAGAAAACATAGCTTGTGATGTTGATGAGGTCCTGTGGCCTGACCAGGCTGAAAGAACTGATGCAGACGTGGTGTAAATATTTGCATACTGTACCGTGTACAATACAGTGCTGTATTATTTTTTGTCTAACATTATTTTTGTTTTATATTGTACAGTCAGGCACTGCAATGGTCCCCTCTGATTCATTTATTGGATGCATTTGTGTTTACAGTTTTTCTTAATTGATAAGACACTGTTCCTGAAAAATAGCACACATTTCCCAAAACACTGCACACTATTTTCTTTATTTGAACACAATTCACAAAGCACTGCACACTTGTGTCAAAAGCACACTTTATTGTCAAAATTTGAACTTTGTTTTCAAAATTAAGACACACGAAGCAAAACTAGGACACTGCACTGCTAAATACAAAACACTCTTCTCTCACTGTGTTTTCACATGAAGTATAAAAAATGATAGTCCTCAAAAATGACAACTTAAACACAAATGCATACTATAAATGAATCAGAGGGGGACATTGCAGTGCCTGACTGTACATTATAAAATAAAAATAATGTTAGACAAAAAATACAGCACTGTATTGTACACATTACAGTATGCAAATATTTACACCACATCTGCATCAATTCTTTCAGCCTGGTCAGGCCACAGGACCTCATCAACATCACAAGCTATGTTTTCTTTGGCCAGGCAATGTGGAAAGAAAGACCTAGTGTGTCTGATCCAGCCCTGACATGCATCAACAGAAACATCACCACATGCCAAGACCACTGATTGCAAGAGATTTTCCCAAAGTATGGCTGCCGCTCATATACCTTCCACCTGAATGTAAGGAAGAATTATTCTATAGGATTCAGAAAGGGAGAAGATGGTGGCAGAAAAACCACAATAACTTGACGGTTCATATTGAACCATGCCCGAATCAATAGTTCTCTATGAAAACTAACATTGTCCCAGATGTATTCATGTGGCCTATCATCAGAATCCAACTGAAAAACTCTCTGGAACAAACGCACACCAAACAGAGAAAAAGTCGTGCACTTTCTGTAATTTTACTAGCACTTGTGAACCAGAATTATGCATTAGATTTTTTACAGTGTTCACAGAACATTTCTGACTGCTTGTATTGTTCCAGTATAGACATGTCACTGAAGTGACAAACAACGTTTACATACCATGTAAAGTGGTTCAGGACCAGGTGCATGGGCAGGTCCAGGTTCTGGTTTTGGCTGTGGTCTAGGTCGTCCACGTCTTCTTCTTCCAACATGACCTCTTGCTCCTCCGACATCCATCCTGGACAGCTAATTCTGCTTCCCAGCAGGTTTTATAGTGTGCAGTTCATTGGCAAACGTGTTTTCAGTTTTGACCTGTTGTGTCTTAATTGTGACAGCAGTGTTGGAACAGTGTCCCACTTCTGCTTCCTAGTGTTCATTTTTTTTGAAAAATGTGTGCTATGAGTGAAAGGTTTGTTCAAATGAGGAAAACGTGTTCAGTCTTTTGAGAAAAGAGTGCAAGAGTTTTGGAAACTGTGTGCAAACCATGAATAGTGTTCAAGGTTTTGACAGCAGAGTCCTGTTTTTGAGAAATGTGTGCAGTCAGTTGGTGGCTGTGTGCAGTGAATGGAATTTAGTGTCTTATCAGTTGAGAAAAACTGTAAGTTGTCATTTTTGAGGGCTGTATCATTTTTTACACTTCATGTGAAAAACAGTCAGAGAAGAGTGTTTTGTATGTAGCAGTGCAGTGTCTTTTGCTTTGTGAGTCTTAATTTTGAAAACAAAGTTCAAAGCATGACAATAAAGTGTGCTTTTAACACAAGTGTGCAGTGCTTTGTGAGCTGTGTTCAAATTAAAAAAAATAGTGCGCAGTGTGTTGGGAAATGTGTGCTATTTTTCAGGAACAGTGTCTTATCAATTGAGAAAAACTGTAATACAGTGCATCCTAATAATCTTGCCTAAAGGAAACGTATAATGTGAACAGTATCGGTCTTAAGACAGAGCCCTGAGGAACTCCATGATTAACTGTAGTATGCTCAGAAGAGTCCTTGTTGACGTGCACAAACTGGAACCTGTCTGATAAATAGGACAAAGGGACAGCACTGGACTCAGTGCTGTCTCTTTAATGCCAATAGAATGTTCTATTCGCTGTAATAAAAGTTTGTGGTCGATAGTGTCAAATGCTGTACTAAGGTCCAACAAAACAAGTATAGAGACCAGTCCATTATCTGACGCTATGAGAAGGTCATTAGTGACTTTCACCAGAGCTGCTTCTGTGCTATGATGCACTCTGAAGCCTGACTGAAACCCTTCAAACAAGCTATTCCTTTGTAAATGTTCACAAAATTGATTTGCAACAGTTCTCTCCAGAATTTTAGAGAGAAATGGGAGGTTGGATATCGGTCTATAGTTAGCTAAAACATCTGGATCAAGAGTAGGCTTTTAAAGTAAATGCTTGATTACAGCAACCTAAAAAGCCTGTGGTACATAGCCTGTTACTAGAGAGAGATTAATCAGATCTAACAGTGAGGAATTAATTAAAGGTAAAGCCTCCTTGAACAGTCTAGTTGGGATAGGATCTAAGAGACATGTCGATGGTTTAGATGTAGAAACTGTTGAAATTAGCTCAGAGAGATGTATAGGAGTGAAAAATTCTAAATATCCATCAGGTCTTACAGCCAATTCTAAAGTGACAGTATTCGATGTCACATCTATGACAGTTGTAGGAAGGGCTAGATTATTTTTTTTCTCTGATCATCACAATTTTATCTGTAAAGAAGGTCATTAAGTCATTACTGCTCAGAGCAAAAGGACTACAAGACTCAATAGAGCTCTGACTTTGTCAGCCTGGCAACAGTGCTGAAGAGAAACTTGGGGTTGTTCTTGTTCTCTTCTCTGTTGCCCTTGCAGCGCGTGCTCTAGTGTTTAGCTAGACAGCTAGCTGCCCAGTCTTCAAATAATCACACAGGGCTTGCTTTTTCTGTGGTTTACTTGAGTTTGACTCAGACCAATATTGTAAAACTGAAACAGACAACAGACAACAACAACAGAGAAAATAAAATAAATCAGTATACAAGCACTGATATATTCATGGACACAGTACGTATTACACATGTACTGAAACCGACTGCAAGTGTTCACCGACATATAACTCTGCACTGTAGACATAGTTTAACTACGTAACAAATTATAACAACAAAAACTTCTATCATGACATTCCTATTTGTGCTTATGTACACGTTTTACTCACAGACAAATAATTTCCAAGGCAGAAGTGTAGTAAAACATTGGCAACACCCCGAATTAGCTGTCCGTTGCGCTGTCTGTACTTCATGAGACATAACTAGCAAGAAAGACGAAGCACCTTTAAAGATAGGTCAGAACGCGAGCGGTGAGAGCGCTCACACTGTCGTCATTTCTGACACCGAACTAGAACGAAAGCACTCACTGACGTTATTTTTAAAACCCAACTGAAAATCAACTTTTAACTTACCCACTTAACTTTAAAGACAGCACATCCTCGATTAAAGATGAATAATATGTTGTCCTGGCATTACAGAGAGCTTTTTTATCTATTACTAAATTATTTTCCCAAGCTACGTAAACTTCCTCTAAACTAGTGGAATACCACTTCCTTTCCAGTCTTCAGGATGCCTGCTTTAAAGTCCGCAGCTGGGAATTATACCAAGGAGCAGGTCCTCTCTGAGATCTAACTTTCTTTTCCAAAGGCGCACCACTATCAGGTGTTGTACGTAGTGAGGCTGCAGCATTATTAACAAAATAATCCACTTCTGTGGGGGTAAAACGTGAGTTTAGGGTTAGGGTTAGCATGCTAACATTTGCTAATTAGTACTAACCACAAAGTACTGCAGGGGCTAATAAGTATGTTTTAGTTTTACAGATGTGTTAGAGATAACTCAAAAGCTACCTAATGATGGCACTAGAATAAAGTTAGGGGAATGTAATTACCAGCTCTGTTTCTTGGGACCATGACCACAAATGTCTGAACAAAATTGTGAAGACATAAAATTATGTGACTTTAATGCCAGCCTCATGGTGAATATTGTCTGATATCTTATCAAAACTCGGAAATATCAACTGGTTATCCAGCAGATGTTATAACTCAAAAATGGAGACAGTCTCTCTAAACTATTCACAGCACTTTTCTAATAGAGGTGTTTGCTGTGACAGACAAACAGTGTGTGAATGCAGGACTATGAGCACACCAACAGGAAAATCAAAGACTTCTATGAGCAGTTGTCATGATGTGATGAAGCGTTGTGGAGTAAAGTGAGGTAAAAAAAATAAGGGAAGGGAAGAAAAAGCAATATGGAGATACGCAGAGAGGGAGAGTCGATGGTAAGACCTGGTTCTTTACTGGGACCGGTGAGTTGGTTAGTTGTAACCTGATCAGTGACAGCAGGCAGAGATCAAAGTGGGACCCTGGAAGAAGCAGACGTAGGAGGGACTGAGGGTCATGCCAAAGGAGGAAAGGGGCCTGATTCCTTTTCCTGTTCACTGCCGAGGAATGTTCTCAGTGGGATGGGACATGTACTCGCCCACTGCCTCCTGCGGCTGCTCCTGTTGGGCTTAACTGGCATCTATGGACACACTGGGCCCCTTGTCTTAACAACCCCACCACCCTCATCCAACCCCCTCCTGATTTTGTCGATGTGTCACAACACACATAAAGTGAATGAGGTGGCAGACAGGTCCGTTTGCATGTTTCATAATGATAACTATTAGAGCTGACAGCAGCTATGTCAGGCGCCATTTCTGGTGTCCAGACCTGCTGGGCTTCCAGTACGTCCTGTTGAAGTTAGCTGGAGCCTCACGCGATATTTTTTGAGCGCCTGCATTAACAGAAACAAAGTATCTGTTGCCCTGTGGGAAAGATCAGGTTCTTCAGCCCTTTTTTTCCAAGTCATTAACAAGATCAGATAATATGTATTAATTTTAACAGAAGAAGACAAAATTCAGAAATTAAAAATGTGCAAAAAAAAACTTAGCAAGATAAAATATAATATCAGACTCACTACTGACTGCTTCTCACTCAAAACTCTTCTAGTCACTGCCAAGTGACATGAATTGTCTAACTCAGATGTTTGTAAACTCAGTACATCCTAACATTCACAGTCATTATCAGTGGTCTTACAAAGCCAGTGATCAACAAGAATTCTGAATCTGGGTTTGAGTGCACTCGCATGAAAGAGGTGGAGATGGCAAAAGATGATCAGTCTCAAAGATGGACAGGTCTACTGGCACCAGCATGGCGTATTTTACAAAGGAAAAGCAAACAATAACAGAGAAATGGAAAGATTTTAAATACATAATACGAACTAAAAGTATACCAGCTGCAGCAGCTAAAGCAGGAGGGAAAGTTGCGAAATACCACAGACAGTGTGAATGCATAATTAGTATGATTATCAATATTATTGTCCTTTTTGGTATAAGTTACTTAGATGTAGGTTTCTTCTTCAGAATTCAAGATTCATTGTAATTATCATCATGTAACATAAGATTGTACAACAAAATTACAGGTGTGTCCCATAATGCTACTAACAAAATGGAAAAATGAATTACGAATAAATAATCTAGGAATAAACATCTGATTACGTTCATGGTGATGTGGAGGATGAACTCAATGATCTCACATTAAGTGTCTTTCTTATGGTATCTAAGCCACTTTTAGCCTTATTCTTTCAGATTCTTGGCAGTTTGGGGAGAAAGTCAGGAACATGTAAAAATATAATTCTAATCGATAAGTAAATTTATTGCAAATCTTAGAAAGTCAACAATCAGGCCTGAAGTGTATACAGTATATTATGATTTGATCAGTTTCTGTTTTAGGATTATATTGCTTTACTGGGGCAGATATAACAAAGAAATGGCTTTCAAATTGCTTGCAGCTCAAAAAACTCCCCTCCCTTCTTCCTATCTATGCACTGAGCTCCGTAGGATCTTCCAGGAATGCTGATCACTTTTTTTCAAATGTGTTCAGTCAGTAGGCAGATCTCTTATCAGCAGAAGTTACAATGGTGATATGTCCTGGCAAAATGTGACGGTAAGCCTGAGGTTACCTTGATAACCCCATCTCGAACTTTGTATTACACATCTCTGGTCTCAAGTTAGCAACGTACCATTATCACTAATGAATTCTCACTGTTTGAGGTTAGTGTTGGATTTAATGGACAACAATTCACTTCTCTACACTATCACATTTGTAGACTAAGGTTTCTTTTCAACACCAAAGCTTGACTGTCCTAAACTTGTTAAATCTTGCATATCAAAACAATAGCAGAAGATTGTTCCCCATACAGGTCCTGTACAGATCCTGAAGGTCCTGGCTGGAATGTAGCTGGTTGGTCAGTAACAGAAACAGGCAGGCTGATGGTGTGACTCAGAGCTCCACTGTTCCTCCAGCCTCCTTTAGCCTGGATCTCAAATCCCCTCTGACAGCCGTAGCGTGCGGAGAGGAAAAAGAAACATTTCTGCCTAGAGAGGAGGGAGAGGAGATTGTGGAGGGAGTACGGCGACTGGGGGAAAAAGCAAAACAGAGAGGAGGGGTAGAGGGGTGTGTGTGTGTAAAGCGGGGTGGGAAGGGGTGGTTTGCTGTGTAACTGATCGCTGGAAGTGATTTGGCTAAAAACAACACATCATTATAAGCGCTTGCAGGGGCAAAGCAAACAGCTCGTATTTTAGAGAGTTGAGAGGAATGATGGGCTGGGCAGCAAAACTCTCCCACTTCTCTTTCCCAAAGACAGGATTCTTGTGACAAGTAGCATCATTCATCACAGTCAAATTTATCAATCAATTGCTTCGACTTGACGTGGCAGCTGTGCCCACTGCAGTGACCCCATCACCAGACACAAACTGCCAGCAGCTGGTCAGAAGATCAAGTGTCAACCAGCAGTCACTCCGTATCCACATCCACGTAGTAAATGATTTATATGGTGCAGATAAAGGCCTTTTGCTGTCCCCCTCTACAGGCCTCTGTTCCGAGGTGCAGGGCAGCCAGGACCCTAGTTTGGCCGTAAGGCTCTGCCCTTATTACGGTGTTGTGTTTTGTTGTTTTTATGGCTTGGTCGCTTTGCTGTTTATCCCTGCAGCCATTAGTGGACTCACTGTGAATATCAAAAGCCTGCATCAGTGCAAATGAATATTATACTAACTTTCTATGAGCCCTTTCTTTGTCCAGTACTACCAGTGAGTGATTGGTCTGGCCCTGGAGTGGTGAAGGGGGTTCCTTTAGAGATGTCTGGTGTCAGAGCTCCACCTAGTGGTGTGGTGACATGCAATTAAATATGTCACCCAGTCGGCATTCCATTTTAGTCCAAAGCTGCTGAAAGCTGTGTAGACCACAGGACAGAGACAACCTTAAACTGGAGATACAAAGTTTGAAATACCATCATGTGCTAGAGCACTAAAATTTCCCTTTACTTGAACTACAAAGCTGCTCAAGACCAAGGTGCACAAAAATATATAGACAAGGGTGCCTACTGTTCCCTGGTTTCTCCACTACCTAAATCGGACAGTTGTACTATAGCTTTCCAGTCTTGTAGTGATATTTCATCACATATATCTTCCAACCACAGTCTCAACTTATGTTTTGAAGATTCATCCGACCTGGATATGAGCAAATCATATGGGGATGAAATTAAACCTTTATCATAACAATGTCCTGTAATTGATGTCTCTAATGAGGAAGTAATAGGTAGGTTGTTTTGAGAAGACCGTGTAAAATTCCTAATTTGAAAGTATTTAAAGAAATGTGTTTTTGGGATGTTATATTTGGTTAATATTTCTGAAAAGGACATACATACATCATCTTTTCTGTACATATCTTGTACTTTCCTTAATCACTTTTTAGCCCATGTTCGAAATCTTGGAACACTACTCCCTGGTTTAAGATTGGCATTCCCCAAATAGGACTAAAGTGTGACCAAGACGGACTGATGTTCAAATGTTGAGCCAGCTGAAGTATGGACAGGGGTCCTACTATGGAGTAGGACCCCTGCTGGACCCCATGCAGTTTGCTTATCGTGCAAAAAGGTCGGCTGATGATGCAGTCAATCTGAGGCTGCACTACATCCTGCAATATTTAGATGGCCCTGGGAGTTATGCGAGGATCCAATTTATGCATTTTTTCTCAGCATTCAACACCATCATCCCTGAAATCCTCTCCACCAAACTCTCCCACCTCAGTGTGTCTCCATCCATGTGCCAGTGGATCCCCAGGTTCCTGTCAGAGAGGAGGCAGCAGGTAAGGCTGGGAGACGTCACCTCAACTACCCGGACTGTCAGCACTGGCGCCCCCCAGGGGTGTGTCCTGTGTCCACTACTCTTCTCCCTCTACACCTACGACTGCACCTCCAAGCACCCAGCTGTTAAACTCCTGAAGTTTGCAAATGACACAACAGTCATTGGCTTGATCCAGGACGGTGACAAGTCTGCATATCGGCAGGAGGTTGAGCGGCCGGTGATTTGGTGCAGCCAGAACAACCTGGACCTGAACACACTCAAGACTGTGGAGATGATAGTGGACTTCAGAAGACAGCCTGCATCACTGCTTTTCAGCTTTGACCTGTTTGTGTCTTACAGTTTTTCTCAATTGATAAGACACTGTTCCTGAAAAATAGCACACATTTCCCAAAACACTGCACACTACTTTCTTTATTAGGACACAATTTGCAAAGCACTGCACACTTGTGTCAAAAGTGCACTTTATTGTCAAAATTTGAACTTTGTTTTCAAAATTAAGACACACGAAGCAAAACTAGGACACTGCACTGCTAAATACAAAACACTCTTCTCTCACTGTGTTTTCACATGAAGTATAAAAAAAGGATACAGTCATCAAAAATGACAACTTAAACACAAATGCAGCCTATAAATAAATCAGATGGGGCCATTGCAGTGCCTGACTGTACATTATAAAATAAAAATGTTAGACAAAAAATACAGCACTGTATTGTACACATTACAGTATGCAGATATTTACACCACGTCTGCATCAATTCTTTCAGCCTGGTCAGGCCACAGGACCTCATCAACATCACAAGCTATATTTTCCCTGGAAAGAAAGACCTAATGTGTCTGATCCAGCCCTGACATGCATCAACAGAAACATCACCACATGCCAAGACCATTGATTGCAAGAGATTTTCCCAAAGTATGGCTGCCACTCATATACCTTCCATCTCCATGTAGAGAAGAATTCTTCTATAAGATTCAGAAAGGGAGAATGTGGCGGCAGAAAAACCAAAATAACTTGAGGGTTCATATTGAACCATTCCCAAATCAATAGTCCTCTATGAAAACTAACATTGTCCAAGACAACAACAAAAACCGTGTCTTCTTGCCAAACGCCCTGTTGCACCCATGTAAGTAGGCCCTAGCCAAGTCCATCTAGGAAAGTCAACAATTGCTGAGTGTTGTATGGGCCAATCTCATACAACCAGGAAAACAGACTATGTGTGAGATAGCTCCTGCGCATTCGTTGAATGAAGCGATAAGAGAAGGTATTTAGGTCTCATTAAACATGTTTAACAGCAGATTGAAAATAGCATACAGAGCTCTGGGTCCAAACTTCTATCCCTGACAACAACAGAGTTCTTGTCAGTTCACGAAGTCTGACACACTATTCTTCCCCTGACCCAGCCTTATATCTAATTTCACAGGTGCATAAGCATTCAGGGTGCGTCTTTCTTCTGGTTGGTTGTCTTCTGCGCATCTAACCCCCTCCTTTGCGTATGAGCAGCCATCTTGTTGTCTCGATCTGGATGCTCTGAACCTTACAACGATGAAGATGGCTCCCCTCTCTTTCGTGGTGGTGGTGGTGGGATGAAACCTCAGCAGTTGTTCTTATCTGTGAAACAGAGTCTCCAGCACAACCTTGAAACAGAGTATAACTTTTCACCTACTTCTTTTCCACTCTTGCATACCTCCCTCATCCAGAATTTTTCCATCTTCATAGACAGTGTAAAATATCATAATAAACAGTGCAAAACATTAGGAATATGATTCTATAAAAGCAAGCAGGTAATATAAAAACATATGATTCTATAAAAGCAAGCCATTAGTATAAAAACAGTATAAGAACTCCATTTAGAAATATCATAGAAATCCTACAATTCTCAGAACATTTCTGACTGCTTGTATTGTTGCAGTATAGACATGTCACTGAAGTGACAAACAACATTTACATACCATGTAAAGTGGTCCAGGACCAGGTGCATGGGCAGGTCCAGGTTCTGGTTCTGGTTCTGGTTCTGGTTCTGGTTCTGGTTCTGGTTCTGGTTCTGGTTCTGGTTCTGGTTCTGGCCGTGGTCTGGGTCGTCCACGTCCTCTTCTTCCAACATGACCTCTTGCTCCTCTGACATCCATTGTGAACAGCTAATGCTATTTCCAGGCAGGTTTTATAGAGTGCAGTTCATTGGCTAAAATGTTTTCAGTTTTGATCTGTTGTGTCTTAATTGTGACAGCAGTGTTGGAACAGTGTCCCACTTCTGCTTCCTAGTGTTCACTTTTTGAAAAATGTGTGCTATGAGTGAAAAAGTGTGTTCAAATGAGCAAAAAAAGTGTTCAGTCTTTTGCAAAAAGAGTGCAAGAGTTTTGGGAACTGTGTGCAAACCATGAAATGTGATCAAGGGTTTGACAGCAGTGTCCCGTTTTTGAGAAATGTGTGCAGTCAATTGGTGGCTGTGTGCAGTGAATGGAATTTAGTGTCTTATCAATTGAGAAAAACTGTATTACTCTGTACACTAAAGAATCGGCAACAGATACAGAAATATTCATGCCTGAATGTTTTGGCTCAGCAATACTCGACACTGCATGCACTAGGACAGTCTGTGGACAAGAGTGGCTAGACAACTACAGTAATGTGTTACGAAAGAAAAGCGTGAAGACGATGAAAGAAACAGAAACACAAAGTCACACGCCCTTCAAGTTCAGAGATGGACAAGTAGTCTACTCAGTGAAAAGAGTCAAGATTCCTGCTAAGATTGGCAATACACAGTGTAACATAGAAACCGAAGTGGTACCTGCCAACATTCCCCTGCTTTTGAGTAAAACATCATTAAAAAGAGCAGGGACAGTTCTGGACATGGAAAATGACAGTGCAGTGATGTTCAACCAGCCTGTCAAACTGGACTTTACTAGCTCTGGGCACTACTGTGTCAACATTTTGGACAGTGAGGGTAAATGTCCTACCACTAGCTCTGACCTGATATTAGCTAATGCTGAGGAAGAAAGACTGACAACCACAGACAAAATGAAGACAAGTGAGAAAATTAAAGTTTTAGAGAAGCTTCATAAACAGTTTGGGCATGCCTCTGCTGACAAACTACAAAGAGTTTTGAATAGTTCTGGTAACAAAGATACAGAATGCATCAACCTGCTACAAAAGGTTGTACACCAGTGTGAAATGTGTCAGAAATACTGTAAAGCCAAACCGAAACCAGCTGTCGGCTTACCATTGGCTGATGCCAACATATAATGAAACAGCTGCTGTAGATCTGCACGAGCTGAAACCAGGGGTGTGGTAGTAACAGATATTCTTTCTCTTGATTCATCAAATTGGAAAACAGCTAAGTGTGACTTATTGTCTTCTTCAGTGAAACATCACATCCTTTGCCATTCGTTGCTATGGCTCACCTCCGGCAGGTTTATGGACACATGTCACATGACACATTATCAACCAGTTCACCTATTTTAGTGCTGGTAGTGTCCTAACCACCAAGAGGTCTTCTGAGATAGTCAGACGGTTTATCCATGATTAGATCAGTGTGCATGGCCCACCACAAAAGCTATTCAGTGACAATGGTGGTGAATTTAATAATGAGGAAGTCAGAGACATGGCTGAGAACTTTAATATTGAAGTAAAGACAACACCTGCCTACAGCCCCTGGAGCAATGGACTGTTAGAGCGCCATAATCAAACCCTGACTTAGATCATTATGAAAGTGAAAGCTAGTACTGGATGTGACTGGAGCACAGCCATGGACTGGGCCCTGATGGTAAAGAACTGTATGCAAAGTGTCCATGGATACAGTCCACAATCAGCTGGTGTTCGGGCAGAATCCAAACCTGCCCTCTGTGTTAATTGACAAAGCACCAGCTTTAGAGGGCACCACCAAAAGTGAATGGGTTGCCAAGCATATTTCAGCCCTGCATGCTGCAGGAAAGGTTTTTCCAGAAGCAGAATGCACAGAGAGAATACACAGAGCGCTAAAGAAACAGCTGCAGCCCACTGACAAGTGGTATGAACCCAGAGACCAGGTCTTTTACAAACGAGTGGACTGTCCAGAATGGAAAGGGCCTGGAGTGGTTATTGGCCAGGATGGTGCAGTTGTTTTTGTCAGGCATGGAGGTACTTGGTCAGGGTGTACCAACTTAGGCTAAGAAAAATTACTCATGAACATGAAGAGCCTCAGATTACCTGTGATAAACAGAATAATGAAGGACAATGCACAGTGGACATCAATGAAGAGGAAGAAGAGACAAATGTTCAAAACACAGAGAATGATCTTTTGCCCGCTCTTGAAAATGCAGAAGCAGAGGGACCAGACACAGGAAACATCAACACGAAGACTGGGCAAATTGTAACATTCAGAAACCCAGAAAGTGGTGTTTCACAAACAGCAAAAGTGCTACAACGTGCTGGCAAAGCAACTGGAAAGTATAAGAACTGGTATAATTTGGAGCTACTTGAGGCTGGAGAGGTCGCAGGTAACAATGAATCAGCTGATCTGTCCCAGCTGGAGGATCTTCGTGTCCAGGCAGATGATACGGATACACACGAGGATGTTTTTGTGACCAAGGACTTGTCATTTGATGAAGCAAAAGCAAACGAAATAAAAAGCTGGAAACACAACGAAGTGTTTGAGGAAGTTGAGGACAAAGGACAAAAGTGCATTTTCACTCGTTGGGTGTGTAATCTGAAAGAGATTGAAAATGGATTAGTACCAAAAGCAAGGCTTGTTGTACGAGGATTTGAGGAGCTACAAGTTTCTGAACTGCAAAAGGACTCACCAACTTGTGCCTCAGAGTCACTGAGACTCCTAGTGGCAGTGATATGTCAAAGACAATGGGAACTTCACTCAGTGGACAAAAAAATCTGCCTTCTTACAAGGAATGGAACTGTCCAGAGACATTTTCATCAAACCACCGCCAGAGGCCAATAGTACAGGAACACTTTGGAAACTGAGAAAATGTGTGTATGGTTTATCTGATGCCTCGCTGTATTGGTATAACGGAGTGAAAAACATCATGATTGAAGCAGGAGGTATTGTGTCTAAGGTTGATCCTGCAGTTTTCTACTAGCTTAATGAGGATAAGAATGTAACTGGTGTACTTGCTTGTCATTTTGACAATTTCATATGGGGTGGATCACACATGTTTTCAGAGTCAGTCATACCTCACCTCAGATCAAAGTTCAATGTCGGTTGAGAAGCTCACAATAGCTTTTCCTATGTGGGGGTGAATTTTGTTACTTTGGACAACAAGGCACAAATACACCAAGAGACATACATTTGGCACCTGCAGCCCATACATCTCACACCTTCACAAGTAGCAGAGTCAGCTTCACCCCTCACTGAAGAGGAGAGAGAACAGCTCAGGTCAAAGATAGTCCAACTTCTGTGGGTTGCAAGACAGACCAGGCCTAATGTCATGTTTGATGCAAGTAATTTGGCATCCAGTCTCAAACAGGCTACTGTACAGACCATTAATGAAGCAAACAGAGTTGTTTGTAAACTCAAGGCTGGGAAAGACAGTTACCTAAAGGTGGTTGCATTTAGTACTGCATCTTTAGCAAATCTTTCAGATGGGGGTACTCAAGGTGGGCACCTCAGTGTTCTGATGATTGAAAATGGGCAGTTCTCTCTCATTTCATGGCAGTCAAAGAGAATCAAGAGAATTGTCAGAAGCACACCTGCGGGTGAAACACTGGCTATGTCTGAGGGGGTTGATAATGCCATTTTTCTGTCAACACTGTTTTCTGAACTTCATGCTGGTGATACTACTCATCCTGGACCAATAATCTGTGTCACTGATATTTCTCTCTTGTCGATGCACTTAAGTCAACTAAGTTTGTTGCTGGGAAAAGACTGCGTTTAGAAATCAGTTCAATTAAAGAACTGATTCAAACCAAGAAGATTCACCAAGTGTTGTGGTCCGAAACACAACACCAACTTGCAGACTGTCTAACAAAAAAGGGAGCATCCTCAACCTTGTTGCTAAAGGCTCTCTATGAAGGATTGTTGGACTGTTGCTTAAGGCTTTCTATGAGGAATGTTGGACTGTTGCTTAAGGCTCTCTATGAAAAACGGACTGACTGTTAAATGAACTTTTTCATGAGTTGTTCCTCACTCACTAAAACCATTGCTGTTGTACTGTTCTAATCAAATGCTTACTAGCAATTTATCTAAGGTACTACAATAAGCATTATCATTTTTCTTTTAAGAAGAGAGGGAGATTGTTACTCCTCTGTTGTATGCACATGTTGTATACCATTCCACTAGGGGGCTCTATTGCTTCTGTGGCGCATGTTATTGGTCCGGAGAGTGACCATGTTGCAGAGGGGAGTCACGAGTTAGTTGAACATGCTAGAGGCAAAATACCTTACCTTCTGTACTAACAGCTTGTTCCTCTTGTTCATATTATGATTGTTTGAGTTTCAATAGGTTGGCAGCTGTTTTGTGAGCTGATTCATTATACTGAGATCTGAGAGCTAAAAGTTCTCTATGCTTATCTGGTGAGCTAGATTTATTTTGACAGAGATCAGTTTCAAGTTTTTTAATTTTTCCTTCTAGCATCCTCATTTTAAGTTGTGCTCTTTTTTTGAACTAATGAAACAACTGATTTTACCCAAAATGAAGGCCTTAAATGCCTCCCACCTTATACTAGCCTATGTTTCAGAAGTGTTACATTCAAAATAAAGGTCAATTTGATAACCTAAAATCTACAAATGTAGGATCCAACAGCCACTCTGGTTGGAAGCGCCATTTTGGGGGGTCTCTTACAAGCTCAGCATCTTCATATATCAATGATTTTGCTGCATGGTCAGATAAAACTATGCTACTATATTGGCACTCTTTAATTTTGGAAACAAGTAGTGCTGAAACTAGTAAAAAATCTATTTGCGAATAGGTTTTAAAAGTGCTAGAATAGCAGGAGTATTCCACTGCATCTGGTTTTTCATATCTCCATATATTCAATAAATTTAACGCTTTCATAAAATAGTTTATTGTCTTCCTCGACCTGGTATGAGTGTTATCAACGCCTGTTGATCTATCTCTTGACAGCTCTAGTGTACATTTCAAGTTTCCAGCTACTACATAGTGTCCAGAAAGATTTGGAATTGTCAGGAATAAATTATTATAAAATTTGGGGTCATCTTCATTTGGACCTGGAGCAGGATAGTCCTGCCCAAGGTCAGTTTCTGTGTTCTCCTAGGCAGTACTGGGCTGTGAGCCAATCGGGGCACGCCCACCAGCTATAAAAGCTGGGGGTGGCCCCCGGTACGCCCTCTCTCTTGCTGAGAGAAGGGTATGCTACAGAGCCGGAGGCTGCACCTACAGGGCTGCACGTAGAGGGCTGCACCTACAGGGCTGTACGCTTCCTTTAAGTTTAGAGCATTTTTTTATAGACAGCGCCACCTACTGCAATAGATGATCACTAAAGTGCACAATTTACGTTTTAAATTGATAATTTCACTCAAAATATACTTACAATACAAAAGGCTTATTCGGGAAGAATTCCCCATTCATTTTAACCCCTGTAAGTTTTTCTACACAGCCAGAGGCTGCACTTTCAGGAGCACACTGATAGGACCGCAATTTAAGGGCTGCCAACTTCTTCTCGGGCCCTGTTGTTCATGTTTCCCACTGTGTTGATGCTAAACGAAGTAGCAGCATTTATTGCCATGATGGACGATGGTAACCACATGAGTGGGAATCGTTTTATTAGTTAAACTTTATTAGTTTAACTTTATAAAACAAATAAACGTTTGGTTTACAGTATTTTATTGTTTAACGTTATAACCATTTCTCCTGTTTTCATTTGCGGAGCAAAGCTGTTAACCTGCTAAACTGAGAAACAAGCTATGTTTGAGCTGGTCATTAAGTAGCACAGACGACCACTTTTATATAGTGACCGCTGCTGTAAAACCAACGCTTAGCTTGTTTGATAATTTGTTTAATTGAGTCCTAGTCAGATTTTGGCAGCCCAGGTCGAGATGATGATAATTAACTACAAGCAGCATATTAATTAACCATTCGCCAGATGGTAAAAGCATGTTGAAATGATCTCTGTCTGTCAAGGACATTAAGCAACAACAACCTTCAGTGTAAGTGTTCAATACTAACAATTTTACAGGTTTTATGATGTTAATAAAGTTGCAGGTATCTGAACTGGTTCCAATTTAAATCAAAGGTGTATCAGTTCGTGGATTCCTGTTAGAACTGCTGGTGTTCTACTGGTTCTCTGGCATAGTTTACCAAGAATCTTCATGGATCTCTGTTATTAGTTTTTCCGCCTGTGACCAGTTCAAATGTCTGCTGTGAAAAAGATTAAACAGTGAAAGTACATTTTCTTCATAGTCAGACTTTTCATGATCACATTTTTTTTTTGATGCTGAGACATTTAGTATTTTAAATGCTCAGTTTTGATGTAGGCTTATCCTTCACTCCTTTACCTCATCTACTCTGTCTACTGTACAGCCTGTTTGAAGATACATCATCACAGAGATTGAATCCAAGACAGAAAATTTTAAATGTATCGGTCCATCTCCCAGATTAAACTTGATTTATGTTTATTTATGTTTATGTTAGTTTTAAAAAACATTAACACAAAGAAGAAACTGCTCTCTCCAAATGCTTTTGTTGTTGCCACATACTATTCATTTTGAAGAGAAAGGACACATTTTGAACTCAAATTTTTCTTTCTATTGTCACCCTGCTTTCAGATGGACATGTCTTTGATATGGAAGTGGTGGTGTCTTCTTCTCATGGAGCGTTTCCAAACAGAGGGGTACGACAACCTGAAACAAAGCCTGTATATAAATTTTAGTGGCAAGTTAGGAGTTCACTTCCACTTCTACAAACTGATAACACACTATCAGTTCCATATGAGTAGAACATCTGGTAACTACATTAAGTTCATCAGACTGTGGATGGCAGTCTTTGTCGAGAGTATTTGTGCATGTCATTTTTTTCACCAGTGTATTAGCTTTTTCCCATTATTTATCTTAGATGAATTTTGTTGTTTGAAAGGTATGGCCAGAGGTTCGCTTTCTGGATTAATGAAGCCAGAAGCCTGCTCCAGGGAACCCTGAAGCCTGTTTTTACAGAGTGCCAAGGCGGGGTGCCGTCACTGATGAAGTTCCGCTCCATATGCAGGCTGTCACTCAACGCACTGCAAAGGATTCGAGACTGGTGGACTTCATTATCCAGTCAAAGGGAGCTGAGCAGCATTTGGTGGTACTTTGAAAATGTTCCTGTTTTCTCATCATTGCAGACTGACTCAGAAAAGATTAACTTAGGGCTTTTGTAAGTAATATTATCAGTGGACAGAACGCTTTTTGGCTGTGTTTCAAAAGAATACCTGAATTCCAGAAATTCATTGTTTCTGTACTTTGGTTTACCCTCAGGAAAAGGGCAAACACTCTACTTGGATTCATCAGAAGTCTTGTTGCCAGATGCCTGTCTACCTGGATAGTGAAGAACAACAGGACAAGCTTTTTGCATTCTTAAAGACTGTACTGCACAGAGGACCAACACAACTGAGCTTCACAGATGAAGTGCTGTTCATCTGTGATGTTTTCTTTCCGGAGGTAGGGTTTGCCATGTAATATAATTATACATGTTTTTGCTCCTGCATTTTTATAGGCTAAATAAATAGCACACCTTTCATGGCGCTATTTGTGTATGTGCCTGTCTAACATGGCTTGCTCTGCTGTAAAATGGCATATGTAAATTATATTGTTTAAAAAGGAACTGTTTTCTTTTGGTAGGCCATCATATATGGCCTGTCTATGCAGGACAATCTGTCCCTGCAGGAGGCTGAGCAGGTCTTCTTCAGTGGTCCAGCTTACCATCAAAGGTAAGGGTAAAGGATGTATTTTTTTTTAATTTACACAATGCACTAAAATGTTTTTGTTTTTTAACTGTTTACTAATACAAGTAGTTGCCACCTTCGTTAAAGCGTACCAATGTTTGTGAATGTATCCTTTTCTGTCAAGCCTGCAGTGATAATGTTGTCTGACTCTTTCAGTGAAGTGGAGGAATTTTGTCGAAGGATTAAAAAAGACTTGAAGAAAGAAGGCAGACCGTTCAGTTGGTAAGCGGTGCTCATTTCAAAAGGAGGTATATTGGCATGAAATGTTAAAAATAAAATATATTTTACCAAAGTAAATAAGTGAAATATGTACAGTTTATCAGATATATCAGCACTACATCTACTTATGCTTATTAATGTCTGTCTGTGTGTCTCTATCAGGAGGAAGTGAGATCAGAGTTTTTGCAGCGGGAGTCATAGACTTCACTTACTTGTGTGTGTGTGTGTGTGTGTGTGTGTGTGTGTGTGTGTGTGTGTGTGTGTGTGTGTGTGTGTGTGTGTGTGTGTTCAGTTTTTATTTTATTTCATATTATTGTGTAAAATAAATATATATCTGTCTTCAGAGTTCTCCTTGTGTTTTGTCTCTTTCCAACCTTTCAGACTGTCCTGTTTGAGATCTAGACTCCACAAAGGCCATTACAGATGATTCCATTAATATTTTATCTGATAGTTACACAATTTTTCCAAATGCTAGCTTTAGCAACCAAGTTATGAGTCATAACTTATGACATTGTAATAAGTACTATTTGGGTGAATTAAACATTTAAAATCTTAGGTAGGACATAGTACTTTGTGTTGAATACCGTACAGCCTCCGGCTGTGTAGAAAAACTTACAGGGGTTAAAATGAATGGGGAATTCTTCTTGAATAAGCCTTTTGTATTGTAAGTATATTTTGAGTGAAATCATCAATTTAAAATGTAAATTGTGCACTTTAGTGACCATCTATTGCGGTAGGTGGCGCTGTCTATAAAAAGTGCTCTAAACTTAAAGGAAGTGTACAGTCCTGTAGGTTCAGCCCTGTAGGTGCTGAAGTATTATTTGATGTTCAAATAAGAGGCGTAGAGAGAAGTCAGCGTTACTCCTTTTTACTGGGGGCCAGGACACAGTGCTCATCACAACATCACACTGGAAACACTACGCAGAACATAGTGTGGCTTGTATAACTCCGCCTGATAATATAGTTCCATATCACAACAGGTGCAGCCTCCGGCTCTGCAGACACGCCCCTTCTGATTGCTCAGCCTGGTCTGTCACGGCGTCTAAAACATTCGGCGTGTTATTTTGATTGGTGTCGTGTAGCCATGTTTGTGTTACTGTAAGCGGGTGTTGTTGTAGTGCGCATGTGCCTTCCCCTGTTTGTTTTTTTGATTTTGGTTCCCACGCTCTGGGGGGTTGTCATTCAAATGCCAGACCGGTTACTGCCTCTGTTCACCTAATAATAAACAGAGATCTGCCGTCTTTCTCCAAGGAATATTCAGTCTCTGCATCTTTCTCAACTCACCACGCTACATTGGTGGCAGCGGTGCTGCGATTGGACTCACTTTCCTGCTTATTTTGATGGAGACTATTTGTTCGGACAATATGTTTGGAGGCCCTAAGGACGAGGACGACTATGGGAAGTACAGAGCAGCATGGACTGAGGAGATCTGTAACGTGAAAGTGGACCTTCCCGCTCCGTTTTGTGGAGATGGACGTAAGCTATTCGCCACTTGGATAAAGCAGTTTTAGGCCGCCGTACGCGCTCAGACCCGGGGCGGGATGAGCCAGAGCTATGCTGCTACCCTGGCTGCTGTTTTACCAACCAGGCTTGAAGGTGCTGCGTTCCTCCTGTGGGACAGCCTTCCCTCGTCCGTACAATGTGACTTTGAGAGTGTTAAAGAGAAACTCAACGAGGCTTTTGGACAGAAGCAGTTTCTATTGTATTTTCAGACGTGTGTTTCGGCTCATCCGCGCCAAGCTAATGAGAGTTTAGAGCTTTATGCGGCGGACATTTCAAAGCTGGTAGCTGAAGCGTTCCCAGAATGACATGGCGGCACAAAATGGTGAGAAGTTTCGGCGGTTTCTGGCTGGACTGGACCCAGGTCTGCGTACCAAGTGTCACGAGCAGGAAGCGAGTGATTTGGAAGAAGCCCTCATGATAGCGGGGCGGTGTGAGCGGGCTAGAATGGCTCTCGGTGTGGGCGTACAGACTAGCCCTTATTCCCCTGTGACACCCCCCCCCCCCCCCCCCCCCCCCCCCCCCCCCCCCGGCTACACATGCGGCTGTGGCCTCGCTGTCCTTGGCTGAGGAGCCTGGACTAGCTGACGCTGACATGGCGGGCAAGCTTCTCAGTGCTGTGGAGAGTCTTACTGCTAGGATGGATAAACTGCAGACTGATATGGCGGATCTCAGGGCAACGCGACAGGACTGCTACGGGTCACGCGTGGACAACCGTATTTTCTGCGCATGTGATTGTGGTGGAGTTGGTTGCAGATCTGCCTCTGAGGAGCCCGCTCTCCCCGTGACGGCCCGCGGAATGCTGAGGAGTGGTCCCCCAGGTCACCTACGTCTTCTGCATCGCGTCACGGGAACAGAAGTCCACAGAGGGGGCGTTTCTCCGGTGAATCATCGCAGTGGAGACGTGGCGTCCGGTTCCCGTCGCCATCCCGGCGTTCACCTTCTCCTTCCCCGCTTGGACGGAACCAGGGAAACTTCCAGTAACTGGTGCTGAGACCCGACCATCAGTTACGTCTTCTCAGGGTCACGAAGGACACCCCACAGCTGTGGTAGATACTCCTACTGTGGACTGCTGCACTGCTGGTGAGTCAAAATGTACCTCTTATATCAGAGGGTCGATTGAGAATGTTGACGTGGCTATACTGATTGACTCTGGTTCTACTGTGTCTTTGATATCGGAGGACTTTAAGGTGTCGATCCCATCTCTGCATGAACGTGTGTTAAGCAATAACTACATGTTTGCACATGCCGTGAATGGACAGTTGTTGGACACACTTGGGACTATGACTGTTTCTGTCTGGGGGAAATCTATGTGGAGCAGACTGTGCATGTTGTCAGAGGAGCTACTCAGAAGGTTCTGTTGGGTTTTGATTTTCTGACTGAATTTAACACTGTCCTAGATGTTGGCCATAGTTTGCTCTGTCTGCATGAGGTGGACGTTCCTTTATTACATGCTAATGATCTTATCCCTAAGTGCTGTAATATCACCATGTCTGCTGATGTCATTATTCCACCCTACAGTGAGATGGTTGTTCCTGTGCAGGTGACGGCTCCTCGGTCCACAGAGCCCCACATTGACTCGTATATTGGTTATGTAGAGCCAGAGCCTTGTGACAACATGGAGTTGGTGGTTGCACGTTCAGTGGCGCCGGTTAAAGATGGACTCACTGTCGCACGGCTGCTAAACCCCACAGACCACGAGCTGCAGATGCACTCAGGTTCACATCTAGGGGTTCTTTACCATGTTGATGAGAATGACATTTATGTGCCTGCTGACTGTGTTGACTCTGACCAGCAGCCCGTGACCCTACCTGACCTTTCAGACTGTCCCTTGACTGATGACCAGAGACAGCAACTGCGCTCCTTGTTGGGAAAACACCAGGATGTTTTTCGTCCAGGGCGTGGTTTTACAGAGGCTTCGGGTGTGATAAAACACAACATTAATACTGGTGACCACCCACCTGTTAAGCGACGTGCTTATCAGACTTCCCCTGACAAACATAAGGAAATGGACAGGCAAGTGCAGTGGCTTTTAGCTGATGGAATCAATGAGGAAAGCTGTAGTCCCTGGTCCTCCCCTGTGGTGGTTGTGAGGAAGAAAGATAATACGTGGTGGTTTTATGTTGATTACAGGGGTCTAAATGCTGTGACAGTGAAAGATTCTCACCCACTGCCAAGGGTAGATGACACACTGGACGCCCTGGCTGGGGCTACCTGGTTCAGCACATTGGACTTCTCTGATGGGTACTGGCAGGTTGAAGTAGCAGAAGAGGACCATGAGAAAACGGCCTTTACTGCTGGCCATGGTCTCTATCAGTTTCGCTCCATGCCCATGGGGCTCACCAATGCTCCCGCAACTTTCCAGAGGTTTATGGAGCTGGTGCTCAAAGGTCTTCCCTGGCATATCTGTATGGTGTATCTTAACGATATTTTGATTTACAGCAGGTCATTTGATGACCACATTGCAGCTTTAGAGGAGGTGTTTTCCAGGATTGGTGCAACCGGTTTACGGTTAAAGGCTAAGAAGTGTCAGTTACCCCGTGGTGTTCTTGGGCCATGTGGTCTCTGCTGAGGGGTTGCGGCCCGATCCCAGGAATACATGTAAAGTGATTGGCTAGCCTATTCCACGTTCTGCCACTGAAGCCCATGCCTTTCTTGGCCCAGGCTCATATTACAGGAGGTTTGTGAAAGATTTTGCTCTTCGTGCTTCTCCTCTTGTACACCTTACTGGGAAGAATGTTCCATTCCAGTGGACTGCAGAGTGCCAGGGGGCGTTTGAGTTTCTGAGAGACACTCTTTGTGCTGAACCGGTGATGTGCCATCCTGATTTCACACAGCCTTTTGTTCTCTACACCGATGCTTCCCAGGTTGCTATTGGCTCTGTGCTAACACAAGTGATAGATGGACTTGAGAGAGTTGTTGCATATGCCAGCCATGCTCTCACAGCAACAGAGCGTCGGTGGTCAACATATGACAGAGAGTTATGGGCTATTGTATGGTCGGTCCGCAATTTCAGGCATTACTTGGGCCTACGGCATTTTACTATTGTTACGGATCACAAACCTTTGCTTGGTCTGAGGCGGCTCCCCATTGATAATGACAGGACAGGCCGGCGGAGTCGCTGGGTGCTGGGGCTGGACCCATATGACTGGGTGATTGTACATAAGAGTGGAGTGCATCACACTAATGCTGATGCTTTGTCTCGCTGCCCTGAAGCCCCCGGGGCTCTGTTAAGCTCTGGGACACAGACTGTGACTGTTGTGGATGACAAGTCTGGTGCTGTGTGTAGTGTTGAGACTCCATTGGAGGCTCCCTCGGAAGCACCTGACCTTGGCCAACCCACCTCTCCTGAGCATGCTGTGACAGATGACGAGGCTGTGATCCAGTCTCTTTTTCATGACAGGTCAGACATTAGGCGCCTCCAACAGGACGACCCAGACATTAAATGGGTTCTGGAGTGGCTCAGGGAGGACGAGAGGCCTCCTAAAGGGAGACTTCAAGGTAGTAGTCGGGGTCTCAAGATTTTGTGGCATGAGTTTCCTCGCCTGACTGTGTTTGATGGGATTGTGTGTAGGGTTTTCGCACTAACAGATGTGGAGGAGACTCGTCAGGTTGTTGTGCCTTCTGTCCTGGTTCCTGAGGTTTTACATCACCTGCATGGTGGTCCCTTGTCTGCCCACTTAGCAGTTGAGCGTACCATGGCCCGTGCACGTAGTGTGTGCTACTGGCCCTGTATGTATCGTGACATTCGGGAGTGGTGTGACCAGTGTTATGCATGTCAGAGACGCAAGTCCCCAGTGCCCCACCACAGGGCTCCAATGAGGACTTCTTAGCTCAGCGCCCCTTTCAGCGTGTTGCAGCGGACATACTGGAGTTGCCCATTACCTCAAAAGGCAACCGGTATGTGTTAGCTGTGGAGGACTATTTCACAAAGTTTGTGAATCTGTATGCAGTTGCTGACCAAAAAGCTACTATGGTGGCTGAGTGCCTTTTCAGCTTTGTCATGGAGCATGGTGTGATGGAGTTGCTTCACACTGACATGGGGAGGCAGTTTGAATCTGAGGTGGTATTGTGTGTGATGTTGGGTGTGAGGAAGACACATACCACGCCCTACAATCCGAAATCTGATGGCATGGTGGAGAGGTTGAATAGAACTGTCATTGATCAGCTTGCGAAGATCCTGTTGGTGTGTGAAGGTGAATGAGATTCATTTCTGCCGCAGGTTGCTTTTGCTTACAATACGAGCGTGCACTCCAGCACAGGATTCATGCCCTATTTCCTCACTCATGGTAGGGAAGCTCGTGTTCCGGTGGATGTGTTATTAGGTCCGCGACTGCAAGTTTACCAGGTGCACGACTCTTTAGATGACTTTGTTCTTTCCCTCCGCAGACGCTTGGATACTGCTTTTCAACTGACTCGGAACAACAGTGTGACAGCAAGTGACAAACAGAGCGCTTACTATGACTCTAAACAGAGACACTGTCCTTATGATGTAGGTGATCTGGTGTGGTTAAATGATCCGACTGAAAGTCGCCGTAAACTAGCACCACACTGGAAAGGTCAATATGTTGTTCGACAGAGACTGGACAGGGATGATATGACTGGGGTTACATATGTCATTGGTAGCCCTTTTGAAGATGAAGCTCTCCTCCAGACTGTTCATTATGACAGGCTGCGCCGTTACTGTTTGCCCACTACATTCCCGTTGGCTGGCCCAGCAAAATCAGCCACTTTGTGTTCACTTCCCCAGGTGCCCCTGGATCCTGTTTTGTTATGTGATGACCCTCTGGGCCGCACCCCCTCATCACCCAAGAGGGAGGCTGTGACTGATGGGTCTGGTTCGGGTGAGCTTCCTTTATGTATGGGTGCCCCAGTGCATGTTTCTCGTGCTGGACGTTACATGAAGGCACCTGCTTGTTACAATGATTATGTGATAATTTGAGTGGAGTGTTCATGTGTATCCATTTTCCATGTTTTGTTTTTTTCGTTTAATGTGAAATGGGGACATTTGTGTGTGTGCCACGCAGCTGCTCAGAGTGGCGGCGCCAAGGACCCGCTGCTGCCTGCCTCACTTCACTTTGCCGTGTGTGGCTTGGACTCTGCTCGGCTATACAACTACAGTTGTAGCTAGCCTCGCTATTGCCTCACTGCCTCATCTGCCTGGTCTACCTCCTGACTGCCTCAGCCGGTGCAGATTAGGCTGCATGGGATTTGGGTTTCTTTTATTGAGTATTTGCCTTCCTGCTTTTAACTGTAGTTCTTTTCTGGGTTTATCTGTGTACACTGTGGGGAACAGTGCCTTAAATGTGAAATATTATTTGGGTTTTGTATTTTTTGCCCTATGGCCTACATTGGTTTATTTAGTTAATATTGATTTCTTATTACTTATTTTGTTAGGTGTGTTTTAAGGATTGGTTTTGTCTTTTTGTAATAAAATTTTGAACTTTAATGTCCTTGGTTTTTGGTATTTCTTTTGGTATTTTGTATTCTGGGTTTGAACGTTTCTCTTTTGATTTGGTTATCAGTTTATGGGAAATTGCTTTGGCTTATAATAATAATAATAATAATAATAATAATAATAATAATAATAATAATAATAATAATAATAATAACAATACATTTTATTTGGCAGTGCCTTTCATAACACCCAAGGTCACTTTACAGAGGATAAAAACACAATAAAATAAATAAAACAAAACAGCAGACAAAAGTAACATAACAGTTAAAAGAAACAATGAAATTACAATGAGTATGCCGATTTAAACAGATGAGTTTTGAGTCTTGTGTAACCAACTTTAGGGAGGTAAAAGTGAATTACAGTGTAATAATTACTTGGATTATTTATAATACCTGGACCAGAATCAGAAGACACTAAATTCGGGAGGAGCCACTGTACTGAGCAACAATAATGAGGCAATCGCAGGGGTAATAGTTGAGTAGCCACTCTACTAATTTTTAACAGTAGATAAAACTATTTGATTTGTACAGAATACAAAATAATAATACAAACAGTAAGACAATAAGAAAAAACCCAGTGTGCACACTTGAAACAAAAAATGTCCGTTGGGGCCCTTAAGTAAAATAGAAGTTGTTGCAGGTTTTCCTGTTGTAGGATTATTGCAAGTTCACCTGATTCCAGAGGTCTTTGTAGTGTAATGTAAATGTATAATGTGTGTGTGAATGAGTGGGTACGTGGATATCTTCTCGGTGCTGATCTTTCTTCAGGGTGGTTGGCTCGCCATCTGTTACAGCAGGAAGTTTGTCCTGAACCTCAGACTCTTCAGTCCTCCAAAAAAACCTGACCGTTGCTCTCTGTGTATCAAGGCGGAGCACGCCGATGTCGGACCTTGCCGCGGCTCTCTGGGTGAAAGGCAAGTGGTTAGCCGACGTAACTCTCTCCTTCGTTCAGTCACTTGGCTCCGGACCTCCAGTGGGTAAGTGCTCCAACTGATTTTTCCCTTTTCACAGGTAAACTCCGAGGTTTTCTCCTGGTTTTCTCTTCCTCTTACCATGCAGCTGTCCTAGCTTCTCTGGCTGAGATCAGAAGGAACCGGAAGAGCAGCGTGCCTGCACTTCGCATCTGAGCCGACAGGCTGAGCGTGGCCTGCGTAGCCTCTGATTGGCTGCTGAGAGCTAGGTACCGCACGTGGGACCACGTGAGCTGAGCGGTGCATTCAAATGCAATAGGACATCTAACACTTTACCGATGCAAAACAAATAAAGATAAAGAAAATAAACAGTCTCTCTTCTGTGATTGTACTCAAATAACTGTGTGTGTTTTTTTACACCTGGCTACACTTGACTTAAACTGGGGTAAAGAAACAATGTTGCGGATGTCTGGTGAGAGAGAATTCCAGAGTTGGGGAGCAGAGCGGCTGAAAGCTCTGCTCCCCATGGTGCTGAAGCAGGCAGAAGGTAGAGAGAGGTGAGGGGAGGAGGAGGACCTGAGGAAACGAGACAGAGTGGCAATGTGGAGGAGATCAGACAGATAGGGGGGAGCGAGGTTGTGGATAGCTTTAAATGTATACAACAGGATTTTGAATATGATGCAGAATTGGACCAGGAGCCAGTGAAGCTGCTGGAGGACGGGGGTGATGTGGTGAAGGGAGGGAGTACAGGTGATGATGCGGGCTGCAGAATTTTGAACCAGTTGGAGTATATGGAGGGATTTGTGGGGGACACCATAGAGGAGGGAGTTACAATAATCAATACGGGAGGTGACGAGGCCATGAACTAGAATGGCCGTGGTATAAGGGGTGAGGGAGGGGCGGAGACGATTAATGTTGCGTAAATGGAAATAAGCAGACCGAGTGATGTTATTAATGTGGGAGTGAAAAGAAAGTGAACTGTCGAGGATGACACCCAGACTCTTTACCTGAGGGGAGGGGGACACTGTGGAGCTGTCAATGGTGAGGAAGAAACTGGCAGCTTTGGATAGGGTGGATTAGTGCCTACAAGGAGAAGTTCCGTCTTATCACTGTTTAATTTGAGGAAGTTTGCAGTGAGCCAAAATTTGATGTCAGAAAGGCAGTGAGTGAGGGAGGAGGGAGGGAGGGTGGAGTTACGTTTACTGGAGAGATAGAGCTGGGTGTCATCCGCGAAGCAGTGAAAGTGGATACCATATTTACGGAAGATATTGCCGAGGGGGAGGAGGTATATGATGAAGAGGAGGGGCCCCAGGACGGAGTCCTGGGACACACCAGAAGTGACGGGGGAGGGCTGTGAGGTGAAGGACTTGAGCTGAATGAACTGAGCGCGGCCAGTGAGGTAGGAGTGAAACCAGTGAAGGGGGGTGTGAGTGATGCCGATGGAGGAAAGTCTACTGAGGTGGATGGGATGAGAAACAGTGTCGAAGGCCGCACTCAGATCAAGGAGGATGAGTATGGAAAGTAAACCGGAGTCAGATGCCATAAGGAGGTCATCTGTGATCTTAAGCAGGGCTGTTTCAGTGCTGTGGCGGGGACAGAAACCGGACTGGAATTGTTCATAGAGGGAGTTTCATGTGAGATGAGTGTGGAGCTGAGAGGCAACAATTTTTTCTAGGATTTTGGAGATGAACGGAAGGTGGGAAATGGGACAGAGGTTATTAAAATATTTGGGATCTGAACCAGTTTAATTTCTTGTTTATTTTGTTATTTTTATTCTTAGTGTTCCCCACTAATTGCCTTTTGTTTGTTTCAGAGGCTGAGCACCTGTGGTAAGGGACGTGGTGTCGTCGGTGGTGGTACCCCCCTCCCTGTGTGATGTGTGACCCTTGGGTATTTTTTAGTTCTTCACGTGTGCGTGTGACCTCTCCCTGGGCCCTGTTCCTCCCCTCCGTTGACACACTGCCACATGGTAAGCAAAAGCCTCTGACCCCTTTGCACCTCCCTTCCCCTTGTTTTATCTAATTGCTTTAATTGCTTTTTAACCCGTTGTTTAATAAAATTTGATCGATTGTATGAGAACAACACGTCTCCTGCTTGGTGGTATACGAACCTGTGTGCCTCGGACAAACTACTAAGAGGCAAAACTTTCCTTGGGGGCTTTCCCCCCAAGGTGGCGTTGTCAAGCTCAGCTTAAGAGCTACTGGGTAATGTGGCCTCAGCTCTAAGCTTTCCTGATATTCTGCAGCCCTCCTAGCTGTTACTTCACTCGCCACAGACCGTAAACATTTATTAGATTTATATTTTCAGATAATAAAGTACCTTGGACCATGATATATCTGCCAGCAGGATCTCCTATAACTTTATGGATTTGAAAGGGGACTGACTTATGGATCAAACCATGACTCCTCTAGCATGAGTAGTATAAGGAGCAGAAAACACCTGATCCTGCCACCTTCTTCTTGTCTGAGAGAGATCAGCACTGAGCAGATGAGTTTCTGGTAAGAAAAATTGTTTTTTTAAGTTATTTTTTTGGCCTTTTTGCCTTTATTTGATAGGTGCAGTGAAGACAGACAGGAAAGGATAAGAAGAGTGGGGGGAAGACATGCAGCAAAGGGCCGTGAACGGGAATCAAACCCAGGCCACTGCATCAGGGACCAGCCCCTACACATGGGTTGCCCGCTTAACCTGTTGAGCTATCCGGGCGGTTTCCCCAGAAAAGTATTTTTGAATGTAAAAATTTTATCCTGCTCATCACTTGTTTTATCTTTGTGATTTTATTCAAACCTCTACAGTTCCATGAGGTGAGTTTTACCTTATCCATCATGAGTTATTTGGTTTTAATTGATGGTGCATTGGAGAAAACACACCCCAAATGAAGCAAAGTAGGAAAACAACAACAAAAAATAAAAAAATAAAAAACCCTTGAGGGCCCTGCGACAGACTGGCGACCTGTCTAGGGTGTCCCCTGCCTTCGCCCGAGTCAGCTGGGATAGGCTCCAGCACCCCCCGCAACCCTAGTGAGGATTAAGCGGTGTATAGATAATGGATGGATGGATGGATGGAAAACCCTTGAGGTACCATGTTGCCTTGGAAACACCTCCTCTTCTCCATTTTTTAAACAACCGCTTATGAAAAATTGGTCCACACATGGCACCAGCTGTCTCTAAGTTATTCCCTTTTTTTTTTTACAAAAATTCTGCTAGAAACTCTGGTTCTTATCATTAAGCAACATAACTTTCCAAACCTCAGCACAAGGTTTTATTAAACTGACAGTGGTTGAACATCAGGGCAAGCCTACATACCTGCTGCTCATCAGTGAGGACTCAGCTGTTGTTTTTTTCTTTTCTAGTCTTTTCTTATGGTCAAGAGGGCACCCCTCAATCCCCTGAGCTGATTTTTTTGCTTGTTTTTCCAAAAAGCACACAGCTCAGTTAACAGCATGTGAGGAGTAAAGCCATTTTTTCCCTACCTTTAAGCACACTGCAGTAGACTGTATAAGGTTTTGCTTCTGGATTAAGATTTTATTTATCTTTATTATATAAATGCAGTTTAATAAAGAATGTTAGCTGCCGTTATTGTCCTATCTTGGAAAATGTGCTTTAAATATGTACAAATGAAAAAGAATCTACTGTATTTCTTATGTTCTTTCCTGATGTGCCTAGCGTGTTGCTAGAATATGAAATCCAACCCAATGTGGACTAGATGGAAGGAATATTATCACAGTCAACAGAATTTAGCAATTAATTTATCACAGATGTAGGATTACCTGTAGATTTCTCAGTGCAGTGGTTAAAAAAATAATGTGGATGATGAATAAAAAGTCAAACCATAATACAGCATTTTCTTTATTGGTAAATAAAAGCATTTATTATTTGTGTTGTTTTCCAAACATTGAAACTAGAAGATGAAAGGTTCACACAAAAACTATTTGAGGGCATGTTTGTTCAGACTTATTTTTATTTCCACACTCTTCCCATTAAGCAACATTAACCTGGTGGACAGTTTGGGGTCAAATGTCTCTCACCACCACCACCATCCCAATACTCTGTCCTACTAATCATGTCTGCAAAAGACTCTACACAGGTAACAGGCACATGGTGGAGTTGATTGGGTATTCACAGACAAGACTCTACAGCAGCTACACATTGAAGGCTGGGCTCTAAGGCACGTGGAGGTAACATGGAAGTACTGCACAGGCACTTCGATGAGCTGCCTCTTAATTTTTTTTATTTATTTTTTTTTAGCTAAAAGTCCTTCAGTTGGTTCATTCTGAAATTATGGAGAGCTAATGTGCCTGAAGTACAGCTTTACTAATGAATCTGACAGTCACTGATCCAGTTCATGGACCTGGTATATTAAATGTATGGCTTGAGAAGGAGCTATATGCTAGAACTATTTCTTGATCGTAACACCTCTACTTCCATTTGTTTGTATGTAAAAGAAGAAATTGTTTAAACTAGGGATATCCCAGTCAAATTTATTTTCCTAATCCTGTACTTGAGTGACTGTTAGTTCAATATTCGTTTGATACAGTGAAATAAGATTTGTGTCCAACTAAATCATAGTTTTGAAAAGAAAATTATAAACTTGTCAGTTAACCAGCTTGAATTAATGTAATGACATGAATGAAAATTTGGCTGGAGAATGTGGCTTTTAAAATTGATCAGCTGTTGGTTTCACTACTTTTTGGAAGTTTTTGGACAAATTCTCAGTCAACTCAAGGTCATGCAGTGACGTTACAAAGTGAAGCATCTTCCCATCTTCCCTCACAATCAGTCTTTGGCCAGGTACCAAAACTGGCTGCAGAATGCACTTTAACCAGACAGCAGGAACATTTGGCCAGCCATCAAATTACTTCAGAATACCGAAGAGGTTATGAGCAGTGTTTGTTATCTTTACTGTTGAAGACGACAGTCACTGAAGGCTAAAAATGAGAAACAACTGCCAGAATGATTTAGAGACTTACTTAGTAGCAACAAATCTGCTGGACATCACTGGACTGAAAGTTCTGAGTTTAGACTGAAATAAGTTGCACCACTGTGCTCAGACAAATTTTCTATTTTCATTTAAATATGCAACATGATACTTGCATGGTGGGTTGTTGTAAAGCAGGTACACATAAAAGGTCTGATTGACTAGACTAGTTCTCTGTTCCAACTTACAGACATGACACTGACATCCAAAGGAACATCGACCTCTCAGAGAGAAAGCAAATAATCATCTCATAATTTCCTCCTTTAAAATAGATTTATACTTAACCACAACATAGTATAATGCAATTACCAGTCATTTCTTCATTATTTATAAATCTAAATCTAGGTTCTCTAAAAAAAAAAAAAATCGGTGCTAAAATAATTGTAATGTTGTCAGAGTGCTGAAACGATCAAACAGGATTTCATACATCTGAATACCTCATTATGTGTTACTTATGTAAATGATATTGGCTTGTATAAATAATTTATCATAATTTCTTCCATATTTGTTTAAAAAAGTTCACGAAGCCTTCAGTATATCAGGAGTGTTTTTCTGTTTCTGCTCTGCTTAAGTTAAGACAGTGTAGAAGGGCATCTGAAGTGGAAGCTACTGTGGTATTCTGGTAATAATCCACAGAACAGTTGACCCACATGTCTTCGAATGCGGCTGTTACATGAAGATTTATTCTTCCTTTGCATCTCCACTGGGGTAATGCTGCACCAGCTCCTCCACCTCGATCACTTCCACCACCAAGTCACGGATCTCCTTGATGCAGTCCAGTGGCCGGACTTCAGGACTTGAGGGTGTTTCGTCTTTGGTGGGTTCAGTAGATGAAGAGGTTGGAGTGTCTGCCACCGAAGTCTCCACAGTTAAGCTGGCTTCTGGTCTGATGTCCTTTCCAACGTCAACATTGTTGCTCACAGTCTTCATCTGGGCCAGAGGTGGTGGTTCATCAGTCATGGTTTTTTCTTCAGCACCATCATCTGAGCTCATGGGAGATTTTCTAACATTAGCCTCATCCTCCAAGACGTCAGAGGTTGTTGAGACTTCATCTGTGGACTCCAGATCTGAGGGAGGTGACTCGCTTCTTGCTGAAACATTAAGACAATTGGGGTCTGAGACAGTAGCTGGTTCTTCCTCCTCTCTGACTGGCTGGAGACTGGCACATCCAGGCACTTTATCACTGGAGGGAGCCTCTAATTTGACTTCAGAGCTCTCACACTGTGTCATTTCTTCAGTACTGGATACAGGATGAGGTTGAGGTCCCTCTGCTGAAAGGCTTACAGGTTCATTTCTTGGATCAGAAGTTTCTGTTTGTGTTGCTGCTGCTGCATCTGTTTTCATACTTTCTGCTTCTTGTAAAATATGTGTGCTCTGCATTTCCAGCACAGTGCCTATCTCAGCTTCTTCTATTTGGACAGAAATCACATGCTCCTGGATCACAGTCTCTGGAGTTGCTGCTGTTTTTACTCTAGCTGGGGCTTCAAGTGTTTCACTGCTGCCTGCTGCAGCCCTCACAGTGTCATCCTCAATTTTGGGAGCTGATAACTCAGCCTCTTGACTGCCAGCAACAGCGGCAGTGGCATCATTTTGTTCAGCTTTACCCAGAGGTGTCTCGAATCCTGTCATATCCATTGAGTCTTTGCTCTGCAGAACATCATTTTCTTTTTCCTGTAGTTCTTCTTTTAGAGGACTGGAGGATAGACCATTGACCACAAGAGGACATGGAGGCTGGGGCTCGCAGGAAGTTTTAGCTGGGGAGGCCAGTACCAGGGAGGGGCTTCCAGGAGTGGACAGTGAAGGGGAGAAGAGGCTGGAATGACTGGACTGACTGACCAGGTCTCTGCTGTCTGTGAACAGGTTGTACTTCTTCAGGGTCGCCGCCTCCTTCACCACTGCAGGATGGAAAGAAAACATCAAAGAATTTTAGGTGACTTTCAGTCCCTGTGAAAGGAGAATGATTGTGCTGCTTAGGTCTTATCATATATCAATAGTGTCACTGTTTTCAGCAGCCACACACTAATATTCTGGTGTTTATTTGTTGTTATTATATTTACGCATATTTGTTGTGTATTTATCATTATATTTTACTTATTTTATATGTTCTGGAAACATATTACAAAGATGATATACGTTACAAAGCTTAAACAAAGCCTAAATGACCAGCCTTTTTAGGAATAGTGTGCTATGACTTTTGGTGCTGCTATCTGCTACCATATTTTGTATGATTTTTTAAAATGATTTTCTATTCTGAATGGCAGCCTACAAGATTTTTCAACAAGCTGAAAAATGATAAAAATTGCTAAATCTATTAAAGCTGCAACACTGGGTGTTGGTTGAGCCCTCCGTCTATAGGCCACTGCTTCAGATATCCAAAACTGGTGGTAATGGCATCACAATGTTGTGAGACTTGTGGGGGCAGGTCAAATGAGCTTTCAGGAATACAACTTGTGAATGATCCATTCAGATTCAATAAAATTTTGAATTCTTTGCATCTTTGGCGTAGGTGACAGTTTGTGGCCATCTTGATGAGCATGCTCTACTTAATATAATGCTGTTTTCTTAGCTTTCAGCATTCACATTACTGATACTGTCTTTGTACCTTTGGTGACCTCCTTGTCCAGGATACACAGAAGGATGCTTTCATAAATGTTCTCAACATGGATGAAGTTGGAGTGGTCAGCATAGATGGTGTGTTCAAGACCCTGAAGCTCCTGCACAGAGAGAGACACAAAGGTCAAGTTTTGGTGTGTCTATCAGGATGAATTTAGGTCAAGTATGTCACGTTTTACACCTTTGGACTAAGGACAGCTAACCAGTTCTCCAAAGGTTACCATCCTGACCACCCTCAGAAATAGCCATGTGTCCACAAGATGCAATCCAGGACATGACCCGTGGGGGCAAGAGGAGGATGTCAGCAGCAGCTTTGGATCACCACATCAACAGAGGAAAGTTGTAAAGAGAAACTTGTCAGGCTGGAATACATCTAGAATGTTGCTCATACTGCTGCCATTTTTTCTCCTGTCATCTCAACAACTTTCTCACCATGGTTTCTGTTCACAAGTATGTGAGCAGTAACACTTGCACCACAACCACTGTCAATGTAGCCAGCATGTGATGTTCACAAAAAATATTGAGCTACCAACAGTAAGTATCACAGAAGTTCAGGAATTGCAGGAGCCAAAAAATGGTAACTATAGCGATATACAACCCACTGACCTGTTGCATAGAGTGAGCGTTGTGCTGAGGTTTACAACCTAATGGGATTCAGAGCTTACATTCAGTAAAAAAAAAACAGCAACAAATAAGTACAAATGTGTGCATATATATATTTAAAAATTAAGTTGGACTTGGGTGGCTGCACAGTGGCGTAGTGGTTAGCACTTTCGCCTTGCAGCGAGAAGATCCCTGGTTCACGTCCCAGCTCGGACCTGGGATCTTTCTGCATGGAGTTTGCATGTTCTCCCTGTGCATGCGTGGGTTTTCTCCGGGTACTCCGGCTTCCTCCCACAGTCCAAAAATATGCTGAGGTTAATTGATTACTCTAAATTGCCCATAGGTGTGAATGTGAGAGTGATTGTTTGACTATATATGTAGCCCTGCGACAGACTGGCAACCTGTCTCAGGTGTCCCCTGCCTTCGCCCGAGTCAGCTGGGATAGCCCCCCCACCACCACCACCACCACCACCACCACCACCTCCCCGCGACCCTAGTGAGGATTAAGCGGTGTATAGATAATGGATGGAAGTTGGACTTGGGTCTTTCAATTACACTTTTCTTCTATCCAAACTGTGTAGTTAATCTGAAATCAGATGGTTATGTATAAATCCTGTCCACTGAACTGTGTTTGTTGGGTCATTGTCATGGTTTCAGTTCTTTCAGTATTGTTTTTATCTGTCTTTTTATCGCTTTATCTCTCCCCCCTTAAAGTCAGGCAAGTCCTTTTGCATGGGTGACCTCTAGTAATTTTCATGATCTTAAGTTTCTTGTAGAGCATCAATAGAAGCTAAACTCAACTCCTGATACATCCATATCACTGGATCATTTGAATGGGAATATTGCAATTTTTCTGGCTGTATTCTGTTTCTCAATGAAAAACAATATAGTTTTACTCCCATGTGATTTCTTCTGTTTCATTATTTTCCATATTTTGCTGAGACTGTATTGTTTAGGCCTACCGGATTCATTTGAGGCTCTTTTCCATTCACTGGGGTATTCCTATCACAGGTAGACATATTGTGTAAATTGTATTTCTCTCTAGAGCGTCAACAGTTGAGTGTCGTTTTCTGGCAGGGCTTTCTTGACAGTGACCTCTGGATCACTAGCAGTTAAATCATTAGATACTGTAATATTACCACATGAGAGGCATTCAGTTGAACTTCACTGTAATATCTTTTGAACAGTTAAACAGTTAAACCAGATCTGTTTCAGTTATTTTTAAAATATTGTGATAAATTTAATGGTTTCTTTGGTAGCCTGATCTTTGAATGAAAATGGCAATTGGCTTGCGTATTGGTTTTGGCTAAGTAGCTTTTCCTCAGTTGCTCAGAAGAAGTCACATACAGACATACACAATACAGAATTTCCCTCTGGGGATTAGTAAAGTCTGTCTAAGTCTAACATGGGAGTAGAACGTTGTTGTGGACAGTTCATACAGGACCACTGGATACCTCTTGGGCTTAATGGCAGAGATCCCTTTTTGCTTCGCCACCAAATGAATGTCTGACTCCCACTTTCTGAATCAAATTCTGGGCTTCTTGAATCTTTGCCTTCGAAGTAAGGCTTATGCTTACCTCTAATAGCGCGTACTAAAACACTATCTTCTGCTTCCAGTTCAGAAGCTGTTTCATTAAGCCTTGTAAAGCCATATCAAATCTAACCTTATTTTTATTGGCTATCTTTTCTAGCTGTGACTTCAAACTCTGCTCATTCTGTGAATGTGACTTACAGCCATCATCTTTGAAAAGTAATCCAAACCTTACAACAACTAAACATTAATTCATATGGTGTGAATCTAGTTACATAATTTCTCATAGAGTTAGTAAAATGATCTTTAAGAAAGAGTCTATGGTGTTACTGTAATCATACTCAATGGACAAAAAGTGCACACAAATAAGCTTGAGAAATTTGGTGGAGTCTACGTTGATTCCTCCAAATGCACCTGCTACATGCAGTATTTTTACCCTTCTCTCCACATCAGCCTTCAACCTTGGTCAGTAGGGCCTGGCTCTTCTGGATCAAGAATACATTCAGTTCCTAAGTGGTGCATTTCATTATGGAGAGTCTGTATGGCGAAACTTTTATATAAAGAGATAAAGGTCTTTTGTTGTGAAATATAGGTTTTTATGTTGTCATCTATTGTCCTGATTGCCAGAGGCAGTGTCATTCAGATGGAAAGTATTTTCAACATTTTAGTTAGTAGCACATGTTTGAGGTAAATTATCTGGCTTACCTCTGGCAAGTGCCCTGGCTTCCCAGAGGCAAGTAGGAGCACTTTTTTCAAAAATAGAGCCCTTTCCCAAGAGAGCCATAAACCATGTGAACTTGTTTGAGCTTGAAGCAGCAAAAGAAGATGGGTATGTACTGACTTGATGTACCCTGATACAGCAAAAGGAATTAGCCCAACTGTTGAAATGTTGTCCCTCTATTTGGAGGAGAAATGGATGGTGTTTGGCTTGAAATGTAGGGAGTTTTCTCTGAGTTCATAAGAAGTGAAGCAAAGGCAAGGAATGGCCTGAGCTTTTATGTATCTAGTTGCACAACCACAGGCATGAAAATGGAGAGGTCTGGAAACCGGATTCGGAAAAACTTTGCATCTGTTCCCAGTTTTGAGGTAGGCTATGATTCCCCTCAGGCTAGGGTCAGTTGCTGTACAGAAATGTGAGGAACAACTGGTATGCCACCACCTTGATTTTCATTCATAAAATTGTCTGGCGAGGCAGTTGCATAAATAGCTGATGAGTGCACAATGCTAAAGGCATCTTCCTCTTCTATGTTTCCATCTAAAGCACATAAAGTGCTTTTCAAAGACAGCCTGCACTATGTCTGGATTCACATCTGTTCTTGATTGTTAAATGTGTTTGAGTAAACTGCTGTATGAGTTGTTTTCCTCATGAGCAGAGAGAGAAATGCTGCCAGCAATAACTCATGGCATCCATCTTAGCTTTAGACAGAGTATGCCAGGGGTTACTGTCAGTTAAAAAGGTAATCAGGTTTCCACAAAGACATTCTCCAAATTCCTCTGTTATGGCCCACTTTTATGCAGTCATTCTAATTGGTTCATCCTTATCTTGATATAGAGCAGTGCTTTTAACTATGTGATTGTTCTCTGCATGTCTGATTAAGTTTACTAGGGCATAGAGTTAGACATGTCTTTGGTCTGTGCTGACAAGCCTATGAGTTCTGGCCACTGTATGAATAGGCAGGTTTAGGATAAGAAGAAATGTTAATTGAGTGTTAGAGGGAAATAGTAGCTTGGATGGGCTCTGCAGTCTGATATTTTTTTCTGTGTCACTGCCTTCACTGTTATCTTCAGTGGGCTTAGTCTTCAAAATCTTTGACACTTCACTGCACAGCTTTGAATCCATTCAGTTAACATTTTCCCCTACCTGTTTTGTGTGGCATCTGTCAGGGCTTATACACAATAAGTTACATCAGAGTTATCAGCAGATGGATGGAGATAAGGTAACAAAATGCCCTAAAGCCTGCAATGCTACTTCTGAGTTATAGTCCACTATCTGGGTTTTCTCTAAAGTGGAAGAGGGGTATTGCTTTAAAAGATCAAAAACCTCCTCATCTTTCTCCAGTCCTCCTTCCCCACTTGCTATGACAATATATGAGACTTTAACTTTAACACCTAGTTTGTCAACTCTCCCTCATAGCAAAATAGCAATGTTACTTTGAAGAATTATTTGTGCAGTGACAAAATACTTCTCTCCTGTTATGCAATAATTCAATTTCTGATTGGCTCACCAATTTATACTGTAACCAGTGTGTGATGCTAATATAAGATGTCAAGAATCAAGATAACAGTAGTGAATTACACAGCCACAGAGCTGTTGCAAATGTAAAAAGTTGGATTGCTTTGGGTTACACACAGGCTACAGGGCTCAGTTCCTTACAGGCTGGGCTCACCTTCCACTAAGTGGAACATTCTTGAATCTTTTGTGAGTCTCCAAAAGGTCTGGAGGAAACTCTAGTGTTTCTCTTTATATCTCCTGTCATTTGGATTGAAAACCCTGACCAGCAAAAAAGGCATGTGATAGGGCAAAGAACCTGTTAATGATGAAATGAAGTAGACAACAACTGGCTGTCGTAAAACAAACAATTCTTTTACACCCCTTATTATTTTGAACCTTGTTAATTTCACCATGACCTTTTTAACTGAATTTCATGTTTCATTATTCTCTCATTTGACCACATTATATTATTATATCAGTTCTCACAAGTTCTATTTTTTTATATATCTGTTTATCTACACTTATGTGTACATTGTAGTGAACAGTCCACTGGCAGTTTAACGGACTAAGGAATTCATTATGTCAATGTTGGTCCTCACAGTAATATAGGTACAAATGTGCATGTAAAAACAGGCCCTTACAGTTTTGCAGGTAGGAGCCAGGTTCTTCTTGATGAAGGGCAGAGTGGTGGAAACCAGAGCCTCTTGAAAGATCCTCTTCCTTACTGTACTGCTGTCATAGTCATATTGCTGCAATACGACAAAAGGTAAAAGGTGAGTGCATCTGGACCTGTATTTTTGTTGAAATGGACATTTTTCTTAGTTATAAACTTTTGAGCTGTATGTCACTAAAGTCTGGAGGTATTCAGAGCTCATTACATTGCTCATTATTTATTTATGTAATTTCAGCAGCTGCCGATTCTGTATCATAAATGACAAACTGACCTTGAGCACTCTGTGTTTGGCCTTTTCAATGGCAGAGCCAACACTGTCTGGCTTATCCTCAATTGCCTTGTAGAGTAGCTGCTCAAATGTATAAGCTGCATTCTCAGTTAGCTAAAACAAGACACAAAGGATGAGATCAGAATACACACAGAAAAAACACACAGTGCGAACACCTGAAATGTCTAACAGCAGGCAACATCTCATCTATGTTAGAGTATATAACATATATTTGGAGCAACAAAAACACACTAACGCTGAAATTATAATTCCCTCTTCATTAAAAATGTGCACGGACTTCAGATTGTGTCCCCCATCACTTCCATTAAAATTGCAGGAATAATTACAGTGAGCAAAACCTGTTTCAATGTTCAAATAAGAATCTGAGTATTGTCTCCATAAAACAACAGACACAATTTTCACTGGACATGTTACACAATTAATATTAATTAGTTACAACAAAATGACCGTCAGTGTCATGTAAAAATGCCAACTTGCTAATGTTTCATGCAAGTTCTCAATATTGTTCTTTAGTCATAAATGAAAGTCCACCTGTTTTAATCAAACATGTAGTCTCTTGAATTGTTTCAGGTAAAACCCTACCTTAGTAGCAAGGATAAAAGAGCATGCAAATTATAATCACAAACAAGTCATAAATGTTGACTAATCATGGAGTCCAGACATCCCTCTGCCTTCTCGGTCTTAAATTTAGGGGGGAAGTGAATGAAACAATTAGTATGTGAATGATAGCAGCTGTACCTGCTGCAGGTCAATCTGAGCACTGTGGATCACTCCTGTGATGTTAGAGAAGCCAAATCTCTCCCGCAGGTGCTGTAATTTAACCTGCAGGGAGCCAATCTTCTGGTAGCAGCTTAGCAGATTTGGTCTTGCCATGTTGGCCAGAGCCTGAAAGACCAGAAAAGTGAGGAGGGTTGGGGTAGGGTTGCAGGCATGAGGGTGGGGTGGGTGGTGGTGATGGGATCATTTAGATACAGCTCCAGGTGGCACAATTTCTGAACTATGGACTGTCATATCTAAGAGAGCTATAGACAGGTACCTACAAATACTGAATTCTTTGTGTACAGTTGTGGTGCTACATTGGACACTGTTTTAGCAATCTGGCTGTGGCTGCTATCAGTTGCACACACAGTATATCACTGTGCAAGGCAAGGCAAGGCAACTTTACTTGTATAGCACATTTCATACATGAGGGCAACTCAATCTGCATTACATTAAAACATTAAAAGCATCGGAACCACTCAGACAAGCATAAAAGAGCACAGTGAAAATGACAAATATAATAAAGCATAAAAAGAAAAGGAAAATTAGAAATATTATTAAAAAAACAAATTACAATTTGCATTTAAAACAAGTTAAAATAAGCTATAATATGAAAGCAGTGGCAAACAGAAAAGTTTTGAGCTTTGCTCAGTTGAATCTAGTGCAATATTATCAAAATAACAAATCAAATTAGGTTGTTTTCACTATAGACAGCTGGTGACAATACACAATAACACAAAAGGTTGTCTGATATACAAAATACAGTGAAGGTGGAAAAGTATTACTGGCAGATGAATTATGCGGATTGACCCCTACTAAATGTACTTAATATCCTTTTTTTGGGAAGTGCTTCCAGAGATTCAGTTTTCTGACTAATTTGACCAGCAACGACTGAGCAATCAGGGCCAAAAGAATAGATTCATTTTGTTTGGTTAACTACACCAAAAAAGATAAGTGATGCAAAAAATAACTTTCTCCTTCCACTAGAGAGCTGGCTTGTAACAGGTTTGGTCCTTACAAAAGAGAAAACACACAAACATACTTTTTTTAGTTGCTCATTCTGTCCTCCCAGCAGAACGTCCTGACACACCTGGTCCATCATTTTCTCACTCAGTTGTCGTCCCTCGTGGAAACCAGAGCTGATCGGTTTCATCAGTTCCTCCAGGACAGAGCCCAGATGCGGCTGGACAGATTCAGAGCACAGTTTCTCTGCCGGCTCTAATACTTTGGCTGGAGAAAGAAATGAGATGTCAGAGCACAACCTGATCCTCTCACCTCTTCTTCCATACCACAGACATTTACCTGAATGATATTGCACAGTCATGTCAGCTCCCTGATTTTCATCACCTCCCATCTACAGGTAGCTTCATTCATTTATCAGAGATGAATGCATTTATCTTGTATTTGACAGGCCTGCATATTATCCTGACACTGAATGTGCTGAGGGCTGCACAGTGGCTTGATGACCTGTCCAGGGCGTCCCCTGCCTTTACCCTAAGTCAGCTGGGATAGACTCCAGCACCCCGCGGCGCTATTGAGGATTAAGTGGTGTATAGATAATGGATGAATGGATGGATGTGCTGAGACACAAAGTTAACAGGAGAATTAAAATGACACCTTGGATTTTTGCCTCAAGCTGCTGTCTGGAATTGAGGATCTGGTCCATGTCAGAGTGGATCAGCACCTCTTGCTGCCGAACTGCTGTCCGACATTCCTCCTTCAGTGCTGACAATCCCTCCAACAGATGCTCCTGAACCAGAATGTACGCTGCTTCCACCGTCTGAAAAAAGCCAGCAAATTAGTGAAAAACAAGTCTATAAAATTGTGTAGAAAACAGAATCTTCTCGGCTCTTTTTGTTTTTTTCTGACAGTTTTAACAGTGGTTTTCAGGTTCACAGCTACAACAAATATATCCAATGCAGGAAAGGCCTTACAGAATAATGAATCATGTATTATTTCAAATTGATGTGATAATTTGGCAGCCACAATAAACTCTCACAATCATGTACTAGAATTGAAAGTAATTATAATAGAAGTCAAGCAGCCTGTCTGCCAGTCTATCCTGCAACTACAACAGAGAGATAACTGACATCACAGTGTCAATGTAAAAAAAAAAAAAAAAAAAAGAGTACTCCCTTCATGACAAGCAGCTCTTGTTCTGCTAATCTTTAGATGGGAATTAGAAAGCAAAAATGTCACTATACAAATATATGCACAAAGCATAACACAAGGACAGTAAGTACTTTATTTCTAGTACCTGGATCTATCATTGTGGCATATAAAAACTGGGACAGATGAACTACTGGGTTTAGAGACAAACATTCAGCATTCATTCATGATTTCCTTTGCGTGCTGTTCCCTCTTAGATAATAGCACTATTACAGTTCAGATTTAAACAAAATCTATTTGTTTATCTTGATAGACACCTTATGAATATTCATCACTTCCTAGCGACTTACTATGTCTGGCCTTATATCCATTGTTCAGATATTTCTGCATGTACAAACAAGACATTTTCTTATCTGGGAGAATCAAAGTGTTAAACGCAGAAGATATAGATTGTATTTTAAATGGTTAGCAGACATACAGGCAGAGACTTCTTAATCCTGCACATGAAATCCATCTCTTCATTTAATTTTTGTGTATAGTTTATACTGTATTAACTCTGATTACTGGGAAATGGATTGCAAGTTGGTCGTTTTATGACACTGTACCTGTAAGTGAATAAACAGACCTGAACGAACTCGGTACCTACTGAATGTGTTCTATTGTTTAGCCACTGTGATGGTCATGCATGGCCATCTCCAAGCACAGAAACAGTTTTCAAAACTTCCAGAGTCCCCTCAACATCTCAAGAAATACCCACTTTATGGCAAACACCTCAACAACAAAGAGGCCTTGTTTTTACTGGCGAGCGACAAATATCATAGCAACGCCGCTATGCTATGACATACTGTATACCGTTCTGCAAGCTCAGCTTACCAGCGTAGCCAGTAGAAATGAGACATCTTCAGCTCTAAGTGCAGTGCATACTGCGCTATGACTGAAAGGGTCATCACATTCACGTTACTGAAACGCATCGTTTTATATTCAGTTTCAGAGCATCCTAAATATATAGTTCTTCACCAACATTTGACATGGGTATGCATATTAATTTCCCAGTAAAGCTGTTCTCACATACATATTTATCTGTTTCTGTTGTCAGACAATGAAACAAGTTTGAAGTAGTGACTGAAAGGCACCCCATTAAGACTACATGTTAGACAGCAGTCACTTCATAGTCATTTCCCAGACTGCTGCTCGACAACTGATTTTATAATTGCAAAGTTGTCCAACATACAATAATAATAACAGCTGTACTTTCAATCCAGCAATATTTCCTTGTCAAATGACTGTTCAGAGAGAAAGCAGAAGCTCCAGAAAGTCCTGGTCTCATTCAGTTTCACATACAGTATGTGTGTCAGGTGCTTTGCACTGACACACATACACAGAAAGAGAATTCTTCACAAACAGCAACAAATTAGCTGTTTTCAGAGCTACTGGTGCTGAAACAAACAGTTTAAACAGGGCTAAAACCAGAGTGAACTATCTCTGCAGCATTTTTTTCCAACCAAAGTTTGCTCATCAACTTGCAAAATTCAGCATAACACAATACAGTGCACCAATAATATTGTTACAGATTCATGTTTTTGCCTCTTTTTTTTCTCCCCTGAACAGCAATTGCCCCTTCCTCCCCCTTCTCCCTCCCCGCAACCATTCTCCAGCTAGCCACAGGAACATGAAAATGAATAAAATAAATAAAAATGTATTATTATTATTATTATTATTATTATTATTATTATTATTATTATTATTATTATTATTATTACATTTAATACTACTACTACTATTACTACTACTACTACTACTACTACTACTAATAATAATAATAATAAGAAGAAGAATAAGAATAATAATAAGAATAAGAATAATAATAATTATTATTATTATTATTATTATTATATTTAATACTACTACTACTATTACTACTAGTACTACTACTACTACTAATAATAATAATAATAATTATTATTATTATTATTATTATTATTATTATTATTATTATTATTATTATTATTATTATTATTATTATTATTATTATTATATGAAAAAAGAAGTCCAGTTTCTGTCTACTGAAGTACTTGGGATTACTGTGAATTTACACAGACATATCTCCTGGTAACAGCTGCTCAAAACTGCAGTCTGCAACGCTAGTCCTGATGGGTTTCAGAGTAAAAGCTAGTATGTACACCCTGCCACTGAAAGATGTCTGTGTAGTTTCTCATTCATCCAGGTCATGGTTATCCAAAGTTGTTTAAATCAATCCAACTGGACTTCAAGAAAGTTCCTTGAAAGGAACTCAAAGGAAAGGAATTCAAGGAACCTTCTTAAAGTCCAGTTGGATTGATTTAAACAACTTTGGACTGCCACTGAAACAAAACACATTTATGAAATCAGCGACGAGAAGGATCAAAACAAGAGAAAAAAGAAGATGTCAATCAGCAGTTATTATTATTATTATTATTATTATTATTATTATTATTATTATTATTATTATTATTATTATTATTATTATTATTATAATACTGCCTCCTGCTATAACAATCTGCATAGTCAACCAACACACAATCTAGAACTTGTCTACATCTATCGGTCTTAATTCCGGCATCCTAGTCTAATGAAATGGACTGCAATGTTCTGAAATGATATGAGATGAGAGGTTGCCAGTGTTCGTAAAATTTTTCAGTTGAGCCACGGACAGCAAATTTAATTTTTTCTTACTTCATAAATGACATTATGTCCTGCAGCCAAGAAGTGTTTGAGGGAGGTGATGGGTTTATCCACAGAAGGAGAATACAACACTGAGCAATTAAAAGATCATAAATGAAAGCAATTTGGCCTCTTGACAGGTCAATAACCGCAAGTAGATGGTCAATACCAGAGGCCTGCAGAACTTGTGGAAATGTTAAGGTGTTGGATTTAGCAATGTTACGAGTTTGGAAATACGTAAACAGATCAAACGGCTTAAATTTGAATTCTGAGCATAACTGTGGGAAACTAGCAAACCAACGTAACGCGTCGTAACATGCCAACATAAAGGTCATCCAGGCAGGATAGACCTCGTCTGTGCCGCTAGCTAAATCTTGAATCAGTCTTGGCTGGCCAAAATATTGGTTGTCACAGATATGGGTAGCCAGGGGCAAAGAAGTCCAGCCGAACTGCCATCTAATTTGTCGCAAAACTTTCAGGGTAGTGACAACTATGGGATAGAGGAATGCTCTCTGGGTTTAAATGGGAGGCTGCTGCATGTCAGGGTGCTTATGAGGATTGGCAAGACGCTGCTTCTAGGTGAACCCAAAGTGCACTGTGGTGGGATGTGATCTATCCTTGGACTGAGCAGAAACAAGAGATAAGGAGGTTAAAGTCCACTGGTATTCAACATAAATTCATTATATTCACCTGTGCAGCAATTGTCAAAATTAGTAACATCCTGCATTTACCGTTACTTTTAGACTGAAATATTGTTATTCTTTGATATCAGGATATCAGTGTGAGAACTGACAGGAGCTTGCAAGGAAGATCATATTTCTTTCACACTGAGAACATTGCCATCAAAAATAATAGTTATCCACTGGGTTTTCAGTTTCTCAAATGCTAAAAAAAAAACAGGCAAAGTTGTTGTATGCACAGTCTCCCCTATCCCAGCTGCTGAAGCTTCTATCTTCTTCAGGGAAGTCACAGGTGTCTTGGTAACCTTGGTGGTGAAATCTGTTTTCGCTTGATATGAAAGAGCATTTTTTTGGTAAATTCTTCTCTAAATTTAATTGTAATATTACCACCATTCAATGCAGAAGAGTTGAACACTTACAGTGGGGAGGAATACTTTTTAAAGGCACTGTACAAAGATAGAATAACTCACTGCAAACCAAACTCTCTTTTTCTCTGTCTTCTTGCCCTTAAGGCGAGGCAGCATGTCTTTCTCCAGAGAGGGCAGCAGCTGTTCCATCACCACATTGGCCATCACCTAAACACACATAAAAACAACACTGTTATTTTCATTTGTTAATTTTTCCACAAAACAACTTCCTTGTGCCAAAAATTTAATAATAATTTGTGTAAGAATATAGATTTGATATGGAAGGTATCCAATTTAACATCCACATCATCTAACATTTTTTAAACCTATGGAGGCGACCTGATAGCTGAGTGGTCAGCATGCATGCCACATGGGTTTGACTGCCATCAGCAGTGAGTTGTTTGGAACCATACCATTACTATATGTCCTACATCTATCCTCTCTCCCCATGTTTGTTGCCCTGCTACGCTACTCCGCCTGAATTAAGGAAACAATGCTAAAAAAATATCTTTAAAAGGCATAATTATATAGCTGTAACTCCTGAATCACACTGTGTTGATAAATAAGAATATATACTCCTGAGGTTTCTAGAAAGTGTTAGAATCACTCAAAAGATATGTCAACAGAAGCAGCAGGTCAATAAAACCACATTTTTGACTGTCTCAGTTAAAAAAACAAAAACACAAACAACAAAACCTAAAAAACTCTACTACTATATTAATGTCAACAAAACACAGTCAGCATCAACTAACAAGGGATATACAAATTATTTTCAGAAAATGTGGTTACTCAAGACAAGGAATATAACTTAACTTCTTTTACTGTAGAGGATGGCAACATTTGTACAGTGAAGACGAACTTTTCAAATCCACTCTAGAGGACAGAGATGGGTAGTAACGAGTTACATTTACTCCGTTACATTTACTTGAGTAACTTTTTGAAAAAAAAATGTACTTCTGGGAGTAGTTTTATTCTGCCATACTTTTCACTTTTACTTAAGTAGATTTGTGAAGAAGAAACGCGACTCTTACTTCGTTACACTGGGCTACACTCGACTCGTTACTTTTTTATTTACCACTTCAGAGCTGCTTTATTTTGCCCGAGATGCCCCAATGGATCTACCACATGACTGTGTTTCACCAATCAGACAAAGCAACAATAGTCACGTGACTCCGTTTCAGCAGACGTCCCCTGCAGTCACATGACCACATACGAACTGTGGCAGCATATCAGCACAAATTCTACGCAGGTAGCAGAGAGGGAATAAGAAAAACGGGGGCATTTTCGAGAAATTTGGTCTTGCTTCGGAGTCCGACAACATTAGCATCGCATTAGCATGGATATGTCCGTCTTCGGCTTTTGTCTTCTGTTTACTAACACGGGCGAAGTGAAGCGTGACGTCAGGCTTGGTCGGTCCGCGTGATACAGCAGGGGGGATGGGGTCCGAATATTCGGATCTCTAAATTAATATTGGGATACCACCACAACCACCGAATATTGGGATAGTCGGGTCCAGCCCTAGTTGTAATGTTATTTTCTATCTACTGAGCCTGTGCCATTTGGAGGGAAGTAAAATACAGTATGTCTTGTCACTGGAAGTAGTTTGCACTGTTCAAACATACGAACTTTACCTTACTACAGGTATTTGTTTCAAAAGCTTTACGTTGTGAAAATCTGACATTTGGAAATTTGTGATTCGTGTGCTTTAACTTGTCGTTTTGTAAAGATGTTATTTATTTTTGCTATTTATTTAAATTTTATTATTTGGAAATACCAGAATTTGCACATTACTTTACATTTTTGTCTGGTCCCATCATTTCTAAAAAATATAAATCGGACCTTACAATCAAACAGTTACTCAGTACTTGAGTAGTATTTTCACCAAATACTTTCTTATTCTTATTCTTAAGTAATTTTTTTTGGATGACTACTTTTTACTTCTACTTGAGTGATATTATTTTGAAGTAACGTTACTCTTACTTGAGTACAATTTTTGGCTACTCTACCCACCTCTGCTAGAGGATCACAACAACAGCAACAATGTAGTACTAGAAACTAACCTACATAGTTCCCGTAGCAAGGTAGCATTTCTTTAACAAATGATTATTTATATTGTATATATTTACTGACATACTACATACAACATAGGACATATGGACAGTACTAGTAGCAGTATTCCTCTACCCCTATCTTTCAAGCATGTCGAGTCCCGTCAATAGTATCTGTAGTCAGCATCTTGAGTATTTTGTTTTTCTAGTGCTGTGCTCATGGTTTTTTGTGTGTAATAAACTTTACATTAGAGAGAGGTTTGTAGTTGACACTTGGCTGGACAAACTACTGTTTCCTTTTCCTTTTAGGCTTTTCTTGTGGCAGGTTGCCATACCAATGGCAACAAGCTATAAGCCCTATCTAGACCCTGACTACAGCCTAGAGGGAAAAAAACTAATTCCTGACTAAAGAGGAAACACCGAGGATGCAAGGACCTCAGATGATCACCTCCTCAGATCCACTGCAGTTTGTCTTCTGCATGAGGTTTTTGGGGGGTTTTTTGTAATTCAAATTTTTATTGTGTTTTCACAAACATGGTACATGGTTTCAACAACAAGCAAGGCCCAAAATAAGTATCAACACTAAAGACACGGTCCAAGGCAGGAAACTGTCCGGTTCAGTCAACTTTTATGTGATCGCAAAGTCTGTCCCAGGGTGACCTGTCTTCAACTTGTGACGTATCGGACAGTCTTCTTAGCATACGTTCATACGACACAGTTCCACTCATAGCGTCAGCCCACTCCCGGACACTTGGGGCAGTGGGGGCTTTCCAATGCCTCAAAATAATTCGACATGTTGTAATTAAACTCATTGAAATAACAACAAATTGTGTTTTAGAAACATTTGGCAAACAGCTTCTGTCTCCCAATAAACAAATCTCAGGGCAAGAGGGTACATTTGCACCTAACCAGCTACTTAGAATCTGTGTAACCTGTTCCCAAAGAGGCTTAACTTCTGCACAGTCCCAAATACAATGAATAAATGTTCCCCTTTCATTTTTACATTTCCAACACAAATCATTTCCCAACAGCTTCATTCTATACAACTTTGATGGAGTAAAATAATACCCGTGCAACACTTTATAATGTGTAAATTTACTCCTTGCCTCTCGCACATATTTACCACATTCAGCTATAATTTTTTCCCAGTTATCGGATTCAAATGTATGCCCCAGGTCCTTTTCCCAGTTTACCTTCAGACTGTCAGTATCATTCCTGGTGGCAAGAGTTGCAACTCTATAAAAATGAGAGGCTCTGCGTTTTTTCAGGGGAAGCTTCATATACTTTGATATTTGATTGTCAACAAGACTGTAAGGCACTGAACTAATACAACTTCGTATTGGTAAATATTTCCAGAAATTACTTCTGTCCATCAAGCCGTATCGTTGGGATAGCTGGTCATAAGACAATAATACTCCATCCTCAAATAAATCACCAATAATGTTTATACCTTTTGAAGACCACTACTTCCAATACAATATTTTTTTACCAATACGAATATCAATATTATGCCACAATGGGGAATATTCTTGGATTGTGTGTTTAAGCTTGAAAATTTTGTGTGCCTTTGTCCACACATCTATTGAATGTAAAATAATTGGGTTTTTGTTATCAGTATACTTTTGGGACAGTACTTGTAAAGGCATGAACGGGAAACAAATTTCCTCTTCCACAGCTATCCAGGGTACCTGAGACTTATTCTTATGCCAGTGTTTGGCTTGTTTGGTCATTTCGAAAGCCAAATAATACAACCTTAAGTTGGGAAGACCTAGCCCACCCTTTTCTTTATGAGCACAGAGTTTACTCATTTTGACCCGTGGTTTTTTCCCACTCCACAAGAAATGTTTTATAATATCATCAAATTGTCTAAATATACTACATGACACTGTGAGTGGTAGCATCATAGTGATATAATTAAATTGTGGGAGAATTACCATTTTTATCACATTAATCTTTCCCCACAAAGACAATTTTAGCTTGTCTCATTTCTCAAGATTTGTTTTTGTCTTTGTAAGTAATGGATTGAAATTGAGCCTAATTATATCATTAATATCCTCAGACAATGTGATACCAAGATATTTCATCCCCTTACATACCCATCTAAACTTAAACTTTTCCACCATAAATGCAGAGCAAGTTCTAGAAAGAGGCATTGCCTCTGACTTACTCCAGTTAATGGAGTAACCAGAAAAGTTAGAAAAGGTTTGAATTATTTCCATTAGATTTGGTAACGATACCAGGGGATCATGAGGTTTTTGTTGAATATACCACCACCTAGCAAGAATAATGTTCTTGATTCCTCCAGTACTTCTAACACAATCTAGCATATGCTGGTATGAGAGAAGCTACAAGACATGGGGGTACACACATTCACATCCTGCTGGATTGGATGCATAACACTGAGGCTGTCTACAGGAAGGCACAGAGGAAACTTTAATGTTTCAAGAAGTCTAGGTCCTTTCATGTGTGCAACAAAAATGTTGCAGATTTTTACCAGTCTGGTTTTGCAAGTGCAATTTTCTTTGCAGCCACCTGTTGGAGCAGCAGTATCATATACAGTACCACGAAGAAAGTGAATAAACTAAGGAAAGACTGCTCAGTGATGGGGACTGCTTTGGTGCCCCAAGAAGTAGTTGTTGAGAGAAGGATGTTGCACAAACTACTACTCAAACTAAAATAATGTACAACATGTCATGTTCCCTCTGCTTGACCTATGAAACATACAGTAGTGTTTTCAGTTGAAGGCTTGTTTAACTCTGCTGTTGTAAGGACCGCTAAAGAAAACAATTCTGCCGACAGCAATAATGCTTGCAATAAATCCCCTCTGTGCAACAGAGAAGAAGCATATCTTCTGAAGATTCTGAAGATCCATTGTACATTCAACTTTATCTTTAACATTCAAATTTAGTTTATCAGATATATAAACATACAAGGTTTATTTTTAAAACAGACAACTCATTTTCACGCTTTTGGTCGTGTGTCCTAGCTGCAGGGTGTGAAGTTGGTCCTCTTTGCATATAGTCTTTTTGGAAGCTCTTTATGTGGTGTCCTTACAGATGATCCTGCACTAATAGATCTGTTCTAAGATAATACAGACGCATAAGGCATTGCACTTCCATAGCAAACTCAGCCAGATATTCTTTAGCATTATTCAGTTGCCCCAGCTTTCCGTGGACAGTTGCAGGGGGATCTTTTACTCCAAACTGTTGTGTGAGCTGTTCTTTCAGGATGGTATAATTGTTATCAGTGTGTTCTGGCAGGAAGCAAACAAAATGAATAGCAACTCCATGAAGGCACTCATGAAGTCTCTCAACACTCTGCAGCATGCCATCTGTACTTGCTTACCCGATGCTCAAAAGGCAACAAAGATAACTCCCAGTCCTCTTTGCCATCATATGTTGCAAGCTTGACTTTGGGAGCTTTTTGAGATGGTTGTCAGTCACACCAGTTCCCCCCAATGTCATGAGCGCCATATGCTTTATGTGAAGCTATGTGTGCGGGGACAGAATGCTGAAGCCTTTAGTCATCTCTGCGCAGCTGGGTCATGCATTGTTTAAGGGAGTATGGAGACCTGTATTGTGTGACCTCTGTCAAATTAACCCAAAATTCACCTACAATATACAATATGGTGTATCCATTTGAATGGTGGTTTGCTCTGAAGTCTCTTTGCATGGTACTGTAGGTATGGCTGTAGTTGTAGCTCTACCATCACATGCTGGAGAACTGGTGTTAAAAGCTGTTGAAATTGTTGGGTCTGATGATTCATAAGCTTTTCTGCCTGCTCCAGGCTCCAGATCCAAGCTCACTGCAGATCACAGTAATTCGTCATTTCCATTTATTACTTTCTTCTTTTTTGTATCACAGCTGTGTAGTAAATTTGCAGTTACTACACTTAGACTCCAGTAAATAGTTCTCTTTCGTAGCATTCGTTTCATGCGTCATGGTGAAAACGTATCCCTAATGATTGCATCAGAGGCTGCAATAACATCATGCCAGCCCTAAACTAGTAACACTTACAACACTATCATCATCTATAATATGCTAATCTCACTTTTTGTGGAAGCTGATGACAACTGCAATACTGGTTGCTAAGCTAAACTGCAGAGTGCACAACTCAGTCATCACTCCTTATGTTACAGTTGGACACATGCACACAGGTAATAACAATACTCTCCTGTAAATAGTCTTAGTGCTGAAATAGTACCAAAAGCAACACTTGTGCTAACAGAGGTTGGGTTAGTAATGCCTATGGGTAACAACACGTCACAGCAGGCAGCAACCACCCCAGTCTGCAACTGTGACCGGGAGGAAGGAGAGGTGGACAGCCTAATAGCCTCTCCTCTAGTGGAGAACAAAATCCAATCTACCACTTTCACTTGCTCATCTGCTCCTCTTAGTTCCATTCCAGAGGAAATTTAAGTAGACATGTTTCACATAGAATGCAGATTGTGGGTCAGCATCCACCATTGTTATGATGCCCTCCAAAGAGAAGCAGAGACAGAATTTTCAGTATTGCAACATAAACACTGTTCACATGCCCTCTGTAATAATAAGGTCCCAACCAGGCAGACTGCCAAATGTAGTGTCTAGAGATGCATGGTGCAGGCTCTCCAGGTGGTTCAATGTCTTGTGCTGGCAGCGATGGTGTGCATAAGGCACCAAGTGTTGCATATCTCAGCCACAGGAGGGCGGCAACAAACTAGTTTTGGGAAAATGGCCAGCCCTCTCTCTTTGCATGGCGAGAACAAGGCTTCTAGCACTTAGTCTGAGTAAGTGTTGAGAACAATCTAGAAGCGCTACTTCAATACTACCACATTTCAAAGACTTAATCTGTTCTCAAGCCAATATTCTTCTAGGCAACATTTCCAACATTTCCAACATTTCCACCTTGAGAAAGCAACAAGAGTTGTGTTTTTAGATCTCCATGCCCTAAACTGTCATCTAAGGAAATACAAGATGTTGGCACATGACTCTCTGCTGCTGTTCAGGGAAGCAGATGAATGGTTCCCATCAATGCTAACCATTCAGACACAGACCACTGTTCCATGAATGTTCCGCATGGCCTGATTCAGAGATACATTTGTGAACAAAAGTTTACTTATATTTGGACACAGTGTACGTAGATCACATATATCATGGCAGTCTTGACTTTCCAATGACTCCTATAACTCAGAATTTTATATGAAACACACATGTCTTTGTTAAAAAAAAAATCCAAACACAAACAGAGTTTTCCCATTCAAACACTGGCCAAGTTTTAAACCTTAAGTGATATATGATTTTGCAGGTATGGTTGTAAACCCAAGTCAAATCAAGTAACCATTGTAGTGTTTCAACAGTCAAGATTTCAGTCATTCCATTCATTTCTGAGCTTTGACATTTAAGCACACGCGTGCATGCGTGTATGCATGCATGCGTTTGTGCATGTGTGCCTCTCAGTGTGTGTATTAAAGCTATGTGTAATTTTACTGCACATGTACAAGCAGCAGGCTGGGAGCAGAAACAACAGGAAATATCTAACTTATTGTTAAAACAAAGTGACTTTCAATAACGTATGCACATGTGTGGAAGTGCATTAATAAGGTGTGACCTCAGCAAAAGTTTCTCCAGCAGATCAAACTTCCTTTCACCTCCAGCTAAGAACAAACACAATGTGAGAGAACAACAGCACAATGGAGCATTTAAACGCTCATTAGGTGGGTGGATTCCTGCTCTGCTTAAGAGGAAAACAGAGCAGGAAGCAAACAAAGGCTCATTTTCTCCAATGTTTTCTTAGTCATCATGGATAGTCTTTCTGAGACTAACAGCAAGCAGTGAGAAGACACAAATCAGCTGTGACTCTGATTTGTATACGCCATTCCTAGTACTGTCATGTAAATACACCTCAGTCCGGACAAAGGATAGTGAAAGCTTTTGTTTCAGAGCTACAGCATTTGATTGAAACAGTAGAGATAGGCAGGGAATAAAGGGAAAAAGAACAGAGGAATGACATGCCGTAAAGGTAAAGCCAGACTGAAATGAAACTTGCAAGACACTGCCCACTTGATATATGCCCTAACCACTCGATTATTAAGTTGCCTGAACACTGAATATTTTATTAATCTTGTACATTTAATTCAGCTTTAACAGGAATGTTAAAGTACCCATCTAATAAAAGTACTATTCCAAAATTATTAAAAACAAACTCACTACAGTTTATAATGTATACGTTGAAAGGCAGCCTCTAGGGAAAGAGTCCCGACAGATATACAAGGTTTATGAACAGCCAGAAATTCATACATTTGTCAAAATTCCCTTCAAAGCAGATGCTATTCAACAACTGATCTGTATTATTTGCCTGATTCTAAAGTTCAAATCAGTCTTAACTGATACAGTGTCTACCAAATAAAACACAAGTCATAGATTTTTTTAGAGGAGTTATTGAGAAGTTGTCAAATATATCAAATTTAGTTAATTTAGTTTAAGTATTTAGGTATGTATCAAAATTCAGAAGCACTTGCAGATCTTGTTGAAAGCACTCGTGGGCTAGAGCCAACACTGCTGAGCCTTGTTGGTTTTGCTTCATATATGTACTTTCAGCCAGGAATCCATCATTTTCATGTGAAATCTTATGGAGCTCATAGGATATGAAACAACAATAGCAAGGGAGGAAAATGACTTTTGTTTCCAGAATTTATCTTTGAGGCAGCACTGTATGTAGGATAAAAAAATGACTTTAGTACAAGTAAACGTAGCAATAAATAAATACATAGATAAATGAGGCATACACATTACTTAAAATTATACATTGCTATACCTAAACTTTTAATTTGGCTGAATCTGAATTTATGTATTAATTATTCATGTATACATTTATTTATTTATATGTGTAACCAACATTAAAATTAGACTTCATGAACATTGAACATATTAATCCATTAAGGAGGGTTCATTGATATGCATGGGTAAAATATGTACATCAAATTAATTAAAACTCTGCTAAAAACATTGTTTGACAGTAATTTAATAGGAACTATTAAATGCATGCAGTCAATAAATTATATTGACATTCCGTCCTTAATGGCTCCTTCCTCTGCTATTTCTGTATTTAACACATATATAAGGCGCACCGGATTATAGGGCGCGGGCATGGTAAAACATACCGGTACGCTAGCTTAAAACATGCATGCTAGCGTGTGTTTTAAAAAAGGCAGCGGAAGCAAAACTGAGTTCAGTTGTACTTTATTGAAGTATTTAGCAATGTTTTCACGTTGTTTTTTGATCAATCCCCATTCACAAATCCATCAAAGTCCTCATCTTCTGTATCCGAAATGAACAGCTGGGCTAGTTCTCCATCGAACACGCCAGGTTCCCACTCGTCATTGTCAGTCAGTCTCGTTGCCGTGCGGCTCCTCATAAATGATGCCGGCTTTTGCGAAAGCTCGAACAACAGTGCAAGCAGACACGTTAGCCCAAGCATCCGCAATCCATTCACAAATTGTGGCGTAACTCGCCCGGCGCTGCCTCCCAGTCTTAGTAAAACTGTGTTGGCCATCTGTCATCCATCGCTCCCACGCCGTTCGCAACTTCACTTTGAACGCCCTGTTTACAACGATGTCCAGCGGTTTCCGCGGAAACTCAGCTTCGTCTTCTTGACTTGGCGAAGCTCGTTTTCCTGCTTCCTCCACTTGCGAACCATGGATTCGTTGATCTTGAATTCTCTCGCGGCTGCTCGATTCCCATGTTCCTCCGCGTAGCTGATAGCTTGCAGTTTAAACTGTGCTTCGTAAGCGTCTCTTCGCAGGTGCCATTTTAAGGGGTCCTTAGACAAACCGATGTTGTTTTGCATAATGCACATACCGGCACTATATACCAACTGGGGGCATGCCTTTAGCGGCTTCTTTCACGCCCACACTTCCCCCTTTAACATTCTCATGCTGTCCTCTGTCACGTCCGCCTTTTCTCTATATAAGCACTGTGTCGGCAGGAAATGCTCTCAGTCAGTCAAGCGGAGCGCTCATCAAAGTCATACAACAACATTTACAGATTTTGGAACTCGGTGCACACATAAGGCGCACCGCATTATAAGGCGCTCTGTCCATTTTGGAGAAAATTTCAGACTTTTAAGTGCGCCTTATGGTCATGAAAATACGGTATGTGTAATGTATAAAACAGTGTTATGGTCACTTTAAGAAGTACCTGCGCAAGGTATTATGGGATGCCTGTTACCCCATGTTCGGCAGTCTGGTCTGGCAGTTCAGAAGTAAACACATTGAAAGACACCACTCTCGTCTCGCCTCATTATATTTTATGTCTATATAAGATATACAGACATTACAGTATATATATATATATATATATATATATATATATATATATATATATATATATATACATATATATATATATATATATATATATATATATATATATATATATATATATATATATACACACACTATATTGCCAAAAGTACTGGTTCACCCATCCAAATAATCAGAATCAGGTGTTCCGATCACTTCCATGGCCACAAGTGTATAAAATCAAGCACCTAGGCATGCAGACTGCTTTTACAAACATTTGTGAAAGAATGAGTCGTTCTCAGGAGCTCAGTGAATTCCATCGTGGAACTGTGATAGGATGCCACCTGTGCAACAAATCCAGTCGTGACATTTCCTCGCTCCTAAATATTCCACAGTCAACTGTCAGCTGTATTATAAGAAAGTGGAAGTGTGTGGGAATGACAGCAACTCCACCACGAAGTGGTAGGCCACGTAAACTGACGGAGCGGGGTCAGCAGATGCTGATGCTATATATATATGCTATATATATATATATATATATATATATATATATATATATATATATATATATATATATATATATATATATATATATCCATCCATCCATCTATCCATCCATCCATTATCTATACACCGCTTAATCCTCATTAGGGTCGCGGGGGGGGCTGGAGCCTATCCCAGCTGACTCGGGCGAAGACAGGGGACACCCTAGACAGGTCGCCAGTCTGTCGCAGGGCTACATATATAGACAAACAATCACTCTCACATTCACACCTACGGGCAATTTAGAATGATCAATTAACCTCAGCATGTTTTTGGACTGTGGGAGGAAGCCGGAGTACCCGAAGAAAACCCACGCATGCACAGGGAGAACACGGAAACTCCATGCAGAAAGATCCCGGGAAAGCCGGGACGCGAACCAGGGATCTTCTCGCTGCAAGGCGAAAGTGCTAACCACTACACCACTGTGCAGCCCCATACATACATATATATATATATATATATATATATATATATATATATTATATATATATATATATATATATAATATATAAATATATATATATATATAAATTATATATATATACATATACACACACATATATATATATATATATATATATATATATCTCAACCGACCTGTATAACAGAGGGCCCCTACTCTACGACCACTCATCAGGATGGCTCACTACGAGGAGGGTGAGGAGGCTGAAGAGGTTCGCCAAGCCACGCCACCACAATCACAGTTTCGGGGAAGGCCTCCACGCTCCAAGAGGGTGCCCCGCTCGACTGACTCCTGCAACCGGTGTGACGAGCCTGGTCACATTGCACGTGATTGCCCACCTCCTGCCCCAAAATCTAACGTGGCGGGAAATGACTACGGAGTGGCCCAGTGAGGGGACTGCCACTCCAGCCTCCACTCCCCCTCCAAGGTAGATGTACACTGGTGGGCCGTTGCGGCCACACAAAAGGACTGTATCTGAACTGCCAACTTGATGGCCAACCCTGCCAGGCCTTGATAGATACCACCACCACTACCTGACGCCACCAACCAACCTTCCACGGCCTGGACCCCAACCAACACCAAGCTGATGACGGTGACTGAAGAGAGGGTTCGCATGGAGGGTAAGAGGTTGCTGACAGTCCGAGCTGGAGACCAGGAGATTTTGCATGAGTTCTGGCTTACCAACGTCCAGGACCCGTGCATCATCGGCCTGGACCTACTGAGCCACTGGGGAGCCCAGGTTGATGTGGTGGGGAAAGTGGTCACCCTTGGCAAAGAAACTGTGGAGCTCCAGTCTGGCCGGGGGGAGAAGAGCCAGCCAAGGGGGTGGTGTAAATCAGCTGCAGGTGTCAAGACCACATGCCCCAACACTTTACGCCAACAGCGCAGCACAGCCACAACCTGGCTGGGTTGCGGCTGAACCCTGCAAAGTGCCGTCTGCTGTCCAGGGAGACAGAGTTCCTGGGCCATGTTGTCAGTGCGCATGGTGTCCCTACCAACCCAGCAAAGGTGGCTGCAGTTCGAGATTGGCCAACCCCTGCAAATGTCAGCGAGCTGCAGAGCTTCCTGGGCCTGGCTTCGTACTACCGGTGGTTCGTCCAGGGCTTTGCCACCATCGCCAGCCCACTGCACCACCTCACTGACAAAGGCCAGCCATTCACCTGGGACGACAACTGTGCAGCAGCCTACACCCAACTCAAGATGGCTCTCACCGAGGCTCCAGTATTGGTATACCCCGATGCTCAGCAGCCCTTCATCGTAGACATGGATGCCAGCAATGCTGGTGCTGGGGCTGTCCTCTCCCAACAAGCGGAAGGTGGAAAGCGCATGGTGGCCTGCTTCAGTTGGGTGCTGAGCAGGGCAGAGAAGAACTACTGCGTCACCCGCCGTGAGCTACTGGCGGTTGTCCTGGCCCTGCGGCAGTTCCGGCCGTATCTGCATGGGAGCCACTTCCGCCTCCGCACCGACGACACCTCGCTCACCTGGCTCCTGAAATTTAAGAACCCCGAAGGTCAGGTGGCCCGCTGGTTGGAGATCCACCATCAGCTTCACGGCGATGCTCATGCCCTCTCACGCCGTCCATGTGTGGCAGTGGAATGTCGCTATTGCTGGCGGCAGGAAGAATGGAGCCAGGTGGTTCAGAGGGTGACAAGCGCCCACCCCATCGATGATGGGGCCGGATGGCTCGCGCTGACTACTGAGCAGCTGAAGCAACAGGAGGAGGCTGATGTAACTCTAGCATTGGTGGGAGGCCGGCTGAAGGCAGGGCAGCAACCCAAGTGGGCAGAAAGGTCGGCCCGGGACCTGAGGTAAAGGCTTATCACTCCCAGTGGGGCAACTTTGAGGCCCATGATGGAGTGACGTACCAGAGGTGGCAGGCACCTGGACAAGGGAACGACCTCCTGCAGCTGCTGGTGCCCCAGGCCCTGCGCTCCCAAGTTCTTCAGGTTGTCCATGGCTCGGTGGGGGCAGGGCACTACGGTAATGCCAAGACTCTCCACCGTCTCCGGGGGTGGTTCTATTGGCTGGGCTGTCGACGAGATGTGGAGCTGCATGTGCACTGTTGTGATGCCTGCACTGGCCAGAAAGGACCGACCCAGCGCTCCCACACACCACTGCAGCAGTACTTGGTGGGGGCCCCAATGGAGAGGATAGGAGTGGACATCCTGGGGCCCTTCCCAGTTACCGACTCTGGCAACCGCTATGTTTTGGTCGACATGGACTATTTTACAAAGTGGGTGGAGGCGTATGCGATTCCAGATCAGAGTGCCACTACCACAGCAGAGAGGCTGGTGGAGGAGATGTTCACCCGCTTCGGGGTTCCTGACGAGCTCCACAGCGACCAGGGGCGGAATTTCCAGTCTCAGGTCTTCGGTGAGGTCTGCTGACGGCTGGGAGTGAGTAAAACGAGGACAATTCCGCTCCACCTGCAGAGTGACGGGCTGGTGGAGCGGTTTAACCGCACCCTTGCCACGCAGCTTGCCATTCTCACCAGTCAACATCAAAGAGACTGGGATCGCCACCTGCCCCTGGTCCTGGGTCCTACCTGTCTGCTGTTCAGGAGTCCAGCCAGTGCACGCCTGCAGCTCTCATGTTTGGGAAAGAGCTCTGAACACCAGTGGATTTGGTGTTTGGTGCACCGCCGGAACCTGAGATTGCTGGAGGAAAAGAAATTGACTATTTCCGCAGACTGAAGGAGCGCCTGCATGTGGTGCATGACTACACCTGCCAGGTTCAAGCTAACTTGGGCGTCTGGCAGAAGAGGGCCTATGACACCCGTTGCAGAGGGTGGGCCTTCTCGCCAGGGGACAAGGTGTGGGTGTACTGCCCTGTCTGGAAAAAGGGGATTTCCCCCAAGCTTTGCAGCCACTGGCAAGGGCCTGGTGAAGTGGTGTGCCGCTTGTCTGAGGTGGTGTACCGGGCACGGATGCCCGGCACGGGTCGCATGGTGGTGCTGCACCAGGACAGACTCTCACCGTAATGCCCTCTTGCCCCACCTGCCACTGAGGAAGGGGGTGATGGCAACACCCCATGCCTCGACCGAACTGACTCCCCAGCTGGCGTGGCTCCTGACAGCCCTGAACAGCCGGCTTGCCAACGGCCACCTCGCCAACGGCGACAGCCTGGACACTTGGAGGACTTTGTGTTGGGTAATGGGGTCGCCGAGGAGGACTGACCCCTTAGGTGGGGGCTATGTAGCAATCGCAGAGCTGGTCGCTGTGACTGAGTTATTGTGATGCAATGCATTATGGGAGTTTGGAGTGTTGGAGATTTAAATGTCATTGTGGTTTGTGTTAGTTTTGGGGTGTTACAAGTGTTTGTGTTTTATTGTGTTTTTGTTACTTAGTCAGTCTAGTTGGTTTAGCAGTGTGTTATGTTGAAAAGACCGTGAGTGTGAAGTGTAGTGTGTTTAATGTCTTCTGGCTACATTTCCTGTATTGGTGGTTCTCTGCATGTCAGAATAAAAGCATCTGCCAGTTGCAGATTGCAGAAAAGACAAATATCCTTTCTCCAGCGTCGTTCTTCTATGCAACTCGCCACAATATGTAGTATATTTAATGCCAGAGCCTTACACCACAACAGTAAACTTATGAATCAGTTTCATTGTTGGCTTGTACTTTTTGTATGTATCATCTATGTTACTCTTATCATGCATGTATCCAATTGTGTGTTATATGTTCCTTGTTTCCCACCCCCCTCTTCTCCTGTCCCTCTCCCTTCCCTTCCCCCACCCCCTCTACCTCTTCTGTTCCTCTCAACCCGCCAGCCAGTGGCCAGAGCCAGGTTCTGCTCAAGGTTTCTTCCCATTAAAAGGGAGGGTTTTTTTGCCACTGTCACCTTAGGGTTTGCTCTGGGGGTTCAGGCCTATGGGTTCTGTAAAGTGTCTTGAGACAATTTGAATTGTAATTGGTGCTATATAAATAAAATTGAATAGAACTGAAATTGAACTACTTTTACAAGATAAACACTATTCACTTTATGTGTGAGTCGTCATAATGACTTTAAAAAATAAAGTCAGCTTTAAAGACACAGTGAACATTAAAAATGACCCTGTGAGAATTCTTCTTTAGTTGTCTACAGGATTGAATTATTCTATTTGACGAACACAGCAGATAAGCGAGTAAAGGAAGCCAAAACTGCTATGAAGGGTAGAAAAAATGTAGATATTAGTTCTTTTTCTGATATTTTTGTCTTATCCTTTGGAAGAAGACCTCTGCAGAGCCTGTTTTTGGAATTATGTGTGAGGTTATAAATTGTAACAGTGTAAAGAAAGTAGTTTAACTGAAGTGGACAACCTCCTGACTTGTATAAAACCTGTATGGTCATCTGACTGCTCATGTTTTTTCACCAGGAGTTTTATTTGTTTTCGGAACCCAACATTTATTCTGCTATATTACTGGGATTTGGCCTGTTTCAATCCTTTCTATGCCCTATCTGCTCTCACAACGAGATGTGTTGTAGCCATTTTGAGAAGACAGATATTTACAGAGGATACAATTGTTTTTTCTTGAAAATGTCAACTAATTTTAAATACAATAAGGGGTTTTTTGCTAGCTTGTTAGCTATCTATTTTAATTGTTTGTAAATGACTTTAATCTTGCTATTTATTAGTTTTAGATACCTATTTAGGCAGCTAGAAGGTCTTGCGTTGGAATCTTGGGGGCTATGTGGAGTGCCTGAACTCTACAGTGGGAAAGTCTGAGGAGCTCAGCACAGATATGCAAAAGTAAATCATTTCCATGAACAAGTCAGGAAAATCACAGCTACAGGTCACAAAATATGACAAAAGCAAACAATTGTTTGTAAGTCTGAAGTGCATGGCACAATTGTGTCACTACAACAAAATGCACGTTTGTGCCTGCTGCTGAGAGACAATTTGTCAGTATGGTGAAAAAAGTCACCAAAAACAGGTCTACAGTGATTTAGAAGCTCATCTGAATTAGAAGTCAATGTCCACAGTCAAGTGTTTCACAACACAATGGGCTGAGATGCTGCTGTTCAAGAGGGAAGCCTTTCCTCTCAAAGTGTTAGAATTAAGGCCCGATTGAAGTTTGGTGCTGATCACATGGACAAAGAAAAGGCCTTCTGAAAGAAAGTTCTGTGCTCAGATAAAACAAATATTGAGAATTTTGGCCAAAGTATTCATAACACAAGGTATGAGCTGGTCTGACTTGCCATTAGGTCTGTGTACTTTGACAAGCCTTGATTTCATTGTTAATCAATTACTATTTATTTCTTTAAGTTCTCTGTTATTCTCTATATGTGTTCCTTTAAAATACCTGTTTCGACAGTTTTTTAATTAATGTTGGTTAGCATTTGTCAATTACTGTTAGCAACCTATATACTTAAAGCTACTTAAACTATTTGATCTGTTCAAACCATTAATCAAAGATTTGGGGCTTTTTAGCACTAATTTTTTTAAATCAAGTCATAATTCCTATTTTATATCAAATTGATTAAGTGTAACTAATGTTTTCCCATATACCTTGAAAACTGCCAAAGTACTGTATTGGCTCGGAGTACAGACACCTGATTGAGATTACAGGGTTTCCTCTACATTCATTCTGCAGCGGCGGCCACCGCTGCTAAAATCCCAGCTAAAATCCCAGCGCCGCTCCTTTAAATTAAAAAAAAATAATAATTTTATTTTTTTTTTTAATCGTTGCAAATACACCACCGCCGCATGTCTCCACCTTCACAGCAGTCCTGCACTGTGTCGGGTACTCGCGAGTACTAAGGTAAACTACAGACAACTGTGGTGCTCTCAGTATCCACTCTTCCTTTTGTGTGTGTGTGTGTGTGTGTGTGTGTGTGTGTGTGTGTGTGTGTGTGTGTGTGTGTGTGTGTGTGTGTGTGTGTGTGTGTGTGTGTGTGCGTGTGTGTGTGTGTGTGTGTGTGTGTGTGTGTGTGTGTGTGTGTGTGTGGTGGCGGTGCGGTGCGGGGGGGGGGGGAGCCTGCCGCTTCTGCAGGACAAAATCCTAGAGGAAACACTGGATTACATTTAGGAAATGCAGGTGTTGCTAATGAAAAATAATGAAAGAGCTTTAAGATGGATGGGACATACCCTGACATCGCTTCCTATTAACATGTCCCAGGCTTCATATTTTCCTTTGTCCTGTCTGTAGAGCTGGATGGCTTTGAGGAAAGCCTGAACTTCACATGTCTTTTTCTTCAGGAAGTCTGATACAGAAGAAAGAGAAAATCAAATCTGACATGCAGGCACATGAGAACATCGAGTCTAGTATGAATTAACTGTCTGCACAATGTGCCATCAGCCTCTTCTCTGTTCTTATTGATTCATGACTGTAAAATGACCCCAACACTCTGTATCAGCATGATTAAGGTTTTTCTTCTGCTCTTCTACGCTTGTGTGGTCTGTTGCCAAGGCAACTTTTGAAGGGGTTGAACCAATGCTGTACAAGCAAGGCCTTGTGAATATTCAACAACAGTGCTGCAAGTACATTTACTCAAGGACTACACAAATCTGAGGTACTATTTTCTTTAATGGTAGCTAATACTTACAAATACTGTACTTCTTACTGCTCCTCATTCATCTTAAAGCTTGAGTTCCGATACATATAAAGATTTTTACAAACAAAACATGGGCTTTATGACAATTTACTATTTTTGCTAATAATTTTTTGTTTTAAATATAAAATAGTTCATGTTTCATGTTTCCAGCTTCTCCACAGTGAGGATCTGTTACTTTTCCTAATTTAAATTATTTTAATTTACCTTTAACTTGGACAAATCAAGCATTATAAAGGGTTCATGCTGTGCTCACTATTTTATGATTTTTATGTATTTATTCTTTAATTAAACAAACAAATGATTATTCAAGAAATGAAGTCAATATCACTACAATATTTACTACCTACACTGCCTATAAAAGCATTCACCCTGCTTGGATGTTTCACCCTTTTGTTGCTTTTATTTTACAATTGAACAGTCAGTGTTTCGGCTGGTTGGGTAAAGTTTGCATTTGTAACCTCATTTGGAGGTGAAACCTGGAGGTTTCAGACCTGTAGCCATTACCTACAGATTATTTTTTTTTAAATGCATGCATCAGTTGAACCAGTTACTTCATTGAGTTTTTAAAACCATCGTTGTTTTATGGGTATTTCTACTTTTTCTTTTTTGAAGTGAAGAATGTGAGTGCTTCTTGACCACTCTTAAAGACCATGTAGGAATGAAGGTTAACAGGTTGCAGTTTTGTCACTATTGGAAAAGAAGCTTTAGTCACATACCATAGTTCCTTACAGTCTATTACTTCTCAATTTACATTTTTCACTTCTGCCCTGTGTGATACATTGTAGGTAGGACCATATCATTTTATATTATGACAGCAGAAACTAATCAAATTTTTAAGTTGGTTACCAGAAAATTGATTAGGAAAGTATCACCTAAGTTAGTTAAAGTAGAGGGAAAAGAGGCATGGCAAACATTTATTTGTTCAAGCTTGTTCTGAATATTTACTGCATTTAATAGTCTTAACAATGCAGAAAATTGAACTTCTTTAGGTTTTGGACATTTGATTACACATTTAAGACCATCAGCATTGATTGTAGGATTTAGACAGTTTTTCTGATGATTTATGGACAGAGTAAAGAAGCAATTCCTCTGTTCATTAATCAGTAATACAGATTTTTTTTTCAATGTAATGTCTTTAAATGTCTTAATGGATACTCAGTCAAAAACCCCAAAATGCTCTGTTTATTTTAATGTAAGTTTTAAAAAAAATGAATAATTTGATTGACCATTGAATGACAAATCAGTTGTCTTTTCTGTATTAAATATTAGTCAGAAATAAATTGTTAGAGTAATATATTGTTGACTATTTCATGTAGACAAAGTTCTTATTCAGCTGTTTGTGACAGCATTCAATATTTGAGAACTTTTGCTTGTTTTCAGTATAAACATATTAATATTTCTCAAAGTAAGGTATTGAAACAGGTGAAGTAACCAAACTCAGATTCAGGATTGGAACAAACGGTAGTCGTATAAATAATAAATGATAAATATCCATCCACCTAAAGAGATTAAACACATTTTTCTCTGAAATAAGTTAAAACTTATAAGAATTGCATTATTTCCAGGGGATTGGCTGCAGTCCCATGAACCAAGAACTTCAAATAATATCAGTAGCTGTGGTCACAGGAACATAAGGCTGCCAGGAGGTGCCCTTGTAGCCTTTTTCTTGTACGTGCTTGGCATCTATTTTCTTCCTCATCTCCTTTGACAACTCATTCTTTCTTTAAGCCATGTTCAGAGGTGTGCACGCAATAACACCAAACAGCTCAGGAGAGCAGCATTCTCTATTTACACACAGTGAATGACAGCATACATGCGTGCTACTAATTTGAACAGTAATCTGTTTCAGATACGTCTACTGTCCACTCACATATCACCAATTATCTTCTGTGGCCAAAGATATGCAGGTACACATCACAAAATTGATAATCATTTCAACAGTTTTCAGGAAGGACGGAAGTTGTTTTAGCGATGTGCGAGGGCACCAGTACTATCGACCATGTCTGTAGTGTCCTACCTTGGTTCTGGTGTCTGATGCAGTCAGACAGGATTGAGAGGAAGGCCGCCTGTTTGGCCTGTTGTCTGAAACAGAAGTAGGAGTCTCTCCTGTAGGGCAGACGGAGGTAGACTGGAAACTGTCCAGGCATCCCTGACAGAGGAGGAGCAAATTCTTCCTTCGTGCCTGAAACACAAATCATAGCATACTTGAACAGAGCAGGTACAAGTCTACATGTACTGATAGCAAGCAGCTGACAAAATGGAAAGATGTACTAGAACGTGGAACCATTTAATTTCCAATTAATTATCAAACTTGTATAATTAACACTTCATGAAGCTCAAAAGTAGTTAGTAAAAATGTTTTTTAAGAGCAACCATCAAGTGATCACATGCATGCTCAGAGATAAAGATTAACCCTACATTTGCCATATTGTACTTTCTTTAAAACAGTTTAATAATTAGTAATTATTCTGCAAAAAAACTAATTCTACATTAGTCATTTCTCATTTTATCTTTGCTGAAATCATACCTCAGCAACAACCCTGGGTGTTACGATCCAACCTCTAGCCACTGAGGAGTGACTACAGACATTTAGAGCTTCTGTTGGTGGCTGCTAATTCGGTGTGGAGCTCCCAGACTCAGTGGAGACAGTGGCTCCTGTTAGCAGTTCGCCAACAAGAGGCTATTTTGTAACTTGAGTCTTCGTGTTTTGCGTATTAAATGTTTGTGTTGTGAGGCACCACTTTGGTTTAGTTAGTTCTGTGCACTGTTTGTGCTAGTTTCTGTTACTTGTGGTGGGTGTGTCTTTTGTGTTTAAGTTTGTCTAGGGAGTATAGTTGTTTTGTTTGTGTTTAGCTAGGTTAGATACTCTGTTAGGCTTTTGTTTGGTTTTATTTGGTTCGTTGATTTGGCAACACCCACAAGTCTTGTTTTGCTTTGTTTGATCACTTTTATGTTGAATTTGCTACTGAGCAATAAATGGTTTTACCTGAACCAGTAGCATCTGGTGATTTTTGTTACATCCAGCTGACCCTAGAGGTTGGATCGTAACACTGTGTAACATCAACGTTTGATCTTGTCAGTTATGTGACAACATCTGTTGTATTGCGATGTCCACTTAAATAATCCTTCTGCTCTCGGCCTTGGTGAATGGGACTATTCATTGGTCCATTATCTATACACCGCTTAATCCTCATTAGGGTCGTAGGGGCTGAAGTCTATTCCAGATGACTTAGGGTGAAGATAGGGGACACCTGGAAAGGTCACTAGTCTATCACAGGGACACATAGTGACAAACAATCACTCTCACATTCGCACCTACGGACAATTTAGAATCACCAATTAACCTCAGCATGTTTTTGGACTGTGGAAGGAAGCCAGAGAACCCAGAGAAAACCCACGCATGCACAGGGAGAACATGCAAACTCCATGCAGATAGATCCCAGGCCAAGGCTGGGACATGAACCGGGGATCATCTAGCTGTGAAGCGACAGTGCTAACCACGACTGTGCAGGAATGGGGCTATATAATATTTAAATTTCACATTGAACACTCATATACATTGTTAATATTGTCATGTCTGAACATGTCATGTCTGGTTATTTGCTTAGACAAGGGAAATTATGTGAGATTGATTGTCTGTTGTATGCAAGTGTGCTATGAGTCAAGTTTGTTTTCCTGCAGCCTAAGCAGGTAAAGTGCCAGTGATAGCACAATAGTCAGCGCTTTGTGGAACAATTGCTTAAAGAGACTTTCCTGATATGTAATGTTAGCTAAACTGTCTAGCATTAGCTAATTTAATTGCAGTTGTAAAGTTACCAATTGTGAAAAGTAGTTCATTAAAAGGGCTATAGTCACAGACTGTATAGAAAAGACAGGTGAAGTGAAGCTAGTCAGCATGGAGCAACTCCTCTGGTTCCAAAAAAAGTCACATTGCATAGAAATGAGAAAACTATTCTACTTTTCCCTTGATCTGTACCTCAACATTTTCCTAATGAATTTATGGTCTCAATCACTAGTTTCAAAACATCTTGAATACAGTATGGTGCCATTTCTGAAAATTTGGTCCAATTTAGAGTAAAATAGACAACAGAGCAGGGCATGTTTTGACGTGGGGCTACCTTGTGATTAACAGGTCACTACTGTATTCGGGTGCATAGTGTCCTCAAGTTCTCAGTCAGATCCATCCCTCATTCTGGCTATTTGAGTTTGGTTCAAAAGAGTCCAGGTTTCATAACAGATGTCCACAAACCAATGGGGAACATCATGCTGGCTACGTCCATCTTCAATAAGCAGTCTATTGCTGATACTTGGACCCTTCTTCTTTGGGAGAGGGTGTGATGATTCCTACTCTGTTCTTGTCAGTTGTTTAGCTGTGTTGCAGGTGACTAGTGGGTGGGACAGCAGTTGAATGTTTCCACTGACAACACCAGGGACCAGTGCTCTCAGCCCATAAAATGTTGGCTTCTGCTCACTTTCTCTCTCTCATTTACCACCAGGCTGGCAGCCATGCATTCTACAGTCTTTTCTTTTTTTACAGCTTAAACTACTCGCACATTTTCTCCTCTATAATGCACACCCACCGCAACTGATCCTTACACTCCATGAATTTTGTATTTCTATTCACTCAGTTTGTTTCAGAAATTGTTTTGTGATTATGTGAAGTGGCTATCTCCCAGTTTTGTCATGGCGCTAAGAGCCATGTTGTGACAATAATCTGACGCTTGAGTGTGAGCAGCTTGTTACTGTAGCTGTTGTAGGTGGAGCTAGCTTGAACTACTTTAAAGGCAGTGCTACTTACTGGGACACCAGATAAAACTGAGGGGTTATGATGTGACTAATACGAGAGGAAAGAAGAAAAAAACAAGTTGTAACGCAAAGATTTGTTTTCAGTTTTTGGACCTTTTCTTAATCCTTTGATTTTTGGTGAGATATTGGATTTCTACTTTTATTACAATAAAGCCATGTGAATAGGAAAAAAATTTATTTGATGCAGCTATTAATGACTCCTATACATTCAATATTTGATATCCACTGCTCTTTGTAAGACATCAGCCAAAAGTCCAAAAGACTGGAAACCAGGAGTTTATTCATTAACCATGTGTTGTATTTTAAAAGCTTTGTTATCCATTTTGTAAAATCTTCATATTACCAGGAACTACTAAAAATCTATAAACAAGTAAATATTGTTGAGTAAAAAGTACATGATTCACATCATATAGATAGTGGAAGTGTAAAATAGAAATAGTCAAGTAAAGTACAAGCATTGTAAAATTTTATTTAACTGCAGTACTTAGGAGCACATATACCTTCCACATTTAACAAATTTTGAAGCAGGCTTTAACTCCTTTTCTTTAAAAAGAGATGGCAAGAGAAAGCACTGCTCTCTATCTGCCTGAAATGCCTTGTTGGTAGTCCAGGTAGTTATTCTATTACTTATCTAGGTCATCATGTAGCAGATTTGCATAATGCATGCATAACAACGACAAGAATGATGAGCTGCCTTGCAGGCTGTTATTGTTATTGACATCCATCCATTATCTATACCTATCCCACCTGACTTAGGGCGAAGGCAGGGGACACACTGGACAGGTCACCAGTCTGTCGCAGGGCTACATATACAGACAAACAATCACACTCGCATTCACACCTACGGGCAATTTAGAATAATCAGTTAACCTCAGCGTGTTTTTGGACTGTAGGAGGAAGCCGGAGTACCCGGAGAAAACCCACGCATGCACAGGGAGAACATGCAAACTCCATGCAGAAAGATCCCGAGAGAACCGGGACGTGAACTAGGGATCTTCTTGCTGCAAGGCGAAAGTGCTAACCACTACGCCACTACACTAACTCTAATTTTAAAAGGTGTCCACCATGAGAGAAGCAAACCAAATGCTCTGTTGTTGGCTGTAGAAGCAAACCCAAGAGCCTTCATGCACCCTTTGCATTCTGTGGATTGCTTTTATTTTTAACAAATTTGTTCCCTACAACAACCACTACACAGGCCTGGCCAATGTCAACTGAGGGACAATGCAAAATTGAGGAAATGGTAATATCAGTTGGGACTCTCAGAGATTACCATCCACAGGCCTCTGCTGCTAATATGGCTTAAATATTTTTTTTCTGCCTCGTAATACTTTTTCCCCCTGTATTTCTCTTATCTTCACTTTTAAATCTTGAAACAGAGAATGGTTTAACCCTTCGTAGGACTTAGTGCCAGCAGCCAAAGAGCAGTACCTCCAAAGACTCAGAAGCAAAGAAAAAAAATGGCGTTGAGGGCTCTTATGCAAACTGTGTCACATATGTAAGATGTGAAACAGTGTTAGGTCCTTTGTGAAAATTATAATAATAATAATAGTGAAGGCTACTCTGCTAATCTACACATTAGCTTTCAGAAGAACTACATTTAATACTTTCCTTTCTACAGTACAGATACAGATTTCATTATATTTTTGTGATATGATATATTATTTTCTAATTACAACAATTTTATTTCTTTGGGCAATTGCAGTGTTTTTCCCCAAAAAACACATTTCAATGGCCTAATATTTTTATGGCAAGGAGGACAACATCATATTTAGACCTTAATTCTTAATTAATTTGACAAAATTTGTAGTTCCCGTGTTCTCACTTTGTAGGGCAGCTTAAACTATGGAAGATGAACAACATGATAATTAAATATCCCTATTTAATTTGGGAAACTGGCAAAAGAAAATGTAAAATAACACCCATTTCCACTTTATGTAAATATTAGTTCATTGGTGGATTAGATAAACAGCAGGTGGGTCTAAGAGATGCCCTTCTTGTCAGTAAAGAAGTACAGAGGAAAACAATACAAGATAACATCACGGAATGAGCTCCAGTCAAAACTAAACTGGTGAACAGAATGTAGACATTTCCGGTTGTTTCATGTACGATGTCATGTCTGGTTCCGCTACACTTTCTCACAGTTATTTGGATGTTTGTCAATACTTTTCAACTTCAACCACACATATAAACATCTGCAATATTTTGAGATGCTTTCATACTTTCCACTTTTTAATGCATTAACTGAAGGGTTTGGAAGCAGAGTGGTCTGACCCACTTTCTGTAGTTTTTGAAAAAAATGGGTTCAAAATTTTGTGTTCTCAAGAATGATCTAACATTCAATGCACCACACTAATGCTATATATTGAACTGTGGCTTAGACCACTTTGCGGCTAAAATCTAGACCATAAAATGCTACAGAAATTATACAAAACTCAGCTTGGATTTTTGGGGGGTTAGACCACTCTGCTACTACCCCCTGAATTGAAAATTCACTTTAAACACGTGGATGGAAACACGGTCATGGCTTTGGACTGACATGGGAAAGCATGTCCCTTATTACTTTTGATTTTGCAAAAATGCTAACACAGTAAATGAGTAGCATTATGCACTGACTTTAAAAGGCAATTGATGCTGTAAAACAACACCAAGCCATTTTGTTAAGAACTGAATTATTGAAGAATAATTAGAGAGTATAATAATTATATTGCTCTTTCTTGCTCTGCATTACCGCCAAGATATTCCTCATTCTTGCCAGTGAGACAGGACACTGGAAGTAAGTAATGTCCTGTATAATTGTGTCAACCTTGTCTCCTAAAAATTCCGTTACAATCAGTGCTTTAAGTGGGCCGGTACGGACCGGTACTCAGTTCCGGGACTTTTAAAAATATCCTTCGGGCGTCCTGGCACTTCTCCAAGTGTCAAGAACGTACTTTCAGCGTACCGGTACGCTGATCATCGCATTTTAATTCACCAGAAGCTCGACCGCTACTTCATTTTACTAAAACTTCATTTCCCATAGACCACTGCGCTCTACGAGAGAGGCGCGCATGCGTATTCCTCCTTTGCTTTAAAGCAGCGCGAGATCAGAGCGCGGTAAACAAACATGACATGCTAGCCCCGCGCTCCGCCCAACATCGTGTGTTTAACGGCAGCTCCAAAGCTGACAAAATGCAGTAAAACACGCTACCATGCTGTCTTGGCTCAAAGGTTAGGGTTAGGGGTATTTTGGTGGAGAAGTTTTTACTTTTACTCCATGATATTTACAATTCAAATATTGTAATTTCCGCTCCACTACATTTCTAAAAAGGTAAAGTAAAGTAAAGAGTAGAGAATGCCCGCAAAATCACTCCAATTTAACAGCTTTTGCTGAACACTACAGAAAATTAGAGTGTTGTGCAGATTTACTGTCAATACCAGAAACTTTTAACAGGAATGAAGAATAAGAATAAGAAAAGAAAGAATAAGATAAGAAAGTACTTAAAACAATTTCATATTTTTACCTAATTTTCCCTCAAGTAAAATTTGGCATAACTACTTGTACCCACTTTTATTAGAGTGCATTTCACCTTTGTGTCTATGATTTTTGTCAAGTAATGAAATAATTTTTACCACCTCTGGAAGTGTCACATAATTTTGTCATGGTTTACAACTGCTAGAGCCACATAATCACACAACTGTATAATATCAAAGATTTGGTAATATGGGCATTTGCTTTAAATATTTTTTTATGTTCTGAAAAAACAGACTTAAGAAGCAATCAGTTATTTTTAAAAGCTAATATTTAAAGTACATATTACTGAGCCAACAAGTAAAGGTTGTTTCAGATCAAAGTTCTACTCAAGTTATAAAATGCAGTTGAATGAGAATGAGTTCACAAAGAGTCCGCTGTAAATATAAACCACTGACCATAGTACTTTTGAAAAGATAGTGAAATGAAAAGCACTTTTTTCAGTAAAGGAAAAGAACCTTAAATTTGTATTTATTTTCAGTGTTATTTTTCAGAAGTGAATGTTCTTTGTTCCAAACAAAAAAATTTGAATGTAAGTTAAACTATTGGTGCATTTTATTTGTTGTCTTATTTTGTTCCTTTTGCACATTTGTTTGTGTTATATTTGTATTTATTTGATGGATATGTTCAGCACTTTGGTTTTTTTTATTTCAAGAGCAGAAAAAATGCAGTTTTATTGACAGTTTGAAATTTTTTCACTTGCTGTTAACTTACAGTTTGTTAGGAAATTTAATTGTGTTTAAATTTATATTTAATATCTTTGTTGGTTTACAAGTTCAACAAACATTGCTGTAACAGTAAAATAAGTTGCCACAACTTATTTGGCCACAATCGATTAGGTACAAGTATAGCGCAAGCTTTAGTACCAATTTTGTTTTTGTTTTTTTGTTTTGTTTTTTTTATGGTTGATATAGGAAAATAGAGTACCTGCACTTTTTTGGACACACTTAAAGCACTGGTTACAACACAGTTTAACTGCATTCCTTTTTTACATTTTGAGAGAAACATCTTTTATGCCACATTATTTGCTTGTGATGTATCACAAATACATTTCAAATCAACAGATCTCTGCCATTCATTTTATTGCTTTGCTGTGATTCTTTTTCAGGAAACAATTATATGTTAACATAAGATAAAGATAAGATAAGATAATCCTTTATTTTTCCCCATGCCAGGGGAAATTCACATTGTTACAGCAGCTTATGTAGCAATAAACAGTAATAGTAATAAAATAATAATAAAATAGTAGTAATAATATGTTAGATAGGGGACTCATCGCCCTATGAGCCCAGAAATTGAAAGAGAAGCTTCAAATATGTAGTGAAGGGGCATATTTGAACCCCAACTATGATATTTTCCTAAACTGAATTTCATAGTTCTGGGACCTATTCACAGTGAATGAAAGTCCTGTGACTGAACTAAGCCTCCACTCTCCTCTCCAACATCTTTACAGGGACTCTGTGGCTCCTTCATACTGGAAGCTATTCCTACAACATGTCACACCTTAGAGAATATGTTTTTTCAAAACAAATTCATTTTCTATCAATAACATAAATAAGGATGCAGTGTATTTGTAGAAAAATGTGACTTTGTTGATATGTTGTGAAAAAAAGGATGTACAAATATTAGTCCAATGATGACTTAAACTGGATTACTAATGGTGAAAAACAATCTACTCAATCACCTCTTCTTCAGCAAAAGTGTATCTCAACAGACTGAGAGAACACTGAGAATGCATTGAACTGAGAAGAAGAATTTTGGCACACTGGCTCAGTGGTTAGCAATGTTGCCTCAGCTAGAAACTCCTGGCTTTGATTCGCAGCTGGACCCTTTCTGTGTGGAGTTTCCATGTTCTCCCTGTGCAGCCTGGGTTTTCTTCAGGTTCTCCCACTTCCTCCCACAGCCCAAAGACATGCTAAGGCTAATTGGTGATACTAAATTGTCCATAGGTGTGAATGTGAGAGTGATTGTTAGTCTCTATATGCAGCCCTGTGATAGACTGGTGCTCTATCTTGGGTGTCCCTCCCTTCACAGATCCTCCAGCAGATTTCCATGGTTGGCAAATCCCTGAAATAGAAAAATTTGTCGGGTGCGCTCAGTCAGCAGCGATCAGAGGAGCCAATGCCAATGTAGTTATTATTGGGTGCCCAATACCAATTTTTACCAGGTGTTCAGTCCTTCTCCATAGTCCAAGGCAAGTGTCTGTTCATTGGTGACAGTGACAATGAAGTGGTATGCAGTAAATGGATCGATGAATCTTTGTGTGTGCCCTCTATTCTCATTTTCTAAATATCTAAGTTTTTTTTAGGTGTTTTACTCACTACTATCATCGGGAAAGCATTTGTCCACCGTGGCCATGTACAGTTCCTCTGTGGTCAGAACAGTGCCTCCTGTAGGTAGCAGTTTGTGACGTGGAGGAACCCCTTTAACAAAAGTCTGATGAAATGAGGCAGAAGAGGAGGAAGAGGGGAAGAGGGAGAGAGACAATGACAATAAGATAACAAGGATGGCCACTGAGCTTGTCATGTCGTCACCGTTCGATTGCATAAAGTTAGTTCCATAGTTGTGCTCACCTCCAAGCTGTCATGACACTCCAGGCAGTAGTTGGCTCTCACCACCACATACCTGTCTCTCCACTTCCTGGTGTCGTCAAAGTAAAGAACAGCCTCCTCATACAGCACCTCGCCCTCCTCTGAAGCCGCCTGTGAACACAAACACACACAGAACTGAATGAAAAACAAGAGGGCTGAAGATACACTGCAAGATTCAGGGGAGCTAAAATCCTGGATTTCACCTGAAAACGTAGGGTGTTGTTTGCTTTAAGATCAAACAACAATGCCACAAGAAAATTTTGATTCCAAACTTCATTTGCATGTACTACGCTGACGCAGAGGTTGAGTCACTCGGTGAAATTCTTTGATGAGTGATTTTAAATGGTAAAAATTATGAAACTGGCTTAACAGCACTTCAAGTTCTATTCAGCTTAAATAAGGGGATGTCTTTTATGCCACTCTTTTTGCTAGTGCTTACCTCTTAAAAACTTTAAACCATGTTTGTTTTTAGGAGAAAATCACTTAAAAACAAATATAGTGTATTATATTGATTTTTTTATGATAAACAAGTCTGCACTTTCAGTTAGGGTCCAAATTAAGGGGTACCTATAATTGTGATATTTATCATATTTGAACTCCATCACTGTCCATATAGGGCCATGCCAGTCTCCACAGATAATTACGCATAAAAACACACGGGACAGTTTTAACTGGATACTACAGCTGTTTTAAGACTGGTCTGGAGCACTGTGTCAGTGAATATTTTGAGGTGTGCCAAGCACAGTGGCTGGACATGGCATAGAATTTCTGAAGAATTTACAACTTCCTAAATGGGTTTTGTGTATGGAAAGAATGTACAAATCAAAGTCCCACTTGTTTTCGAGGCACATGCACAGTCCGCATGCTTGTAGTGTGGATTTGGGAGGATAACAATTTTTTTGTGGACACAGAAAGCATGAATTAGCTATTATACTGCATCTTCATTTACAGGTGTGTCCTGTCCTGACAAAAGGAGAAATAATAACCCTTGTCTACTTTTACATGTGGTTTCCCATTTCTGGTTTATTTCTCTCAGTTGCGCCTGTTTTCTATCAGTGGAAGCCTAGAGAGAATACTTTTTGGATGAAATATCATATTGGGCACCTTAAAGAATCTCTGTCAACCACTGACAGCTGGATAACATTACAGATGCTGCAAAATGCTGCTTGATATGGTTATGCTGCTAAGTTAGACCCACACACTCACTAAACCTTTTTTTTTTTTTAAAGTGTACCCTTTGTTTGAGCAGGTGTGTGATCTTCGGTTTGTGCTGTTCCAGGTCATCTTCTACTTGAGAGAACCAAGCAACGGAGAACTGCTTCCTGTAGTATGGACTGAACTCTTTCAGCTCAGCCTCAGCCTGGCCTGCATCAACACAGAAGAGGTAGATAATTAGTAATTCATCATTTATTCAACTTAGAAAAGCATATATTGTTCTTGAGAATGGGGAGTGAAAACTGAGCGCCGAAGGTTTCCCTGTATGCCTGGTAGTTGGATTAAAGACCAAGAAGGAGGCTGAAATATAAACCAGTAGGTGCAGACCAGGAGGAAAGCTGTGAGGCTTCATTTAAATGTCCCATTTGATGATAATCCATTTTATTGTGTTTTGTATGTTTGATGAATCTGGAGGTACATTATATGATTTTTTTTTTAAAAACAAACAATGAAAATATCAAGACATTTCTGCCATGTCTCTAGTTCCCTCACAACTACATAGCCTCCTGGCTCTACAAGGCAGTCAGAAATGGATGCAGTCCCTACATAGAGACTGGGTTTGTATTTTTAGCATCCTGTATTTGGCATACTATGTATTGAGGTATATTATGAGTATTGGAATGTGCCAAGAGTACTCATCTGCAAGGATCCTACTATCCTAACTTAAATTCCAAAGTTTAACAGTAGGATATTTGCATTTATGTCAAATTAGACAGTTTAGATTCACTATATTAAAAATAGCAACCCCACAGCAGGAACTCAATGCAACAAGTTAGTGCCCCTTTCTTTACAAAGATTAAAATGTTGTATTTTTTTTCAATAGTTTGTATGTACAGCTTTATTTTAGAGGACACCAGTGTTGCACATATTTCTCAAGACATGCTCTGCTATCCTTCAGAGACTTTTTTCTGCTCTGTCTTTCTTTTTAAAATACCCCAAAGGTGTTAAAAATGAACCATTATAATTTACTTTGTCTTACAAGGGGCAACATGAACAAAACATTTAGGAACCACTTGTTTAAGTCATTTATGAAATAAGAATGGTGAACGTTATCTGGTTCAAGCTTCACTAATGTGAGGATGCGTAACTGAGACTGTTGAGTTTAGTTGGTTAGAAAACACAAACTATTTTGGGTGTCATGTTAGGTTTTCAACTTGAAGTTCCAGGTAGTATGTGGAAACCACCATCCCCATCCTCAAAATACCAAGAACCACTGGACTGAATGATTACAGACCCATTCCACTGACTTCTGTAGTGATGAAGTCTTTTGAGTACCTTGTTCTGTCCCACTTTAAATCCATCCCAGATGCAGTTCACCTGCAGAGCCAACAGTTCTGAAGATTACGTTGTGAGCGTGGCTCTTAAATTCATCCTCCAGCATCTGGACTCTGCAGGTATCTACACCAGAATCCTTCTTGTAGACTTCAGCTCTGCTTTTAATACAATCATCCCGACTCTGCTGCAGGACTACCTCTCCCAGCTACACGTGCCTGACTCCACCTGCAGGAGGATCACTGTCTTCCTGTCTGACAGGAGGCAGCAAATGAAGCTGGGAAAACATGTTTGTGACTTCCGAACCATGAGCACAGGATTACCACAAGGCTGCTTCCTTTCACCTCTGCTCTTCTCCTTGTACACCTCCAGTCACCAATTTGTCAAGCTAATGAAGCTCACAAACGATACCACCCTCACTGGACTCATCTCTGGTGGGGATGAGTCTGCCTACAGATGGGAGATTGACCATCTGGTGACTTGGTGCATGCAGAACAACTCGGAGCTCACCACTTTAAAGACAGTTGTGATGACTGCAGACATAAGGAAAGACCCAGCCCCTATCAACCTGTGTGACTCCCCAGTCATCACTGGTGGGCTGCTTCCTGGGCACCAACATCACCCAGGACTTCAAGTGGGAGCTGACCATCAGCTCCCTCATCAAGAAGGGCCAACAGAGGATGTGCTTCCTGCAGCAGCTGAACAAACAAGTTCAAGCTGCTGAAGATGATGATGCACCTCTGCACTTCCATTGAGTCCATCCTCACTTCCTACTTCACCATCTGGTGTGCTGCTGCCACTGCCCAGGATAAGGGCAAACTACAGCTTATCATCTGCTCAGCCAAATATCTGATCGGCTGTAATCTCCCGACCTTCCAAGACTTGTATTGCATCAGGGCCCTAAAGCATGCTGGGAAGATTATGGCTGACCCCTCTCGCCCTGGACACAAATGTTCAAACCCCTCCCTGCAGTTCATTAGGACCAGATCCTCACACCACAGGAACAGCATTTTCCCAACAGCAATGAACGTCTTCATCATAGCCAGAGACCCCCAGTGACACAGCTTGTTGTTACATTTATGTTTTCCTTGTCTTCCTGTATCCTGAGACCTATCCCAGATAACATCATGCAGTACCCAAGTCGATATCTGCATGCTTTAGATTAAATGTAATCTTTATCCAGATTTCAAATGCCCAGTCAGACTCTGTCCAAGTGGCCAAAGCTACCCACCACTAAGCCATCAACTAGGTCTCCTTCACTTTCTGCTCTACTGAGGCCCTCTTGTGGTTTGTCAGCTTACGGCTTCTGGCAGTACATTCACATGTTTACAGAGGTGGGAGGGGACAGGGGTGGGGAATGCATTTAAATGAGTATTTACACAGCCTTAATAGCTCAATATCTATAAACTACTATAGGTAATTCCCACTGACACATCCTCCACTTGATGGATGAACATGTCCAAGCATGCCACTGTGGTTTATTGTCTTCCTCACAGTACAGTCAATGTTAATGTCAGAGTGGATCGCTCTGTCATTATCTTTCTGGATAGCTGCAGGCCTTTACAGAAACAAGATGGTTTTTACGCCAATTTCATGTCTTTTTTTTCTCACTAGAATGGACTAAATCGTTCATTTGTACCTCAGAATTCTGTCATTTAGCTGTGAAAATGTCATCAGAATATTTGGAAATGAGATTTCAAGGGGATATTGTATTTATATAAACAAACTAATAATAAAACCTAAGCCTGTTTTATCTACATTGTCGTACAGTTAAATGACATATAAGAGGTAAAAACAAATGAACCCTAAAACATCACTAAATCTATAAATAATTTTTTCATATTTAAACTTTTGAACAATGTCAATGTGGATCCTGTGGAACCAGCTCCCAGTTTGGGTTCGGGAGGCGGACACCCTCTCTATTTTTAAGACCAGGCTTAAAACCTTCCTTTTTGACTAGAGGTCGACCGATATGGGATTTTCAAAGGCCGATGCCGATACAGATTTTTAAAAAAAATTTCAGCTGATATCTAAAGCCGATTGTAGAAGCCGATTTTTAAGACCGATATCCTTTTTTTTTTTTTTAAGCATATCGATTACAAAAGGCAATTTAAACACTAAAAGTATATACATGTATATATTACAAATTAAATACACTAGTAGAACTCTAACATTTATCCATCCATCCATTATCTATACACCGCTTAATCCTCACTAGGGTCGCGGGGGGGTGGAGCCTATCCCAGCTGACTCGGGCGAAGGCACCCTAGACAGTTCGCCAGTCTGTCGCAGGGCTACATACAAAGACACACAATCACTCTCACATTCACACCTACGGGCAATTTAGAATAATCAATTAACCTCAGCATATTTTTGGACTGTGGGAGGAAGCCAGAGTACCCGGAGAAAACCTACGCATGCACAGGGAGAACATGCAAACTCCATGCAGAAAGATCCCGGGAAAGCCGGGACGCGAACCAGGGATCTTCTCGCTGCAAGGCAAAAGTGCTAACCACTATACCACTGTGCAGCCCCCACTCTAACATTTATTGAACACAAAAAGTGAAAAAGTACAATAACATAAAAAAAAATACTTAAAGTTTCCAAAAAATACAATTAAAAAGTAACCTGAAAGTGGTTAGGGTTAGGCTTGTTGTTGCCTGGCTCACTCGCTCTGCTCATGCGCCGCTCTCTGAGTGCCGGGGGTCCTTCTAAGGGAAAAGCGGTCGCGGCAGCTGCCCGTACGGGTGCCTGATCACAAATCGGCTTTTTATTTGTAAATATCGGCCGATGGCCGATACTGAAAAAAGTCCATATATCGGCCCAAAATATCGGCCGGCCGATATATCGGTCTACCTCTATTTTTGACAAAGCTTATAGTTAGGGCTGACTGGGAGACCCTGACGGGGTGAGCTGGTGTTTTCATTTGCACAACTGACTTTCCCTCTTGACGTCCCTTTAGTTTGTCCCTAGTTCTGCTGCTATAGACCTAGGCTGCTGTGGGACCTCTCTGGATGCACTGAGCCCTTCTCTAACTACCTATGTATTTATTATATATACCATTATTGCATACCACTCACTCTGTTTCTCCCTGTGTCCTTTCTCCGAGTGTCCCTGGTCCCAGAGCTGGATGCTTCAGATGTGAGATTGTTCTCCCACCAACTGTAACCCTCTACCTGTAACCCTCTACCTCTATCCTCTACCTGTAACCCTCTACCTCTACCTCTCTACCTATTTTGTCCCTCTCAGCCCGCCCGGCCAGCAGGCAGATGGGTCCCCCCACATTAGAGCCGGGTTCTGCTTGAGGTTTTTTTCCCTGTTAAAAGGGTGTTTTTCTTGCCACTGTCGCCTTAAGGCTGCTCTGGGGGTCAGGCATATGGGTTCTGTAAAGCATCTTGAGACAATTTGACTGTAATTGAATTGAAATCAATATACAGTTCCTTATAAATTACAATTATTTTGTCCATAAAATTGTACTTTTAACTACATGACAAATGTACCTTGTTTTGTATAAGACAAGCGGTTTTAACCCCCTGAATCCATTAACAGATGGAAAATCCCATGATATTTTGCAATCTATCAATTGATCCATTAATTTGAGGTAACCCTGTTCAGTACCTGAACATGTAATACTTTATTACAGAGTTATATTCAATAATATGGAATATTCATAATCTGTAAAAATGTCCTTTATTGGCCCTGAAAATGTTACAGACCTCGAATGCAAAGCAAAATCCTCAATCAATCAGTAATGGATATACCAAATATTCAAGCTATTTTTAAAAGGTTTTAACAGTTAAAACAGTTTTGAAGTTTACATCTATAGATGATGCCATCAATTATTTAGATTTAGTGTATTTTCTATATTGAATTGAGGAATGAGGCTGTTCCTCAGCAGCAGCTGCAGTTTCAAGCTTCTAAATGTAGTATCTCAGGGGGACCTCTTTGTTTTTTCCACCCTCAGTCCTAAACAATGCGGTGTGTAAAAGTTAGTCCCATTTCTTTCTCCCACTTGACCTTGACAAGGCCTTCTCCCTGCTGATCAGCAAATCAGACTGGATATCCTGCTTCCAGTCAAGGGAAGCTCATTTCCACATTCTAACCATTAGCATTGAGCTTTCATTTTGCATATTTTGCTGCTATGCTATTGGTGAATAGTGCTGAGCAGCCATTTATTCATCCACAACAAAAACTGGACAGATTTATATTAACTTTGAGGTAGATTTTTGAGGGGAAAATGTAAATGAGTCCATCCATCTCCAACTGGCAAATGATTGGTTGAAAAACGGGTTTTGCAGCACTAAATTTCATTTTTTATTGACCTTTATTTAACCAAGAGAAATCCCATTGAGATTAAGAATCTCTTTTTCAAGGGAGTCCTGGCCAAGATAGGAAGCAGCAAATACAAAACTCAGTTACAAAATTAAACAGTTAAAACACGAAGAAAACACAAGTAAAAAAAAACAACTAAAAAAGACTAATTTACAAGCAAATTATGAAAAACAAGTGCATGTTGTGGAGTCGACCTCCATAAGTCGCAGTTTGGATTTAAAAGCACTCAATGAGATGAACTCAGTTAGTTTCCAGTCTTTCTGCAACATATTCTATGCAAAAGGTGCAGAACAAACAAAAGCCCTTTTACACAATTCAGTAGGGGCATATGGAACAGAAAGCAGCAAATGAACGTGTAAACGGACAGAGTAAAGATCAGCACTTTTCTGTGCAGTCAAGGAAGTCCAAATATTGCCTTACATATGAAAGTATACCAATGATGGATCCTTCAGGTGGCTAAAACAGGCCATCCCACCTGAGGGAAGAACTCGCGGTGGTGTCGACAATTTATGCTCATAATAAATCTCAGAGAAGTGTGGGACCAGCAGTAATGTTATGGAGAATTATGGACACCCCCTCTATTTTAATTTAATATTATTTTTATACAATTGTTATTTGGTCTCTTTATATGTTCTTATGCAGAAATCACTTCAGTAAATTGCAGCAAGTGTAAACATGAAGCTCCAGCTTTAATTCTCCACTAGAAATTCAGACAGGCACAGAAGATAGCTAAAGGGGGTCCGTTTAGGGGGCACGATGTACAGGCGCGCAGACGTCAATGAGTGGACCGAGTAGGAAGTCTGACAGTAGCTAGGTGAACGTGTCTGTATTGCTTTGCATCGGTATCTGAAGAGAGAACATACATTAAAATAACTTTAAACTCACACACACTTGGAGCCCCTTTCTGTCCGAGTGTGCAACAAATATTGGAGGCACCGCTGGGATGCTTAACGTCATGACGAGTGTTACAGATAGAGTTTGAGTGACGGCGGGAACGCGCGGCCAAAAACACACACAATGGATTTGGAGGAGTTGGCAGAAACGTTGTCACAGAGACTATGGCTGTTGCAGCTGGACCAGCTCAAAGAGGTGTGTGGAGAGGGAAAAATCCCAAGTGGAAATGTCATTACAAGACGTGCGTTAATCAGGAAAATAATTCAATCTATGGACAATGTGATTAATGATGAAGATCAAGATGTTGCAACACCTTATCTAAAGAGAATGCTAAAAACATTGGAGCAAATGACAAAAAAGTAGGAAACACTGACGAAGGGGGAACCACAGAAAGCACACCACAATTAAGCCAGAAACAAGCTGGAGAGGTGGGAGAAACCTCACACCTCCAGCTTAACAGTGAAGTGCTTGTAGGATGAAGTTAAAGGAGCAGGTGAAATGAGTGAGAACGCCAACACTGGTTTTTCAAGCCGAGTTTCAGTTTCGCAAAGTGTGTTGCCTACAGCTGTGAATATGTTTCCTAAAGTGACAATCAGGAGAGATTTTAAGATCTGCAGCCAAATCGGCGAAAAGGGCCAAAAGGACAAGCTCTCATATACAAACCTGATGCATCAGATTGACAAAGGCCTGAGTAAAGGGCACAGTGAATCTGAAGTCGTGGAGGCTGTGGTCAAGTCAATCAATCCAGGTCTGAGTATTCGTGACATGCTGGAAGTGAAAAGTGATCTCACCCTCCCCAAGCTGAAGACAATATTAAAGGGACATTTCAAAGAGGACAGCTCTACAGACCCATACCAACGACTGTTGAACATAACACAAGACAGTCGTGAGTCTCCCGAGAATTTTCTCTTTAGAGCCATTGAGCTAAAGGAGAGGCTTTTACGTGCTTCGAGAGAGGGATCGGATAAACAGTACAGTTCAGAGCTCATCCAAAAGAAATTCTTGAGATCAGTGAGTACTGGACTGTTAAGTGATCACATAAAGTTTGAGCTGAAGCCATACCTGGATAATCAGAATACCACTGATGAAACACTCATTGACAAGATGACGCAGCTAGTGTTGAGTCAGAGAGACAAAACAAGCAAAAGAAAAACACAAGCAACAAAGCCCCAACGGTAAATGAGTTAAAGACAGAGGTACAGACCAGAGAGGAGGGACAGGGTCCGGCTGAAACCGGAGTGAGTGTTCAAGAATAATCAGCTGATGTGGTGAAGCCAAAGAACAGAAAAACACCTCCTGTCGTCAGTACAAGGGACCCTGACCTTTATGAAGCAGTGAGACTGCTAAGAGAAGAATTAGCAGAAATAAGGAAAAGTATAACTAATACTCAAGGAACCCCCCGCCAAGCAGAAAGAAGTGGGAGAAGAAGATGTAAAACGTGTCAAGAGCAGGGTACAGGTGACCAATGTGAACACTGCTTTAAGTGCAGACAGACAGGACACCTCTCAAGGGGCTGTAGGGGACAAAAGAGTCTGACAGTGAATTCTGATAGTATGAGAGTCACAACTCACATGTTCGCTACCCCGAAATGTTCACGGTCCAGCCAAGCAGAACCAGTTGATAAGGTGCATGAGTTTCTGTGTGATCGAATCAGGCAGCTGGAAACAGCTTGAAGGTGCAACATATGCCAGCCATCTCTCACTACATCGCCAAGCCAAACTCAAGGCCCTTACCGGGAAAAAGTGCATTGTGGACTGTTTCTTTGAGGGAGTGGCAACACAAGCTTTGTGGGATACAGGTTCACAGGTCACCATTATCAATGAAAGATGGAGAAATCCCTGCCTTCCACATGTCCCGTTTCGTAGTATGGATGAACTCCTGGATTAGAATGAAAACCTTGTTGGCAAAGCAGCGAACCAAACACCAGGCACGTGCAGAAGGGGGGCGGAGGGGGCTGAAGCACCTGCCCCTTTGTTCCTTGATGCCCAAAGTGCCCTTTTGTCAAAGTTGTTTTTTTTTTTAATTCTATTTAATTTTGTTTTTTATTTGTAAGTGTGTGTGTGTGTGTGTGTGTGTGTGTGTGTGTGTGTGTGTGTGTGTGTGTGTGTGTGTGTGTGTGTGTGTGTGTGTGTGTGTGTGTAAAAGTCTTTGAGGCCCAAAATAATAAATAAAACAAAAATAAAAAAATAATAATAATAATAATAATAATAATTCAGATCTACCCTCGGTCGGTCACATGATCCATGTGGACGTCGCTCACTGCCCTGAGGTGTCCAGACATGCCCTGTAGCTCAGCGCTAGCCACCGCTAGTCTAGAAACCGGAGACCTGAGGGAGGACTCCAACAACTGATGGTCCGGTGAGAAGGTTTTGCAGCGGGATTCGTTTGTGCACTGTGTATTTTGCAAGATGACTTACGAAGTGAGCATCCTGTGTGTCTGACTCTGCACACACCTCTCATCAGTTATAGCCGCTAGTTAACCACACAGCGTGCTGAGAGGATAAAATATGCCAGGCTTCTTTTTGTTTCTGTATGTTTCTTTTGTCATGGGCAAAGTGCATCAGAGAGATACATTATTTTACTGTCAGTGAGTTGCAGTGTGTTTCCTGTGTTTCCAGAGGCAATGAATCATAGGTTAAGTTATTTCACAAACTATGGACATGCATTTTCACATAATTTTGGACAATTGCAGTATGAATACAATAATAATAATAATAATAATAATAATAATAATAATAATAATAATAATAATAATAATAATAATAATAATTAGAAGAATTTGAATTGTTTTTCTCTCAACCTCTCATTTAAAGATATCAGTACTTGTTTATAATATTTGTATATATAGACAAATTAAATATAATATGCATAAATATAAAATATATAACTTGTATAACCTTGCTGTCTTTTGCAAAGTGGATAGTCAAACTGAATAAAAGTACAAATACACAAATACATTTAAATACATGATTTCTGTATCATTTAATTTTTTTTTTACTTTATTATTAGCACTACGAATAATAAAAGGCAGATTATGAATCAGCACCATGGAGCAAATCTGTGGCTATACAGTATATGTCTTGAAAAGGTATGAAGTTTAAAAGTCAGGACTCCAGGAAGAGTAGCCACAGTTAAACAGTCCAGTGTCTAATGGTGATCTAAATTCAACTTCCAAATAATAATTTGTCTCAAATACACTACATCACAGGTTGGGGTTTGAACCAATGACCTTCTGATCAGTAGTCCTGAGACTTAACCACTGCTGCACCTTGTATTATGAGGTATGTTTCTGTATGGTGTTTCAAATTCTTGCTCCATGTGCCCCCTTTTAATTTTGAGCACCTGCCCCTCCAAAGGTCTCTGCACGGCCCTGCCAGACACCCATACCATTTGCTGGCTGAGTTGAGCAGAAGTTCAAATTGGGACCCAGTAAAGGGCCCCAACCAGAGCTACTCATCCCAATATGAGTTTCTAATGATCCAGGAGTTGCAAAACCACCGATCATAGGCTACAATGTGATCGAACACCTAGCAAAGTATGGAACAGCACCCAGAAGTTACACCTGAAGTGGCAAGAGAGACGTTTTCCACTGACTGTAAAAAAGTAAACACATTGATCCACAATTGTTTTATGTACTTATACTATACATTTTACATTGTCTGAATTGGTGTGCTGTTTTGGCCAGGTCTCCCTGGGAAAAGAGATTTTTAATCTCAAGGGACTTCCTGGTAAAATAAAGGTAAAATAAATTTTAAAAAATACAGCTAGTACAAAATGATGATCAAAATGACAAGGAGGGCCCAGTGAAGGTTTGAAAACTAAAGACTGTGATTCCAGCTGGCCAGACCAAAGAGGTTAAGTGTACAGTCAGAACAGGTCCCCTTTTCACCAAACAGAACATCTTTTTTGTGCCTGAGGAGATCCAAAAGTGGCCAGAGGGGTTAAATATTGCAGAGACACTGATCTGCCTGCAGAAGGGGAACTGGTCTCGATTAACTATCCCAGTCACTAATGTCAGCAACCATGACATTACTCTCAGCCCTTGTACAGTGCTGAGGCAGTTACAACAAGTCAAGACAATCTATCCAGAAGATGTCAGACCAGCCAGTGCTACCCCAGTTCAGACAACCAGTGTTACTGCTAACCTTACTATGACAAACCGAGTTAGCACTAACCCTTACCAGTCAACCAGTAACAGCGAAAACCCAGTAACAACATTTAGCTCCAGTGAAAACACAGCTGCAGCCTCAGCAAGCCACCAGATAAACCATGGACAGTCTAACTCATGTGAACAGGAGTTGTGGGATCCCCCAGAGTCCGTGTAACATCTGACCCCAGATCAACAGGAAAAAGTCTGATTGCTGCTCTGGGAAGCGTGTGCTGCATTTTTGAAGGACAAGAGTGATGTTGGGTGCATCCCATCTTTACAGTTGAAAATCAGGTTGAGTCACACAGTACCAGTGAGGTGCACCTACATCTCTATACCTAAACCGCTGCACAAAGAGGTGAAGGAGTACTTGGAGGACCTGCTCAACAGAGGATGGATTCAAAGATCCAGATCTCCATACTCCTCACTGATTGTCTGTGTACGCAAAAAAGATGGGAGTTTGTGTCTCTGCGTGGATTATCGGGAGCTCAACCAAAAGTCAATCCCCGACCGCCATCCCACCCTGCAAGTACAAGATGCGCTGAACAGCCTGAGTGGAAGTGCATGGTTCTCGGTGCTGGACCAGGGAAAGGCGTACCATCAGGGTTTCCTTGATGAGAACAGCAGACCACTTACAGCCTTTATAACACCTTTGGGCCTGTATGAGTGGGTAAGGATCCCCTTCGGCCTGTCCTCGGCCCCAGCAGAGTTCCAGCGCAGCTGGAGGAATGTCTAGCAGGTTTGAGAGATGAAACATGCCAGCCATACTTGGATGATAATCTCATCCACAGCAAAACTTTTGATGACCATCTGCGTGACCTGAAGGAGGTGTTATGTCGCTATCAGGCTCATGGTGTCAAATTAACAGCAAGAAAGTGTGAAGTATAGACAAGGTGAAATTTCTGGGGAGGATGGTATCCAAAGATGGCTACTGCATGGACCCTGCTGAGATAGCACCAGTACAGGCACTAAAAGACTGCAAACCAAAGACTGTGGGGGACCTAGGGAAAATGCTAGGCTTTCTATCCTATTACCGTCCTTACATCCCAAACTTTTCACACATTGCTAGGCTACTATACAGTCTGCTGTCAATCAAGAAGATGCCAGGCAGCAGGATCCAAATACCAAGTGCAAGGAAGAGCAAAGGAAAACGCAGTAAGTCAGACCAGCTACCATCTAGCCAGCTGATCACCTGGACAAGTAAACACCAGGAAGTGCTCTGCCAGCTCATTGAGCACTTGCTGCGTCCACCACTCCTCGTCGACCCCGACTTTGAGAAGCTGTTTGTGCTGCACTGCGACGCCTCTCAGGAAGGGGCTTGGCACAGTATTGCACCAAAGGCAACAAGGCAAGCTGGTTGTTATAGGATATGGATCAAGAACCCTAACTGCTCCGGAGGCCACCTCCATTCTGGAAAGTTAGAGTTTTTGGCAATGAAGTGGGCAATTTGTGAAAGGTTCAGGGAGTACCTGTACTATGCACCCTCATTCACGGTCTATACTGATAATGATCCCTTGACCTATGTATTGACCACAGCAAAACTGAACACCACAACACACCGGTGGATTGCTGAGTTAGCAGACTTTAAATTCACGATAAAGTATCAACCAGGCAAACCAATGGAGATGCAGATGGATTGTCGTGCATGCCACTCAATATGGAGCAGTTCATGTGCACTTGCTCTGAGGAGATGGGGCCAGAAGTAATAACCACAGTCACACAAACATTCCAGCTGAACTCTAAGGAACATGTACTCTGGTTTTGCCCAGCCACCATTGCTGCAGCGTGTGCTGACGTAGAACAAGTGTGAGTAACCTCTCCATTGGCAGAGATCCCCACTGAGGACCTAAAGAAAGCGCAAGAGGATGATCCAGTCATTGGCAAGGTTTGGCAGTATGCTCTGACATGTCAGTGGCCTCACCTGAAAGGGAGAGACCACAGGGATGACACATCTGTCCTGGTAAGGGAGAGAAACCGTTTGTATGTCAGTGAGAATGGCATTCTGTATAGGAGGTCACCAGCTCGGGCTCGGCTTTCGTTGTCTGCAACTTACCATCAGCTGATCTACAAGGAGCTTCATGAGGAAATGGGTCATCTTGGAGTGGAGCATACACTTAGCCTCATACGTGATCGCTTTTACTGGCCACACATGCAAAGGGATGTGGACCATTATGTCACCAAGGTGTGTAGCTGCCTGAAAAGAAAACGCCCAAACAAACCCACAAGAGCACCACTGGTTAATAGTTACCACCTACCCGTTTGAAATGGTCTCAATAGACTACCTGCGCCTGGAAAGTTGCAAAGGGGGATACAAGTATATCCTGGTTCTTATTGACAATTTTACATGCTTTGCGCAAGCGTACACATGCACCAACAAGTCAGCAAAAACTGCAGCAGAGAAGATCTTTGGTGATTTTATACTCAAGTTTGGATTTCCAGCAAGGCTGCACCACGATCAAGGCAAAGAGTTTGAGAATAAGCTGTTTTCCAAACTGGAAGAGTATTGTGGTATTCAAGGCTCCCGCACTACGCCTTACCACCCGGCTGGAAATGGCCAAGCGGAAAGGTTTAATCAGACACTCCTTTCCATGTTCAGGTGCCTGACAGATGAAGCAAAGTCAGATGGGAAGAGCTCCTTGGCCAAAGTTGTGCATGTGTATAACTGTACGCGCAATGAGGCAACAGGATATTGTCCATACTATCTCCTCTATGGGAGAAACCCCTGACTGCCTGTGGATATTATGTTTGGACTGACAGCAAGTGACCAAAGCCCTTCTCACAGTGAATATGCCAGCAAGTGGAGGAGGAGAATGCAGGAGGCACACAATTTGGCATCCAAGACTGCTCAGAAGGAGTGGAATCGGGCAAAAAAACATCATGACAGCAAAACGTATGGTGTTGAACTACAGCCAGGGTGTAGAGTGTTGGTGAGAAACCTCAAAGACAGAGGAGGACCTGGAAAAAATCAGGTCTTATTGGGAAGAGGAAGTCCACGTGGTGACTGAGAGAAAACATGCAGACAGCCCTGTCTACACTGTACGGCCAGAGAGGGGCACAGGAAAAACAAGAGTCCTCCATCGGAACTTGTTACTGCCCTGCGACTTCCTACCTGTGGATGGAGAGCATCTGGAGGATAGGATAGGAGAAAGTCAAACACAGACAAGAGGAGGAAACATCAGATGAAATGCTGGGAGAGGGACGCTGACAGTAGTTCAGAAGATGAAAGTAACTGGAGGCTCATCAGTTATTATATACATTATATATTATATTGGAGACGTGTCCAAGCAAAGATTATCAAAATACCAAAAAAGTAGGCCAGATTTCTACTGCAGGAATTCTGCTCTAAAACCCTTTGAACTTTGCGAATTTCTTGAAGAAACCAGAATCTATTATGTTTAAGAAGGATTATTTTACCCTCCAAAAAGTCCCTGCTCAGGGGGCAGAACTTTCCTAAAGTGAAGGAACTTTTGTGCTTGCATTGATGAAGTTGGTGATCAGTTGAGTACTCCAGTATTTTGTCCCAGCATTTTTTTAAAACAAGCAACTGCAAATATTTTAATTTAGTGTTTGATCATTATGCTTTAACACAAAGTGAGCTACAAATGAAGTGTAACGGTAGATGGATTATGACACAGTCTGATGGAAATTTCAAAGGATGATCTTCTACTAAAAGGTCTACCTTTAAATTCAGTCAAGATAGTCATCAATTTTTAATAATATGCACAAAAAATTACATAAAACAATCACCACCTTTTGATATGTCAGGCTAATATGTTTCATGTTTGTAGAGCTTTAAATTGCAACAGAAGCACAGAAAAAAGGGCTTAAGGGTCCTTGTCTGGCAAATGCAGTGATGAGTCAGTGTGTCAGAAAAACCAGCATGGAGTCTGAACCTTTTGTTCATATTTGCACACGCTCTTAGGTTTATTAACAAACTGTTTAAAATGAAAAAACACATTTGAGGTTGAGGAAGGATAGGCAAATGTTTGCGTGTTACTTTCGTTGAGTCATTCTTTGCTTTCTAAAATGATACCACAAATTGGATTTCCTGTACAACTTATGTAATTACTACCTAACACGCCCAGGCACCTGTAAAAATGACTGGGTGATTTACTGTTAGGTTTAAGATTTGTTTTTCTTTGTTTTTTCAGTGACCACTTTATCAATCAAAACTTGGTCAACTTCAACTCATCTGCCAACATTTCGTCAAAAATTAGGCGCAGCCATGAATGTAACCCAAATGCCCAGAAATAGTTCCTTCAATTAGAAGTTAACTGGGCTGCACCCCCAAAGACTTTCCAGTACAACAACACCTTGTCCTCCACAGACACTGAAACCAAGACTGCTGATGTAGCTTCTTTGCAGTGACACAAACTACAGCTTGCAGTCAGGTTAGAGGATAACTTTTTTCCAATAAAGAAGGAGTTGAAAGTCACTTCCAAGAGGACTACAAAAATCACAGGTAGATTTTATCTGGGCAACTTTTCCTCCACTGCACTGCAACTGCAAATTCAGAGAGGAACATATTTGTCAGCTTTCAGTCCTTGAGATGCTCAATAGTTCTGTCTGCCGTCTGTTGAACAGACACAAGTTCCCTTTTAAAACTCAGAATGGAGGAGGAACATCATCTTAAGCTCAGCTCGGTTCAGGTTGCTCAAAGGTCATTTGAATGACTGTGACGTCAATCCTCAGCTGAACACTCTGCTGCTGTTTATGCAAAAAAAAAAAATCTGCAGCCACTGTTTAATGTATTCTTTTGGTTAAATGCAAACACAGAAAAGTACCTTTGAAGAGAGAGATTCTATTAGGCTGCACTTTCAGCAGGCCTTTAACAACTTAAATTTAAAAAATATATTCCAAATATGGACCCTTAAAGCTCAGGATTTCTGCTGAAGCTGTATATTGTAAATCAAATAACTTTTTATTGCTTTTTTTCAATGTGCTGTTTCTAGCAAAGTCTTTGAAAGAGCAGATTGGTCCTATATTTGCAGTTTATATCCACTGTCACTTTGTTATATCCTAATTGTTCTTGGTTACTCTTATTATATTAAATATTCATTAATTTCATATCAATTTTCCATTTAAAATTGGGGCAATGGGGGGGGGTAAACCATGGTAAATTTCTAGTTCTAAATGGGGAGACTGTTTCAGTATTGGTATATTCTGCCATGGTTAGGGATGGGCGGCTCAGTTTTATTCCACATCAAAGCAAAAAACAGAATTTAAAATATGTTGGAGAGGGTACTGCTTTATTTATTCTTTTCTCAAAGTGCAACTTAATTTCTCATTACCTGAATTATTTTGTACACTGTTGCTGGAAAATCAATTTGACACACATAAGGTGATATAAAGAAAACAATAAATGAACAATTCAAAAAATCATTGCTAACTCATAATTACTGCTCGTTTTTTCCGTTGTTTTTTCAGTCAGGGTAGTTCACCTGTTGCTGCTCATCTGCTCTCCCAGGGCACACATTACACACATCCCAGATAGCTTGACACCAATTTTTATTGTGTCGCACATCGTGTTGTACTGTCGCAAATACAGATTGTAAAGATATTCCATGAAGCTCATCAGATAAAATGTGTGATGCAACATAATTGCATTATGAGAGAAAATTAACTACAGACAGTGGTCTGTTTCAAGCTTTTGGTCAAATGCAAATTTTGATTGTACATATGAATGTATGCTGGGAAGCTTCCATGCCACACAGCGTCAACACATATTTGATAACTGGAGGACTTTATGTGAAAGCATTCAAGGCTTTGCTTTAAGTAGAATCTCGTAAAATGGTCATGCAGGTAAACAATATCCCCACTTGTGTATGCACTTTAAAGCCAGAAAGATTTATAATTCATATTGCTGAAACCTACAAAAACTACGCTAGACTGACTGTTACAGCTAGGATTGCCACCTTTCAGAAATGAAAATAAAGGACGGCCACCACGGCTCCTCAGGGCCACAGTTCAGTGAAATGTATTTTTTTTTTTTTTTTTTAATTTTATTATCCCTTATTAATCCCACGAGGGGAAATTCTGATTTTCGCATAACTCCCAATTGGGGAGAGTCAGAGCGACGGGTCAGCCACGGTACAGCCCCTGGAGCAGGAAGGGTTAAGGGCCTTGCTCAAGGGACCAACAGTGGCCACATCAGTGCTTGAACCTATGACCTTCTGATCAGTAGTCCAGAGACTTGACCGTTGCTCCACCACTGCCCCAAATTGGAAAGATATTCACAGATTCAGACTTCCGGCATCAATAACTCATTAGATATACGTTGTGAACATATAAACGTTGCGTCTTTTCCATCGTTGTAAGGTAGACAATGTGCTACAATCCCAGTTTTATCAAACGTAGCTGTCCTTCAAGCTGCAGGAATAACACTGGTGACAATAGGAGCCAGCTGAGGGCTGCAGTGATTTTGATGACACTACGGTACAAGAGAGTTAAGTTCTTGAATATTTGTGTCTCTCTTCGCTGTTGCAGCGGTTTTGCAATTTGCAGATGGTCCCTGTGCACTGGGTTGCACAGCCAGCTGGGCATAGACACCAATGTTATTTGTGCAGCTTGAGAGACAGCTACCTGTTCTCCTCTCTGTTCTCATGTTTCTTACATGTTGGTCTCCTGATGCTGCCTTACGTCAGCCAGTCCATGAGCAACAGAGAACACAGTTTGCCTTGTACCCACTGCCAGGAGTTCGACTCTTCCCACTCATGTCTGTACATTTGCAAACGTTTTTGCTTCTGTGGACATGGTGGAGTTTCGGGTGTAGACATTTTTAAACGTGCGGTACAGCAGCATCTGTAACCAGGCAACCCGTGACAGGAACGAGCAGGACCGGACACACAGAGAAGGTCTATCCGCTCCACTGGACCTCGCATCGGGTCTGCGCTACAAAGGTCCTACGAAGATGAAATTGGCTGCCCTTAATATTTCCTGGGTTTTATTTTGTTCATTATGCAGTTTGGATGAGTGTGTGACAGACGTGTATGGGACATTTATGAAAATACGGAACAATTTGTGTCCCGTATTGATTCAATACGGGACGCAACAATTCAATTAAAGGACGATTCCGTATTTTAAGGGACGGGTGGCAACCCTAGACAAATACGTTTTTGTCCCAACAAAGATTCTGAGCTACTGCTGACTGACTGCCTGAGGATCAGCTTGCTATAAACAGTGGAGATATCTGAATATGTGACTGTATGCAGTATGTTACACTTGTTACACCTGCTGTACATGAATGAGATCATGAAAGCTGAAGAGCCACACCTTTAGACTAATGCAGTTTGTAGGTGTAAGTAAAGCAGCAACTGTAAACCCACAAAATAATCTTGAGGTGTGTGCGAGGTCTGAATCATGTCATGTCTGAATCTGTTGTGTTAAATGGTAATGTTGATGACGATCTTTTTTGGCAGTATGGATGGGGGTCTGTCCTTTCCCGGAATGTTTCTTAGTATGTGAACTATTAGTTTGTGTACAGTCGAGTGACGCACCAGCTCGACTACAAATTCCAGTTTCACTGGAGAGACCCGTTTCACCACCATCATCATGAATAATGTCAGAGGACAGGACATAAAACAAGTTGTCTTTAAATCCACACTCTGGTGTCTCTGCATTATGCTTTAGCAGTCTATAGTACCTTAACTGAAGAACAACAAAGACCAGTTGAATCTTTAGTCTTCAAAGGCTGTTCCATCCTCCAAATCTGTTAGTTGTTAATAGAACTGTTCAGGAATGTCCTGTCTAAATATGTAAAAAAAAAAAAATTAAATGAATAAATAAACTTAAATAAACTAGTTTCTACATTTGGAGATGGACTGACTGTCAGGGCCCCCACCTCCGTCCCGGCTTCAGCCCCCACCTGACCTCCCTCATCCTTCCCCCTTTCCCTCCTTTTTATTATTTTCCCCTGATTTCCACCTTTTCTGTTCTCTCTCCCTCTTCCTGCTCTTCCGCTGAAGCCTGGCGGAGCTGCTCTCCACAGCTGCCGACCATCACTAATCACTCTCATCCACAGAACTCCGGGCAGCTGCGGCACAGCACACCTGTTAACCATCCACTCAATAGTAGCCGGTCTCACACTCCACACCTGCCAGATAGTAAACTCTGCTCCAGCAGTCAGTTTCATCTCACTTCCTGCACATTTCTGCCCTTGTAGAAATTTGCCTGTCCAACCCTGTTTTCTTGCCCGCAGTTCCGCTGACCCAGCTGCCCGGTTCAATCCTGTTCCCAGAAACCCACCTTCGGATTCTCCTGGCCAGACCCTCCGGACTCTCCCCCCTCCTGCTCCTGGATCTCCGACCTGTCCCTGGATTTCCCTGCCTACCGAAGACCCCAGCCCTTGGAACATCCAGCCAGCCTCCCCCCCTGGAACGGGACACTCCTGCCCGCTCTTCGCTGCCAACCAGCACCCAAACCGAGGACGCCTGCCGGGCCGCCGGTTCCCGGTACCGTCACCCCCCGCCCTCCCCTTTAGTGAGTTCTCTTTAGTTAATCCTCAGTTTCTTAGTTTCCCCACCTGTTCCTTGTTTATCCTGCTTCCTTGTTAAAATAAATTCACCTTTTGTTCCTGCCTCAGTTCCTCGTCTGTGTGGTCTCTGCTCAGGTTTACCCCCACACCTTGACACTGACAGATGACCTCAAACATACATGTGCATCCTTGAGACTAGAAGCAAAAAAAGTATTCCAATCTCCCTCCACTGGCAGTCTATTCACATCAGAGTGGACCTGGCCATTTTCAACACATGCAGCTGCAAAGTTTCTGGTTTCTCTTGATTCCAGTTGCTTATGTATCACCACATGAAAGGAGTTTAATCTTGAGCTTCTTAATTTTACTTCCATTTTGTCTGTCCTGTCTGTCACCACAACTCGCAGATTTGTTGTAATCCCCTTTAAGCTATTAATATTCCCTGCTCTTATCATCCCATGTCCATCTACTGTTTATATTGTCTGCTTGTGCTGACATTTGGTGTGTGTATAAAGTATGCTGAGATCAGCGCGATGATGGCCTTTAGGTAAATCTAAACTTGGAGACTGTGAAAAAGTTTTAGGAGAGCTATGCCTGACAGGTAGACAACAAAGAGCTCAAATGGTGTGAAAGCATCTGTGTGGTTCTCATAGGCCACGTTTACATGAGACCTTTAATTCCTCTTTAATTCGGAATTAAAGTTAATTCCACTTTAAAATCTCCTTGTAAACACTTAATTCCGAATTAAAAAGTTAATTCCAAATAAACTTAATTCTGAATAAACTACCTGGTTTATTCCGATGTTAAGTCCGAATAAACTAATTCCTGTGTACGTTCTATTCATGTATACAGTTAATTCTGCTTTAGCTAATTCCGGTCATTCTGCACATGTTTGGCTCCTCACGTAGCGATGACGTAGCGACGTACACGTTCTGCAACCTTACTGGCACGAGCACATGCTTCGGTATTCTATCTCTCTTCTCCTTCTCAAGTGACGCAACAGAAGTAGTACGTCATTGTCGAGTTGCTGTTTCAAAACGACAATAAAAAGCAAAGCGTATTATTAGTTGTTCCTCTATGTTGTTGGGGAAAAGAAATGCCGCGGCAAATGGAGTTTGTTTTCTTCCGGTAAACAGGGATACGTCACGTCCACTCCCTGTCCAATCAGAATCCTTTCCAATGCCTAAGCATTAAGGCAGCATTAAGGAAGGGGAATAAACATGCGGTCCATGTAAACCTTAATTCGGAATTAACATTTCCATGTAAACACGAAGCACAAAATTTTAATTCCGAAGGATTTAATTCCAAATTAATAATTCCAAAATAAAAAACTTCATGTAATCGTGGCCATAGTGTGTGGAAGGTTAACATGCCAGAACATGTCATTCACATTTTTACACACAAACTTGCAAACACACAAGTAAGCAGACAAGCATGCAGGGCAGTTTGCAACTTACACACAGAACCATTAACTGGAAAGCCTCATTAATAAAATACACTTTGAAATAATGACTTTGTGCTCACAGGAATTCTACTAAACAGTGGAACAAACAGAGGAGCTTCTGTGTCACCATTCAGGAAATACCTGAGACATAAAGCAAGTCACTGCAAAGACGCAGAGAGTGAGTGAAGAGGAGGGGTGTGTGCAGTCACTGGCAGAAATATGTGTGAGACCACAGCCACTTTCAGTTCAGTGCCATCAACAATAAACACAATGTAGTGTTACTCTTCAGTATAACATGACTTCTCAAATGTGTTGAGGCTGATTCCTGTTTACTTAAAGCCTTCCACCGCTATCTGGGCACATGTCTTCTGTATTTTACATTCCTCTGTTTACAGCTTTATAGCTTCTCTTAAAAACATAACAAACCTATGGTTAATGGATTCAGCTGAAGAAAATACTTGTATCATTACATTTATAAACTTGGATTGTTTGACAAAAAAGTATGACATGTAATACACAATTTAGGGTTGAATGTTGATAAATTTAACTAACTAAACTTTTATCCTTTAAAATGTAAAATAATAATTTTACTTTTCCTGGTTCCTTAACGTTATATCAGACTTGGGGCTGATATGTAAAGCTACAGTTTTTATGGAGCAATCTGTCTTAATAAGAAATAAAACAGCAAATAATTCAACATAAAACAACCAAGGCACTTTTAATGAACTATATTTGTTGCTTTAAAGTTGTGAATAATTTATTGAGCTGCATTTGTATGATCACTGACCACTGATAGTATTACATGTCAGTCTATCTTCCTAAAAAGTGCAGCTTGCTGCACAGTTGAAATAAAATTTAGTCTGCTTGTTTTGTAAGCAAAATTTAAATATAAGTAAGTTCAGATGTATTAAAAAATAAAAGACACAGAAAGCAACATTAATATAACAAACAAAATAAATAATGAAAAAATATTTTGGTCATTTATTGGACCATATCTGGAAACCACTTTTGTCTGCATAAGGAAATAACAGAGTCATAACTTAAGAAACAGGCTAAAAGCAAGTTGTTCAGCAGAAGATAGATTTTTTAAATCCAAATGGTTAAAAGAGTCTTTGAGGATTCTAGAAATGTTGTTAAATGACCTTACCAGAGAAATGAGACAAGGCAGCAATAGCGTGCAATGACACGGTCTCTCCTAGCCACTTCAGAATATTATGGTCTGGCAGCATTTTATAGCAGTCTGCTAGTGGATAGCCCACAGAAACAAAAAAACAGCAGGGCTGCCTTACTGCATGGTCTAAATTCACTTCATAACTTTTCCAGTGTGGTAGGTTGCTAGCCAGGAGGTAGTTGTTGTTGTTGCTGTTTCTAGTAACAAAGTGGATTTTGAAAATGTAACACGCAGATAGTCAAAGGGAAGGACAAAGCCAACTAAATAGGTGTTGTTTGGCAAGCTTATACCCACAGCTCACATCTCAAGAGTCACACAAGTAATGAGAGAACTGCTCTTGCCAAGTTTACTTCATTTACATCCCTCTCCTAGTTGATATATTCTGCTGTGCTGAAGTGAATTCACTTACATTAAAGATGTTCTCTGTAATCCACTCACACGCCCTAGTTATTAAAGCAGCATAGCTGCTTCAGATGGGTGTTGCTGATTGTAAGCTTGCGTATACAATCATAAATTCATCCATCTGTCAGTAACTTTATGAGCTGCAGAGCCTGTTTGACACTCATGTCACACCTAGGTGACAGAAAGTGAGAATGTATATGTCCTGACAACATTTTTGCTCATGTTCTTCATGTTAACCCACCAAAGGCCTGCATATACACATGGATTTTAGATGAAAACTACCGCCAGAATTAATGACTTACACTGCAATCATTAATTATGATAACTGTGATTAGAAGTGGGATAAAAGATCGCTATGCGGATATATCGTTGTTTTAGGACCTCAAATATGAGAATCGATACACTGTCGGCAAATATCAATATTTTGATTAATAAAAAAGGTGCGAAGAAGCGAAGCCCCTTCAAAATTCAAGGCAATAGTCTGGGCCCACCTGGGAAAACTGGATAACAACTATGCTATCTGCATGAACCGTCTCACAAAGGAGAAATAAAACGGCAACACAACAAACTTGCACAGCCACCTCGTACGTCATAATCCTGAGTTCGTCGCGAAGGAGAACAATACTAAACTTACAAAACCTAGAACTCAGCCTACACTCAACTCAGCAAAGCTTCCATTTGTGTCACTGAGAGCTATGACTATTACCAAGTCCATTACCGAGTTTATTTGCAAGGACCTTCAACCTTACAATGTTGTGGACAACAAAGGTTTTCGCCGAATGCTTACAACACTGGAACCAAGATATGAGGTACCAAGTTGAAGATATTTCACTAATAAAGTCATTCCAGCATTGTATGCAGAGACAGGAAGACACAGTCCTATGTAACATCACAGGCTGTGATGCATCCAGGTTAATATAAAAGTTGTTAAGCACTGAAGCAATGCCCAGGTTTTGGCTGAAATAGAACTGAAATGAACCCAGGATTCCAAGTTGGTTATGCTGCAGCAAAGCACCTTTTTTAACATTTATGTGTGTACGTATGTATGTATGTATGTATGTATATATATATATATATATATGTATGTACGTATATATATGTATATATATATATATATATATATATATATATATGTTTGTTTGTTTTTTGTTTTTTTTGCTTAATGTTCATTTGCACAAAAGAGATTATCCTTACAAAGAATCTGATACTGTTCTGTGAGTTCTGGAAATAAAAACGTAAATCCTGGTTTTTGTTTTTTATCTGTATTTTTTTCGTCACTTGCAAAGAAATCATGATAAATCATAAATTTAATTTCTTGCAATATATTGATTATCACAGATATTGTGGTTAATGATATTATCATTATCACGAGCCTAGTATCATCACAATATCGTATCATTACTTACTTGTATCATTCCACCCCTAGCTGCGATATATATCAAAGTTATGTTATTAGTATTAGCATATATGAGTATGGCTCATGTGCACTGAAGTGTTTGCGCCTCTCTAAGCTCCACCCAACCACAGATCATTTATGAACATCCTGCAGTAAAGCAAATAATGAGCCTAAAGTTAAACACACAGAGCTGGACACAATACAGAGAAAGTGTGCAACACGTGCCATGTCTGGCAACCTGCACGGTAACCTGAAGCGTTGCTCAGAATTGTAGGTGGATGGATATGCTGCTGGATAATAGTTCCAACATGAGAAATCACTCCGAAACCCTCGTTCTTGGTCTCACTGTCAGCTAACAGGCAATCTAAAGCTTTGGCGTCCAAAGACAACTTCCAGTAAAATTTGGACGGTCACGATAACAGTGGATCTTCTCCCTTTTAAATAAAGACAAGCTTGCTGATGATATGATCACAGTCTGTGCCTCAGGTCCTACTATTTTGTGGTTTATAACAGGGAGAAACTTCTCAGGTCTTTTTTTCCCTTGGCGGAAGATACAGAATGGTTCAAATTTAGGTTCTCAAACCAGACCAGAGCCAGGTTTGTGTTGAGGTTGTTACAACCCATGTCAACAAACATCAAACATCAGCAAACATAATTTGGCAAAACACTATGTTGGCCAATTAAATACAGGCAAACATACACTCCTGATAGGGTCGATCACTGTGTGACATAAATGTGTTGATTCTTCGTTACCTCACAATCACCGTAATGACAACAACAACAAAAAAAAATTGTTACGGCTGTGATAATTTTCCAAAACTGTAAGGTTCTATCTGTGAGTATTCAAGAGTCAAGAATTTTTGTTAGTCACATGCTCATGCAGTATGTGCAGTGAAATGAAAAGTGACTGTATCTCAAGACTGTAAAATAACAAACACTATAAAGGACAATTAAAACAAAAAAGAAGACATAAATACACAGCCTATGTGGAGTATCTGGACACAGCCAGGCCATATTGAACATTCAGATGCTGTGCAGTGCTTGATAAATCTTTAAAAATTATACGTTACTCAAACAGGACTTCCTGGATCAGTGTTTTAAACCCCACACTGACAACACAGCTCTCTGCACTGTTTTCATGTCAATTCCCAATGCCCACTCTGGCGACTGGGAAAAACTTGAAAACACATCACGTTGGTTTATCACACAATTAGAAGTACAGAAAATTTGCATTCACTACATCACAGACACTGGCACATGGAAGACAAACAACATTAGTCTGAAAAACTGCTTCACAGAATCAAGGGACTACTCTTTTTTTGAAACTGGACTGCTCCACTCATGAAAGTATGTACCGCAGTAGGATCCCTCCACCCAAGCTAACCTTAAAAACTACCACCAAATACCTTACGGACTCCTATCCCCCACCCTTTATACATATCTTACTGCTGCACACTGACAGACAGGAATGTTCTTCAGGAGAAATGGAGGCACAGTGTCACCACTTTAGCCTCCACTAAATGGCAGCCAGGAAAAACTGACAAGGCATAAAAGCACAGACATGTTCCAATGTCTACAGATTGAGGCCACTAAAGGCTTTTACAGAGATGCAGCATGAGCTGCAGGAGGACAAAAAGCACACAAAGGACCCCATTAAACAAGTCTGAATGTGTCTTCCTCCAACCTCGACTATACATGGAAAATTATTGAGCTGAATTGTGATATTGTATCTGAAGAGTGGCAACAAAAAGTAGCAGACTTCAGAAGCATTTTATTGGACATGTACATGACACATTTAGGGAAAGGATCAATTGTTTTACTTTTCCATTCCCACTGTGTAACCACAGCAACAGCAGAGGCAATACAACCAGCGTCAACATCTACAGCAGACGTTCTGCCTTCAATGGTTGGAAAACTAAGAGCGAGGTCTAAAACAGTGGTTTTTGTTTTTTTAAATTTTTTGCATTATCACCAAGTTTGTCTGTGCTTTCTGTTGTTACTACTTTTCTATTTACTTAGATTTTTCTTTTTTCTTTTAAACTTGTTGACAGCAATGCAAATAAGCACATGAACAAATATATTTCAAGCACAGACATGCATAAGGCTATCAAAACTACTGATTTATGATTGACTGACATCAAGATGTCCCTTGGGGATGTGGGAAATAAAAAAAAAAACAATTGTTACTATTTGACATTTTTCAGACAAAATTATTGATCAACAAAATAATCTTCAGAATAACTGATAGAGAAAATAAATCCTGTCAGTCTCTCTTGGTTTTTGGCTTCTCTCTGCTGTCAGCTGTACAAGATCTCCAAAACCAAATTTTTTTTAAAGCAAGTTCATATATTTAAAAAAGAAAAAAAAAACTCTCAATATTCACAAATACTAAGCCTAACACTGCACAATAAAAAAGAAAATGTCCTCCACGGTTCAAATAAATGTAGCAACTGTCCTCATAAAGACAGTGTTATGCTTCCCACATCAAGAAAAGGTTCGAGTGACATTCTGTCATTGCCCAATTCCACACAGATCCCTCTGTGAAAGTCTGTGTGCAGTCTAAACTTTGTGTCTCCACATGGCCACTACAGTTAAAGTGCACTGTGCAAAATAGGTTCTATAATGAATTTATGGATTGTGTCACCCAAACAGCAATCCAAGTGGATGAACAAGGATAATATATAGAAAATAGTTTAGACATGGTGTCAAGCTGTCTGTCATCAAGGTTAACAGTTCACAGTAACCTGCTGCATGTCATCTATGTATGTACTCTTGATTGTTCTTCTTCAGTGAATGTGTATCTCATTCATCTGAATTAGAATTATAGGAACTGGGAAAACTGAATGTTGAGCTATAGAGAGAGTTGAGTTTTCAGTGGAGACCAAATACAGTCAATAAATCAAGTTTCAAAGTGCAAATTTAAATTATGTACTTCACCTTCATTTTCTAACACAATTATTCGAGTTTGGCAGTTTAAATTTAAATAGAAATGATTTCCATGAAGTTTCTAGCGACACCTTCAGTATCTGAACATGAACCTGGCACCTGTCTGCTGCTCAGCTCGTTCTCTAACAACAACGGGAACCGAATCGTGTGTCCTCTTTACAAACCCACCCGTGGACACACCCAGCAGTAGAACACACACTAAACAACACTGTCCCATTCACTTTACCCAACCCTCCGGGACTGGAAAGGCTGGTGTAACCTGATGAGCCCCGCAGATAACCGAGAAACTGGAGGAGGATCTAGACAATGTTTCTGTGGAAAGATACAGGAAAACCAGCAGGGTTCCTAGGAAGCCCGCTATACATTCACATTTCTGAAGGCAGGTTTAGATCGAAATAAGTGTCCATGTTTTCCGACACCCTCAATGAGCGAAGAAAAAGACCATTAATGACACCTAATCCGATGAAGGCTGGAATCCGTTTATTGATTTTAAGAGCGAATATTGTCAATAACCCCCTCAGACAGAACACGGACTGCTCGGTGAAAGTTTGCTCTACAAACAGAACAGCTGGTCGTCTCTGTGTTCAATGTAAGCACACTTAAGGCACTGCGCGTTCACCCCACGTCATTCCCCACGCCAATCTGCACATTTCTCTCTCTGTAATCTTACTTTACCTTTAATATAGGTGGATTTGGTGTCATCCAGCAGACTGGACGCGGAGATCCCCATGATGCTGCTGAGAAGAGGATCCACAGGTAGCTTCAGTCCGCAGGTACTGACAGACACATCAGCCCGGAGAGGAGGAGGAAGAGGAGGGGAAAGGAGGAGGGCAGCAGCTCCTCCTCCTTTAAAAGACTGTGCCATTCTATGAGTTTTAACCAGAAAAGAAATTCCTTTGTTTTATTTCACCTCTAAATGCACCCGATGCTCAGAATGGAATTCTTTGTGACTTTAGTTATTCAGCATTTCTCCTCAGTTCATCCAGCAGTAATTTATAGAGAATAATAACAATGACCTGAGTCAGGGAGGTCAAATATTCAGAGATCCATCCATCCATCAATTATCTATACACCACTTAACCCTCTTTAGGGCCGTGGGGGGCTGGAGTCTATCCCAGCTGACTCAGGGCGAAGGCAGGGGACACCTGGACAGGTCACCGGTTTATCACAGGGATACACAGAGAGATGATCTTAATTATCTTTCTCCACCCACCATTGTGACCTTTACAAACTGGTGGGTTGGTCCTCCCTTTACACCAGGCGACTCCAGCTCTGGCTTTTACTCATCTACAAGACTCTATCAGAGAAAACACCTCAGTACCTCTCCAACCGCCTACACCCCTCCCATAACAACCTTCACCTGAGGTCCAGAGATTTCAGAACACTCTCTATCCCCAAGGTTCACACTGTCTTTGGCAACTTCCTTTCGCTTTGCTGCAGCAATCAATTTGAATTCCCTCCAAATATTTCTCAAACTGTCATCTCTTCCATCACTTTGCATGTTTAAGCAGAAGCACCGGCAGACCCTAGCTGACCGCTGCACATGCTGACTGTTTTCACTGAACTGCTAGCATTAATCTAGGCTGTTTTTAATCTGTTTAAACACTTGTGTATCCTTTTTTGTATCTGTATTGTTTATTGGTTATCTTTCTTCCTGCCGGGGCCTCTTGCCAGGTCATTAGTGTAAAGGAGAAATTGTTCTCAACTGATCTTACCTGGTAAAATAAAGAATTAAAAAAACAACAAACAGTCACACCTACAGACAATTTAGAGTTTCTAATTAACCTCAGCATGTTTTTAGACTGTGGGAGGAAGCTGGACTATCTGGAGAAAACCCACACATGCACAGAGAGAACATGCAAACTCCATGCAGAAAGATCACTGAAAGGCAGGGACATGGACCAGGGATCTTCTATCTGCAAGGTGACAGTGCTAACCACCGAGCTACTGTGCAGCCTCCAATATTCAGAATATGTTCTACTAAATCTCTAATTAGTAATTCTTGAACAATTATTTTATTGACAGTCCTGCAGTTTGTCTTTAAACTGACAACCCACTGGTTTTATGAATTAAGTTTATTTTTATTAATTTCATTTAAATCCTGCTAAAGATGTGGATGAATTATGAGAAAAAAAATGCCAACTGCTCCAAAATCACTAAGAGGACAACAAGGCACACAGGCTGAAAGCAGCCTGTCTCTTTGTAGCAGTCTCCCATCTATTCCTGGTTGATACGTGCTTTTGAATCATTTTGCTATGCCGTGTTGTGAGTCTCCCTGTATTTGCTGTGTATTTTTTATGTGCAGCAATTTCTCTTTAGTTATTGTTGCTTCATGTTTTTGTTTGCTTTTTGTGGCTGTTTGATATCTCTTTGTAGTTCTTTTGTGTATCTCTTTCAGACTAAACCATGGACTTACAAAATAACAACAAAAGACACTTATTTCTACTCATTGTCAACTGTGGTCACTCTGTCTTTGTGATCGTTTTGCGTGTTGTTCTGGTTCCTTCATGCCTCTTCGCAGCAATTTTCTTTCCGATTGTAGCAGAATGAATGCTGCACCCTCTTTGGGTTGGCTGTGTTATGCTCCTGTGACATAATGACCGTGACTTGCTTTCACCAATCACGACAGGAGGATGCACTATAAAGCTGGGCAAGGGTTAATCACCGTTCTCTTGCTGCGACGTCAGGGGCACGCCCCGCTTCCCGTTTTTTTCACTTCCTGTTTGCCTCACTTCCTGTTTACCGTTGCCAACAGGTATGGTAGCAGTTACTGCTCGTGATGGCGAGATGAAGCTTCATGAAGCATTGAGGCTTTCCATCCAATTGGTTCACTCATGGTTCGAAGCTTCATGGTGCTTCATTTGCTCTACTGCGCCATCAACTGGACAAATAAAAGTAAAACAGGCAGAGTGCCTATAATGACACACTAGCTTTGCTATGTGAAGCTTTGAATTGTGCTTAAATGATAATGCCAATAAACAAGTAATATACTTAATATAGTGTCTGCTTTTCCTGATAGCAGGGACAGAGGGGGAAATGGAAACAAACTGGGGAGAGATTTGAGATTTGTAGCTTGACTGCTAGATTGATGTCAGGTTCTGGCTTTCTGTAAAGTGCTTAGATACTTTTAATTGTAATAAGGGCTATATAAATAAAATTTATTGTGCTTTTGCTACTTGTTGTTTTGTGACTGTGCGTGTGGTACCAGTGACAACCTGTAAAACAAAAGTCGGGACAACATTTTATTTGTTTTTATTCAAAAATATCAATTTTTCCACAGTGCTGGGATTCAGGGAGCTTCTTTTTTTTGGACAATATTTCTCTAGCTCCTTGGAACCCAACAGACACGTCACCTTTTAAAATATCAGAAAAAAATTAATTAGAACAAGCGGTGTGTGGTGTTGTCACAGTTATTCATATTACACTTCACTTGTTATGTGCCTACTTTTTTAGCAGAAATCAGGTCAAAGTGTTCCCAGACAGGGGAGAATCTTCTCTTTCTGGCTGGTTCTATTAAAAAAAAGAGTCTCAAACCGATTGAATGCAAAGATACAGCAGATAAAAATCCAACAAATGTGAACGAGGAATCCATTGTGTTTCGCTGCCCCTTATATTTTGAATTGCACGTCAAACCTGCGAACCAGTTCCTGAACCAGTCACGCGGTACGACCGGCTTGCGAGGCTTCGAACATCATCGTTTTTGGCTCCTCCCCTAAATGAAGCATGCCTCGATACGCGCTTCGTGGACACCCACCCCCCCACCCCCATTACTCATCGTGGCCCAGTCATTTGTAGAAGATGTCAGCAGCCTGGTCATTTTGCTAGAGAGTGTGATGGTGTTCGTATAGCTCCTCGCACTGAGCCTTCTTTGCCTGCACAACAGTTCGGCCGGCAATCTCAGGCTAATCAGCCTGCGGAAAACTAGCGCCCGCCGAATTGCAGAGCCACAGTTCGGGGGGTGCAGCCATTGGCTTGACAGTTGTTTTCAGTGATTCTGATGAAGATGCTAACCTTGTGTCCTCTTGTCCCCATTTAGGTGTGAACATGGATGGAGTTAGCATTCCTTGCTTGGTGGATACTGGTTCCATGGTGTCCACCGTAACGGAGAGCTTTTTCCGCCAACATTTCGAGCCTTGGGGTCAAGAAAAGCTTCAGTCTTGCCACTGGCTTCAGTTCAGGGCAGCCAACGGGTTGGCCATCCCTTACATCAGCTATCTGGAGTTTGAAATTGAGCTGTGTGGCAAATTAATGCCACGATGTGGTGTTTTGGTGGTCAAGGACCCTCCTGGTGGTGTGTCTGCTCAGGTCCCTGGTGTGCTAGGTATGAATGTCATATGTAGATGTTATCGTGAGCTCTTTGGGAAGCATGGCCTGGCTTTGTTTGACTTGCCATCAGTATTTGAGGCTCCTGGAACAGTTGTGGAGGCCCTGCAAAAGTGCCACCAAGCCAGCGTGCAGGCCCCTCAGCATATCTCTGGTAAGGTTAAGGTGCGTGGCAGGAAGGCTTGGCAGATCCCTGGTGGCATGATGCAGATCGTTGCGGCCACCTGTTCAGAGCAATACTCAGGCAATACTGTAGTGTTTGAGCCCTTGGACTCTGGCCTTCCTGCTGAACTACTTGCCTCTCCTGCCTTGGTTCGAGTGATAAGGGGCACTGTGTCAGGTTGGCAGCTGCCAGGCCCAGATAGTGCCCTCTCCCCCTCTCTCTCCTCCCCTTTCTTCCTTTTTAGGTTTTCGATGGAGTAATTGCAGCGGCAGGTGTTCTACATCGTCACAATCATCAGCCGGTTCAGGAGCAGATGGAATGCAGCCAATCAAGCCTCACACACTCTGCAATAAATCCAGATGCCACTCACCTCTCAGTGCCGGATCGTGACACAGCCTGTAACTGTTCACTTGTGTACCACAGTTGTTTTGAAACTACTGATTGTCGTGCCTGTAGTAACTTTGGTTGTCCTCCTTCGTCCTAGCTCCAGAGCCACCTGTTCCTGCTTGGACTCACCTGGGTTCTCCGTCGCTTCTCTCTCTTGGTGCCTTCTGCCTCAGAGATTCACTCACCAGAGCCGACTCGACCGCCTGGCGTTCTCACCATAACCTACCAGCCACTGCAATTGCCTTGGACCATATGCACCCTGAGGTTTCCAGTTAGAGCCCAGTCCAAGCATCAGCTATTTGAATTGTTTTGAAATCTGTTTCTGATAGTTACAGAGTTGCTTCATATAGTTTCAAAAGCCTCAGTAGTCGAAATTATAGTTTGTATTATAATAGCCTAAGTAATTTGCGAGCCTGTACTTTCGTTATAGTTTTGAGGCGTGAAATCTTAGAATTAGCCTTTCTTGCCTGGGTCTTACCCACAGTGAGTTTGTGCCCTTAGCTTTGTATTTAGTCCTCCTCGCCACTAGTTGTAGTGAAGCACCTTTCTTGAGTTCTCCGAGAATTAATGCCAGTTGTTATTTTCCTACTTCGACTTGTAGTCAGCTCACAGTCCTGTAAATAAACACCTTAATATCACACCAGTGTGTCTGCTCCTTTCTTCCGCTTGAGCTCCCTTGCTTATTGTAACACACTGCCTACATTCCCATTGTGAATGTAGGATCCACGGATGTGTTGCTCTATCTTCGTACAGTTGTGGGTGGCTTGGATGAGGTAAATGTTGTGAGCCTTCCTGCTGGGGTCACTGAGGTGCCGTCTGGTCTGGCCACAGTGGCGTCTCAATCCGTTTATACTTCTGTGTCGGAGCAAATAGCGAACATGGATCTGTCTTCCTTGCCTGCTGGAGAGCAGGGTCAGGTACGGGCCATTCTAACAAAGTATACTTCTGTCTTTGCAGCTCATGAGGGGGACCTTGGTTGTACCAACTTGATTGCCCATGACATTCCTCTTTTGGACGATACTCCTGTTCGGCAGCGCTACCGACGCTTTCCTCCGTCCGACTATGAGCTTGCGAAAGAGCATATCCACCAGTTGCTTGAAGCACAAGTGATCAGAGAGAGTAGCAGTCCTTACGTGTCTCCCATTGTGCTGGTTAAAAAGAAAGATGGTAGTCTCCGCATGTGTGTTGACTACCGACAACTAAACAGTAAAACTAGGAAAGACGCGTTTCCTCTTCCTCGCATCGAGGAGTCCCTTGACGCCTTAACAGGTGCTCGCTGGTTCTCCACCATGGACCTTGCCAGCGGTTACAATCAGGTTCCAGTCGCAGAGGCAGACCGACCTAAAACGGCTTTCTGCACTCCGCTTGGCCTTTTCGAATGGAATTGCATGCCTTTTGGCCTTTGCAATGCCCCAAGCACCTTCCAGCGGTTGATGCAACGGATTTTTGGTGACCAGCAATGCCAGTCATTGCTATTGTACCTTGATGACATCATGGTTTTCTCTTCCACCGTTGCTCATCACCTGGAAAGATTGGAGGTGGTGCTCAGAAGAAGAAGGCCTCAAAGCTAAGCTCACAAAGTGTGCCTTTTTCCAGGGGCAGGTGCATTATTTAGGCCATGTGATCTCTGACCAAGGTGTTGCTACAGACCCCAGTAAGGTGGAGGTGGTGGCAAACTGGCAGCCTCCAACTACCACCTCTTAACTGCGGTCGTTTCTCGGCTTTGCAAGTTACTACTGCAGGTTTGTGGAAGGTTTTGCTAAGTTGGCTGCCCCTCTACACAGGCTGGTGGCAGAGTTGGGGGGCTCAAAGTCTGGGAAGAGATCAAAGCATGCAGTTGCTGAGAAGTGGTCCGATGAATGTCAGCAGAACTTTGAGGCACTTAAGACAAAACTTACCACCGCACCTGTGCTGGCTTATGCTGACTGGCCATGGTGGCCTGGGAGCAGTGCTGTCACAGGAACAGGGTGGCAAAGTGAGGCCTATTGTTTATGCAAGTAGAGGTCTGCGGCCCACTGAGCGCAATATGGACAACTACAGCTGCATGAAGTTGGAGTTTTTGTCACTCAAGTGGGCCATGACTGAGTATCTGCTTGGTCACAAGTGTGTTGTCTACACAGACAACAATCCACTTAGACACTTGTCATCTGCCAAGCTTGGTGCCATGGAACAATGCTGGGCAGCCCAGCTTGCACTTGTGGCAAGGCTACGAGGCATTAGATGTACTTTTGTTATTTACCATGTGTCCGCCACCTGGGGGAGTTTCACCCCCAGGAGATCTATGGAGGGAGGACCACTGCTCCAATACAGACAAAGGGAAGGTCACACAGGTACGAGAGACACCAGAGACTGACGAGACTCCAAATAAAGTATAGAAAAATGAAATTTATTAACAATATTTAAAAATTTACACTCTTTCCTCACTAAAAAAGCCCTTGGTGGCGATGCCAAGAAATAACTCGGTAGTAAGTGGCCCAATATTAATCTAATCCTCCAGGGCCCCCCCAGGCTTAGTTAAGTTTGCCACCAAAACACTGTCACTAGGCACAGGGCTGAGGGCTTACCAGGCAGAGATGACTAATTGAAGGGGGGGAAGGGAAGGGTCCTGATGCGACACACTACACATGAACAAAACAAAACCATTGACAGACACCCAAGTGCACTACTGTACAGGGAGTGAAGGGACCACCACCGCCGGGGGAAATCAGTCAGCCACCAGCCACCTGGCCCAACAGCTCCTGTCCAAGGAAAAGAGGCAAACTGTTAGTCACGAGAAAACGAGGCAAACCTATATAGATCTCAAATAAACTGCCCCGACACCACACTAGGCTGGGCCCAGGAGGTCACCACCAAGGCCAATTATGCCTTCATTACGCCCCTTACTCCCTCACCCAGTCACCCAATAAACCAAAAAAAAGAAAAACAAAATTTACAAAACCGAAAGATAGGTAACTGGATAACTAAGCACACAATCACAACAAATAAGTGAATAACAAAACTAACTAATAAAGAATCCCAAGATCTATACTAATAATTCTAATACTAATAATTCTAATACTAATAATAATAAAACTAATAATAATAATACTCACAATAACAGGCGTGCTGGGCAATAGGCACGCGCACACCAAGATCGTTGTTTTTTGTTTTTTTTAAACATCATACAACAAAAAAAACAAAACAATTGCCGAGGAGCGGAGAGCTCGCCGCGATGAACCACAGACAGAACAGCAGTAACCCGCTTCAGGAGGTCGAGCCGCCCGTCAGTGAAGACGCAGCTTGTCAGGCAACAGGGAAGACAGCCGCGGAAAAATGCAGCCCAATCACTGCCAACAGCAAGCAGAAACCATAGTCATTTCACATTCAGCCCAGCAAAGATGCATAAAAATGACAGACAGAAATGAGCCAGCCTACCTCAAAAGTCTAATGCAGCGCATGGATTATTATGCCAAGCTCCGAGGCCACACACACACACCCGGCTCCCGGCCTTCGGCCAGGATATTGGCCAACTCTGTTGGGAAGCAAAAAGCGTATCAGACACAGCACTAATATCGCCCAGAGATAGAGCGACCGTGTCGGAACATACCTGACGAAAGTGAATAAAGAAAGCTCGACAGCCAGCGTCTCGAAACCACCACACGGATCCACGCCAAACCACGCTACTGATGTAACCCTCTGGCTCCAGGAAGAGGTAAGAGGATGCACGTGCAAGACACGCAGCCCTCTCCCAGATATAACTGGGCGTGGCACTGCCCAGCAAGCAAGGTGCATTAGGATGATTAGTCCCAGCAGCAGAGACCTGATCCAATACACACAACACGAGTGGAGGCGGAACGCTGATGTGTTGTCCCGTCAGCATCCTTCTGGTGCACCGGACATGTGCTCCCTGGCACATCACTTCCTGAACCCTTGCAGCAAGCCCTGCGGTTGGAAGAGTCCAATGTGACCCAAGCTGCGATCGCTATGCCCCTTCTAACCTCTGTCAACTTCAGCAGGCTGATCCTGTTATCCAGAAAGTTTTGGTGTTCTGGACACAGAAGTGGCGTCCAAGCCACACAGAGCGCTGACTGCTTTCTCCGCCTGCCTTGGCTCTCCTCCGCCAATGGGACCGCCTGTCAGGGCTCCCTCCTCTGTCCCAGCTTCAGCCCCCACCTGACCTCCCTCATCCTCCCTCTCCCCCTCCTTCCTCCTATTCCTCTCTCCACCTTCCTGCTGCAGCTCGGCAGAGCTGCTCTGGCCAGCTGCAGTTCATCACCAATCACTTGTCAACAGAACTCCGGGCAGCTTCGGTGCAGCACACCTGCTGATCATCTCCACCATAAAAGCCGGCCACACACTCCACACCCTGCCAGATAGTAAACTCTGCTCACACAGTCAGTTGTCTAGCCTTGCACTTTTGCTAAAGTTTTCCATTGAAAAGCCTTGCCTTGACTAACCCTGTTTCTCCTGTTTAGCTCCGCTGACCCAGCTGCCCGGTCCCACCTGCTCTGCCCCCCTCCATCTCCTGCACTCCGGATCCAGCCCTGACCAGACCACCCCGCTCCCTCACCTTGGACCTGCTGCCTGCTCCTGGATTCCCTACTCGTCGTGGAGGGTCTCTGCCTGCCGTGCGCCCCCCCCTGCGGCTCTGGAAAACACCCCGCTTGTCGCCCCCCTGGAACAAGGCTCTCCTGCCCGCTCTCCGCCGCCAACCTACCCCCCCACCACGGAGGACGCCAACCGGGCCGCCGGTTCCTGGTACAGTCACCCCCCACCCTCTCCGTTTAGTTCAGTTACTCCAGACATCAGTTTTCCCACCCCGTCCAGCACTCCCTTAACCTCTGTTTTAAATAATAAAATCCACCTTTGTTCTTGCCTCAGTCCCTCATCTGTGTGCTCTCTGCTCGGGTTCACCCCCACGCCGTGACAGTACTATCTGGCCACGATGAATCCGGAGAGCACACAGCGGGGTGCTGACCGCCCTTCGCCCCCCCCAACCTGCTCCAGGCTGTAACCAGCCAAGGGACGCTTCTCGGGCAGCATAGCCAGGCTCTCAAGGAGTTAACTGCATCTAACCAGAATATGGTCAACCAAATGAATGCTTTTTCCGATCAGATTAATCAAATGTCAGCCATGATTACTCAGCTCACTACCATTCCTGCTCCACCTCCCCCACCAGTTCCTGAGCCTAGCCCCGCAGTGGCTCAGCCTGCGCCTGCAGCTGCCCGAGAACCATATGTGCCCATGCCGGAGCGTTATGGGGGGCACCGGGGAACTTGCCAAGCCTTTCTCATGCAGACATCCTTAGTTTTCGAATTACAACCACTCACCTACAGTACAGACAGGTCCTGTACTGCTTATATTTTGAGTCTTCTCACGGGGGTGGCTCGTGACTGACGATCGGCGGTCTGGGCTGCGCAGAACCCCATCTGCCACTCCTATCCGGCGTTTATCCATGAGATGAAGAAGGTGTTCGACCATCCAGTCCGAGGCCGAAATGCGGGGAAAAGGCTCTGCTCCCTCCGGCAAGGAGCCCGCAGTGCAGCGGAATACGCAGTCGACTTCCAGACTCTCGCGGCGGAGAGCGGCTGGAACAACACGGCTCTGCAGGAGGCATTCCAGAGGGGGCTCAATGAGGGGTTAAAGGATGAACTTTATCGATGAAGCCCTGGCCCATCAGCTGGAGATCCCTACCGAGCCACTCTCTGTTTGCACGAGCCCTGAATGGTCGGTGGTTGGCTCAGGTCCTCCTTCGCACCACCCCCATCCCCATCCTGTTATCCGGCAATCACCACGAACACCTGTCATTCTGCATTCTCCGGAACCTCCACACCCCGCTAGTTCTGGGATACCCCTGGCTCCAGCTCCACAACCCCCACATAGACTGGGCCCAGAGGAGAATCCTCACCTGGAGCACCCAGTGTCACACCACCTGCCTGCACTCCACCCCAGCCCCCGGTAATCCTGCTCCCGCGGCCCCACCCAAGCCGGTTGATCTGTCTTGTGTGCCCCCCAAATATCATGACCTCGCTCCTGTCTTCGACAAAGACCAGGCCCTGTCCCTTCCCCCACACCGCCCCTACAACTGCACCATCGAGTTACTCAGTGGAGCCTCGCTGCCAAGTGGACAGCTCTACAACCTGTCCAAGCCGGAGCACGCAGCTATGGAGGCGTACACTCACGACTCCCTGGCAGCTGGATTAATCCGCCCGTCCTCCTCCCCTGTTGGTGCCGGATTCTTTTCGTGGGGAAGAAGGACGGGGGCCTCTGTCCCTGCATCGATTACCGGGGGCTGAACAATATCACAGTAAAAAACAAGTATCCTCTCCACCTCATCAACTCTGCATTCACCCCCCTGCATGGAGCTACTGTCTTCACTAAACTGAACCTCAGAAACGCATACCACCTGGTCCGCATCAGAAAGGGGGACGAATGGAAGATGGCGTTTAACACCCCGCTCGGGCATCACGAGTATCTCATAACGCCCTTTGGCCTCACTAACGCCCCTGCCGTCATCCAACATCAGGTGACCAGTCCAAGGTCAAACATGTCCATTGTATACTCTTGAAGGCAGTGGCTGGTGCTGGTGCTTCCGATTGTGCTGCTGCCCCACTTTCACCCCGTCCTGACCAAGAACAGGTGGAGGATGAACTCCTACACGATGGGGACTTGCTGGTTGTGAGGCATGACATCCCTCATGCAGCTCCTGGTCGGACGGCTGCAGTGACCCAAACCACCCCTCAGTTGCTGCTCCCACATGTTGACCCAGTTCTCCCTGGGCAGGGTCCTTTAGTGACTCCCTCCTCTGTGACGGCAGACTTGCCTTCTGCCCCATCAGTAGGACCATCAGCCGCTCACCCCGATACCAGTGCAAGGCCAGTAAGACAGACCACACGGTCAACTGCTGGTCAGCAATCCAACATTTATCACCTTCCTAGATCGGTGGGACCACTGGCAGACGGGGCTGCAAATGCTTCTGGACTGGTGTCCACTGCAGTGGTTGCTGTTTTTAGACCTTGGGACTAGTATGGTGACTCTTGGCCTCAACTGATTCATCGTCGGGGCGACAATGCAGAAAGCAGGGGTGGATTGTAGCAGAATGAATGTTGCACCCTCTTTGGGTTGGCTGTGTTATGCTCCTGTGACATAATGACCGTGACTTGCTTTGACCAATCACGACAGGAGGACGAACTATAAAGCTGGGCAAGGGTTACTCACCATTCTCTTGCTGCGACATCAGGGGCACGCCCAGCTTCCCGTTTGCCTCACGTTTAAGTATAAGTTAGTGTTTATTCATCAGTCCTTTAATTGAATGTTTCAGTTTTGATACTTGTTTTTTTTTGTTATTATGTTAAGTAGTTTTCTTAAGTACTTGTAATTGTTGTTTTGTTAATTGATTTATGGAACCCGGTTAATGACTGTTCCCTTCCCTTTGTGATTTGCAGAAGCTGTGGGCCTCCGGTGGTGAGGACTGGTGTCTTCAGGTGGTGGGAACCTCTTCCTGTGTGGTGTGCTGCTCATCCCCTGGTTGTTTTTTTTTTGACTTCTTCACTCAGCTGTGTGTGT